>JAWWMP010000001.1:20265656-20335282 GCA_035047865.1 Dendrocincla tyrannina
CCATCCCCAAGGGTCACACCATGTGCCTGAGAGTATCACCCAAACACTTTGTCAGCTCTATCAGGCTTATAAGAATGATAGAGTACTTTTTTTTTTGCCAAGGGTCATAGTAACAAGACAAAGGGCAACAATCAAAAAGATAGGTTTAGTTTGGACATACGAAGTTGCTCATGATGAGTGGTGAGTCCCTGGAAGAAGTCATTCAGAGGAGTGGTGGATGCCCCATCACTGGAAATGTTCAAGGACAAGTTGGATGGAGCTTTGATCAACATGATCTAGTGAAAGATATCCTTGCAGGAGAGTGAACTAGACAATGTTTAATGGTGTCTTCAAGGCCAGACCCTTCTATGATTCCAATATACTTCCCAAATTCAAAAGTAGAGTTTTAATTGCCCTTATGGGGTAAGCAGATAAATATGTACAATTTCCTCTTACGTTGTGTGTTCCAGTGAATGTTACCAGAAAACTATTATCTACCAGTACTTCACTTGATCTTACCATTCTCATGACACATAGAAGAATTCAGAGATTGTTTCAGAACAGAAATCAGTATTATGCAGTATAACTGCTTGATTCTAATTGCCATCCTAATTACTCAGTGTGTTTCTTTCTGAGTAATCAGAAAGTGTTTAACTTAAAACAAAAGGCCTAGTGTCAAATGAAAACTTGTATTAACTCAATCACAGGCCATGCAGAGTCTGAAATCACCCTAAGAAATTGTTTGACCACCAACTATTTGGTCCTAAAAATTTCCTATTATGCAATTGCTCACACAGTAACCAAGACCAGGGGTGAACACAGGCATATTGGTCACATCCTGTTCCATACCTCAGCTTGAACAGCAATGCATAAACAACTGCATTTCCAAACCCTTCATCATTAAACAAAGGTTTAGGGAACACAAAAGCATTAGAAACCCACTTCTGAAGATCTGACTTATCATAGACATCACTGCTTTATTTTAATCTAACAACTTTGACAAGTGCTACCTAATCCCAGCAAGCAGAAGGGCTACACAAGCCCTTCAGTAACAGCTCCTTCACACATACTGTTTTTCTCTCACATTGCCTTGAACATTTTAATTAAAAGATTTATCATATTTAAATCAAATATAATAATTATGAAATATAATGGCCTGCACATTCATGAGACAAGTGCAGTTTTATAGCACTAAATAGTACTAAATTAAGAAGCCAGTAAATTACAGGAACTCTCAGCCAAGTCAAATGACCCAACTGTGCCTGATTAGTCAAGGACCTATGTTAAGAACAAAAGAAGAATGGTATCTGAATGTTAGACTTAAATTAGCAAGTTGCTGCTTTCTCTTGCATAGCAACAAAACATGACAGCATTACAAGGCAAATACCAGTCTGTGCATTATTAGCTCGCAAGAATCATTCCTGTCAGAGCCCTAATGCATGGGGTAATTCTGCATTTTAGAAGACACACAGGAACATACATGGCTGGAAAGCTAGAATAACCTCTAAGTCACTATAATTGTTTAAAGCAAAACAGAGTTCACAATCTCCATGTTTTATATTTTTCTTACCCATAGGAAAACCTTTTTCAAATAGTACAGTTTCCATTTTCTCACTGAATAAATTCTGATAGCGAACCACAGTACAGCTTTTCTATGCCATATATCAATTATACTGGCTGCCATTCACACAAAAGATTTAAAACCCTGGATTTTTATGAGCCAGTATTCTATCCAATAGATTTATTGCCACATACCAAGTTTGACATTTTGTAAAAGGAAAAAAAGTTCCTGGTTGAAATCACCTAAAGAAATGTCTGCAAATGATGCTTTTAAGATCTTGTTCTGGTATCAGATCTCCTGACATAATTCAGTTTTTCACCATTTATAATAGATCTTATCAGGTCACATTCTACTGCCACAAAGACATGGGGGGAGGGGGGGAAGGGGGAGCAGTAATTTAACTGTCAGATTAAGAAAGATTCAGCATCGTCTGAAAGGAAAAGTCTCCATGAGTAAAGGAAGCTTGACATCAGTATCTGAATTTTTGGTGCAGGACTGTTGCATACAGGCTATGCCAAACAAATTGGCTGTGATGACTCATTCAAATTAGAGCAATCTGAACACTGCTCTGCTTCACACTCATTAGTCAAGCCCAGATTAACAAGAATTTAGTATTTGAAGAATTTCCACATTGCTATCAGACAGCCAGCATAAAGAACAAAAATATTTTTACGAAGTTTCAAGCATTGTTCAGTCAACTAAATCACTTACAGATCACATGTTCTCTATAAGCCCATAGCAACTTCTGTATTGAGTCCAGTTGAGCATCACTCTAACAGCAACCATCAACAATTTTTAAAATTAATAGTAGTAGTATAGCATGTGTACATACAATATATGTATATCAAATGATGACTGGTAAGTGCAACTTTCCTTCCAAGAAAAGAGTTATGCAGTAGTAGCTCTAGCAAAGCTATATTCAGAACAGCTACACTTATATAGTTAAGCTCCATGAAGGTACTCCATGCCATTCATAATTTACTTTATGTTTAACTTTCCCTAGATTTTATGAAAATTGCCCTTTTCTGCACCTTTTTGAAGTCTTCTATTATTTGCAAAGACAGATACAATAGGGGCTCAAACCACACAAAACATTCAAGGCCATGGCACATAGTAAGATGCTCAGAAAAGTAAATAGAAAATACACTTATCCTTTTCCTTTTGCTTCTACCTTTCCATTTGCTCTTTTATTGACACTATCAACATGTTCAGGGGACCCTCAACAATAGCCAAATTTTTTTCAAATTAAGCAGGCATCCAGCTCTTCGTATTGAATTCCAGTTTCTTTGTTTGGTCCATCTCCTTGGCCTTCTCCCTCGCACCCCACTTGGCTGACCTGGAACCCTACCATCACATTTAATCTACCAGGGGACAGAGGGGATCTGAATACCAACTTCATTTGCAATACTTCTCCCCATTTTATATACACATCTACCTATTGTATTCTTTAGTATCTACTTCTAAGTCTCACATGCAGGCTTAGCCTCAGATCTGTAGTTCTCTTGATCTTTCCAGCTAGCACACTTTTATGGAGCTGCAGCCTCCTGCTTTTCTGGAATAAAACCTGCTTTTACATTAAGTTACATAAACCACCGATTTTATGTCTTGATACTGAATTTCCACCTCATCCTGTCTACCTGTCCAACTATCCAACTGATACAACTGTTCCAGTTTATGAATTACAGTTAATTAAAATAAATGGTATTTCAAGGAGAGACAAGAGACACATTCACACCAAGTAACAACAACTGGCACAAGGAGCAGTACAAACTTGCAAGCCGCTGTAGCATCACAATTAAAAACTTCTCATAGCTCCTGCTTGTTCATTACAGATGTCTACAGTTTCTTCCCCTATGCTAGAAACACAATTACTCTGGTGCTCTAACCATTTGCTAGGAGGGTAAGGTACAAACTATGCTGAACAGAAGGAAGTGATGCTGTTCCACAAAACCCCAGCAGCAGCAGCACGCACTAATCCGATTATCAATGTCTTGACAAAAATCAAATGAACAAGAGTACAATTATTTTAATTGTTTCCTTTTGCACCTAAGAAATGCCAAAAGCTATTAGACCAAATCTATTTACAAAACATTTACTGAATTCGTAAGATTTTGTATTCGCATAAAACATCAGAGGGCACAGTGACCACATACTTAGCCCTTGATAGGAGGCCTGATACAGCCTTTCAACCAGAATAACTTTTTGCTTGTTAATATAATTCTGTGGGACAGCAGTTAGCTCATTTCAAACACTTTGCTGAGGCTTGGATTTTAGAAGGATGTGCTATTTACCTGCTTATCATGGAGGCATTCAAACTGCTTTCCCCA
Organism: Dendrocincla tyrannina; assembly: GCA_035047865.1. NCBI lineage: Eukaryota > Metazoa > Chordata > Aves > Passeriformes > Dendrocolaptidae > Dendrocincla > Dendrocincla tyrannina. The sequence continues at coordinate 20,269,524 of JAWWMP010000001.1, forward strand.
CCACTCCTCACTGGCTCACCCCAACCTTGGGATTGCCTATATATATAAATATTAAAATATAGAAATTTGATAACTTCAGCAGTTCACCTAGAAGGACAGAGGTTTTGAAATGGCACCTGAAAAAGCAAGACTGTCTATTGAGTATTTAAGTGCCTCTAGTCCAAACTACTATACTCATTCTACCCTGTCACATCACATATGACCTGCTCTTTTTAACAGAGCATTGCACGGTGTGAACATGCAGACTGTTCAATACCCTGTGCAATACATTCAGTTCTGTGATGGCATTAAATTTAGGACCTCAAGTATGTTCTTAGAGTGTGTGAATAACTAACTAAAAAAAAATTTTAATCATGATGGATGGCAACTATAGAAAAACATGGACTGTTGGTTAACTATGTAACTTGCAGACAAAAAGACAACATTCTGTTGCCCAGGTATGTGCCATCCAAATTCAATTTCTTACCTCTTATATTAACTCAAATAATTTGGGGCCTATTGAATTGTGTATAAGATATACTCTTTGGGGAAAACTGACTTACCCACTGCATAACACCACCATCAAAGTTCCTGTTAGTGATCACTTATGAGGTAAGGTTCCTATGCAATATGTATACGTCATTATGTGCATTTTTATATACTAAGGTTATGCCTTAGATTTTGCTATGCTTTTGAATTATAATGTCAGAGGAAGAGCAGAATATTTTCAAATACTGAAAGCACAAGAAACAAGACTAATTTTTCCTCTTCTTTTGCAATACTAAGAACTGCTTTTAGAACTGTTTCACGGTAACTGGACAAGAAGAAACAGTCCCCCAAACTGTGAGCAATTATCAATGCCACTGAATTCAAGCAAAAAATTTTGCATCAGAAAAGTCTACTTCCTGCCCAGCTCGTCTAACTGCACAAACCATCAAACATTATTTTAACTTTGAGAATTTCTATTGTTATTTCCTAAGAAAACCAAACAAATCTATTGCATATCGTGTGCTGCTAATACATTCTCTGGGACAGCATCACAAACAGCTCAAGCTGGTTCAGTCCTCAGTGATCTGTTCTCCCACCTGCGACCAAATCCATTAACCAAACACATTGACAACCTCAGATACCATGCTGGATGTCAGTACCAAAACAGGTATTTCTACAGCAACTAGATCTAACTGATCTAGTCTAACTGATCTGTCTAACTGATCCAAACTTAAGCATTAACATTTTTTCCTGCACAGTTATCCTTGTGGTATCACTTGGCACTAAGTGGTTAAAAAGAGAAAAGCTTTGAGGTGTATAAAGAGGCTTCAAAACCAAGATCTAACTATAAGAACAAAGGAAAAAAAATCAGTCAGAGAAATAAATTCACTTGGATTCAAGATCAGATTTCAAGGGAAACTTTATAGTAGCCTGTTCCTACAACAGCAGACCCTAGTGTGTCTCTCAGCACTTACACATCCACATTATACATTAGCAAAAAAAAAAAAAAATTAAACTACATGTCTGTTTTTCAATGAGCATGCATTTTCAAAGGTTATCATTATACCTGTTTCCTTAGTATAATTGAACAAATTAAGATTTAGAAAATAGAGTGATCACTTAATATTTATAAAGATCATTTAAGGAAATTACAGACATATAATTTTGCAGGTACCTTTAACAACCTGCAATTATTAACAATTGTACAGCCTTCAGCACATAAACGACTTTTTTCTTTGCACTCATTACTGATGAGGAGCATTATATCTTCAAAGTTAAAATACCTAATAATACTAGTTTTATAGCAGCTTTAACAGTATTCTTCTAGTAGACGGGGAGCTGAGTAGTGCACATAAAGGGATATTGACAAAAGAAAAAGAGTTCAGTAAGGTTTAAGAGAGATTATGTTTTGAATGAGTTATTGACGGATATGGATAATTTGGGGATTGGCTGAATAAAACCGGCATAGCTTACTTATCTAGGTAGGCAGATAGTGACCTTAATAGAGCTGAAGATACCATGTGTTTTACTTTTGAGAGAAGCTACCCGGTAGCAACCTGAAAAACTGAGAAATAAATGTACTTGAGTAGAATCAGAAAGCATTAAGACAATTCAAAAACAGGGAACTGTTAGAGTATTCTCCCAGGAAAATTTTTCTACATGGCTGCTTCTACCTGTGTGGACACCTATGATTCCACGATGATCTATGTCCTAATGCTAGATATTCATTTCTTCATTGGCACTGACATTTTGTTCCGTATGAAAACATGTATAAGTGCTATCAGAGTTAATGCCTGAAACACATTCAGGCCTAGCCAAGTGTCATACACAAAGCCAAAAAAATTAATAATTGAAAATTACCTTAGCACTGTTTTGCATTTAAGATTAAAATTATAGTCTAAGTTATGATTGCTTTAAATTAAGGCAAGGAAAGTGTCTAAGACTACAGATGAACATGATCAACATGTAGCTACTGAAATTTGTTGCAGCATAAGAAACAAAAGATTAATATATCAAGGTGCTACGAATCAATACTCAGTGTCTTTATAGCTACACAGAAAATATTTTCCTCCAGGGAAATCCAGACTTATGCTATTACACAATCTATTTCTTAGGTTTTAAGGATGAAATCATTTTAAAATACTCAAGATTCATCAGAATATTGATTGGAGCAACAGAGATGAGCTATTAAAGTTATTTTTTATCAAGCCACCTACAACTGAAATATTTCTTAAACAGCATATCTTTGCCTGCAGGTCCAAAACAACTGTTTTAAGCTCTTGGACATGTCTACAATGTTCAGGGTAGAAAAGAATTTTTGTCAGTCCCATGCAATTCCACAGATACTTAAAGCTTATTAAACCTGAAGGTTGATTCCTATCCTTCTGGTCCTTTACATGGGACATTCATGACTTTTGGTAACTTACCTGTGTAGCTGATACTTCTTGATGTATTAGCTTATTTAATTTAAGTACAGAATTCCAAGTGCACTGTTTATCTTTTTTCTAAAGCATCCTCCTCGCATTTCTTCCTGTAGCACAGAAGTGCCTAAACATCCTTTGAAAGCTAATTTGTGCAGTGTTTGAAGAGTTGTTGGCCTTTAAAATAGGATAAATATTTTGAAGCAAGGGACACAAGTCAACATGTATGGGGTTTTTTTATACCTGCTTTAAACTACTCTCTCAAAATAGGAGGTCTGTAACATACTAATTAATAAGGAACTACACAATTCCAAACGCAAGTAATAAATGGAGATGTAAAAAGTTGCATTTAAGAGCAAAGAAGAGGAAGGGATTTCTTCTTACAGTTTCTGACCTTCATGACCTGTTCTTCATATTGCAGTTCATTTGAGTCATCTATACTCACTGAAATAAAATTATGAGTTCACTTCAAACAGTAGAAAGTTGATAAGCCACCCTGCACTGTTAGTGGCCTCTGTGACTACTGAAGATAATTCTTTACGGTGACTACACATTTTTTGTACACAACACACGTAAGACAAAGTTCAGTTCGAACCTTGCAGATCAGTGCGTGTTATGCAACACGTGATTAAGCAGTTTATTCAGCCTGAAGAAGCCCTATGTCTACAAAGGCTCCCTGCAGATCTCAAAGCAACAGAGCTTCTGTTGGTGTCTTCAGAAAAAGTCACATACCTGAAAAAACACAATGGATCTGATTTCATGCTTGAGGCTTCATACATTAAAATCTATTGTTCTCCCAAGCCTTCCATTTTTATACTTGTAACTCAACTTTAGAACAGTGTTTAAGAAAAATAAAAGCAAACAGAAGATAGACTTTCTCAGGATGTATAATAAAGCTTCCAGAGGAAAAATGAGATTGCAAACTCCTTCAAAGAGGTTCCCTCCAAGGAAAAATTGAACTGGACTGAAGGTTCCCTGAAGGTCTTCATTCAAAATCCTGCTTTTAAAAAAATGAAAGCTTTCTTAGAAGGGCCAAAGGACAACAAAATACAAGGGCACAAGTACATATTTCTCTACAGTGAGACTGTCACAACTGTTTTTTAAATTCATTTCATTTCCTGAAACGTATGTGTCCACAATCAGCATGTTAAACCAATGCACTTCTAAAGTATTTACACAGCTAAAATTTTGCAATAAACCTTTGAGATACATATACAAAACAGCTAAATTATTTTCCTCTTAGAATTTCAAAATATTTGGTATATATGTAACTCTTATAATACAGCTATACACTATCTCAATGCAGTTACCAGCGCACATTTTGACAGCATCTTGGCACAGATATGGTGCACATGGTACAGCTTGCCTAGGTACAGCACGAGCCACAGCGTAGAGCCACAGTCATGGAAGCCTCTGGATCAAGCATAAAACCAGAAGGCAAGCCACATAACTACTATGCACAGCTATGCAACAGTGAGCCACGGCACACACGTTACTGATAGCACATAACAGGCTTACTCCCCTCTCAGCTCTTTCTTTTGCTGGGTTTGTGTGCCTCACCAGCGTGCAAGTTCCAGGATACACTGAAATTAGTCACTGACTACATGTTTGATTTTCCCTTTTTCTGAGGGAATCCATTAGCTGTACAATACAAAGATGCTGCCTCCGGTTGTTGTGAAAATCCCACTCCTTATACCTGCCAGCACCTAGCAACACAGATCAGGCAGTAGGAAAAGGATAAAAGAACTCTTTAAAGTCCATTAAAAGGATAACACCTCACTGTGTCTTTTCCAACAGCAGATTTTTCCTGCAAGTCTCCATCCAGTGAAAGGTACCTTGGTAAGTGCCCCTTTCTTCATGTGAAGATGAGAACTGTATTTCAGATTTGTTACAGTACAGCTCAGGTGTCATGAGAGGAAGTTGAAGATAGACATATATTCATATCTACCTTAAGGGAATACTGGAGATCAACCTCTCCAGCAAGGCTAACAAAGACATACATGGCAGGCCAAAGAAAGAGTACATAAGGAGGCTACCCTTGCCTACTAAGCAAGCCTCCAGTCCAGGGAGACCAAATAGTCCAAGACCCACTAAGTACCAAAAGGGATTTTTTAAAAAAATTATTTTTACTTTTTTTGGTATTTACTCTGTTCTTGCCAATTCCTTGGATGCACCTGGCACTTTCTCATGTGTGGAAATGGGGTCAGCAGCCCCCAGGGATTTCTCTGGGAAGGTTTTCCTGTTTGTCCTGCAAACCTTGGAGCTATCTTTCCAGGTACATGGATGGGGTACCCCCCCCTTGCTCTCTGTTGCTTCTCCCTGCTAGGGCTGCTCCCTGCCAGATACCAGAGGAGCAAAGGCATCCCTCAGCTTGTAAGATCCAGTGAAGGGGAGGACTAGGGTCAAGCTGGGCTTATGCTCATCACCCATTATCCTTGTGGGGCAACTGGGAAGGGGGTAGAGCAGGGCTGGCTACCTCTGCTGACAGAGCCTATGGCTGACACAGGCAGGATAAAGCACCAAAGTGGACATGCTAGCCCTCTTCTCTGAACTTCAGTCCCGAAGTCAAAAGCTCCCAAAATGGGAGAGGGATGGGGATGCTTCAAGGTAAGGTAGCAAATAAACCAAAAGTATCACTAAGAAACAAGGCTTGAAGGACTACCATCTTTTTGCAGGCTGGCCTTCCACCTGTGGTTTTTAGTGACCTTTCAATTTATGCACAATCTTGCAGATGGTAATTAAGAATTTACTAGGAGCTTTATCAGAGTGCTACACATGTAGACACTGACGGCTTCATGCTTACAAAGCGCACCAATACCTACAGGAGCTCATGAAGTGTTTTTGTAGGAGCAACTGCTTTGCAGGGCATATTGGTGCTCTGCTACGATTTAACTGCTTTCCATTATATCAAGTGCACAGTATAGTAAAACCTCATCCCATGGTTCCACCTGAAAATAACTGCTTTTCACACCTCCTCTGTGGACTGTTTTTTGCTTGGTCCCACACTTGTCCCTCTCCCATTCCTTCTGCCTCTTTAAAATGTGTTTAGCTCTCCATGTCTGTGGAGGTAGAGTGACAAAACATAGGCTGAATTTTATTCAAGTTTTCTGAAAGCTTTCAGGTTACAAGCTATGGATGTTTTTCAAGCAGTTTAATCTACCCACTGTCATAAGAGTTATCAGATGTCAGCAGCAGGACAGTTTGCACAACTAATTATGTATGATTTCACCTGTAAGTAATGATATAAGGAGATTTTGAAGAGCAAGGAAGTTTGAAACATTTTTTGGTAACTTCCTTTGACAGGTGGTATCTGTAGTGTGGTGGTTTTTTAATTTATGGGCTTCAGAACCTCACTAACTAAATCAAGACAGGAAATTATCTCAGTTCAAAGGTTACATTTTGTTAGATAGGTACAGTCTGTCTAATTATATGCAATAATCAAACAGATTCTCATAAGGACTAATTTGAAAACTATTGTTGAAGATATACCTGATTTCTTTCTTTCTGCAATGAAATTGTTTTTCTCCTCTGAATGTTCACTGAGACTTTAAGTTATCTAATCTTTCAGGCCTCAACCATGTTGTCAAGTAAAGCAGATTATCCAAGTAAAATTAAATCCCTACTATCTTAGCAAAATTAAGCCTTTAAAGGGTCTGTAAGCAAAATTCTTTGGAAATAAAACAGCTAAGTGAACTAAGCTAAGTGGTGCAGTCAGTACACTGAAGGGGAACAATACCATCCAGAAGGACCTTGGCAGGCTGGAGAGGTGGGCCCGTGCAGACCTCACGAAGTTCAACAAGGCCAAGTGCAAAGTCTTGCACCTGGGTCAGGACAGCCCCAGGCACAAGCACAGGCTGGGCTGTGGGGGTGTTTGTGAATGAAAAGCTCAACATAAGCCAGCAATGTGCACTTGCAGCCCAGCCAGCCAACCCCATCCTGGGCTGCATCAAAAGCGGGGTGGGCAGTAAGACAAGCGACGTGATTCTCCCACTCTGCTCTGCTCTTATGAAACCTCACCTGGAGTACTGCACCTAGTTTGTGGTCTCCAGCACAAGAAAGATGTGGACCTGTCAGGATGAGTCTATGAAGATGATCAGAGGGCTGGAACACCTCTTCTATGAATTTAGGCTGAGAGAGTTGGGGCTGTTCAGCCCAGAGAAGAGAAGGCTCTGAGGAGACCTTATAGCATCTTCCAGTACCTAAAGAGACATGCAAGGGAGTTGGAAGGGGCTTTTTGCAAGGTAGTGATAGGGCAGGGAGGAATGGCCTAAAGCTTAAAGATGGTAGGTTTTACTAAGATATTAGGAAGAAATTCTTTACTGTGAGGGTAGTGATGCGCTGGAACAGGTTGCCCAGAGCGTTTGTGGACTCTTCAGCCCTGGGAGTGTCCAAGACCAGGTTAGACAGGGCTCTGAGTAACTTTATCTAGTGAATAGTCTAAAAATTTCATCTAAACCCACAAATTGTTAGTTTCATAAGTAACTTTTCTTACCCTTATTAATTTATAAATGCATATTTTGTGACATTGATCTGCAATGGAGGAGTAGAGGCATTACTGAGCTCAGTATTCTCCTTCCCTTGCATTAGAAATTAGTACATTAGAATAAGCCAAAACTAATAGGATAGCCCAGTCATAATATTGAGTAGCCCTGAGATGTGAAAAATGTGGCATCTGTGTCAATGAAAAGAAATGCAGTAGCAATATAATAACAGATTTGCAATTCATATAATTTTGCTTGAACGAGGACAAGAGTAAAGCCAGTTTGTTCACCCAGTGGAAGCACAATATATTACTTGCAAATTACAGAAGCTTTATGTACCTTTACAAATCCGGCAGATCCATCAGACCTACCAGTAATACCCATCAGAGAAGTCCAAGACCGCTGAATGTAATCCCTTCACTTATGCTCGTCTGTCAACACTCCAGCCAAGGTCACTCACTCAGAACCTCACTGTTAGTTGTTAAGTATTTGTCTACTTTAGAAATTTCGGATACCTGGGTTTACAGAAGATTTTATGTGAGGAAATAATCTCTTATGTTTTGATTGCAATATGTTTATTGTAATCATACTGTTGGCATAGTGTTTGCAGTTGATGCTCATCAGACTAAAATTTTCCAAAAGAAGGCTAAAGACTTCAGAAGTTTTAAATTTACCATCTCACTTAGGTGAAAGCCTGTATGTGTTGAATAAGTAGACTTTGCTAGCTATAAGAAAAACCACAGCTGCAGGTTTTCAGGACAGCCCCTTGTTATCTTTAAGTCATTTCATACAATTATTTTAATTTATATGGTGGGAAGATAGCTGTTGAAGCTTCTTGCAGCATAGCAGAAAAAAAAAGAAAGAAAAAAGTGTTCAATGCACATCTGAAACTCAGTAAGCTGAGATATTAGAAATGGAAATTACTTGCTACTTATAGAATTGTTAAAGATCAGCTTGCATGTGCCTTCTTACTGACAAACAACTTTGAAACGTCATCAGCAGCTTAAGTTTGGTTTCCTTCCTCCATAGTTACTGCCTTTTTCTGAGAAAACAAAGTCACAAGAATCCAAAGCAAGATAATTTCCTTTTCTGTCCTAGCCTTCTTTTCATTGTTGTTGTTGCTACTACTATCTTAAAAGAATGGAAACTTACTTACTTTTAATGGTTGCACTGCTATGAAGCACCTACATTTTCTTGCCTACACAGAGGACTTGCATGTGCAAAAGCCATATCACCAAAACTGTGCATTGGTGTGTCTGCCCAGTCCTGGGCCAAAGGTCCACTAATACTTTTCCAGCTGCAAGTGAGAGTCAAATCCTTAATAAAGCAAATGTACATCCTGCTTTTCCAAAGCTGACCAGATATATGAGAGGGAGGACTTGGCAGCAAGAGCTGAATTGGCTTGGGGAGTAGACTGAGACTCCCACTCTCACTTTGTGTTACATTTTTTTTTCACCAGGACTGTTGCAATTTGCTCTCTACTGATTCCTCACAACTGAGAGCAATTTTTTTTCCTTAATTTTTTTTTTCCCAGCTGGGTAAGTCTGCTGATCCCAGTGCAGGCCACCACGGCCTGCACCAGCCAGTCCAGCTTTGCACAGAAAATGAAAATGTCACAGACTCCTTCACCTTCTATTCATACTCCTTGCCCAAAGCAACTTAAACTGGCCAAACTATGGATAAGTATAAACCAGGAAATGCTCTTGAGTAAATATATAGCATCCTCATAGCCCATTCCAGACTGGAGGACCAGAGAAGTGGTGATTCACAGGCATCCTCATTAAAAACAGCATTCTTCCACAGCAGCAAAGGGGAAGCCTGCACTACTGTTGTGCACATTGGAGAGGCTGTAATGTTTTTCCACTTCTCCTAAATCCATTTTTATCTAGGAGTTTACCAGCTTTGGATAAGTGTATCCACAAGTGAAAAAAACCCCGACTTTGTTGTTTCCATCACAGACCAGCTGTAATTGAGGCAGAGCTCAAAAGCTGCAGAAAAAGTAACTGAAGAACAAGTGCTTTTGCAGGTTGTCTTAAGTGGTGCTCTACAATTACTCCAGTCTTCAAAGTACTACAGCTTTGATTTGAATTTCTCCACATCTAGAAGAGCTTTCTATAATACCAATAACTGAGATCTTAAAAATTACTTCGTACAGCTTTTCACTTCCTCATTTAAATGCAGTCTATTGCAAAAAGCATTAAGAATGAGTTTTACTTTCCATCAAAAAATTAATATTCTTTGCTGACAGATTTTCATTCCCATTCTTACAGAGCAAGGTGGTGGTTAAACCCCTTTCAATAATCCTACAGCAAAACCAGGTTTCTGGGCTGTTAATAGCATTTTTTCTTCAGAGGGACAGAATTTAGGCAGTCCAGGAAATACTAAGCAAACACAAGAGTATTATCAATCCTCTTTTCTTCCGTTATAAGGAAAAGTAAAGTGGTAAATCTGTTAGTTATATCTACTACCTGCGGCAAATATAGTACTGTGAAAGGAAATATTAATTGCCTAACTTTAATGATTTACATTTCCTAGATGCAGCACTGTGTAGAAAATTATTACAGACTTTGCGAGCCTCAGTGTTTTGCACAGGAGGGCAGTGAGACAGGAGTTGGTATCAGTGGTCATCTAATCTTGAAATACCTACTCTTTGAAAAAAAAGTTGTTGTGATCCAGTGCCTCTGAAATGAAAAATTAACTTGGTTTCATACTTTATTAGGCATGAGGATTATTATTTTAAAATGCAAAAAGTCTTTTAATACTTTGGGTTCACATTTTGGTAAATACTATTTGGTTACCTATCAAGAACCAGACTACTGATAATCTGAATATCTCAGAGAACTTAGAACTTTTAATTAGGGGCAGCATCATACCTAGGTAAGCTCAAAAGTGTGATTGCTTGAATATCTTCAAATTTTGGTGTGAAAATAATAAATCTTATGTGAAAAGAGCCAGTGGTACCAAATATTTCCCCCCAAAGCTCTCTTTCAGTTAACACTAGGACTGAGAGGAATCCTGTTTTAATCCTCTTTTCCAAGAGTCAGAGTAAAGAAGAGACAACAAGCACTGAAGAGCCAGGCAGTACACTCTCCATCTAGCAAGGAGGAATAACGTGTGTAATGCATGTTCCCCTTACTGAGAGAAAAGCAAGAATTAAGTTCCAGCCCAGGGCTTGGTGGTGATGGACATGCTTTGATCTACGCATCTGAATGAGCATTTTCTTGTGCACAATGAGGTAAACTTCTTGTCTGCTTTCCCCTATCAGCTCAGGATTCAAATTGAAGGTGCTTGCTTCCTTGTCAAAGCTTAATTATATCCTCTTGGTTGTTTTTCACAATTGTTGAGGAGAGATCAAAAAGTGTAGCAGATATGAATAAGAAATCCCTGGAGTACAGGGTAAGGTGTGAAGTCTGAAATTTCAGAACAAAACATTTCAAATGAACTCACTTAGGGTTAACACTGGCAGTTTGCACCTTTCTTACCCAGTCTCAGCTGTACGTTCTTTTAAGTAGGGCATCTACTGAAATAGTTCAAGACTAAAGGTGCCATTGAAACCTTGGGGGACTGAGGGAAGCTGGATACCCACACTTACTTTGGAACATTATCTGACAAAATGGTTGCATTTATTCAACTCTGCAGATGCAACTTTTATTGACAAAGAACAAATTCAGAAAAACAGATTACCACTTCTCATTTCCCAGCCTTCAACAAGCAGATGAGATGATCTATTGAGAACACACACTGTACTGCTCTCTTAGCCTAAGTCACAGCTACCTTTTCAAGCTGCTCGTTTTTAACCTCCTCAACACAAAACTGCAAAAAAGGTGCAAAAATGCAGCCTTCAATGATGCACTAGTTCACTTCTATAAAGGAAAGATTTTTTTGTCTTGCCACCATGTCCATGATAAACTTCCATGGTCTGAATTCAGTAAGCACAGTCAAGCAGATGCCTTCTTTGTATGGACCAAGGCAATAGTGAAGACATCACCTTAACTAAAGTGCTCAAGAAGGTTGCTGGATTTTTCCCTTCAGTCTGATACTTCCAGGATATTTTCCAAAGATCAGCTGTTTAAAACTTAAGTGTCAGAACAATGTGAGCATAGTGGCATTCTTCACTATCACCAGAAATCCCGTTTTCTATTCCATTATAAGATTATCTAAATAATTTCATTTGCAATGCAGCAAACTGTAATTTTTTCTTCTAATACATAGCTAATCACAGGGGCATATCTTCAAGTAAATATTGATTACATTTCCTCATTAACAAGGCGAGGAAAGACTATGCAGAATGCCAATATGACAAATCACTAGTAAGAGTATTTTGTCTGTTTAAAAGAAAATGTTTGTTCAGTAAGAAAGGAGATCCAGTTATTTTGTTTATTTTTTATCAAATAACATGTGTCATTCATTACGGCTTTTCATCAAGTAAATCTTTTTTTTTTTCAGTTTTTCATTACATGTCAGTAATAGTAATTGTCAGTTCCAAAAAAATTAACAAAATTTTCTCACCTTTTGTTGACTTCTTCAAAGGTAGACTTGCTTCTCTTGTTCATTACCTCTTGTTTAAAATGTTACTTTAATGTTTTGATGTTTTTATGTTTGCAAGCGACTCTTACCAGCTACAAAGGCAGTTAGTGTTTTAAAGTACCAGAGAAATAAGCATGTCAGAGAAAAAGGTAGAATCACAGAAATACAGACACTTCAAGTAACATAAATAGTGGCCTGTGTTACTGATATCTTTCCTAAAGGCTGCTAGCACTCTTACAATTTTTACTGCATTACCTTCTAAGTTCTGCTGGCTGAATCTAATTTCACTTTTCATTTTCATTCCTCAGTCCTACCACGGCACATCAAATAGAAAAATTGGTTCTGATGTGTCTTTTCTCTAAGACTTGACAGCTCAATATGGGGGATTAGCCTTAATGGGGGGTTAGTTATAATCACAAGGATGCTCCTCCTGCAGCCACCACCCTGCACAGCTCCAAACCCATTTAGCAAACCCCACCTGCACTTTGGTCACAGTAGTCTTTTTCCTTCAGTGTCCTGGATTTGGCAATGCCAGAAGAAGTTTTTATTCTTGTACCAATCCAGCCTTTTTCAAGACAACATGCTCACAACAGAAACCTCTTGCAGCTCAGCACAGTCTGAGCATGTTGTCTTCTTAAATGTGCCACATTATTTATATCCTTTGGGAAAGATACATGTAAAGGTATTTTCACTAAGGTAGCATAAAAGTAATTAAGAAATTCCAGGTGTCTATTTAAGTTCTGCCTCTCAGCCTCCAACATTTATAAGAGGAGGTTTATTTCCTTATTATTACAGAAATTATAAATCCGTAGTTCAACTATTTAGCCAATTCTAATTTGAACTAATGGAGCTTAATCACCAGAAGTGGTAGCACTGACTTCCAACAACAAACTGATTGTATGGCAAGAAAAACTAAGTGTACTGTCTTATTCTGTCAGTCCACCATAAGCCTTTATAAACACATTTACTTTAAGCAATACGTAAGAAATTAGACTAATTCAGCATCCTTAGAGCCTGGTCTGTGCTGCTGACTAAATCCTGGACAATGCTTTCCAATACTATTGGAAACTCCCAGGTTGTTTAATTCAGTTGGAAACTCCCAGGATGTTTAATTCAGTGTTTCTTCCATATAGTGTGCAACTGTAATTTTCAGTATCACAAAATTGGAAGTCTTTAGTTCTGCTACAGACTAGTGTTTTGATTGACAAGGGGTCATGCTGTCAATTAATGCTACCTTACTGTTTGAGCTGCAGCTCCCCTTCAGAAACCTGTGAAACAATGGGCATCCCTCCAGCTTGGCACTCCTGACTCCTGGAAGCTACTACTGAGTGAATCTGTCACAAAAAAACCCTTCCAAGGTTGAGCTTCACTTCCTATGAAAAATCCTATCTGTCCTATGTCTGTGATGGCTTGATGAAACTTTAGTTCCCACCTGAGTTGTTGTCATCAATATTCAAGAGCTATCTAGTGAACACAGGATGTCTCCCCATCAGTTCTTCTGCTGACAAAGATGACATATTCAGCTAGCTGGAGTAAGGGAGGGTCTGTCATGTGCAGACATTCGTATATAGGGCATTCTCTTATGGCAAGTGTAATATCCAGTGTTTAAATTTAAGCATTCAGTATGATTTCAGGCTATGTCAAGTACAAGATAGAACCACAAAAAGAATGACTGAGAGCTATCTACGTGGTTTTGAAATGCAACTATAATCACAATTGAAAGTGCCAAGCAATATTTGTCTACAGCCACAGATACCTCAACCACAGCTAAGTAGGTCTCGCTAGAGTCCGTGAAAATAGGCCACTTTGGCTCTGACAATCTGAAAGGGAAATCCAGATTAATATAAACCTTTTTATCACTCTGTGTCTGTGCACAGGCAGTATAAATTCACGGTTTTTCAGCTTTTGTATTTATAGCACACAGGACTTTAACCACAAGAAACAATTTCCCTTTCTGCAGAGGTGTCTGAACTGTGATGTTTCTGTTATCTGAGCAAGAGTTTCTAACTTTGATAGCCTTTGAATCCTAAAATACCCTCAATATGCCGGTCCATTGATTAAAATATAGCAGTCACCAGTCTGACATGACAAAGAAATAAAAGTGCTAGAAAACTGAGCATTTGGCCTAGAAATTCAGTTTAAATATGATTTTAATGATCTTGATGGTATTCACAGGTGCTCTTCTTTTTCACCTAAGGATATAAAGGACTCTGAGTACTAAAACACAAGCAGTTATGACAATGGCATGGCAGGTCATCTCTCAAAACCACCAACATAGATCGTATATTTAAAATGCCTAGCTAGGGTAAAATCCTGAGGGATGATAAAGGGCTACCGTTTGTCCAGTGCCCAGTTCTCCTTTAACTTTTGAGAGCACCAGCCTGAGGTGCTGGGTCTTTTCCATCACATAATGCAAAGCACATTTTCACTAGCTCTGTGACAGAAGTGTTTCACACACGGTTCTGAGTCGAGGTGTGCTTCAGGTGCATCTACAGCCCATGCTGAAATAAACTAGCACCTTTTTACTAGTTAATGGTCTGCCTTTCCTGCAGGACAATAAACACACATGCTACCTTTTACTGCATTTGTAACAGTGTGCCCATCACTTCTCCCATGTTTTTGGGTACCAGATTTTGATACATTTCTGACAACCAATATGAGTATAGATAACAGGACATAACACCATCTGTTCAGAGCCGATATTTTCTCTGCAAAATCAGTTTATGTTGTGCAACCAGTTCTTGTCATCTGTTATCTCAAAACTTTTAATATTTCACTTCAGTTTTAGCTATGGACACACAAGATGCATATTTGTGACTGAAGAAGAAGAAGATCAACAGTTAATGACTGGCTGTAGTTCTACATTCAAGAAAAGGCAAGTCACTTCTACCCAGTTCAGCCAGTATCTCTCTGCAGCTTTTCTGTGTTAAGGGGGTATTGCCAATTCTATCAACCCTGATAGGAAAATATCATCTAGAAAGTTCAGATGCGTTTTTTGTTTCATCCCCCCTTCCCCCTCCCCAAAAAAAAATGTCCAGAAGATCATAATTTTCACTCTTCATTACAAATTACTCGTCAAATATATGACTACCAACATATACTCCCTAACCCTTATCATACAGGTTAAATAATTTAAGAGTACATGGCACATATTTATTTTGCACTTCTCCCTTTCCTTCTTAATTTTAAGATTCTCATGTTTAAAGGGACTCTAAACTCATAACTGTTGCTCAGTTTTGATTTGAAGCCTTTGGGCAGGGCAGACTCAATAAAGATTTCCTAACCACTGTCAGCAATGCACTGGTGCAAGAAAGAACAGTAACCAGTCTATTGATTATTCAGACAGGCTGATGGAATATTTTTCTCTACCCATGTACACAATATCTCACCAGGCAAATATCTGTGTCTTAGGTTGGAAAAAATATATTTTAAAGCAAGATTAAGTTGTTAAGTTTGGATAATCATGCTTAAAACAGAGTGCAACTGCTTGCCATAAACAGACAGACACCTTTTGCAGAGCTTGAAGAAAGAGATCCACATTTCCCTAAGCAACAGGGATTATTAATCCCAAATTCTTGTTATTTAGACCTTTGACTATGATCCATGCTGCTTTATTCTTACAGCATCAATCTTACGTGGGTGGCAGAAGTGCTGCTGCTCTACAGGACAAGTTCCAGGGAATTGATAAAAGCAAGCAAGCTGTGCCCCTGACAGTGACGATTTTTCCTTGTTATCTGGAGTCCCACTACAGTCCTTAGAGTGTCCCACAGGCCATGTGCTATGAGCATGCCTCCTGCCTTTCGCTTGATCTGGACGGCACCATTGCAACCATTAGTTTCACTGTCATCGTGTCTGGCTGGCATTGTCAAGGCACTTGGAGGATGAATTTCATACATTTCTGGTTTAGGCCATTCTGTCAAGACAGAGTAGACAGATACCTACAGTTTCATCACTGCCAGCAGCAGACTGCTGGGTTGGCACTTACCGATCAAAAGAATCATTGCCTGAAGAATTTCCTCTGTCCAAAGATAAAAGGAATACAATACTTTCATGGAAAATTTGTCTGAGTGTGTTCAGTTTCTACTCTTCAGGCATGAAATAAGAAGCTGTTTGTAGAGATCATATTCCCAAACAGAGCACCCTGTGGGAAGAGCCAGATGCTCAAAGGTAGTTAAGTGACACATCTTTATCGTAACTGTCACAATATTCCCAACCAGAACATATTTTCACAGCTCCCTAAATGCTGAACTAGCTTCTGCAGCTATTTATCACATATTGGTCAAGCACGTGCAGCCCCTCTCCTAGGGTGTGAATATAAAAGGCATAAAAATACACAAAACCAGAGTTTGTTGCCTGTGCAATATGTTATTCAGTGGGTCAGCAAGAGACTCCCCTCAAGTGCTGAAGCTGCAGCTGCTATGAGGATTAGGAAATCTTAAGCAGAGTCAATTTACGAAGACGGTGTGAATTTTTCTATTACTATATTCCAAGGGCTTTTTACAGCCTAAGGGCTAGTATGACTCATATCAATGGCTTTTATACCAACATTTAAACAAAGAAAGTTTACTGTTGTGCTGAGTATTTGCAGAAGTTTTACCACAGCTGAGGACTTTTGCTATTCTAGCACCAGGTCTTTGCTGGGCACTTCTAGGAGTCACTCTGAAAATCCCATCAGTGAGGAACACAAGACTCGGGAAGGATTTGGGGGAAAAAGCACCTGTCACTCTGCCTCACTGTTGTGACTCAGGGTTTTGCTCCTCCAGTATTTTCATATAAAAAATAAACTCACTCAGGTTCATAGCTTCTGAACCTCAGCAATGAGGCCAAATGCTCGAGTCATTTAAAACCCACTGAAGAAAGCAGAAACACAGCTACCCCCTGCCAGCTGGAGACTCACTTCATTTATTTCCCCTTCGTTTTAGCACACTGCATTTTCAGGTAAGCCTCATACAGCAGAGGTGACCATGTCATAATTTGGTTTTCTTCTTTTAGATCCCTTTGATTTTAAGACCTTTTGTTTCCCTCGGTTACACACCTCAAGAACTTGTCAATGGCCATGAGTACTCGTCTTCGAGCCCTCTGTCTTACTAAGAATCCTTGTGTGATTGTTTGCTCTAATTTATCTATGCATGTCAAACAGAAAAATGGCTTCTTGTAGGGAGTAAAACCAAGAATAAAAGCTGAATGAGTGGCTCGGCTGTGATGTGACTACTGCCTAATGCCATAGCAACCTGACACATGCATTTTAAAGCTTTCATGGAGGCCTAAAGAGGAGCTCTTAGGCTTTGAACAAAGCAATGCTAACTTCATTTAGGTACATTTAAGTACTTTCCTTTAAGTGATCCCTTCCAATATCTGATCTTATAGTCTTGCTTGAACTTTTTCATGAGATCCAGAAGCAGCCTGCATTTGCAAATCAAGATACACACAAAACAGTTTAGCTTTATAATCTGCCTTTCCTAATTCCCCTGTTTCCAACCTTTCCTAAGTTTTAGTCATGTATTTTTCCTTTCATCTTCCCATGTTTAGCTGGGAGATACATGAAGCACAAAGACTAATAAAATAGGAATATAGTCCAAACCCCGAGCCTTTAGTTGATCAACAGCAAATTCTAAGCCTCCTGGGATCCAGCTGAGCTCCAGCCTTCCTTCATCTGTACAGACACACTCCCTCATACTTCTCAACTGCCTCAGTTGTGCAGGCAGCAAAATGCTTATAAACACTGCTGAGTTGCAATTGTTCTTACAAATATGACACATATATATAGCTTGCTCACTGGCATTGAGAAAATGGGAAAAATTAATGCCCTTGTCATAATTAGTAAGTTCATCAGACTACTGTTTAAAATCTCCTAATCACAAAAGTATGTGGTGAATCTTACAAAACCCTTACCTTCCCAGTATTTTGACTTCAATTTTAGAAAAGCATTTCAAGATTTAGAGAGTCTGTCATATTGATGACACCAAATCGTGCTTCTGTGTATATACAGAAAGTTGTATTGCATCAGGGGAGTTTAATCCATCTCAATTGGTACAAGCTTATTCAAATGGCTGCATTTGATATACGTTTATCTCCTTTACCTTATCCTCTCCCTCCAGAGAAACTATGCTTTACCTTAAAAAAGTAACACAACACTATTAAAACAAATGCTGAGATATTAAAACAAACTTCTGAAATGTGGCTGCTGAAGACAGATGACCTTTTTGCTAGGAAAAAAAAGTTAATTGTCCAGCCAAATGTTAATAATTTTAGGGTCAAACTAAGTACGACTTTTAGTCCTGCAAGAACTAGAATTCCACAGCTGCATATTCATATTTAAGTTTTGTATTGCAATACACAGTTTCTCTTTCCATATTTCCATGACCTTTTCTCCAGTCTGTAGTAATTCCCCAGGCTGCAGGTGTTTGCCTTAGACTAGATTTTTCTATTATTTCTGTTCTATTCTTGCCACAATTAATTTAATATCACTTAGATAATTACTCCACCCTCTCACATGATGCATATCCACCTCTGAGCTCAAACTTGCAGATTTGTCAGTGCAGGCAGGACCAAATAGAGTGGGCCCAATATTTCCCACATCACACTTGCTGCACATGAAGAGCACAAAAAATGTGGACACAAGTTGTAAATCTCCATAAACTACTGCTGAACATGTTACTGTAAATGGTCCTTTCCCATCACAGCTCACTCTGTTTAAGGTCATCACGACATCTAGACTGGAGAATATCTGTGTGTTCTTTAGCATGGACATGTTACCTAACAGTGTGTTTTTTTCAGAGCATTTCTCCACAGCTATTCTGTGTAAATTCCTGTGTTCTTTCACAGAGCAGACAGAAGTTGAGAAACCCAGCCTTTGCTTCTCTCTCCGTACACACCTCCCCAACTTGTAGTTATTCGAGTACAGTGTTTTTGCAAAATATCCTCTTTAAAGGATTTTTTCTATTTATGTTATGTTGATCAGCTGAATATTAAATGCTTTTCCATCCATAGCACTCATATTTTACAAAAAAAAGAAAAGTTGATTGCAATTACTGTACCTTCTTTCTTTTCTAGTAATTCAGAGTGAATTTATCCCCACTCACAGTGTGGGTGATGGAGGGTGAAGGAAGCCATGCAAACTGTGGGGCTCCCTCCTGGCTTACAGGACTCCCAAAGGAGGTTTACAGGTTTCGTTGCACCAGACCTGGATTTTGTCAACTTCAGAAGCACAAAAATTAGTTCCATCCAGCACTGAGTAGCAATACTGTTCATAAAAGTTTTCTTTACTCTGACTTGTGGTTTTGCTAAAAAGCAACCTGTGCCATTTCAATTTCTCTTGCAAAACTTGTCTCTAAACATAAAGGATTATATCTGGCAAAGAATATCTTGCCTAAAGCTGACTGCCCCCCCTTTACTCTTCAGCATTTTGTAATTAGGGCTTTACAAAAATGCAGTTGTGGAAGCAGAGCGCTACTTTTCCCCCTTTTCACCATCTTTCCTAATTGCCAGGAAACCTACACAAGTGATACTGTAGATCTCAATCATTCTAAATCTTTCTCTCTCAACACTCAGAGGCCTTTCCTCAGTGAGCTAGATTAATACACTTTTCCAGTACCTTTGGGAGTTGCCCTCCAGAAGACAACAATTCTCTTTGCATCTCTATTGGTGATCAAAATTAAACCTGTCCAAGTCTTAAGATTCAAATGACTTAATTTTTTAATTAAGACATTACGAGCAGAAGAGAAAGCTTCCCTTGGAAACTTGGTTCAGTTTGTCACTAGCCCCACAGGGTGCCTGAGAGTTAATGAATTGAAGGAGGTCCTAATTATATAGCCCAGTGACAAAATACCACTCCGTTCAGGGAAAAGCAGAGGGTTGAAAAGGTTAAGATGACCTTTTCATGCTTCTGCTTTGCCCTGAATGAACCTTTCCTGCACCAATCTTAGATAACCTACAAAAAGGAAAGTTGAAGTCTGTATTGCATCCAAGAGGGCCCAAACTTGAGGAAAAGCAGGAACCTTAAACGACCTTTGGTGAGAAAGAGAAAGGTTATCAAACCAAAGATGAGAAGTTATTTACTTTTAGTTTTGAAGTAAAACACATGTAATTAGTTCAAATTATATTAGGCATCACGCTGTCTCAACAGTTAAGACACTTTTGATCACCATTTAGCTGATCAAAGTACTGACTCAAGTATTTAGCTTTACATTTACAACATAAAGTATCTAATTAGCTGAAGAGTTTCTCGATGTATGCGGCTACCATTTCTTTTCAAGTCAAATTATTTTTGCTACCTAGGGACTGTGTTTCATATAGGGAATAATTTTCATAACATATTTAATTAGCACTGAAGTCCTGCCTGCCTTAAGCTGTGGCTGGGGGTAAGATGCAATACAAGATCCTGCCCATTTCAATCAGGGAAGTTGCAGAATTTAAGTACAACTTGGTAAAGAAACAAAAATCAGAAATGTAGAAGAAGTTCTTTTTGGTTCCTTTGATATACAATAGAAATATTCCCTTCCTGCGTCATCTTTTATAGAGAATACAGTTGCATTGACAGAAATCAGTCCAGAAAGAAATTGATTGAGAAGGTGTGCAAAGGCAGACAAAAAGCTCTATTTTTACTACAGAACTTTCAGTATAGTAAGTTGTGTAACAGCAAGTGACTTCATGAACTATTTCGCTTGCGGAGTTCTTCAAAGAAAATAATTAATCCAGATGAACATTTCTGTAACTTGTATTTTGACTTTCTTTTGGTTCATGTACAATTTCAATATGTTCATTTCCATAATGTCGTTATTCTGACATGAGTGTATCATTAATTAACGGCGACATGGCTTTCAGATTGCAGACTGAGAATGAGCAGCTACTCAGAACATGTTTAAGACATCCTCCCCTGAAATGATGCCTAAGGTATCGTATTCAAGAAAGCAAATGTTGCTTGCTAATTCAGACTTAAGATATCTGTTCATTAATTGCAGCAGAAGCTTTATTGGTTTTCTTGTAGCTTAAATTTTCTAATGAGGCTGATTAGGGAATATTTTTTTACTAAGTCCTTCATTTATTAAATATACCTGTTCCTTAGAAATGCCAGAGAAGCTTGTTACATGGGTAATAGTCTTTAAGTAATTAAAGTTGATAGGAGCTTATCAGAATTCTTTTTCTAGTCAGATAGTATTCACCCTGGTCCTAAGGGCTTTCTAGTTCATTTTCTGTGTAAGATTTTTGATCTGTGCTCTTATCATTTGGGAACATGTCTAAGCAGTCAGCTAAGGACACCTCTCATCAAAAGACACCTCATGTGGAAGCAGAACTGATTACTTTTTTGCTGCTCATTCTGTTGCTCAGAAGAAAATATGACGGATGATGTAAAAGATCCACCTCTCTAAGGTTCAACAAACAGTCTATGGCATGATACTAATTCATAGCTTAAATTTTCAGTTACTGGTTTCTACCTCTGTTTCTTAATTTTGTTTCAGGAATTTACCAGTCAAGAGTTTGCAGGAGAAAAAGCTCTCTCTGTTATATATTTCTAGATAGACCCTGTCAACGGAGAGACTTCCTATAGCAAATATTTCTGGAGATAAATAATTTAAACCCCACTACTGAATATATATACACAGAAAGGAGGAGGAGTAAGGGAAAAAACTGAGCTGTGTAATATTTCCCAACACCAGTTGAGAACATGAGGCTCGTGGCAGCAGCTTGCAGGGGGACTGGCTGCAGCTACCAGCACTGGGAGTGCAAAACAGCCTTTCAGGAAAATTGCTGACACCTTCCCCTAGGGCTGGTGCATTGGCAAGCTGTCCTGGGACACCTCTCCCCAGGGCTGGCAAAGAGGTGTCATCAGCCTTGCACTCGCAGCTGGATGTTGTCCAGAGGATCTGCAGCTCTGCGAAAACCCGTCTCCCAAAGAGCATACTCCTGGCAGACACCCAAGGAATACGTTCTCCTGCCATGCATCAGGCTGAAGTTATGCTTGGAGCAGCATGAGGACTGGGCAACTGGATCAGCTGTGCCAAAGTTCGCTCTGGGAACGCCAGCAGACCTGATGGAACAATGGGGTTTTGATACATGTTTCTAAGATTCTGTTCCTGAGCAAACCTGTTGCACTTGTGGGCAATGGAGACAGGCTTTCCCCAGGGTGGAGATGGCAGTGCATGCTGACAGGCTGGTAGGACTGCAGCATCACTGCCCCTGCTGCTCCAAAAAAAGGCGTTTGACTGCTGCACCTGATGAGAAGTGATGTCTGCAGTACATAACTGAGCAGGGTTGGGACCAAGAATTCCATCTTCACTTGTGAGGCCCTGAGAGAACCTCTATCCTTGCTCTCTTCCAGCATTACCAAGAATCTCCGTTATGAGAGACTTCAATTAATTTTGTATAGGGCTGTCAGTGGTTTTTTAGTTACCTGACTGAGAATAGAAACTTCACCGCCCTTCCATTTTCCCTATAGCCTACTACACATCAGGTTTGAAATCTGCTTTTGAAAAGCCCTGGGTTTTGTATACGCTTTTATCTTCTATCAGTAATTTCTTGCTGCTGAAAAGAGGAATGAACTCTTAATTCAGGTTTTCTTTGGGAAGGCACACAGAAGCTAATGGCATTTTTGTTTCTCAGTATTATTCGTGCTCAGTCAGACACAAGGTCATTTTGCTCTCTTAGTTTGTTGCACAGATCTAGGGTTGCCTTCTGCAAGCTCCCTCAATAAAAACAAGGCACGCCTGATCCCCAGTAGTTTACAGAGTGACAGTATCTCGCAGCTATCTACTCACCCAATCCAGAAATTCTACCACTTAAAGCCCCTCCAGTTTATACTACAATCATTATGGGGAAAAAAAAATCCAAATCCGGAGCCATAGTTAGTAGTTGCATAGAAACTTCACAGGTTTCATGAACAGCTGAATCACACTTGTAGGAGAAAAATCCTGCCTTACAGGAAATTTACTGTGGCTTCCATGTCTCACAGAGTCTTTTCAACACAGTTATTTGTCCTGACAGGAATAAACATATTATCAAAATCCAAATCTAAACAATGCTACTGCGGGGCACAATTTAAGATAAGGACAGACTTGGGAATCCTTATATAGGCATTATATATCCACTTCAGTATAAAGTATTGAACACATTACCTTTAACTCTTTCAGTGACTTGTGCAAAACTGAAAAAACATACAGTTTTCAGGAGCCTAACCATGGATTTAAAGTCTGTGCCCAATGATCTACAGACTCCACTGGACCTGAGTCAACAGGGATAAGTCAAGAGACATAAGACCACAGCCATGATAATAGTAATCCAGAGAAATGGCCTGTTTAAGCTATTATCCAGTCTCTAACAATGATCATATGTGGATATTAAGTCAATAAAAACAAAAAGAACGAGAAAAGAGCGACACCAAGAGCAGAAATATTTCATATTTCATTTACTTCGCTTATCAATGAGCAACAGTTGGAAGGAAACCATTTCAGGAATTCCTTTCTTTGGTTGTTCCTGTAACTTCTACATAGTCCTATCCAGTAGCTATGACAGCTACTAACTGTCTGTGCTATATATTTCTATACACTTCACTTGCTTCACTGGCAGATTGTGGGACATAAAGTCTCTGAGATGTGTGATTGTGCTGCAAAAGACTAACATTTGGCTTCTACCTGGTGCAGTGTTTTCATCAAACTGAACTTCTTTCATTACTTACTTTATCTGTTGAGAAGCATATAATTAATGAGACGTCATTTACTCGTTTCATGTTCATGGCAGTAGCATGTACTACAAAACACTGATTTTTAGAAGTGAGTAGATTTTTTATGAGTCACTTTTGTTTGCTTTTCACTCTTTCAGTCTGGATGCAAAACCCAGTTTTATCTGAAGAGTGTAAATTTTTCTTATTCCACTAGTGCATATAAATCTTGTCAATTTGTAGACTTTACAAACTTCATCAAAACATTTTTTCAGGTTAGATTTTCCCTCCATTGATGTGATTCTCTTCCCAAGTGCTTGTGATAAAAGTAGCTTTTAAAAAATTACTTTCAAATACTCCAGGTCAAACTTCAATACATTATGTTGAAATTTACAAAAAATTGCTATTGCTGTTGGAAAAATACCCTTTGAAGAAAGGGTCTGATATGTTCACTCTCATTTTGTTTTCCTCTCTGCCCTTGGAAATGAAATGAAATAAAGAATAGGGACAGCTGATTGAAGCAGAAGTGTTCAAAAATTAGACATTGTACACAACATGTTTTATCTTATACCTATGCTTGTTTGTGACATTGTGTTTTTATGTTCTTTTGTTTGTTCTAAGAGTAATCTTTGTTTTATATATGTATGTATGTATGTATGTATGTATAATGTGTTTTGTCCCGTTGTAATTTCTTTGGAACTTGAAGATAATAGTTACAATAGTCTCAAGACTTCTCTAATAAAAGAGGATATTTTCATTCAAAGTCATAATTTTAAAATAACTGAATGTTAGACTGAGTTTTGAAGCTGTCCTCACCAAAGCTGTGGAGAGGGAAAGGAGTAGTTTCTATATTACAAAAGAGTGTGTGATTACAGATTGCTAAGGCTGACTTGAAAGCAACCAGCTCAAAATGTCAGAAATAGAGGTGAACATGCGTGAATTATTCCCCAGGCAATCCAGCTTTTCTGTTAGTCTGAATGAATTCCTATTTCTTTAATCTAAAAATTGTCCTTTCCTGCAGTTGTTAGGGTGGTATCATCTAATAAAAAGAACTTTGCCAGTTAGAAGAGAGTTTGCTTTTTTAACTAAGTAACATTTTAAAATGGAATTTTCTGTCAGCCAATATCTCGTTAACACATACACATAAAGCACAGTAGTATAATAGGGAAAAATATGAAGATTTTAATTAGTATTTTTCTTCTGTCATTAGCAACTTTCTTGGGGCTACTCTCCTATAAAGCAGTATTATAGTCTCATCAAGGGGTATGATACACTAAGCTCCGTGTTGCTATTAAAATTGTCAGACTAAATTGAGACAAAGATAGAACACTTCATGTTCAGCTGTAGAAAAATAGCAGAATAATTACTAACCTAGTTATACGGTGTACAGACAACTGTGCAACCCACTTTATTAACTGGCATATGGAGTACTTTAAAATACCTTCACATAGACAGTGCCTTTCAGAAATCAAGGCAGCAGCCAAAACTCACATAGCTTCTTCATTTTCATTGTCTAGAGAATATACGACTTTAATTTCAATTGCTGATGGTGTTTTTTTTTCCAATAAATAAAAATAAATCAATAAATAATCAAGAGTTAATTAAACTACTGGGTTTTATTCGTGGACCACCAATACTTGAAGGTATGAAGCTTTTGAGTCATCACAAGAGAAGATGATGTTTCCTTGAATCCTGGAGACCCCTTGACTACTTGCCTTTATCAGAAGGCACAGAACAATGTTCACCTGGAAAAATATTGCTCCAAGAAAACTCCTCTGCCCTGGCATTTTGTTCAAACTCGTTCTTCTCCAGGAACAGCGAATCTAAGTGATACAGACTCTGCTGGCTGGGTTACCCCCCCGTAATTTAACACCAGGCAAGCTTAAGGCTACGTTTATTCTAGGAAGCAAGAGACTGAGCTCTGGACCACAACTTGGAAACATTACAAAGCTGCCTCAAAGTACTTTTTTGCTGAGGGGAAACCTAAATATATTGCCAAAGTTAATCTCCCGCTATCATTTCCATTTGAGACATCCCTTAACCATGGAAACAAATGACCAACTCAACCCCAGTCTGTCTTCAAAGGGCCACTTTTAGAATGGGACTCCAGCTCCAGGTTTACGGCTCTCATTTGTCTGGGGGCATAGGTTTTCATTGCTATGGAAGCAAACAGATTTTCAAGCGCTGCTTGGCATTCGTTAGTATGCCAAGGAAATACTCTTAAAAGTTTGTCAGAAACTGATTCCCCTTTCAGAGGGAGAGGGATGGTTGGCATTCTGCTACATCTTCCCACGTTTACCTTCTTTTAGGAAGACAGCTGACACTACTACATTGTGACACTACAACATGGCTGTTATAATTAACAATTTGCAAGTTGCACGGTAAATATCTTACAGCAGGTTCAGTTCTTTTGTCTACTAATTTTCACAGAAACAAAATATTATAATGATGAATAACTAACACTTCATTTTAAAGATTATTGCGCCACAGAGCTCAACTTATTTTTGCATTTTCTTTTTTGGCTTTTACTCTTCTGTGTTTCTCTTGTAATTTCACTTCTTTACTGTGTGTTCTTATGGTCTTAGTAATTTTTCTCATTTACCTCTAAGTTACAGTTCTCTGACACCCGATAACTTATTATCTCTCAGAAACCTTGCCCCCTTAATATATTTTTCATCCACCTGAGAGAAAAGCTCAGAGCCCAGGGAAGTGCTGCTCAATTAGCCTGTGCCTGAGATCACAGGGGCCAAAGGCAGTGTGCTTAACTTGTTTTGCAACAGCTTCCTACATGTCCACAGCTTAAGCTGACCTGCCTTGAACTCTTCTCAGCTTCAATCAGAGTTATAAATCAGAGTAATCATATCTAAGAGGAGGTTTTGATTGAAAACCTCCTTTATTTTGATGGGCAACTGTATTATGTTAAGCCTCCCTGAATTCTGTTCAAATCTTTTAACTAGTAAAGATGAGTCAATTTTTTACAATAAAATTGAAGTCATGTTTTATTAATGATGTGCTTGGGATTGCTTCACTCTTCTTTCAGTCCATTATATCTAGTGTAGCTCTCTGGTTTCCAGGTACTCTGTTTTAAGGGATTTTAATATATTAATAAATGACATTGAAATCTTGGTACTCCTGTAACATTTAGCAACAGGTACATTAGTTACCTTTTTAAGCTAGAAAGCAAAGATTTGTTTATTTTGTTGGACTGAAAAATAGAAGCTTTCAGGACACTATATAAATAGTGAAGGAGTTTTTAAAGCATTTGAATGAACAACGAAATTTTTCAGTATTACTTCATATTATTAAAGATTTTTAACCAGAACGGAAGCTGGGCCCAGTTTATAAAAGGCATTAACTTGCATGTGGGTTTTACTATCTGAAAGCTTGACATGGTCTCCGAAAAGATTTTCACTTCCTTTCTGGGCAGGCTATTAGAAGGACAACAGTAGGGTTTGGGTAATTTTTTTCTACCCTTGCCTATAACACCTCCTTGGGCTTAAAGCACCATTATAATCTTTCATTTTAGGCTGAAGTTAGCATAATAAAACAAGGCTTTTCTGAAAGTTTACAGTCTTTCTAAAGGGTCACCGTCTTAAAGTCATTCCACGACTCTCTCAAGCATGAGAAGTACAGAACATAAAGGCTGTAATACGAAGGTAATGCTGAAGAGGGAAAAGTACAGAATGGTCTTTTAAAGTAGTATGGTTACATGAGAATCACTGAACTAAAGGAAGGCTTTTATTCAGAAATTGTCTGATATGAAAATCCTTAACTAGAATTTTGCTAGGTATTTGCTCTGAGAGAAATTTTCTGTTGCTTATTCTCTAGGAGTTTGAATATCAGTATTTCGTTAACTAGCTTTTGTAAGCGGGCACTGCCTCAGATGTTCTTATAATTAAGCTAGTTTGGGGAGAAGCACAAATATGAAATTCAAATGGACTGTGCAGTTCTAACTTATTAAACTTTCTTAAATGATGAGCTTTACCTCCTAAATGAGGTAATGCACTTACCTCAATATGAAGAAGATAAGATGCATTTAGAAAGAGCTGCCTATTTGCATTGAAATCAACTTACCTATAATTTCTACTTTCCTGAAAGAAGGCATGTCTGTGGAGTACACAATGAAAATTAATGCAATAACAAACTGGTAATTCATTCAGAAGGAAAGATAAAAGAAGAATAATCCAGTGAATCTCTAGGTCTCCAGAGAAGTGAGCTGTTTTTTCAAAGTGGAAGTAATAGAGCAGCCAACCCAAAATGTTTTTTTCTTCAGATTGCAAAGATACTGATAGACGATGGCAATAAAATTAGTATTTATGCGTGCACAGCACTGAGAATTCAAGTTGGAAAAGAGAAATTAATACAGCAAAGATTTGGTAAATTGAAAGAACCTGAAGGGATAACCACTAGAATAAAGCTGAATAAACAGTTTTTACTCTGAAATTGAGCCAGAAGTTATAGGGAAGTGGGAAAAAAGTGGAATAGGAAGACTATGCTTTCAAGGCCAGGGTAGCAAATGACAAACAATTGCTTATTCTAGAGGAAAGGAGAGCAGACAGCCATAAACCCAACAAGCATGGTCAATGAGTTCACCCAAAGGTTCTTCAGGAAGGAGTTGGAAAAGCAACACAAGATTCTGACAGGCACATAGACTGTCTGACTTTGTCAGCCTAATGTTTCAATTTTTTAAGAGGATGAATGCATTGGGCAGCCTCGAGGTGGAATGTTAATGAAAAAGTTCAGGAAAAAAGTTAATAACCATAAGTGCTAATTCTTCTTAAAGTCCATGTAATCCCCAAACTGCAGATTCAAAAATTCAGCCCTTAAACAGCCTTGTGACAATTTATGTGCATTGATTAGAATCTTCACTGGTGATTGCAGTTAGAGACAGAGCCCCAGAAATGTGATTTTCCTTTCAGCTTTTTTAAAATGTCCTTGCTGCTGCATCCTTATATTGATTCCAGTGTCTGCATTTGGTATCCGTCCTCCAAATCAAAACATACAGGGGTGAAAATTCAACACCTTCTTTTCAAATGGCATAAGCAGGCTTGTATGATGCCCTCAAATGACTCAAAATTGAATGGAAAAGTAGTGGCCTCCCCTTCCTTTTGGGGATTGCTGAGCCACGTAACTCTGAGCCTGTGAAAAAGGCAGTGATACAGCGTGTTCAGAACAAGCAGCAAAGAATTTGATTTCTTAGCAGATGCTGGGAAGGCAAAGAAATTCCTAGCAGAATCTATTAAATTTTCCTATCTGGGACAAAGTATTCCTGTTTACAGTGTCTGAGCAACAGATTATGATAAAAGTGTCTGAGAAGCAGGATGGAAAGAACATTTAATTTGATTCAAGTGACATATGAAAGAAAAAAGTCAAGCTACAGTAGCAGCTGAAATTATGTATCAGGTTCCTGATTTACAAACAATTAAAACCTTTTCCTCTCCTATCTTGGAAATCTTAGTTAAACCTGTTCAGTTCTGACATCACAAACTGTGAAGAGGTCGCTGTTTAGAACTATGCAATTTTAAATTGTTCCAGAATGAAAATGTGCATTAAATTTTACTTTAATAAGAAAGAAATTATAAAAGTCTGGAGCAAAATATAGGGAAAATATATGCAGAAATGAGGTTAATTCAATTATTTTAACAGAAGCATAGAATTTTTTGGAAATTATTGGAATAAAAATTGATTTTTTTAAATGAAATTTTTTTACATGTGGGATAGAACTAAAACCCTAGAAATGTAGTACACTAGGTCTGTCAAATCTGTCAGGGCAGTGAAATCACACAAATCCTTCCCTTATGGTGATATAGATGGACTCCTGTATGGGATGTACTAATATGGAATTAAAAACAAAATAAAAAATAAAAATAAAAAAAAGCCACAAGCCACACACCACGAGAAATTTTACAATAAATTTACTCTAATGTGATATTCCAATTTAAAACATGCTTTCTAATGGAAAAATACTCTTTGTGACTGGGAGGAACTGGGGATGGGAGGAACTTTCAGCCTTTCCCTATCAAGGTTCTGCTTGCCAAATTGAAGTTATGCATATAACCTTAGAAAGTAAAGTAAGCTTTATGCTTTAACTCCTCACTGCTTTTCTCTTACATATGCTTTCAACTATGGAGAGGGCTCAGGAAAACTGGCCAAATTAGTTGTTTATTGAATGGAACTAACACACTTCTAATTTGAGCAACAGAGCTGAGTCATGGCTCACGTAACTGCTTAGCGTTATTTCTCTCTTTGTTATTTACAGCTCAGGAAAACGAAGCCCACATGATGTTCTTTCAAATGGTGCTGATGCTGAAGATCAGATACCTGATCAGTGGGACCCCAGCAGCAGAAATAGCTTTAGCTGGAAAATTAAACTAAGAGATTATACTTGTCACCAAAGTAAAGGCTCATAAAAGTATTCTTATTAAATCTCTCCACAGGACTGAGGAACTAATAAATTAGCTAGCTCCTTAAATGAAAACTGCTAAGTATCAAACCCAAGAATGGATCTCACCAGGAAAATCTGAATTGTTTCTGCCACTCCAACAAAAATCAAAGATCCTGAATATTTACTTACCTGCCTATTCCTAATTGTCTGTTGATTACAGAATAAAATTCAAGTGTGAAAATATTACTCTAAAGCTTGCTCAGCCTTGAACAAGTTAATTGATGTGTCACTGCTGGTGCAGTCACTGTGTTTTAAAGACAGGGTAAGGTATGTGGAGCTGGAGGAATGCAGTGCACTGTCAGGTGATGCCCAGAAATACCTCCTAGTGATTTGTTTCAGAATAACAGCGAAGTGAAATATAAATAAGTCAGGGTAAATCAGCTTGTTACAGAGTTTATGTAAAAATGTGTCTCAAATCAATTTCACAAATACACTCTAGATTTGCAGAGCTGTACAAAAGCTGCTGAGTTTAGCAGACTGCTAAAATAATCAAACAGAAGCAGTGTCAAGCATAAATGCAGGCACAAATTAAAAAAAAAAAAAAAAGAAAGACGATATAAAGAAGTTCTGGATGTGAAAGGTTCCTTTGAGGAAGGTGATGGGACAGTAAGGGAAGGATTGCACCTAGCTGGCGAGATAGTCTCCTGAGCTGCTTCATGTGTGGAGAAAAACACATTGGGCAGTGGATAAGTGTCAGGTTATCTGCTTTTAAAGTCTTTCATGGTTTTCACTGTTGGTGCAGTTTTGAAAGAGTCTCTTGTATTGTGTAAGGAGAAGAAAAGGGAAGAGCTCTCCTGCTGCTCCGGCTGAGCTACAAATGAATCAATATTGCAAATAAAGCTATGTGGCTTAAAGGTTTTGGTAGAGGTGCCTCATACGTGATGGAGGAGGTAGCAGATGGGAAGGGACTCTTGGCTGTACTCAGGCTCCTGACACTCTCAAACAAGCCATGGCAAGGCTGCTCCTGCTGTGCTGCACTGCAGCACAGAGCTGGCTTCACTCCTGGCTTCTGGGACTGAAGCACTGCGCATACTTGTCGGTAGAACCACTGCATATGCAGAATAGCCTCTGTAGAGAAGAGCAAGCATCCCTTTGTGCTGTTATCTGTTGTTTTCCAACTTATGCTAACATTTACACGTCTCTAGCATTTTATAGGACTGGCTGGTGGTGTTAAGAGCATTACTAAAGGTCCTGCTGAAATGTCTTGAATGTTAGGAGTAAAAGAAGAGGAAAAGATTGTAAGTGTCCTTAAAATGAGAATCTCCTGCTGACACGTCAGAGGTGAGTGACTGTTATGAAGGACTATTCTTCAGTTTCTCCACAGAAAAGCACCTTGGTGTGCACATCACAGAGAGCCCCGGTGGATAGCCAAGTGCCATGCTTTTGGTTATGGAGGTTATCCGCCCATTAATTACTTGCACCCAAAGGATATCATTAGCAGCCCCCCGCCATTAAATACAGGCATGTTAGCAAAATTATCCAAGCGCGGTGGAGGTGTGCTGCAGTGCCTAAATAAATCAGTGCAGGTATGCTGCAATGCACTGTGGACTGTGCCACAAGGATTGCCAGGAATGTGTAAAGTAGCCAGCCCCAAATTAGCTGACTCTTCCTCCACGGACCACTGCACACAGTGGAATGGAGGGCTAAATAAAACAGTGGAGATACAAACTTGTCACGCACGCAAAGCATGTGGCCACAGCGACCCAAAGTCAATCAGGTGTACCTAAACCCCAGGGCTCCGCTCAGAAAGTCTGGATGCTCTTCTGGCACGTGGATTAGCAAACAAAAGGCATCAGAGAAGTCAAAAGTTCAAGTGTGTTTCTACACAGCTCCATATTGTGCTTGACTGTACTTTTAATTGGCTTCGTTCATTACTCCAGCTTTTTCACAAAGAAATTATACGTTAGTAGTGAAGGTCATAGAAATTATTTTGATCCAAGGTATCCTTTGATTCACTGGTATTCTACAGAGATTACTAGCTCCTTTGTTCTCCTTGCTTATTCTAATATGGATGAAAACACTCATATTTTGCTTTTATTCTGACTGGGCCAGACTATCACAAAACTGCTAAAGAGAAAATACTTTAAACACCACATGACTTTTAGTTTCGCCACCACTATAGCAAAAAAAAAAAAAAAATAGTAACACATTTCATTTTTTAAAACAATCCACCACTGAAAGGCATATACAGAGAACAGCCTTTCCTGCGTGCCTGATTTTGCATGCGGATTTAATTTCTCTCCTTAAAGACTTGTTAGTATTTTATGTGTGTGATTTCTTAAAATTCCACTATTAAGACAAAACATTTGAATAAAGAACTGCGAGACAATATTCTAGTTGTTGTTCTTGAAGTAACTCTGTGCCCTTTCTGCTTTACCCAACTGCAAATGCTGCAGATTGAGAAGACTCGAGGGAGGGAAGAAAATTGTAATGAGCAGTAGACATTGAAAAGCATAAAGAGAAGATGATTTTCAGGATATTTTCTTTACAAATTTGAGTCACGCCTGCTTGTATCCTGTAAAGGGATAAATAGAGCTGTTGTAAACTCTTAGTTTCAACTCTGTGCCTGTTCACTTGATCTGGAGTTTTTTTATATGTTACATTTCACAGACTGAAGCCTCTTTTTCAAATTTTTACATGTACTGTATTTCCCTGTTTCCGGTATTATAACAATTTTATTAATACATTTAAGAGGTACAGAGTTTTAGATTAAATATATCAAAATGTCTATTTTGAGCATTCTCATTTAATTCAATAAGCCCAGTATAAATGCATCTCATATTTCCACGAGATCAGAATCAATAGGAAAATCTGTGTTAGTTTTTTCTGGTCTTCTTCTATAAGAACATGCTTTACCACAGGATGTTTCTGGCAGCTGGTGCTGTTTGTACTAGCAGCATAAGTGAACTTGGTCTTGCCCTTGGCTTTCTTATATGAAGGCTATTCAGACTTTTCTAAATCCAATCTACTTGGCTTTGTTTCTATAACAAAATGGACTTAAACCTTCTTTATTTGACAAAAATTTACCTATTTATCCTTATTTAACAACATGGGCACACAGTGAAAGCAGATGGAGCTTATTTCAAACATGTCCAATATCCAGATTGTTTGCAATTGACAAAAATGAGTCTTCTGAAAGTCCAGCGGATCTATGAACTATCAGGAAAGGCTGTCTAGGCTAAGGTATAAGTGCCCAAACATCCATGACTGCAGTCAAAGTCATCGTTTTCCAAGTTTTACTTCTATTAGCTATCCTCAATTTATGCAACAAGTGCTTCATTTTGTATGACCTGCAGTGCTTTCTACGAGAAGTACAGATTATAGGCCTAGTTTAAGCTTTTAAGCTTTTAATTGCCAATAAACAACTCTTGGCTCATTTGACTTTTTGCCACATTAACAGACTTTGCTTCCCTTCCAAGTTTCACTTGAGCTTAGCACTGATTCACAACTGCTGTCAACAGGGTTGTTCTTGATGCAGTGGCTCCAGAGAAACAGCCTCAGGGTTTTACAAGCAAGACTTCTGAAGAGCTGAATGGGGCTGATTATCCAAAAGGATATCATATTATATATGATATATATGATTATATATGATAAAGGATATCATATATTATAGTGCTGCTGAGATCTGCAGACCTGACTGGGCCGAGGAGAGCACTTCTGTCCACAGGCTGCAGGTCATCTTCAGATTTATTGCGGGAGGTTACCAGCCAACTCAGTGACATCACTGAAGTTCAGCACAGGCAAAAGTTTTGTGTAAATTTTATAATAGAGAGAAAAATAGCCACGGAAAAAATACCAGTGTCCATTAGGCCAGCAAGCAGGGAAAAGGTCAAAAAATGATTCATTTGCTCACCAGACCCAAGGGTGAGTCTCAGGTGATGATTTTACTCACCATAACAGAAAGAAAATATTTTCTAATCTATGTAATCAGGAATCTAATCCTTTCCCTTCACTGGCATAAAATGTGAGGTTTTTCACTGTAAGCTTGTGTAAATGTATAAAACAGACTAAAATAAAACTGACAGGCAGTAAGCATTCTCTGTTTTTCCAGCACTACAAAATGCAAACCCTCAAGGACTGGCAACTCCAAACAAATTAGAGGCTTTCAATGGTTGATCTGCTTCTCCAAAAAGGGACAAGAATCATTTTGAAACAAAAGCTCATGGGTAACTCTGGTCTCCAGTTCAACTACTCATTTTTCACTTGAGCAAAATCTCAAAAAGTACGTGCTACTGTTCCTTCATAAGAAATATATTCTTGTCTTTTATTAACTTTTGCAATATTATTAAAATATTAATTGCTAAAATATTAACTGTTAAGTTTTGCAGCTCTTTTAGGTGTTACCTAAAGGACTGTCCATTGGCACTCACACTGAACATGCTTGCTGTGTCATTAGGAGCATGGCTGAAAACTCTCACAGTTCTCCTCTTAGCTGTCTGGGCCAGCTTTTTTCCTGTAGAGTCCAACCTAGGATACCCCTTCAGCACTACAGACTGTGCTGGGGGGAGTGAAGACAAACAAGGGAGTGTTTAGAGTCTAGGTTTTGTTATTTTGTTTTTTCTTTAACTGAAAGAAGCATTTGATGCTCAAGGAAAGGAAAAAAAATTCAGAACTGACCGCTTTTTATGATTTTAGAGAGCTGAGGTGTTAATTTTCCTTCTATGGCTACAAAGGTTCTTTTTGTGTATCCTTCCTCCATTAAATTATGAGACTAGCAGTGCTCCTTCTAAAATCCAGTTTTCCACTGGGATTACCTTCTCCAGGTAGGTGCTACTCATATACCTGCCAAGAATGTCTGCTTTGGGCCTTCACTTGTCTCTCTCTCCATCACCCTCTGTGGCTCTGCAGCATAAAGGGATCCCTGGAAAGGCTTGGGGAGCTGCTTGCATTCCCAGATCCCTAATACACCTCCTTGGTTTTACCACCAAATTGAAAAATCCGGTCACGAATTTGAACACTGATGCCAGGAAACCTTCAGGCAGCCTCTGCTGTGACAAAATCCAAAGATATCCCTCCTCCTCCCCACCCTGAATAGGCAGAACACAAATAAAGAGCAGTGGGCTGATCCTGACGGATCTGCCCCTGCCCTTCACCATTCTGCTTCACAGGAACTGTGAGGGCGATCCATGGAGCAATTCCAGGCAGTGGGGTTGGGAAGAAACATGGATGGGTTAAGTAACATCACCTTTTCCAGCCTCACCAGTTTGTATTATATATTTACAATAAAAGTCCTAAAGAATATCTGAGAAGATGCCTACCTTTCTAGGAAGTTGTATTTCTTCAAAACTCAACATGCTCTTGGGAAGCAGAGTCACGCCTGATGCCATGAGTATCTTGAGGTGTTTGCACTGGTGAACTTTGAAATAAGGACCATAACAACTCTTATGCCTTTAAAAAGAGCTGTAATTTCAATATCATCTTAAGTCATCCTCATTTCATCATAGAAACCCTAAGTTTGGTTAGTCTTTCTTTGAATTTTCCACTAAGTTTCAAAATATTTATCCACCCGTCATGTTTCAAGCTGAGTTTTGTGCTGAGGTTTAAGTATTAGCTGCCCTAAGAAGGCTGGAGTTGGAACCCTGGTCTACTGCACATGAGCAGAAGTGTTGTAGTATTACCCAAGATACTTTAATTTTCCTTATGCAGTTCAGTTTCAGAAAGAGATTACTAACAATAAAAATTTCTTTTGCCTGAGGCAAATGCTAGGCAATGACATCAACTTACTCTTAAGCCAGCGAGTCAGATGGCTGCACCCTTGGAGATCTCTACAGAATCTCTTCACCCTTTCATTTCAAATAGTCAAATTTTTTTATTATTTTTTTTTAAATAATGACTTCCTAATGAGAAACAGTGTGTAGCATTGTTAAGCTTGATTAGGCAAATTTAACTGTCTATAGTTAATGTATTTGGGCAAAAGACAAATAGCTTGGGCCCGGCCCTTAATCTTTCAGTAATTTGGAGTAATTTAACTAAGCACTAAGTCTTTAACTTGCAATGGGATGTATTGCAAGTAACTTCCTCTATTGTCTCCTCTTCTGTCCCTTTCAAATCGTGTGCTTCCATTTCTGACAGTGGTGATCCTCAGTTTTCATGGCTCAGAGAGATACAGTCATGCCCCTTTCTCGTACCTTGATGGTTTGGGCTCCTTTCCTGTGCACTCTGATATGAAGAACATCTCTTATGACTATCCAGCATTCTCTAGTCTACAGTTTTACTATTGTGTACTGCAGACACCCCAGATGTAATTAGATTCTCAGCACACCAGCTTGCCCTGATATTGATCTCCTTCATCTTTCTGTTCATTCACAAAGCTCATTCCGCCATAGGGGTCTGCAAGAACATGGTAATCAGAACAACTGAACCTTATACCATAGAGTTCCATCTGTATAACGGAATTGTTTGAGGAGTATTTTAACCTTGCTAATCACTTTCCCTCCAGGAACTTTTCTTCCTTTTTCCTAAATTAGCTCTAGTTCGTTCCTAGTTTGGCAATCCTCAACAGAGAGTTGGCAATACAGCAGATACTCAACATTTAAATAGTCAGCTACAAGCATCTACCAAAGAGCAATCCTCCCTAAAAACACTTGCTTTCTTGTTTGATATTTTATACTTCCCCCATAGCTGTTATGGCACACCTCAATACATGTCTACTCTGGCTGCTCAAATCTAGTTATTACTTCCTCTCAATTCCTCTCAATAAATAACACTCTTGTTCTGTTCATGGTACTCCTATTTTTATCTTATAGGCTTGTGTTAATGCTTACCTAATTATTAAAAGTGTCTAAATGACTTCTGATGCCTGTAATTAAATTTTCTATTGTATTTTATCAAATGAACACTTCAATCAATCAGCTTAAACCTCATATTAATTGAAGCATGCAGTGTGGATGCTAAAGAATAAACAGCTGACTCAAAAATGCTTCAACATGTTCGGTATATTTCAGCCCTAATCATATCTAATTGAAACCAAATTTAAACCCAGAATTTTGCTTCCTTGCTGTTGAATGCTATATCCATGCCTATGGCTTTCTCTGGCACTTGCAATTAAGCAAACCAAAGTTTCTTGCAAGGGCTGAAGGTTTCAGTTTGACAGATCTGTCTCTCTGCCCTCAAAACCGAGCACAGCCATAACATTGTTGCAGTGCAAAAGCCTTCTAAAATTCCAGTGTTAAAAGCAACACAATTTTAATATTGACTGTGGGGAGATGCTTTTTTCAATCTGCAATTAAATAAGGAATAAGCAGTACCAATGTACATTTACTGATTGAATTAACACCCAGGTTATTGTATGATCTGCCATTACTGACATAGTTTCTGTGTTTCCATTATTTTCAACCTGCTTCTTGTAAATTATGGGGGAAATTATGTTCTACATCGTGTTCATCATAAAAACCACTCCAGGCATCAAATTTGGCTTATGCTATCATATACACAGTACAGAAAACATCCTATTCTCTCTTCTCATTCCTATTCTCCCTCGTGGTATATTTTAAAATGTACCTGTGCATTAGAGACCTATAATCCTATTATTTCTGCAAGGTTTCATTAGCACATGAAATAAAACTCCCAGGTATTATGCTGGTCATCCCTCTCCTTGTGTAAATGAGCAACTCTTTGAAGCAAAAGTGCATGAGTTTCTCTAAATGAGGTTGAGGAAGCCTCCTAACTGCAATATACAGTGTTGTTATTGTCTCATTCTCTACAAGGAACACCTTTGGCAAATTCTAGATTTGCCTATAATAGTCTTTGCTACAGCCAAGCTTTTCTCCTTTTATGCCATAATAGACTGAGACTACCAACTTACAGTATTGTCTATCACACAAGTGCAAGACTTGGCCTTTTGCACCATAAATTTTATTCCATTTTTGCTATATCTCTTTTTTTCAAAATATTCCACTTCTGCTTTCTGTTAAAATACCTCCAGGCTTTAGTGCATTTTATCACCATACTCCTAATCATTTTGCCTATCTTATTCATGATAACTATTTACTAAAGGTCCCCTGACAGATCTTTGCAAAACTTAATTAATAACTCCATCTGAATTTTCTAACACTCTCAATATTTTTTTTTTCATCAGGAAGGATTACCTATTTTGTATTTCTTCTACTAATTTCTATCTTTGCCTGATCTTCACCCTTTTGATTTCATCGATATGTCTTCTTGCACACTGACAATTGCCCTGTACTAGCAATAGCCCATGTTCACTTCTCTGCCACAGCAGCATAAAAATGGCTTGAAAAAAATTCCTGTCAAATGTTCAGCTTCACTTAATTACTTACCCAGCTTGGAAAGACAGTGGAATGATTGGGGGACACTTAAACCTTAACTGTTTCTTTAGAAAGAATTGGAGACTTTTCTTTTGATAAGAGCAAACTCATGGTAAATGTATTGTCAAAAAACACAAAAATTGTATATGATATTCCTTTCATACAAGACTTCACAAAAAAGTGCTTCATTAATGGTCTTTGATGCCTGCGAAGAAAAGTCTCTACACAACTCAGCAACATCAAGGTGCTATAAAAAAGCAAATCCTCTAAGAGAGGATTACATGTTTCCCAAGAGGAATAATGAACATCCAATGATTCCTTTACAACCAGACCAAGAAACCGTTCTGTGTCCTCTTTAGAGAGTTAATAGGAACTCAGTAGGTCAATTTGAAGCTTCTGATGTGGATCACTGTTGAGTCCTTAAAGAAACGTATTCAGAGAAAAATCTTAACTTTATATTCCTGTGTGTTGTGACTGCATCGTCTGTTGCCTGACACTTCAGTACTTTCCATACTCTAAGGTTATATCAAGGTTACTGCCAGGATACTGTTCCACTTGCCTTCTTCTTCGTATCTTTAGTTATCCACTAACAAACTCACATTTTAAGCTACTAAATCAGTTTAAATCTTGAAGCTGCTGCTTTTTAAAGAACTATTTATTCTGTCAATCCATTACACTTCACTTCACACCTTGTCAAAAGCAAGTGATGCTTAGTCAATCAAATTATGTAAGTGTACATGTTAGTGCACAGTTTTGAATTCTTCAGTATCTTAAAAGACCAATACAAGTTGTTTTTCTGCTATCAAAGTGTTGGCTATTGTGAAACATGTTTTCTCTTATTTGAATTTCCTTTTTAATCCCAACCTACAGCAGGAGTTACCTTGCCTATTTCCCCTAACTGAGGTGAAGTTTTGTGTACAACTGGTTTTCATTATAACATCAGTTCTAGGTATCTCTCATACAAATAGACCTCACCCATATGATGTAGACACTTGTTAAGCAAAACAATATGCTGAACAAATTAACTATTCAAGTGTCACACAGAAATCAAATGAGTGAGTGAAGAGGAATTGTCACAAGTTTATCAGGATACCACAAATCCTGACGCCAATTTAGAAGCTCATGCTGTGCTTTGTAACCTTTTCAAACTTTCCCTGCCTGTCTCCTCGTGGTCTCTGATGTTAATGGAAATAGCCTGCCTCTGAGCAACACGTTCCTTGTTCTTGGCAATAAATAAATATGCCATGTCTGTGTTTGAACTCATTCAATAGAAGTGGATTTTCCATAAATCTATCAGAATTACATATTCAGCATTTTATATGAAGGATGAATATGGAGCCATACATCTCCAACAGAAAGCATGAAACAAAATAAACAGTTTTCCACTTATTGGGAGCCCCATTTCAATTTTTACTGAATTTTCAAACACTATATGGTGGAACTAAGTAAGTGGCCCTCATCTGGCAGCCCTGCCACCTTTCCTGTAGGGTGCAACTCCTTCTTCTGAGGGTGACAGCAGGACATATAAACTCTTGTTTACTCTTCCAGGTGACCAGAACTGGGGCTCTGCCACCGGCTTCTTTGTGCCAGTGATGGCCACACAGCAGCAAAGGGTGCACTTTCCCACTCCTCCTGGCACAGGCTGCAGGTGGATCTCCCATCTAACTCTGGCTTGTATCCTCTCCCTTCCTTGTAACCCTGGCTGCAACTCTAGGAAAACACTACTGATGTCCTCTGCAAGGTTTCTTCTCCCTGCCTGGCATGCCATATCTCTCTCTGTACTTTGTGCACAGATATTACGGTTTGTGGGTTAAACATCCTACTGCAAATCATGTAGTCACTGTGTGTGATAAACACTGAAGGTTTGTATTTTCAGTTCTTTTGTCCTTACCACTCCCAGGACAGCCCTTCTATTTATTGGCACTTTTCTCTGTTTACAGTGTGCCCTGGAAAACCTGCTCAGCTAGTTTTTCAGTTTCTTCAATTGATTAACTTTTCTGTTACTAAGCCAGGATCAAGGCTGCTCTCTGGCAATGCTGTTCTGTCTTCTTGTGCTAAATTTTGCCATAGGATTGATTACACTTGAATAAACTGGAGAACAATAGTGGAATACATTGATTGGTGGTCTGACACCTGACCATAATTTCTTTTTGCATCAAGCTCCCTATAATCATATAAGTTTGCTTAGAACAATGAATGTAATATTTAATTTGGAATAAATAGCTATATTTCTTTGCAGAACATAGATCTATAGTTATCAGTGGAAATCTTTGCATATCATTTTGAAACTTGCATCATTTTCTTTTTTGCTATAGCCCACAGCTTTCATGCCAAGCATTAAATTACAATAATTGGCATACTCTGGAAACCTGAAAGGTACTAGAGCATTCCACTGGCAGACTGATTCCTCACCTTTTGCAGTTTTTTCTGAGCAGGTTTCTAGCCTGGCTGTGCTGCTATCCAAGCCAGAGGGGCCATGCTGGGAGGGACTCTGATATGTGCAGTCACACAGGAGGCCTGCCCAGCACTAATAAGTGACAAGGAAGACTGCAGCTGAAGTTAGGATGGTGGAGCTGCACAAAGATGTTCCCACTATGCCCAAAGCAGGAGGACAAGCAATGTGGAGAGCTCATTTGCCTCTGAATAGTGGCAGTCCTGTTTTCCCAGAAGCCTGGGCTAGTGCTTACACAGGAGGACCCACAGTTTAAATTCCATCATGTCTTCCATTTCAATGCTTCTAGACATTCCTGTTCCCAAAGATGGGCAGCCACCTACCCTATTAGTAGTCACACCTCAAAAATTTTCCTTATAGACTTCTTATCACCCTCTGAACTATGTTAAAGAAGTTGTAACTGTTTATTTTGAAGGATTTAGTTTTAGTTTTGCTAATGGCATAAAATCTAGAATATTTTTTCCCTTGGTACAGCTTTTAGAGATGGCAGAGTTAGCAGCTTTGGGGTGCTCCAGGTATGTCATTTTCAAGAGTTAAAATTTGCCAGTTTAACTTTGACAAAAAATCCTCTTTTGTACCTGAAATCCAAAATGTTTGCCCTCTCCTCGTCAGCCTTGCTCTTTAATACATGCTTGATTTGTTTCGCTTTTGTGTTACCTACGTGCACAAGGCTGTGTTCTCAATCTTTCCCCAGAACTTCCCTACACAAACAGTCACATTTAAGTTTCACGGGTCCATCGTATGGGAGGGCAACGTATGTTAAACTTTCAGTTTAACCTCTTTACAGTATTATAACACTTTTTTTAATATATATTTTGTTGAGCATTAAAGCATATATTATTTTCCTGTCACTGCAGCAGCAGTCATTTTTTTGCTTTTACTAAGTAAAAGAAAAAACAAGCAATAAGGTCCTTCCATTACTTTTAGAGATGCAAGAATACAGGAAAAAATAACCTAACTTTTCGTATCCTTCAGGGAAGGAAAAAACTAATTTTTTCTGGTATTTAATGGATGGTGAAACTGTTATTTGTAATTGAAATATTCTCCCTATACTAGAAATATTATGTTTCAAAAATCTTCAATTAAAAAAAAAATTATAATGGCCACAATAATTACAAATTTCAGTTTGTTCATGTGTGACCAAAATAGGCTTTGGATACTTCTCATTCATTACAGCACAGCACCAGAATTTTTAATAAAATTTGAATATTTACTGACACCTTTGGTTAATCTTTAATATAGTTAATCTTTAATGTAGTGCTGTGCTAACTAGACCACAATATGCCTAACATGTCTTGTTCATTTCACAGGCTTTACCTTTGAAAAGAATTATCTTGTGATGTGCGTGCCCATTCTGCTGGTATTTCCACACCATTTCTAAGTCCTCCAAAAAACGACACCTTTTTTCCTAACAGCCAAAAATGTCAATATCTCCTCCCCCACCC
Source organism: Dendrocincla tyrannina (assembly GCA_035047865.1). Lineage (NCBI taxonomy): Eukaryota > Metazoa > Chordata > Aves > Passeriformes > Dendrocolaptidae > Dendrocincla > Dendrocincla tyrannina. The sequence continues at coordinate 20,311,682 of JAWWMP010000001.1, forward strand.
GCAACATTGTTTTTTCCAGTTTTTTAAAGATGAAGTCACTCAAAACCAACACGCCATACATTACGTATCCTGGTATTCAGTTTTGCTCAGTCTTTGGTACTCACATAATGACACTCTATATTTGTCCCTATGACAATGCAAACCCAGGATACTTATCTCAAAAACCTGCTTTTTTTAATTTGAAAGAGATCCAATTAGGTTTAGTATTTAGGTTTTTTAGGTCATTATTGCACAAGTTTTCCCCAAGACCTTCCTCTCTTTTCCAACAAAACTCTTTCAGTGTTTCAGGACTTCTGGAAACCTTCTGGAGTTCAAGTAATAGTTTTACCATGATTCACCTAAGATGCCACAGTAGTCACACCAAAGCTTTCTTAGTGACAGGCTTGCCACTTACCATATTCACACAGTAAGGCAGAACATTTGCATGAGCCTTCTGCAACATTTCAGGTCAGAGGGACTCAGAGAATTTGTACATTTTAGCTTTGCTAGAGGCCAGTCAGGTCCAATGGCTGCAGTGACTCAGTCATTTTGTTGTTTCTTTGTTCCTAAGTTGGCAATTCAGAAGTTCTCTTCTGTGCCTTGTCACCATACCCATCCCATAAGCTGCTTTGCTTGCCTGGAGAGATTTTTCATGTCTGGAAAGAGATTGGATGTCTCATGCTATTTAAGGGCTAGTGTATGCAGACCAATAATTCGTGGGGTTTTGCTGGTGCCCCAAGGTTTCTTCCTGGGTATCTGGGGTGTTGGGTCCAAATTTTTCTAATATTTATTTTTCAGTCTTACAGTGCAATGTGAACACAGAGCTTGATATTCTTCTCGCCTCTGAGGATGGGAACAATCCCTCACAGAAAACAGATATCACATATTGTGTGAATACTAAGACACAAAGACAAGAGCAAGATGATATGCCCAAAAACTAGGGACAACCTGTCCTAAAATGGGGCTAAAAACACAAGAACACATCACACTTGACACTGACAAGTAGAAAACATCAAGTGACAGCCCACAATAAGAGGCCAAGCATAAAACAATACTCCCTCTGATTGTAGCCTCCTGGATGAAGCCCCAAGCCAGAAAACTGCAATCAGCAGTGGTTCTCAGTTGCACAAGATCATTCCAAGACCTGATCTTCTGCCCAGCTGAGTTATCAAAGAGCATCAATTCCCTATTCTTTTTTATTGCATTAAATCTGTAATATTACAGGTCTGAACTTCTGCAGACACAGGACAAACACAACCGGTGGAGAATTGCAGAAGAAGAAACCTTCTAGATGTGTTAGAATATCATAATATTTCTAAAGTTACATTTTTTATGTCCTGAAACATCAAATTTAATAGAGAAATGTAAAATATTTTGAATGGTAGCCACGTACAAACCCAAGATTTTCCACAGTATAGCTACTGCAAACATTTATTTGTCCTTTTGCTGTATTGCAGGTTTTAGACCACTAACCTGATAGCCTTAGTGTCAAAACACAGAGGATGTAATTATCTATTTTTCCAGGACAAAAATAATAGTTGCACAAAAAACACCCCCAAACAAATAGACAAAAAAACCCACAAAAACCAAAACAAAAAACCCAAAACCAACCAAAAACAAATGAACAAAAAAAACCCCCCAAAATATCAATTTCTTCTTCCCAGAGAACAAAGTTTGTAACAAATGTTTCTAAACTCATTTATGAACATGAGCTACTGTAGTTATTAATATTGTTTTTTCCTCACAGTGTCAATATATTTGCAGTTGGATATTTTTCCTTTGTCAAAGTTGCTGATAGGGTAGTTATAAAAATTAAAAGAATTACTCATGTCTTGAAGCCACCCATTGTGGGTTTCACTGGCTCAGGTGCTTGGCACACAATGCATTCTTCGGTTTTAACTTACTTTACTTTTAGCAGATGAGAGTGCATTATTTCTGTGTTTTCAGCTCTTAAAGCTGGGCTGACATTTAAGGGCTGGTGAGTACGTTGCACGCTGCTTTGTGCCAGCCCTAGAAATGCCTGTGAGCAAAGGAAACCTACGCTGCTCCCCAACCAATGATCCTTCACGTGCAGGAGGAGAGTCATAACTCATCAAAATTTAGCAGGGCTTACACATGCATCTACAGGCGTGAAAATAATTTGAGTCTCTGTTTTATGTTAAGATGTAGCGCAACGTACAGTTTGCTATGCTTGTTTTATTGTGTGGATTTGAACAGATCTTAGGCAGCCACTATCTCTGTCCCATTTGTGCCTCAGGCTTTATTAAATGTGAACAATAGGTCACTGTCTCTGAGAATGAAGAGAGGCTAATGCTTCCTAAGTACATTATTGCCTATTCATTTGCCCTTAAAATCGTTTGGCTGAATTTCATCTGTTCTGCCATCTGTGAAATCATCATTTAGCTGAATGGTGATTATGCAGAGTTGCTTTTCAGTTCTTCATTACTGTTTAATAGCTGTGCTGCCTTTAAAAGATTGCTTTATTTATACTATAAGTCCAGTACTTCAAACAACTGTGGCTTCATGTATGATAAACCTTCTCCTTTTCCCATCACTGAGTTCCCTGGTGGAAGCACTAGGGTAGCTCTGGTACTGGAAAGCACTGGGGACTTTTTGGTCTCCCTGTATTCAGACTTGAAATGAGCAAGTTTAAGGTTGGTTCTCTACACTGAAGCCACTGCTGTTGATGCTGAACTGTGAGTGAGATTGAAATAGGGTTGAGCAGGGTTGTAAGTAACAATAATTTTACATCATTTTCATGTAATTTATCCATCATTTCATTTCTTCTTTAATCACAGTGACCATCTCTGGCCATAGAAAGCCTCAGATTAAAGGAAATGAACTCCTATCTAGAACTATTTAATGCTTGCAGAAGTACCAAGATCCCATATGAATTTTATTTTTTTACTTCCTGCTTCAAAACTTCATCTGTATGAAACATTTTATTGTGTTCATGCTTGTGACGTATCGTAATATTACCAGACTTTTGCCTTCTGTTGAAGCCAGTTAAAATTTGTAATATCTTTTTGTTTCTTGCTGAACCTAGTGAAGAATTACTTTCCTTTATTAATAAATCTATTTTACAGATACATGCTATTAATATTTAACAAAAAAAAAGTAAAAAAAGATTACTTCAAATTGTCTAAATTCTACATTCTATCTCGTCACAACTTACTCTCGTATTTGAGAAGCGTGATAAGAAACAAGTTGCTTTCAATGTCTTTCAAACAAATGAGCCACAGTCCTCCAACCCAGAAAAAATAATCGTCTCCATTGGGGGAGGAAGAAAGAGTCACTTTGCTCCCAGCCAGAGGCTTTCCTACCCAAATGGAATTTAGGTGCACACAGCAAAATCAAACAAAATGTGATTGCAGTAAAATTAGGCACATCTTATGCAACATCAGTAGGTGTCTAGAGTCAGGTTTATAGCTCAGGGAGGATCCTGGGAATTTGCTCTGGGAGCAGCCCCTGATACCTGCATTTCACAGGGAAATTACTGTAGAGCTGGCAAAGCCAAGTATGTCGAGGACCACAGTCACTCTTTCTGCTGTCCAGGGAGATCATTAGGGGGTTTCTTCAAGAAGATACAAATACAGGTATAACTTAAGTTTTGACTATAATCTTAGAATATATATATATATATAAAAATTATTCTTAAACTTCATAACTAGAATGTTATTAAGCTTTTGGTAGAGAATAATGAGATCCTCTCCTTCAGGTCACTTGCAAACAGTCTCAAAATAATTTTATGATACATTAATGTAGATATTCCTAAACCAAACTTGAGCTAAGCTATGTTTTGAAATTTGTCCTTGAATTTCCAACGTTCATGCCAATGGTCAACTACATTCAAAACTATTTACATATATCTCATATGAGAATCCTGAAAAAGAAAATACTTTTTTCCACAGTAGGCCTGTATAAAGTTGGGGTTTTTTTTAAATGCAAACAGCCATGTTGGTGGGAGCAATCCATGACTATTGATTTACAAGAAAATTAATTTTAGGAAGATTATTAAGGCATGTTGCAAACTTACTGATGAAAGTTCCTTTGTATTGCTTGCTGATCATACTCCTAGGATGCATGCAGAGAAGTGCCATATGCCCAGTAGCTTATAGCAATATGAGCTGATATTTTCATGTGCATAGACATTATGATGCTGACCCCCATTTGGCTCTGACCAAGTCAGGTCTCTAAGCAATTTGTCTTGACAACTCAACAGCAAGAGGCTAAACAGGTTAAGTATACATTTTATCTTTATTGGCTGCTAGGAAAATTATCATCAAGTTTTACTTTATGGGATCAAAACTTCTGCCCACAAAGAGGGTAAGGGAAAACTGAAAGTGGTAAAGCTGCATATCTATTAATCAGCCAGAGTAACAGTCGGCAAACACCGGCGAGATCACAGGAGTCCTCTTCATGTTTCCAGTGCTAAATGAATGCAATCAGTGTGTAATCTTAACTGTTCTACTCTACAACACATCCTTCCCTTCTCCTACCTCCAATAAATGTAATGATAAGGCTTCTCTTGATCATATAACTCTATTTGTCTTTACAGAGGTAAACTTATATGTTGAAGTCCAAGTTTCCTTAAATTGGCAGGAAAAAAGCCACTGTCTTTTAATAAGACTTGTTCTCTCCATAAGGAAAAAAAAAAAGGTGCCCGTCTGGATAATTCTACAGGTTCAGTATTGTTTTTTCGTTTAGTTCACCTCCATCTTTGTGGCTCTGAAACATTCAGCTGTTTCTGCTAACCCTGCTTTATTCAAACCTAGCAGTCAACATTATGTATGAGCTGAAATGACCATTAGACACGGCCACGTCAATGTAATCATCTTTGCATCAAACACCACCAGGCTAGCTGACAGCTATGCTTATAGTATGTCTCCAATCTTCTGAAAAGAAGGCAAGTATTGATAGTCCAGCTCCAGCCACTGAGAAACAAGCCTGATACAGAAGAGCAAATGGTGGCCTTCAGGAGCTTTACAGGAAGGGGTGCTTATTAATAGTGTAATTTCTTTGGTAGTGGGCTACAAGATTATTATGAAGTGCATCAATTCTTCATTTTGTGTCACAGTCCAGCTCACCAGAAGTACAGTGATTGGTAAGGTCATCATTTAGCAAGCTCTTTCTTCCAGCCACTGGCAACCAGCCACTCTTCCTCCATTCACACAAGTTTACCGGGGCTCCTTTTTCTTTTTAAATAGACATAAAATATTGTTTTGTCTTTGAGACATCTTGGTTAAGACTAAAGCAGGTTGGAAAGCATCTGGTCACACTTATTGTTCCAGGGAGGGTTTGGCAGACTGTAGCTAACTTTTCTCTGTAGATGCTTTTTTATCAGTTATTGTCAAATTATCTGCAATGCTGTTGTCTGTTATCCATGGATGAACCAACAGGATGAACCTGGGTTCATCTAAACCATGTTCATGTTCATGTTCATGTTCTGAACTGACATGGACATGGCTTCAACAGTCTGCCAGGTGAGAAATGCAAACTGGCATATCCTAATGCCCAGCACCTGCCTGGCTGCTTTACCTCTTGATTTTATCCCCTTTGGTGTTTACTCATTATTAGGTCTCACGACACACATTAGCAGGAGCTTGAAAGTATTCAGTTCTCATGCTTTGGACAAAACCAGTCTTTCACATTTAAGAAGGGAACTATGTTTTTTCAGAGTTACCAAAATAATCGCTGACTGGAAAATAGATGAGTTTGTAAAAGTCTAGTCTGTAATATGTGACATAACAGAACAGATTAGAGAGTTTTAAAGAACTAGTGTTAACAAAACCATAGAACAAAATCTATTGCTAAGAACACTTTTTCTCTAGGATTTGTTAACCCGGACATTTGCAAAAGTCTGCTCATCGTTCACATTTCTCATCAATAATGAAGAAACAACAACTTTTACTGAATATTTATACGTTATCATAAACCTATGGTACATTTTAGTTGTAGGAGACGCTTGAAGGAGTTTCAAGTAAAAATCTTTAATTTTCAGTTAAGTCTGAGCCATTACACCAAGTAAGATAGCCAACTTTCAAATAAAACAAGTAGTTTGTCAAGAGCAGTGTTGTAATATTTATTTCAAGTCATTTCAAGATAGTTTTAAAGTTTGAGGTACTATATCAGCACTTTTAAAACAACTATCGGTTAAATTGCAATAGAAAATTCCCTGTTGAATACAGAAAAAAACCCCCAGATTCGAAATACATGCCATCTTTTGGGAACCCACTTTCTGTTCTTATCCCCTCCCCTCTGCACAAGGTACAGCTGACTGTGGGTCTGGCTCGGCACATCTCTTGCCTTTTCATGGAGGGGTGGAATAGGATGTCACTTATTGAACTGGAATATGCAAAGTAGATTCTATGGGAAAATGGGCATCACTTCCCTGTCAGCCAAATGAACATGTATTACCAGCAAAGTATTAGTACAGCCAATGTCAGCACGTGTGGGTTATCAGATGAGCTCAAGGTGTAAACTCATTCGAGAGGAACTGCTTGAAGACTTTAGGAAGCTGATAGGACTGGAGCTGCTCTTTCTGTTATCTCACAGACTTCCAAGGAGCACTAGATAAATCTACACATCACACTCATATTAAGCACCCAATCTCTCATCCCGAAAGAACAACTGCATGAGTTTATGTTTCATTAACATTTGCTTATATGTAGCAATGAAAATTAACAGATAGCTATTTCACTTCATTCTTTGCACTACAGTGTTGGTATGAGAACAAGAATCTTTGGCTTGCACTTTACTCCAGAAAGAGGGAAAATAAACGAAAAGCATTTGGCATGAGAGGAAAATAAATCAGCATCTTTTCATTAGCAAGATCTGCCACCATGATCTAACCTGGCAAAATTAAGATTTTGGAGGCCAGGTTGCCAAAACTAATCCACCTCATTTTTCTGGAGGAAGAATGATAGTAAAAGTAAATGAGCAGTCTTAAAGCTTAATTTCTAGAAATAAAACAAAATAAATGTGCAAACCCTGCCAGAAACAAAATAATCCCATCCAAAATCTGTGCATGGCAGCTTTAATTTCAACACCAACGTTTTAACATTTCTAGCAAGAGGAAACAAAGAAATTTATTCATTTTAAGGAAAAGAACAAGAAGTCATCAGTGTATTTCTGCCCTACTATATCCAAACAAGATTTTTGCACCCGTTCTCCCGGAAAAAGAGGTGTTCTTTTTGTGTCTGATTTTGAGTGATACAGGTACAGTTCTGCAGAGTGTGTGCTGGGATACACTCTGCTCTAATGTCAGCTGACTTCTAGTGAGAATCAGGCAATATTTTCAGAAAGAAGTATGCACATATGCTTTTGCTTTCTGACTCCAGGGGAGGAAACTGCTTTTTTCTTTTTTTTTTCTTTAATAAACTTCTATGTTTGAGCAAGCAGCTATCTCACCAGAAGCTTTGTTGTTCTTATAGTAAAATTTACAGTGCACAAGAAAAGATTTTAAACATATTAGAAGGAAATTAATTCTCATGTCTTTGTGACAGTCTTTGAAATACACGCACACAAATGCCCAAACACATGCTTAAGTGGGGGCAACCATCTACATATGCACCTGATTCTGGTAGCATTGCTGTCTTTTTAAAGGATATATTTCCCAAATTAGCACATACCTTCCAAACAAACTCAGACTGTGAGCATAGAGTCTCATCACAAAATTTCAAAATGTTTACGTCTGGGGAGCCAGACTATGGAGCCAGCTAATTCACCTCCAGCTTATATTATATGACTGTATGACTGATAAGTGGAGTCAGAAAACTGGGTTGCCTTCCTGATTAGCGCAGCGATTAGAAATAATTCTGCAAATATAGCATCACTGAATTCTCTCCCATTTTTAGATTTAGCTGGTCTGGTTTTTAAGGAAAGCAGTGGTGCTGTGTCTGCTGTCTCCATTAGCCACCTCGGGTGTGTCAGTCATTCGTGAGTGCTCAGCCTGGCTGGATGCCCCACGCAGGGTGCTGAGTTTCAGCACCTCAGGAAGCATCCCAGCCCAGCCATGGCACTGTGTGCTTGTCGTGGCTCCCCACACTGTTAGCCAGCCCCCCCAGCCCCAGCCTCCAGGGGTGTCAGTGCTACGAAACACCCCACTCTTTTGATAGCCTGAATTTTCTCTTTGCTTGGAAATAAGAAATGCCAGCTTAAACTTTAACTGAAACAAATTATAAAGGCATTTTTTATAAAGAAAATAGAAACTTATTTAAAATTTTTATAAGCCAACATCTTAGTGATGTAATTTTTTTTTGATTGTACAAATAGCTCAAAGTCATTCCCAGAACATGGAGCTTCTTTATCCACAGTTATAGGATAATTTATGCATAGTTTATCCACAGTATATATATATATATACATATGTACACTTATCTTTATGGGTGGGAAAATTGTACATCAAACCAACATAGGATTCTGTTTTTCACATTGTAAGCCAGTGGCACTACACTCAGTGATCTCTGGCTGTGGGGAAAAGGGTCATACACAGTTGCCTCTCCAAAGGTAGTATGTCAAATATCCACTAGTAAAATACTTTACCTGTCAAGGTGCCATGCCCCTGATTTACCTGGACTTAAACATATGCAACGAGAGGAGAATGTCACCTGAGCACAAGTATAACAGGCAATATGTTCTTTTCTGGGAGAGAAACAAAGGTGCTTTCAACCAGCACACACTACATCCATGGACAAGACTGAAGGAAAGAATTAAGAAATTGAAAGAGGACTCTTCCATCACAAAGTAATTCACAATGAGAGGAGGATACTTCATAAAAGCAAAAACTATAATATTCTTTGAGAAAGAAGGGTTGAATACAGTATTTATAAGCAAGTCTTCTGGCTCCCTTTTTAGTACATAGGAGCATAGCAATGTTGTGTTTTGCATGCAGGAAGGACCTTGTCCTGCCCCATGTAAAACACGTGCAATTTTGCTTTTCCATGCAGTGAGATGTGGAAAGGCCACATTGCAACCACTCATATGGTTTTAATGTCCCAGACTAACAACGTGAAGAATAAATGTTACAGAAATGTCCTTCCCAAGGAAACAGAAGCAGAGCTCCCCAAATTCACAAGACTTAGATCACAAGACTTACAGAGATCAAGTAGGCAACACAAATAGGAAAAAAGTTTAATGTTATTTGTGCTGTTAGCAATGTCCAATTCCATTTTGAAAAGACTTTGACATAATAAATGGGTCTGTCAGAATGCATTGACATGTAAAAATCTCATGTAATTGAATATCTCCATTTGAACTGGAGCTGTTTGCTTTTATCAGGACTGATTTATCAGTTCATATCAGAGCAGTCTCCAGTACCCTTTGAATAATATGTTGTTTTATATTATCTGCATTAGCACATTTGATAGCTCACAAAACTCAAGATGAGGAAAGTATTTTGCTACCATATATCACCATTGATCCATCTGTTTTCAGAATGACTGCAGCAAAGAGACTACTACTCAAAAAATCCCATCACTTCTAAGACTTCCTTTGAAATTTTGTTTAATGAAAAGCATAACCAAAGAACTTGTACACCAAGACGATTCCTAATACAGTGGTCAGCACCATCACCTGCCACTACATGATGAAGTGTATGGCCGAGCATGATACTTTTCTATAAAGGAGATAAAGCAACACCTTGTGGGATGACTCACAAAGTCCAGAAAGAGGGTTTTTTTCTGGGAGAAAAAATGTTCGTGCTGGCAGAACCTCCATTACTTTTTGCTTCCTTCCTTAGATTCCCTCGAGGTGACCCCCAGAGCCAGTGTGAATAATAGTGATCTCTTGGACTTTTCCTGTCTTCTCACTTTTGACTATTTAGAGTCACTTTTTTTACTCACGACTACGAGAACTTTGGAAAGCTGAGCATCACTGGCTTGAGATCCCTTCAAGTAAGCACAGGGTGAAACTTCAAGCCTATGATCAAAACTCGTAAGACTCTAGATTGACTTGCCAGCACAGCACACTTATACGTGCACTGAGTTTCACTTTATTTGGTAACACAGTGAAAAAAGTATGCCTTGTTTTTATGTAGCTCTGTAATTCATCTTCAGCAGAACTACAGCTTCATTTTTGCACATGAACAAATGCCAGGCCCTGGAATTTTTAACATTTCTATCTAGTCATGATTCTAGCAAGACTGGTAAATGTGTACATATTTTACACACAAGCAATGAAATGCTGCCAAGAGCTTAAGAACACAGCAGTGAATTTATAACCTAAAGCCCAGCCATAGTGTTCTAGTGTAACAAGAGTTCATAATTCTTTATGCAGGCTAAGGAATGCCAATAGACTGCTTCATAAAATAATGAATGTTTGTAGTAATAATTTCATGGGTTGACTGCAATCTAATAGTCTTTATTCCCAATATAAGCTCATGAAGGGTATCAGAGGTAAACAGGCTCTTGTGAAATGTGTTCTGTCAGAATTACTATTAAGCCATTGTTGGTGCATTTGTCGCAGTTTTTATATGCTGTCACTGTTTAAGCAATGATTCTGTTTCATAAAACTTTACGTGCCAGTTAAAAGCTGGACATTTGCAATGGCTTTATGGAATATTCTTATTGATCAAGTAGGAGCTGGCATGACTCTGGGTTCTATCAGTTTTATGCTTACCCAGTACAAATTATGTCTGAGCGGCTTTTGATTTACACAGCACGAACCCATGGACACATTGCATCCTTTACCTCCATCTGCCTGAATTTGTGGTGTCACATTCACTACACAAGGGATTCATTTTCTCATTATTCAACAGGGACAAAGCAAGAGGCAGCATCCTACACAGAGACCTGCCAATGTACTCAGCCTTGACCTGCCTCTAGGGCAGAGTGGGTAATGCATTCCCTCTTCTCTTGGCCTCTTTAATAAGAGCAGTGAGAAGAGCAAGAATCAGTACTAGTAGCACTCTTCTGCTAAGAAATGGACCTCAGGTCTTTTACTTGTGATTTGAACTAGTGACCTAAAGATAAAGACTGTCTTTTCTATTGAACCTTTGAGATATCTAGGTCCCACATTTGAAATACATGCTTATTTTATATTCAGTAAGCCCAGGACACAGCAAATTTGTTGAAATACTCATGCGTTTTTTGATCAGTAGCAAGGCTGGATGGGGCAGTTCTCATTGCCCATTGTCACTCCCTCCCTACATACCACTCTGCCTGTTGTGAATCAACAACTCTTTGTGCAGTGAATCAGACTTCAAAATGGAGCACCATGAAGAAATTATACAAGAGAACAAAAGTGAGAGCTACGTAAGCCAGTGCTGATGCCAAAAGAAAAATATGTGCTACCAAGTTCTTTGTTCATCCTCTACTAGTTCTGATGAAGCTGTCCCTAATTACTTATAAATTAACTACAATGGATAGTACAGAAATTATTTTTATATTCCAAAGCTTGCAGGATAAATCTATCTAATGAAATAACAAATCATTCTACAACTGCTGTAAACTTAAGCTCTGTACGTAAGCAATAAAAATACTCAAACAATGAATTATGAAATTGGTAGTGAGGAGGCTGCAGCAACATATGACAATGACAGCAGGAGACTGACCAGAGTTCTGACTCAACTCTGTGCAATTATTTCCCAGTGTTTCATTTTTTTCCTTTAAAATGTAGTAAAATAAACAAATCACCTTTCACTGTTAAGAAGCTCTGAGCTCTGGAGGACATGAAAGGAGTTATATAAGTGCAAATTACTGTGCTTACTCATTTATATTAAGGAAATGCCAGTTTTTCATTAAATGTTTTGCTTTATTCAGAAGAATGAAGTCCGAATCTTGGTGTAGCAAACCTTGTTCAACCCACTCAAATGACCAGGATTTGTGATTCATTCACCGTGTGCAGCAGCATTAAGCTTTGCAATAGCTTTGGCTGTGCCCCTTAGTGAGATGGACTATGATCTCAAAGTCTGGCAGCCCAGGGCATGATTCAGGCTTGGATGGGAGACCTTTATGAATACACATTATAGACTTCTTTTTTTTTCGCTTCAGCAGGTGTCATATTCCCTTGAGTCCATATTGAATTAACACCTCAGTTTAGCATTAGGAAGCAGGGTGCTTTTGGAGGTGTTCTTTACCCAGGAATAAAGTAATACCAGGAACCCAGCCACATGGGCAGGCTTCATATGGTGGTGTTACGGTACTTGTGGGGCTCAGAACCCTTATTAGCTGCAAAGCAACATCATGTACTTGTTTTCTCTTAGACAATCATCAAATATTACAAGGTCTTATCTTAACTACTTTATCTTATCTTAATCCTCTTGGGAAAACCAAGATTTCTACACCTCCTGGCTGTAAGACTAGCCAGTGTGCTAATCCTTACTCAGCGTGCCTGGCTAGAATGTTGCTCAGTGGTTCAGAGGTCGATATCCATTGCCTTCTAGTCTATTCCATTTTTATGGCTGTCACTCTATTCCTATCAGGAAACCTTGGATTTGTTCCTCCCTAATGCACTTTGATGTAAGACCATCCTCTAAGTGACTCACCAGTTAGAAACCACCGTCACATAAGATCCTGTTTTCAGGGTAGCTGTTTCCAGCTCTCTGTAGTGGTTTTATCTGTAGGGACAATCCAGAACCATTTATGAACTGTGCATCCCAAGTACTCACATATTATCTAAACATACGTGTTCTATTTTTTAAATTAATTTTATTTTTATTATTACCTATTTAATAATCAGCATCCTCTAACGTAATGAATAGTAATATTGCCAAAAGTAAAAATGAGCTGTCCTTACTAGAACGGGGACAAGAGATTGAAAAATTGAGCAGAGAACTGTGACCTTGTGACCTGACCCAACAGACACTGATCTTGGCTCTATTGCAGAGATCAGCTGCTCACAGCTGAGAGGACTGCACCTACCCTCACTGGAGACATCCTGCTATTTTAAGATGTGTCCACTGGGCTGGCAACAGAAAAACAATCTAGAAGGAGGGTGGTAGCTCTGGATAACCTGGAAAGTCAGCATTGGAGGGAGATGAGGAGCCAGTCACACCACACAGGGGAGTCAGGGAGTAGAAGGTTGCAAAGCAGTCTGTACTTGGCCTATAAACGTCTAATGCAATAAGTATTTCAGAAAAAAAATCATATAAGTCTAATGTAGGTTTAATCTAGTGTTACCTAATTTCTTTTTCTTAATTTTTTAATAAACATTTTTCTGATGTTTATGTTGTAAAAGGTAGCAGATGTGCTCAGTATGCAAAGAGTAATTAATGCCTACTTGTCATTTCGAGCAGCTTGCTTTTGGTATTCAAAAGCTAATCCTGTTCCATGAGTTCTAGCAAGTGCGTGCATTACTAAAGACTCCCCTGTACAAACCTCATTTATAGGAGCAAATAACACTTAGCTGCTTAACACTTGTGCCAGTTGTTGAACTTGCTAGTTCTTTCATACCAAGCTCAGAGAGATCTAAAATCCAGCCAAACAAAGGCCAAACACCTGTGAAAGGTTCAGTGTCTGTTAAACCAGCACTCTCCCCTGGAGCTTTTATTGGTGAGACTTTTGCAAAGACAGTAAAAAGATGGCAAACCTCACTTTTCCTTCCTTAGGCTTGCAGAGTATTTATATGATTGTGGCTGGTGGCTTACTTGAGATACTTAGGCAAAAAATAACAAAACCATCCATGACAGGACTTTCCAGATGTTGCATGACTATATGTCTCACTTCTGAGGGTGAATAGGGGATTTATACTTGAGCTCTGAACCCAAGTATGGGAATTATGTTATGCTGTGTCAGTGATGACGTATGTCATCACAAAGAATTTTAAACATGAATTACATCAGTGGTGAATGCTAACAAATCTTTCAAAGCAGTTAATGGAGATAAATATATAAAGGAATGTTGCCATGCACCTTAGATGCATGCAGATCCAAGTCTGGAGTACTAAATGGAGTTCTGTATTAGTTGCCCTCTGAAGTATGTTCTGTCCAGATCGGACAGAAGGTCTCATCTGGCCCTTCCCCACATCTGCTTTTGTGTCTAAAATTTTGTGAAGTTAAAAAGTAGGTCTCAGCATTGTTGAACCCAAGACTATGCCCTGAATAGATGTCAGAGTTGGGCTCCTTATCCCAAAGCAGCAGGTCTATAAATCCTGACTCTGTGCCAGAAATACCACCAGGGCTGGGAATAAATGGGGTTGCTTCTATCAGTCATAGGGCTCATTTATGTCAGTTTATACTGATCATGACATTACAGAATTTTCCCAAATTGGTCTTCAGAAGCCACAAAGTGAAATAATCATATTGCATTAGTCAGGTAAATGGTTTGGTAATGATTTAAATAGCTGAGCTTTGGACCTAGGCTATAAGTTTTGTTACGAAGTTAACAAGTTTCAGTTTAGCAGGGCAAAACAGATATGAGTGAAAACACATAAACTAGACCCTTAAACAGCCCTGTCCCAGGGCAGGACCTGTAAGTCTCCACATGCCAAGTGATCTGCCAAGAAAAATGTCTGAGGATCTCCTATCTATGCCTGCAATTGCTGAAGATGTTGACAGTTGTTAAGCACACTTGCAGGCTGTGAAGCTATCAAGTTGATCTCCTCTGCCCAACATTTTGGACACATTTTGGAATGAAAAAAATGGTAATTCTTACAAAATAACCCCGAGGCCGTCTGATGTGGTTAAAAATGGTTTGTTAGCACATGGCACTTTGTTGACTTCTCTTTCATTCTTACTGCTGTCAGGAGCTGGTCAATATGATTCAAGTGTACAAGGCCATAGACTTTGTGATGTTTGTACTTTTACTAGGAGTATGTATGTGTGCTCTTTTGTCCTCTCCTTAGCTCTTCTTTCTCACAGCAGGAAGTCTCTCAGCATATTTGGTGTGGAGGCACACCAGCACAGTACCCGCTCGAGGGAGCACCAAGAGGTTTCCCTACCTAGAGGTTCCGTTTCACCACGTCACTCACTTGGGAGATCATTGCCCAGGCTGCTGTTTTTTCATTTCCCAGGCCATTTGCCCCACCTTCCCTGCTGCCAGAGCACCTGTGCCAAGCTGGCCCTACAGCCCCCAGAGCACCAGGGTCCTGTCAGGGCATCCCAGTGGGCTGCGACAGCAGGCTGGTGCAGTCAGGGGGCTGAATCATTAGCACCAAGGGAAATGGCCAAGGGAAGACCACTTTGCAGCAGTTCTTTGCCTTGGGGATGTCCTGTAGCAGTCACCGCACTGGAAGCCTAATTTATTGCAGCCCTTAGGATAAGTATTTCTACTTTATTACTAAAGTATTTCTACATATCGTAATGATGTTTGCTGCTCTCAGGTCCCAAGAGAAAATAGAGAAGACGGGCCCTGGTTTCAACCTTAGTCAGTTCTTTCACGTGTCCCCACGCTCAGTGTGTGTTTCTCTGCTGAATCAGTCTTGGGCACTTCTGAACATTTCAGTTAGTCACTTCCCCATGCTTTGCTGGGTGTTTTTGTTTGCCTTTAAGTATTGCTGCTTCATTCTTTGTATTGTTTTCTCCAGTGAGTGGAAAAGGCACGTTACCCTGCAAGCTAAAGGTGGTGCAGGCTGTTCTCGATGACCTCACTTTAACATAGACCTACACAGGTAGAGATTTGGGTATTTTGTTCTGGTCGGGACAGAACTTTCCTTATTTTTCTGCTGCTGCTACAAAGTGTTCAGCTCTCCAAAAAGGCTGCCTGCCTGCTAAAGGCTTGCTTTCAGGAGAGGGGAACTAGTGCTTATCACTCTTTCCAGTACAAGACTTTAAAGGAAGAACTGCTTTTTTATACTCATTTTCACATGGAGCTTTTTATTTGTTCTCCCAGACTGAAGAAAAGGTTAAAGGTAGACAACTGCAAGGCAAACATGCCACTGCACTTCCACACTGTATTATTGCTGTATTATGACTCCATCACTTAAAAGAGACATTTTTCTGTTGACCCCCTCACATGAAGACCTACTAGAAAATAAATGACTGGCTTTTTTTGATAGAAGTATTCGTCTTTTTACTTCTTTGCTTGTGATTTTCTCTTATTAGGAAAAGGAAGATTGAAACAGGGAAATAAAACTGAATCAGAAAATGATGAATGACTTCTAAATGAGTTGCATGGGAGAGTTAGAAAGTTCCAAAAATAAGGGCACTGAATTAGGATCACATGTGTTAAGAAGTGTAACAGAATTAAAGCAAGATGTAGATTAGAAGTTCATATTTCTAGGGTATAAAACAAAGGACATGATAAGTGAAACAAAGAAATGAGGAGGCAGAAATGCATGTTAGAGTTAATATTGTTTGAAGAGAGAGAAAATTAACAGCTAGGCTGAGTTTGTTTGGACTGAGGTAAAAAAAGAAAGTGGTTTCTGATTGTGGTATGCCTTCCGAAGGAATAAAGACAATTGAGGATCTGAAAAAGCTGCTAAGCTGGTGACAAGGCAGGAGGATTTAAAGGAAAATTGCTGTATTCTACCTGCTTCTCTGCCACTGAGTACACAAGCTCTGGCTGATTCCTTGACAGCACAGCTTCAGTGTGGCTGTGACAGGGGCAGGAGGAAAACAAGCCTGGGCTCTGAAAACACGTGAACTGCTCAAGGGACATGCCAGATAATGAATCAGATCATTTTAAAGTGAGAAAAAGTAGCATTGGTCAGGGCAGGAAAAGACTTTATTTCATCACTGGATGACAGTTTCATTTAATCTATGGTCAATGTAAAACCTTTAGACAGTATTCTCAATTTTAGGCACTTAAATTAAGGCTTTTAAGTCCATTTTCTGCACAGAAACGAAGGAGTCCTGGCTTTCAAAGCTGGTGACTTTGGTTGGGTTTATTGATGCTGTCAGTTCCCAGCTACCTGCCAAAATAGGGATTTAGGAGCCCGACCACATTCAGCCAACATGAAAAGTCTGGCCACAAAAAATAGTGCTGGACTCTGAGTGGATGCCTTAAGAACACACCACAACAACTTTTGTTTCTTGTTGAACTATCTAGGCTGACTTTATCAGTATGTGGGTGTGGTCCCTCTGCCTAGGTGGATTTTCTCTCACCCCCCCCCCCCGACTCACCTTAAGACTTTGGCTTGTTAAAACGCAGGAGGCATCTCTCACGAGAAGAATTAGCACCATGCTCCAGTCTGACTCCATCAGCTGGACTCGGGGCAGAGGGACCGATGCAGGTTCCTGAGCAATGCCAGGTAGAGAAGGCAAGCCTTGGACCATTGTTCCAGCACAAGGCTCCATCTCCAGCACAATCTGCTTCTGACACAATGCATGACAAATCCTAGGATTGCATATGTTGCTTTTTTTCAATATATGCCCCTAAATATTCCTATGTTTCTGTATACATAGGTGAGGAACAAACAGCTCATGAAGTAAATTAAATGGCTATTTTTGTTTCCAGAATTTCCTTTTATTTGCACTGCTCTGTGGAGAATAAAAGTTCCTGTAGACTTCCCTTCTAATCAGAAGACAAAAAATCTTTTACAATATGGAATCATTGACAAATTAAGTGAAAATAGAAAAAACCTCCCCAGCCAAACAGGATAGAAGTATAATCTAGCTTTTTGGAGACAACAGCCATTAAGTTATCCTACCCCATCACCCTCTGGTTTCTTAAAAACCTAGGATGCATCTATTTGTGGGAAAAAAATAGACACACGAGTTTTTCATGTCATTGGAAGAAGCTCTCAGTAAAAAAAAAATAAAAAGAAAAAAAAAGGTTTGAAGCTTTTTTCTAGGTATTTCTAAGGCTTATCTGAAAGTTGTGTCCAGGTCAACACTTTTTAATATTGATCAGCCTAAAAATCATTGAGGAACACTCAGCTACTTAAAGTCAACAATAGGTAAACTGAGGGAACAAAAAAAATTTTGGTCCTTGGTAGACAATGAGCATTGAGCACATTCCTATTCTTTGGCAAATTATGAGAGGTTACCCTACTTACAGACTCCTAGCAACACTCTAAAGCACCTCCTGGGAGTTATGAAGGCAGCTGCAGAAGTGGCTTGTTGAGCACGATGCATTTGATCCCTGAAAAGCTGGCAGCATTCATACTATGGATTAAACTGGTGTTGCTGCATCTGGGCCCATCTTCTGCAATCCTTTAAAGGTTCAGGTGAACATATTCCTTTTACATATCAGCATTCGAATAGGTCTTTGTGAAAGGGGCTGGAGGAGGTGAAGAGCACCAGAAAAAGAGAACAAAGCAGTCTGAAGTGCAGATATAACCGTCTTATAAATAGCTGATGGAAGTTTTTGACAGAGACATCGTCCGTACAAGTATAAGAAAAGCCACCCTGAATATCCTTCAGTGTAACTAGCTGAAAGATGAATTTAAGCACTAGTTGAATAGGCAGTTAGTCAGGACATGACATCCATGTTCGAATCCCTGGATTAGTCCTGCCGTTTACATAACGTGGTCCCTGAGGTCCACTTTGTAACTGTTTCTCATCATCCAAGGATTTCCTTTGGATTAATGAAAAGATTAATGTCTGGAAATCCTTTGAATTTCCTTTCAGGAGCATAAGGAAGCAGTGAAGTTATTTGCCCAATTAAACATCTCTGTTTGACTTCCCACCCTTATTTTAAAAGTGGTGATCTGGCAAGACAGATAAATGAATATTGATGACAGTTGTCCATCCTTCCTTGGCTTATCTGCGCTTCACCCTCAGCTGCTGCTAAGATGATTTGCAATTTTATTTGTATTTAAATGTATGTAAATAGAGGTGCAAATTGGAATTGCAGTTTCTGAGATACAGTCTGTAAAACCCCCATTCCAGAGATGCTTCTTTTAAAATGCACAGATGTGAACAATCTGCTTTTCACAAAGTTCTCCCTAGACAGGGAACTGCTGCTCTCCCTCACAGATTTCTATCAGAGGACCCTTCAAACAGCTGACCACTGTAAAATCCTACTATTGTCCCTACCTGCTACAAAAAGCTTAGCCAACTTTGAACCAAAACCAGTCTTTTCATTGGATTATGCATTGCAAAAGGCTTTGGATTATTTTGTATGACTGGACCCCTTATTTATAACAAGAAGATTACGGTATTAAAGAATAAAGAATTTTTAGACTCATGAGGGTTCAGATCTTTTAATTAATTTGCTAAACACTTCAGGATAGAAGGCTATTGGTAATCTTCAAGCACAATTGATACCATAGCAATTGGTACATTCATGAACACTTTAAAAAGTAGTATGTGCAGCCTGTCTGATACCCTAGGTGGCAAAACAAGTCCCACTCACTCATGGTGCGTAGATACTGACTGCAACACTGAGGCTTGTTAACTTGACTACTAGTTTAAAAAAAAAATACTTGGCAACTGATAAATACTAGTGCTAGTGATTTTTCTGTTGTTATAACATTTGGCTGGCTGGCTCACAATCTTTCCATTTGTTCATGATTATTTACCCATGGGATGGGTAAATCAGATGACATTCATAGTGGTACAAGAAGGTCCCAATGACAAACCCATCACATGGGAGGTTCCACAAGTACCAGACTGACAAATGTCATTTTCTGTGAAGCATTGTCTCATGTTTGGCTGTCTTTGGCTTTTTCATTCTGAGCTTAAAGTTAAATTTGTACCATGGACAGACATTTATCACACCCTCTAATGTATGTGTCTTCAAGTTCATAATAAGATAGGAGCTTAAATAGTAGCATTTACCATAAAAAGGTACAAAAAAGCATCTTGTTCACCTTTGTGATCATGTATTTTCCTTGCATTTGTAGGAATTGAATAATCTTTTAAGCCTGTATCTCTCTATTTAAGATTATTGAAATTTGGCCATCTACTTCGAATCTACTCAATGAAAGGAAAATGCAGAAGGATTATGTTATCCTGTTTCCATAGGAAACAGAGCTAAAAATTAAGTGGCCTGTTTTATACAGTGGTACACATGAAGTACATTCCAGGACCATCACCTCAACCAGGTGGGGAATAGAAAGTGCCAGAGTCAGGGCTGGTGTGAATGAGGGCAGAGGAGGAAATCTGCAGTGGCCCTTACAGACAGGCTTATATTCACCTACGTGGCTAAGGGGAAGCACACGGGACTCTGAGGCTCGAGACACCTTTGTAAGTCAAAGTTTCTCTCTGTCTTTTACACAGCCCAAACTGTGAAAAGAGATGTTAGAGGAAGAATTGTTAGATCAAACAGACAAATGAGGAAATGGTTGGGAGTCAAGGACTGATTACACATAACATGGTTATATTGGTACCCACAAAGGGATAAGCACTTCAGCAGTGGCAGCAAAAGATTTTTTTTTCGTGTGGAATAAGTGCAGATGCCCTCCAAGAAAGCCAGCTACTTTATTTATGCCACCATTGAAATCAGCCTGTCCAACCTTTGATTTAATGAATGTAGCCCCTTAGGACAGTAACCTGGAGAATTCTCTTGCTGTTGTGTATTGCAATCCGCATTGCCTCACCATCTCTTCTCTTACTGTAATAGCCAGCAACCCTGGAATGATTTGAACTGTAAATAATTTCTGGGGCTTATCAGACAAGGAACAAAGTGGAGAATGATAAAACTGTTACTGTACATAATAGGCTTAGAACTCCAGGTCAGCCTCACCTCCAGTGAGGCAACTACCTACCTCCTCATGAAAAACAACAGCAGCTCCCTTCCCTGAGACAAGGATCCATGCTTTGAGAACAGATGGTGCTACTTTTTATGCCAAGCATTCTGCACTTCACTATTTATTAAGCTGGGCAGACAAGACTGTAAGGCCAGCTCTAAAACAACACACGTGAGCCATGATGTATGCACAGTGCATGCTGAACCCCCACTGACTCCGAGGACCTTTTACACTGTTAAGACATGGAATATGCACATGACTGGAAATCAGACCCTCTGTGACTTTTCCTCCAGCTGATTTAACACTGTTTCTGCTTTATTCCTTGATTTTTTTTTTTTTCATTTAAATAATTTCTGGAAGATTATTACTACTGCTTTATTATGGCCCAAATACAGATGGTGTCAGTGTTTAAAGCTGGGGGAGAGGAAGCACTACTGCTTTGACTTCATGTCTCTCTGGCTTTCCTTGGAACAACTCCTGTGAGGTATAGAGTTCTTCATGGCTGCTCTATTTCCTAAAATAAGTCCCAAAACTCCTTTGTCTCCAGCACTAGCCTGCAGTTTTCAGCAGAGCAGAGAGCACACCTCCTAGCTTTCCCTTGGCTCATCTCCCCAAAAGTGACCCAATATTCTGAAGTCCAGGACACCCACTACTGTTCTAAAAGCAGTAATTGAGACATTTATATAGTTGGCATTTCTCAGAATTCAGTCTGGTTGTTACCATATTCATCTTCTCAATTTCACTCACATTTTCAGCACTGTAATATACCACAGCATTATGATCCAAACAAAAAAAAGATGCCAAACTGAGTTAATCTCTGTGAAACAACAGTTTCTGGAAAGAACAATTCCTGTTATTGATTTTGGCTATTTGGTACTTTTGTGTTTTTAGAGATTGCTCTGAAAGGAAAAGTATGACCCCGAAAGAGAAGTTTATAGCACCTCACAACAGCCTCAAGTACTTGACAAATGCAGTTATGCATAACCTGTAATCATCATCTACAGGGGGGCCTACTCTGCCCTCAGCTGTGAAAAATCACACACAGTTTCCTTCCGAATGCCTGCAATCACAGGGGTAAGGCTCCTCAGAGAGGCAACCTGAGCTACAGGCTCTGCAGTTTCAGCCTGTGCATGTTGACTGCCGAAAGAGGAAAGTTGTTTAACAGAGCCTGTGCCCTCTGACCACTTCTGCATTCCCTGACTAGTTTTCCCGTCCCTTTCCTTTTGTTTAAATAAAAAAAAAAATCTGTCTTGTAATGTATTAAATGCCATGTTTGTGTTTCCAGTTTGAAGACTGAAAATAGATATTACAAATAGACATATGTTTCCAAACAACATATAAAGGGATCCCAAGTCTATGAAGATTGAAGTGGCTACGAAAATGTTAGGTTGGGAAAGTTGTTTAGTGGTCAAAGTCTTAGATTTACATGCCAGTGGGTCCTGCATAGTCAAATCAGGTCTCTTAGGGTTGGTTCCAAAGTCACATCAGCAGGCAGGCAGGACCTGCAGGACAGGTTTATTGAAACTCTGGAAACAGCAAGCTGCAGTGGGAGGGGAGGGAGAAGGGAGCCAGCATGCCAGCAGGGAAGCATTAGGGAAACTCTGCCCTAAGATCACTCATTTTGCTTTCCATGTGGCTGGAAGTCATGCTTTTTTGAGATTCATTAGTCCTCACTGTCTGAAAGACTTTAGAATATCAGCTTTTCTCTTTTTTAGTCAGTCCCTGACTAGTGCACAAAGAGAGCTTTGGTCAGTGTGCTTAATAAAAAGTTATGTACTGGGACAGTGGTGTAAGATTGGGCTTGCATGGGCAATCAAATCTTCCAAGTAGGATAAGCAGTCACTGCCCAGCAGTGATGGGAGTGTCTGTGTCAAGGGTCCCTGCAGTGGCATCTTCTGCTGGATCAGGAGAGACCTCTGTACCCACAGTTCTACTCAGTTCTTATGATCCAGCAGGCCACGGTCCTACATGACCAGCACAGCACATGCATGTCATTGCTAATCACACGTCCTACATAGAAAACATCTCTTAAATATCCATGCTACAGATATAAAACGATACCACATGGCCATTTCTAGAGGAATCATTTGTATTGTCTATTTGCAAATGTTTTATATGTGTAGACTCCAACCACTTCCATAGCAGGGACACATTCATGCACTCCAACCAGGATGTCAGTAAACACATTTAGGCATAGAAATTCGAGTAGATATTAGCAGCAGTTTCACTGGGGGCAATCTCTAGATCATTCCAAAATTCCCACCAGAGGGGCTCCTGTAACAATCAGTCAAGTACTGTATTATGAAGGTCCAGACAATCAGTTTCAGATTGGTCCATTGTCCCAAGCTTGCCCATTATATCATCCATGATGAGATGGTAAGGATATTCCTGAACCACTCGAGGAATTCATGATTTGATGTGCACAAAGGCAGAGCCCTGCTACCCACTTACAACTCACAACTTAAGTCTCATAGCTCTTGTCACAACTAGTTGTCCTGAATGTGTGAGGAAGAAGATGTGGAATAGTTTTCTTGCTCTTGATGATTAGAATGCCTCTTGCAAAGAATTTTTTCAGCCAAAGCTGAGGGTGATCCCTCAGATATTGTTCTGTCCTCCTTCAAGGTAGTTTTGGGAACAAAACTCTGAGCTGCAAAATTGAAATGTGGTTTCTGACTTCTGTATTTTGAAGGGAAGACAGCAGTTCGAGAACATCTGTTGTTTGCTTCGAGGGAAAAAAAGAATGGAGAGCATGATCTGAACTTAGATTAGGCTGCTTTAATTAAAAACATACTGAGCTTTTCAATTCTTAGCAAGCCTGAAAAAAACCCTCAAATTCAGTCTGATGATTTTCCTGGAGATATAAGTTATTAGTATGAAGCTAGCTTCTTCATATTTGAGAATTACAGTCTATTACTCTTGATACTCATATTTTATAATGAGTAAATTTCTAAAAAGAGTCATCAAGAGAATGGCCTGAGGACATGAGAGGGAAGAGGGAAGAGGGAAGAGGGAAGAGGGAAGAGGGAAGAGGGAAGAGGGAAGAGGGAAGGGAAGGGAAGGGAAGGGAAGGGAAGGGAAGGGAAGGGAAGGGAAGGGAAGGGGAAGGGAAGG
>JAWWMP010000001.1:20340557-20360277 GCA_035047865.1 Dendrocincla tyrannina
AGGGGAAGGGGAAGGGGAAGGGGAAGGGGAAGGGGAAGGGGAAGGGGAAGGGGAAGGGGAAGGGGAAGGGGAAGGGAAGGGGAAGGGAAGGGGAAGGGAACTAGGGATGGAGGAAGAAGGCAGGGCAGATGAGGGGAAGGGAGGGTAAAAGGTATTTTCTATATATTCCAATGTTGTATGACTTATTCCAACAAAAATACCATGTTTTATACTGAATGAGAATCTAAATTGAGGTGACTAAATCAGTACATAAACCCCTGACTCGACTAAAAACAAAAAGACTGAGCACCTACTGATCCTGGCACTTTCTCTTTTGATATGCATTTATGTAAAACAATCATTAAAGGCTTTTATGGTAGTGCATTTACTTCTTTCTCTCCAAATAATGACATTCCCATGGTAATCTTCCTTATCTTCAAAGCTTTTATCCTAGCTTTAGAGGATTTTGCCTGTACAACAGCAGTGTTCACTGAAAGTTATCAGCAATGATATAACTCATCAGTAGATATTCCAGTAAATGTTCTTCGGGACAATCATCATCTAACATGAGAGGAAAGATGTAGTGAGCAGGAAAATAATAAGAGCCTCTTTTCCTGGACCTAGATTCTGTAAATGCTTCACTCCTTAATATTAACAAATCGACACATGAATGTACAATACTCAGTTCCTCAGTGGAAATGATTTGCAGCTTACAGAAACAGATACCTTGTTTTAATGTTAAAGTGGCTCAAGTAATGCACATGTAGCCTCCCTATTTCAAAATATGATTGATTTGTATCAAAGCAACAAAGTCTTAACCATAGGTATCCAGTCAGCTGTGGGGTTTTTTAATGTAAAAGTTCATCAGAATATGCAATAGCTTCCTTAGAAGATTAGTGATATTTTACTCTGAGTTTAGCTAATAAAGTATTAAAATTAATTGGTGAATACAAAGTAAAATCAAGAGTAATTGTCATGGGGAATTCGATAAAAAGATTCTTGGGGAATAACTCCATTCCTTCCTCCTCCAGCAATTACCTTCTGAGCAGTACACTGGTCTACATACCGTGTTATGTGTGATTTCACAGACCGTGGCACCAGCTCCTCTTTTCTACTCATTGCCAGCACCATTTGATGGAATCCATGCTTTCACTTCAAATGCAAACCTGCTGGAAGTGACCTGGATCTCAACCTAACAAAAACGTAATCATACAAGAAGAAGTCAATTGAAGCTATATACTTTATTTTCTACACTTCTGCATTTGTCCAGTTATAAAGAAATTACATTCAGCATTTATTAAATCACTTCAGGTAACCAGATGAAGTTTCCTGGAATGAACAAATACGGCATCAGTAAAACAGAGCAGACTTTAATGTGTATCTAATAACATGATTTTCTTATTTTAATATTTGTATTCTATGAATAAAAGTATTTTCTCATTGTATGTTTTATACTCACAATTGGTATAAGTCAAGGAGATTAGAGTCCCAGCTAGCTAGTTGTCTCAACTAAAATTCTTTCACCAAGTTTTTGCTTTCTGCTTTTCTGTCCTTGTTACAACAAAGATCTCGAGATTTGAAGTAATAAATGCCGTGCATTCCCATGGACAAAACCAGAGATGAAAAAAAGCTCAGAGAAGATTTTGCACAGTTCACATGTCAGACAAACTTGTACAGGCTCAAATTGCAGCAGAAGACAGAGAGCAGAAATTCCTCACAGTCGGTGCTTACACACTCAGCGAAGTTGTCTGTAATTCTCGAGTGATATTGGTACAGGCACAGAGGAAACCATGAGCAGTTTTTAAAAACCTCCTTTACGGGGAGTCTGAGGGGAAAAAAGCAAGGGAAGCCTGCATGCAGATTCCAAAGGTATTTCAATCATGGGAATGCAAACATGGGTCAGTCTTGTTTTTACTAAGATGTAGTGAAATGACTCACAATACAGACCAAGTACAAATTAGTATGGTGTTACAGTGGTGTGGATACTGAAAAGGTGAGAATTACAGACAAATATTACTGGTTGAAAGAGAAATCTCAAATTCCATCAACATTATCTGCTTAAATAAATGTGAGTATGTGAACCATGTGGAGCTTCCCTCCCCCTGACTTCTAGCAAAGAAAAGCTTAAACAGAAATTGCTTTCTCTTATGCTTTGGATTATGCTGGGTCACTTTTTCCTCCCTTCAACTCAGATTCCCACAGAAAGGTAGAAAAGGAGATTCCATCAAGAAAATCCAATCACATTACACTGAATGGTGAACAAAAGTGATTTAAAACTAGCAAGTAATTCACTTAAGAGGTTTACTTTCTGTAGGCATCAGTTCTGCAACAATCATTGAAATGATAATGATAGGGTGTGGGGGCACTGTCTTTTCTATGACTATATTAACTTGTAGGAGTGCTTCAAAAATATCGCCCATTATTGGGCTGAAGTCCTAGATTTTGATGCCTTTCTTGGCTACCAAATTTATGGCTCCCAGGAGAGTTTCAAAGGATGGACACTTCAGATTTGTCGCTGCTCTGACCCTTGGGTGCAGGGCATTCCCTCCTTCCCACCAGCCCTGCCGGGTGAAGCGATGCGCCCCAAATTCCCATGGTTCCGTACCACGGGAAATCCTGCAAATATCATTGCTGTTGCACACTGCACAAGTTGCTTTGTACATCTCCAGGGGCTCCGGGAACGGCAAGATACCAAAGTGCTTTTCTGTAGAACGGTTGAGTGTGCACTTATACTTCCTAAACTTATTCTGAAGTCCTGGACACGACTGTGGTATAACCAATAGTGATGGCTGTGTAAATTACAACCTGAATAGAATTTATCAAACAAGTCTAATGGAAGTCTAATGACTGCGATGGCTTTTTAGCACAAGAACTGCAAAGGGAACATAAACTGCATTCTTGAATTGCACTTCTTTCTCTCATACATATGAACATCAAGCAGGACGAGACACTGAATTTCATTGTCAAACTGATCATTTTGTAATTTTGCCACATATTACTTCACCATGAGGAACATAAATTAGACTCACAGTTTTTTACACAGGTATTCACCATAATATTTATGACTAGAGAACTTTCTTATTTCCATTTACCATCCTTGTGTGGAAAATTGAAGTTCTGTACCATCAACACTCTGAGCAGTAAGAAACCATTTCTAAAAAAAATGTTTTTATTTAAAATGAATATCACTTAGATAATAAAGATTCTAGCTGTTATGAGTGAGAAGTAACGACCAAATGAAAATAATGAAAAAAAGCACATAACAGAATGATTTTAATGTACCTTACCAAGATACTGATTTAGCATGAACTCGGGGGGGACTGTGGCATCTATTTAAACATCAGAGTACTCTATTTATTTATTTTTCTAGGTCTATCTTTTAGGTTCCTGAGTAAGCAGTGACCATAAATTAGCAACAGAAGAAAGTATTTTAGAGCCTACTTAAGTCATGGTAAGATGTTCAACCAGGACATCTTTCTGAGAGAATATTTAACTAATTCTTTAACATGGCAACAGGAGATCATCTCTGCTTAATTTGCTATGTTTTCCAGACAAGCTTATCCAAAGAACCAAAGCTTCTGGTCACTAATGATCATAAAAGTACCTAATGAATCAGTCACAAGCATAAATTTCAATAGTCTGGTCAAACCTTATTTTATAAAAATATGTTTCCATTAAGTCTTTTCACATTTTCTATTGTTTTTTTAATTTTCACTCTTTTAAAATATCTCAGCCATGACACTCATTTCAAGCACCTTTGCCTTAACTCAGGTATGTTGATGTCATAACTTAAAAGATGACTGCTGAGCACCTAGACCTCTGTGAAATATTACCATGTTTAATTGTAGTTTGGTCAAGTTTTTAATTACTATTTTGCTTTCTGTTGTTTTCTTTGGCAGGCAGAAAATGCCTTCTTTTCAACAGAAAATGTCTGCACTTTATCAGAATGCCAAGACTGGCCATCTCAATATTAATCTCAGTTGTGGTGAAAATAATTCCTTTTTGCCAAATACAGAAAAGATGTTAAAGCAGTCTGTGGAGTCAGTTGACACTGAATTGCTACTGCTTGATATGGGTAAGAAATTTTCATAATAACATGACAAGTGTTGCATGCCTCAGGTTCAGAAGCTACAACTCAGTGCCATGCTACAAGTTTTAGTGTATGGCACTAAGCTGGAAAAGAAATCAGTAGAAGGTCAATAAAAAATCATTGTGGTTGTATGTGCACAGCTCCCCAAAATGTTAATCTCTCATGAACTTCATCCTCCAGTGGAACTAAAGGGTTTGTCATGTGGATTAAAAAGGTAGGAATAAGTTTTGCAAACTACTTTCCTAGTGGGGTGCCAGAAAACAGAGAAAACACCATCCAGATTTCACATTTGAGATGGGTGTCTCTGAAGAGAGAAGCCTTAGGGTCAAAAATGGGTTTGTAGTACCATTTTAATAATTAGTCAAGGGTAAATCTCAGAAAAGACTGATTTTAGAGATGAATTCATGCACGTGTATCCTTATGCCTTCATACACATGGAGAGGAGAGTAACAGCACACACCATTATACCAACATTCAAACAAGCCTCTGTGTTTTTTAGAGCCTAACACCTAAAGGTCTGTCATTTTAAAAGAAGCATATACAAGAGTCCTTCTCCATGGACATCCCCTTGTCACGGGGGAGAAGCTTGCGTGCCCTTATGAGGTTGCGAGCTGTGCTGGCAGTGGCACATGCCTCCGGTAGGGTCTCTTGTGCTAGTCAGGTCTCAACTGAAGGGTCAGACAAAGCGTGTCCACGGGCAGGATGGGCTCACTAGCTCCCCAGCGACCATCCTAGGAGAAGGACAACTCTAACTCCAAACCCAGGCAGATGGAGCTTGCTTAGCCCTGTAAGGCCATCCATCTGAGGGAAGGACACTCTAACCAAACCTACGTCCACTGTCAACATCCAAGCTCGCTTGGCCCTGGCAGATGAACCTTAGGAGTAAAGGGCGGGGCCAGTCCTGCGCATGCTGCACCTCACCTAAAAAATCCCTTGCACAAGCTTTAAGGGTTCACCCACATTTGCAAAGCCCTGTAACAAGAGGTGAGGGGTGAAACGGCAGGTGATGAGGTGCACTGGAAGCTGCAGCTCCAACCCTGCATGCAGGCGGTTCAGGACATTCCGTGGCTCACCCGTAGTGCCGATGGAGACTTTCCACTGTGCCTTTTACAATCGGACTTGTCTGTCTCACACTGGCCTTTTTAGCCATCAGTGCACTTGCAGCAAGCGTGGGTAAAGCCCTTTCCAAATCTTCGTTTGTGAAGCCTAGCCATGATGATAATACAGGAGTTGCATATGCATAGTTATGCTTGGGATTCATGTCAGAGAAAACCTCAGTACAGAAAGAAGACTGATGGTTATTAGAGTCCCTGAGGTTTTGACAGCAGGCTTTTCATCACTTCTTGTGTAGTCCATGAAACTGTTGCTTTCAACAGCTTCTCTGTATGCTAATGGTGTTTGTGTTCTAGCAGGACAACAAAACAAGGAAAAACCTGACAGGAATCTAACTTCAGGTAAGTGGAAATAAGTAAGGAAATTCAGGGCTTCCAAAAGGTAGAGCTATTGCATTGCTGGTGCATCTGAGAGAACAGCAGTCACTTCTGGCAATTGGTGAAACTGGTACTCCACTACAGAGTTGCTCAAAGATTCAGCTTTGGGAAACAGATGGCAAGAGATGCTGCACTTTCCTTCCTGCAGCTGTCCTGAGTCTGGGTTGGTTACATGTGTGGTGCCTACAACTGGCATTATAGCACAGTCAACAACACATATGGCTAGCAGCGACCAAAGGGGGCTGTAATAGAGGGTTACTCAAGAGCATGCAGTATGTCTTCCCTTTGCCTTGTAGGCAGTAGCCCTAGTTTTCTGTTAAAGCATGCTCATACACTTCTCTGTTTCATTTCCATACCTGTACAGAAGGCACTGAGGTTCTCCCCAGTTACATAAAGTCTGCTCAGGTGCATACTTTGTTCATTAGAAGAAGATATACACCTCATATGTAAATGACTTGCACAAATTATGATGAGTCTCAGCCCTAAATATATTCATAAGGACTACACTTCCCTTTCTCTAATTTATATGCCTATAATGTCAATGCCTATACCTGAGCTAGTCAGTTGGGGTTTTCTAATTGTTTAAAGTCAGAAGCAGACACTTCTAAAGGTATGTTCATCTACTCTATTTTTATTGTTCAGATTTGGATGAGATGCACTGCACCACATAAATGTCTTTTCCTCTCTGCTATCTGTGAAGGAGATCCAGAATGGCAATAATAAATTTACTTTTTATCAGGTTAATCCTTCTATGCTTTTCAAGTCAAAGAACACCTTGTAAAAGACACTTCCTCTAGGTGTCCATGGTGTCATTCTGAGCCTTGGAGTCCTTATGTACAATCCATGTGACAGTTTAATGACCTTAGTTGAGTTTTCTCTACCCTGTCATGAAATTTTTATCTTAGAGGGTTCTGCTGGGGGAAGGGGAGCACTCCTTGTTAAATTACTGCACTTTTGAAGAAGATGCCAACTGTTACATGACATCCATGAAGCCATACAACATATTTCCAAGGGAGGTTGCCATAACTTTCCTAAAGACAGCTAGTAATAAACTATGGCTGCATTGCCGAGCACCTTTGCAGGGTTCTTAGTGGCAGCTGGATACGCCTTAGGGATGCAGCCCACAGGTGAGCAAGTGCAGTTTCCCTAGCTCTGTGCTCTGCTTCTCTCCAGGAATAAGAAACTGTCCCAACCATTCAAAGCTGAAACTGGATCTGCTGTGTTGCTCGGGCTACACCCATTACTTACCCCGAAGATTATGTTGAAGGCCTTCAGCTGACTTTGGAAATGGTCTGGAGCCAAAAGGAGGGCAGCATGAATGTCTCTCATTTGCTAAAGTCTGAAGCTAGTCAGTAGAAGGTGCTACACTTCACAACACATGAATTTATCATCTTTACCTAGAGCTGCAAATTCTGTGAGTTATAGTAACTCTGCATGGGGATGAACAGCACAGAAATAATTTTTCTTTTTTTTAAATTAGTCCCGTGAATTTTACTCACATGAAATATCACAAAGTTACACATTTGCACCTACGTGGGTATTCTAATGTCATTAGTTATCTACTCTGAATGAATCTGATTAATTACCAGCTGAATTTTATATAGAAAGCAACAACGAAGTTCTGTTTGTTAGCAGGAGAGCTGATTTTGAATGCTCACATTCCTTTTTGGAGTGGTCTGTGGATAGTCTGGAATCCTCTAACAGGGAGGATTTTGTAGAAAATAGCTGGCTGCCTGATAGAGTAAAAAGGAGCCGCTGCAGCAGTAAATCTCTGTCATAGTTTTGCACAAAGGCATATCTAAATAGGGGAACAGAGCCTTACAGTTTAGAAACACATATGAGAAATGAAAGTGTCAGAGGTGACAAAAAATGGCTATTTCACCTGGGAAAGGATACATATAAAATCAAAATGTGCCATGAAATTGGATTCTATGATACATTTCAAAATGAAGGAAAAAACAGCAGTTATTTGTATATTTTCAGCAGCCCTGCAGTCACTTTGGACTTAGCATTAGCCATGAAATGATGGCAGCATCAAACTCAGTAAATATTTATTTAGCTTTAAGGTATTAAGACTAATCCTTTCAGTTTCTCCCTCTGTTTTCCTTTCACACAAATGTGAAAAAGTTGGCACATGCAAACTCTCATTCACTACTGGTAACCCAAAGGGATATTTGGGTTAACTTACAGAGGGACTTGCACAAGCACTTACAAAATCATTATAGTATTGCTGTAACATAGGAGAAAAGGTTTAAAACTTGTAGAGTGGTGGCTTTTAACTGACTGGTGGATCAGAGGCCTTCTGTACAAAGGCCTGAACCCCATGATTTCCTGAGGAGAGTTTTATATTGATGATTTCTGTGCCGCAACAAGGAGCTGACAGATGCTTGGTGGGGTTTCACTGGATCAGCTTTACATTAGTTCAGAAAAGAATAAGTGAAAGAACATGGCCCAAATCCTTTTTTTTTTTTCCCTTTTGCATTAGCACAGCTTCTTTAATAGTTAGCACTTGTACATCCGGGAATTGTGCCAGGTATCTTAACTCTTCTCTGCCCATTTTACGAGCCATGCGTGTTCCCCTTCCATGCCAAAGCTCTGAAGTGGGGCTCTGGCGTGTTCCAAACACGTCTTCCACATATCCTCTACTGAGTGCAACAAGCTTTCTGCTCCCGTAGCTGTTCCATTCTGCTTCTTCAGCAGATCTCCAAGACATCAGGGAACAAAGTAAGCCCATGCCTTCTCCTATATCTGTCTATACAGGACAGCTTTAAGCCAGTTTTTCAATGAACTCTGTGCTGTCTTGATGAGGTTCTTACCGTGAGAATATTTTGCTGCAAAGCTGCCTCATCATACCCTGCACATCTTTCAAAGGAGAGCTGGAATTAAGACACTTTGGAGTCCTCACCTCATTCTCTCTACAACATACCTCAGCTCTAAGGACCTAGTTAGGCCAGGCATGTATCCACACAAGATGCAGCCACCTTTATTTGTCTGTATTACCTGTGAATATTGGAAAACCAGATTAATTGCATTGTCACACATTTATGAGGGGGGTTCTTTTCTTCCAAAATGTAATTGGATCTAAATTGATATGCATACACTGGGTTATTGACACCTACAGTCATTACGAACACAGCAGAGCAAATTATGATTCTTTTTAGTTAAATAATGACAATAAAAACCAAGGAAAAATTCTTTTGACACATTGAAATAGAAATGGACTTTTCCTGTGTATTTTTCATTGAAATGCTGCATTTTGTTCTCCAATTATGTACCTCTAATTATTTTGCCTTTAAAAAATATAGACCACTCGCCAATAATAAAATGTTGTTTGAAAGAAAAAACCCCAAATGACTCATTAAAAAATGTCAAAATAAGCAGTTGGTGTTTCTGAAATGAAACATTTCAGATCTTTTTATACTGCTTCCATATTTTTTCCCATTGTAATTATTTGCCAAATTGCACTCATTGCTGTGAACAATTTCGGTCCCTTTAAAATTGTACTTTCAGCAACTTTTACAGCAATTGAAAAAAAAAAAAACCATTACCTATCCCTGCTGTTATAACAATAAGGGATGTAAAAATATTCACTTTAAAATGGAGCAGGAGCAATAGACACAGTCATAACAGCTGAATAAGAAACAATATTTCTATTTCACAAAAGTAATCCAGTAGGCATTTTCCAAGCTGCCTACCTTTAACAGCTGTGAGTTGTCCATACCTATATCTAAAAGCAAACCTTAGAGCACCTCATGTAAAACATTTCTTCATCTCCCAGGCTGAGGTTCCTCTCTTGCCTCACTTAGAGTCTGCATTTCAGTCTCCAATACAAGTCCCTACATCAATACTTTAGTGACTTCTTCCTTTACTGGGGCCCATTCGATCTTCTCTGTCTACTGAAGACATTTAACATAATAAATACTACTCAGTAAACAAGGTTTTACATGTTTCAGATAGCTTTTAGTCTTGGAGATTCTCACTTGCACCAGAAATTCCAGCCTTTTTGAAAATGACATATATTCTTTTGTGAGAAATATGATTTAAAGTTGCCTATATTTTCCGATTATAAAAAGTAGTTTTGGTGTAATTTAACAGCCCACAGTAATCAAGTCACATCAGGGCTTCTGTATTGCTAAGGCTGACACACAGACTGAACTCCACATGTGCCAGTAACATGGTTTTGGTCATACCAGCCACATAAAGCAAAGTATAAGCGTAAGTCTTTGCAGGATCAGCTTACTCAGAAGACGAGTTGCATCTAATATTCTTATTTAGATAAATATCTCCATGCACAGGTAGATAAATATAACATATGAGAATGATGACTCTATTTTGCTGAGAACACAATGTTCCTCTGGTAAACTATAACTACAAAATCATAAATTACTGTCTACCTTCAACTTCTGTGCCCTTAACTCCTAAAAGACAGACTAATGTATTACTGGTCAGGGACATAAAAATATTCAATGGCATAAAACTCTGCTTATAATACACCAAAAGTAAGGGATATAGCATTTTTTTCTCCTGGAAAGGAGTTGCACAGTACACAATTTATATTATTTTCCCCACATACGAGGAAGGGCACAATGTCTGCAGTTTATTAACTAAACAGACTGAGACAGCACCAAAATCCAAAAACCTTTTTGACCAGAGTTCCAACACCCCAGTTCTTATACGGGGTTCACATCCTTACAAGTGAAATGGTTTGTTATTGTCTCACATCAGTCAGTCTCCTTATGGGTTCAAGTTACTCCTGGGGACATCATGATTAGGCACAAAAGGAAAATTTTCCCCTAGGAGAACAATCTGCCATTGGAATAATCTCCGCAGTTCCCACCCTTGAATACTCAAGATTCAGCTGGACCATCTTTTCTAGACCATTCTTCTGCCAGCAAATGTTGGACCATATGATCCTTTATGTCCCTTCCAACCTGGTATTCTATGATTCTTTGAATCTCATTTCTAAGATTATTAATGAGAATATTGGCAATCGTGATATAAGCCATTCTGATTTTGGAGAAGCTTTTTTATTCATTTGTCTTTCTAAGAGCTTAGAACCTTGATGGAAGCTTCTCATAAGAAACTGAAGTGATACAACTAAGAAACAGTGCAGCTAAAAATGACAGTCAAGGTTTAGAATGAGTATTTTAGATCAGTGTCACTCAAGGATCCTTGGAAAGTTTGATTACAATTGGCTTTACATTTTGTGCTATCAAAATGTGAAAATTTTCTGTCCTGGAGAAAATGTGCTTGGTTCCTCACTGAATTTCTACATGTTTTGGGAGGCTACTTTTCATGTTGGCATTTATGCTTGAACACCCCCTCTCCCCAACAAGATCTGTTAGAATCACTATGTTACCAATATAACAACTATTTATGCAGTTTATTTAAACCCTGTGCTAATAAAAGCATTGCACCATTATACAGCTCCTGGAAAACCATCCATTTCTGAAATATTTAAAAGAGTCAGACTTGGGGTGACAGGGGTTAAGGATGACAAGGACTATCTGCTACTCCTCTGTATTTCCTATTTTATTTATTGTGAGTTTCATTCAATTGGTTGCAAGCAGAGAAAGAGCAAAATTGATTTAAAACAAAGAACCCCTAGAAATAACATACAATGGCAATTTCAGTTTGAAATGGATAAGTTAAATATCCAGCATACTCAATGCTAATGGCAGGGGTCTATAGTAGGAACGTGGAGTCTTCTCTGAAAATGCAGCTTATGAACTCGATGCTGCCCTTCCTGAACCACGTTACACAACCAAATGGTAAATATTAATAAGATTTTGTGTTCAGATAACCATAAACAAGTGCGAAATAAAGAGACTAACAGGAGGAAAAAAAACAAGCAAACATGATATTCCATGCTCTGCAAAGCCATGAAATAACAGCTTTTCTCAGATTTGTCATTTTAGGTGTCTCTGCCCATGGCAGGGGGGATTGGAACTAGACGATTTGTAAGATCTCTTACAACTCAAACTTTTCTACTGTTCTATTAAGAGCTGATAGGTCTCACTGCCCCAAAAGTGAATACAGCCACCATCATGGTGTTTCACGACCAAGTAACTCTGGGAGAAAAACCTCAAAAATGGGATTTGTCAGGTTGGCATCCTTCTTTATGCTCATCAAACTGTTTCAAGAGCTCAGCTGAAGTAAAAACAGAAACAGGATAGCAGGTGGTACAAAAAGATCCTTAAACACCATTTGATAGATGATGTACGTGAGAGAAAGCATTGCTTTGGCTGAGAGAGGGGAAATTGCAACAAAGACCTCAATTTATTTTTGCCATTCTGCTTATTATATCTAGGATTACAGCAGAAAACAAAGAAATAGTGGTGTTGTTCCTTTCAAGTGCAAAGCGTTTCATTCTGCTCCATTCCTTCCGCAGAATAAAGCCCAAGAGTTATGACTGTGTTTTCACACCAAAATATAGATACATGAATAAATCAGTAAATTAAAATGATCATCTGCTTCAGGACAGATGTTAACAAAACACTTGTGGTACAGAAGTGAAATTGATATCAAAAACATTTGCAAACAACTCAAGGATTGGCAAGTGTCAAAAGCCAAGAAATTCATATTTAATGCTGGTACTTTTCTCTTATTCAGATGTATTAAAAAAAGAGACACCATATGCTCAGGGGTGGGAACAGGGTGGATATACCAAAGTAACATTATATAGAAACTATAATAAAATCACTGCTGAAGAATTGATCCCATATGACATGCTGTTGAATGTGCTTGGATGCAAATGAACTGACAAAAAGTAGATAATTAAATATATAATTAGGCCTCAAAACTTGCTCTTAAAGGATAGTATTGAGGATGCAACTAATTTTATGAGGCATTAGCAGGTGTGAGTTTGTGGGCAGGAGAGAAATATGTTTCACAGGCCATGTTCCTCAAGGAACTACGTACCACTGAGAGCAAGTTTTCTTTCTTTTAATTGTGTTCTGCTCAAACTTAAAGTTGCACGTGTGTGTGTGTTACTAGTCAAGCCTGTATTCCTTCTTAATTGTGTCTTCTAAAGGATGACATTAGAAGCACATCATGTGTTTCAGTACTCTGCACCTCACATAAAATACTCCTTTAAACTGATTTATTTCATGTTAGTGTCAAAGAGGACTTTTGTATTTCTGTTACAGGGTGGCCTGATTTGGATTACTTAATCCTTTCTGAGTGGATTACTATAAATTAAGGGGAAAAATTCTTAGGCCCCATGAACTGTTAAATAAGGTATACCTGCTCCACACTCCCAGTCCCTGCCAACTAAAATATTATAGATCCAAACCTCATTTTTGCAGAATCTGAAAACATTTGTGAATTTGGGACCGTTTCCAGAAAGCTGCAGAATGTCTCATTCTGGAAGAGTGAAACAAGGAAACAGTAAATATTTCCAAAACAAAACACTAATACTTCACATTTAAAGGATGCTTTTGTTTAGAAGCTGACCTAATTTGAAGGGGTCAGAAATGTGTATTAAAGACAAAAAAAACAAGGAATTTTTTTTTTTTTTTCACAACTGAAATTAGAGTTTTCCCTGGACAACCAAAGAAAAAAATTCACTATTATGTGCCCTTAATCTACACAGATATTGTCCTCGTTATGTAACAATTTTGATCATGAGGTGATTTTTAGGTAAAACAGTTACATAATTGCAATTTAGGTGTATTACTATCTCAATAAAGGCACGGGTTTCCCTTACAGGAATAAGGCTTTTTGCTTCTTTATAAATGCAGCTTTCTCTTGTATACAGGACTAATCAAAGCACTGCAAGATATTTACATAGGTGAAGACTTCAGTGATGCTTTCCATGTGTACCAGTGTTACTCCTCTTGGTGTAAAGATACACCCTGGGACAGACCTCAGGTTAAAGCAGAGCTTTAGAGGTTTTTTGCATGCTTCTAACAGCATCTATTCAAAAGCTGTAGAGAACTGAAGAATTCCTTGTGAACAGAAACTTGTTTTTAAAGTTTAATAAGGTTCTTCAGTTTACAAATTTTTTCTCAAAGGCTCAAAAGGCAGGTGGGTGCACTCCTTGCTACCCTTTTGAGGCTGAAAGTAAAAAGGGAAATTCTGAATTCAATTATACATGTAAAAGCGTAAAAACAGGTGTCTAAAATTAATATGCATTCCTCTTTGCCGCACAAAGTTTTAAAATATTTGAGCTGTAAATGAGCTAAAATGCGGTCAAAAATCATTCTGAGACTGAAACCTTCATTGAGTTTCAGGCCAACATTAATTTTTATAGCTATTCCAAAATTACACAATAGAAATTGCAATGTACCCAGGTTTTATACAGCAGAAACCTACACGTACAACAAGGTGACTTTTTCTTAGTGAACCAGGGTACGTTTCAATCTCATGCTGGTCTTGAATTCACAGAAGTGAAAATGGTTTCAAGTACAAAACAAGCAGTAGGAAAACAGCATAAAATCACAGATCAACTAGGTTGGAAAAGACCTCCGAGGTCACTGAGTCCAACCTATGATCTAACACCACCTTGTCAACTAGACCATGGCACTAAGTAACACATCCAGTCACTTCTTCAACACCTTCAGGGATGGTGACTCCACCACCTCCCTGGGCAGACCATTCCGATGCCAAATCACCCTTTCTGTGTGAGCTTCTCCCTAATGTCCAACCTAAACTGTCCCTGGTAAAGCTTGAGACTCCTGTTGTCCTACTGTTGGTTGCCTGGGAGAAGAGACCAACACCCACCCGGCCACAACATCTTTTCAGGCAGTTGTAGAGAGTAATGAGGTTTTCCTGAGCCTCCTCTTCTCCAGGCTAAATAACCCAGGCTCCCTCAGCTGCTCCTCACAGGACTTGTGCTCCAGTCCCTTCTCTGGACCCCCATGTGCATATTACTGCAATTACCTTGTGAGTTCACCTTGATGCATCTTTCATATATTATATATCCAAGCTGTATCCCTAGGGCATAGGCAGGCATAACCTTTGGGTTCATGTACTCCACTCATCATACTGTGGAAAACCTGCTGCATTTAATAATCAATCCACAGAGGAAAAGATGGGAGGAAAGAAGAAAACAAGAGTACTAAGTTTACACCATTTATAGTAGCTAAAATCTTGCCAAGATGTGCTCATTTCTAATGATAAGAATAAGTACTCTCCAGGAAAATGAAAAGACTAAAGGAGGAGCAGTTGAGAAGATGAAGAGAGTAAGTCTGAGAAGAAAAAAGAACAAGTTCCTCCAGGGAATTCTAAACCTGCTTCTTCTCTCATAATTAAGTGAAGCTAGTGTAACAGTGCAGATACTAAAAATGAATAAAGGTTCACATTAAAATGAATGTTAAAACTCCCTCTTCCTTTTCCTTGAATCAGGGACTAACCTCCTGCTGTCACTGGAATCATGTCAGTGAATTGGCACAATTAAAATATCATTGCAAAATGTAGGTATGAGCTATAAAACTGTGACCTTATTGGCATTCAGTTGTGGGGTTTTTTTTAAGTCATCTTTCTTCTTTTAGACACTGTAGAAAAGATTTATTTTGGTTTTCTTTATCTGTGAGAGAAACATCTAGAAGGACAGCAAGAATCCTCTTACAGAGCTGGACCAGGACGATGTTAGATAATTACCCCTTCTCCACCAGGCTGGATGAAGCAGCAGGTCAGCATCTCTCTCTTGTGCAGGGAAGTCAGCCCGAGTGAGGAGGTGTGCCTGGAGGCATCTGTTTGGTCACTGGAGACACCAGTGCTGAGAACAGGGAAGTGGAACTGCAGTACAGGGATGTTAACTGGCACACACGCAGACTTGTAACACTCTCAGTCTCTGGATAATAGTTTTGGCTAAGGATCAGCCCCAGGGAGAGTGACACAACTTAGCGTCCTCCCTCTGCTACCCCAGCTATTCCCAGATACAGACCAGGGTACAGTCCTTCAGGTTTCTTCCCTTTTCTAACTTTACTCCTGCTTTTAAAACGTCACACTACCAGCCCTCACTTACTCTTTCTCTCTTTTTTCTCTCATCTCTAGCCGTTCCCTTCACTTTTCTCTTTCTCACCTTCCTGTGCTCTCTTTCTGATCATCTTAAGCCTCCAATGTTTGTGCCTAGAAAGAAAAGCTGTAGTTTTAGAAAAAAAAAATATGCAAATTGTGCATCTGTCCATACAGACACACATGAATCAAGTGTGTTTTGTATTTATTAGTAAATTAGTAGTAAAAAGTATCACGCCTCAATATAAGCACACACAAATTGCTAAAGAAAGAAAGGCAAGAAAACAGGCATACAGAAGGAGAGCAAGAGACTACAGTAAAGGGAAGCAGTGCAGAAAGAAAACAGAGGAAGTATTGTCTTGCAAACATGCGTCTGAGAGGAATCATTAAGTTTTCTGTTCTCTTTGTCAATGAGGTAAGTGGCAACCAGAGAGATCTAACTGGAAAGTCTACCATTTCCTCACCAATTTTTTTTTTTCTGTCAGAAATGCACAAGGAATTCACTTAGTTGTCTATGAGTTTTAAACTTCTTGGCTGAGACTGGGAATCTCAGTTGCACGGCAGACTGGATGGTATGCACTCCTGACCATGGCTATGAAACATAATGCTGGAGAGTGATTATTGTCAGTAACTGCATTACTCTTTTGTGAAAAAAGCAGGATCTTTGGGACTTTTCTGAGACGCATAAGAGTTTTTGCACAAATCTGTGAGATCAAGGTCACTCTGAGACCAAGAGAACTGGTTTTCTAATAGTACTTTGCAAGGAAGAATGAGTCAGATACTCAAATTTCTCCGTAAAGGGACTTTGATTGAAACACAATTTAAGTATGTAATTCTTAATCAGATGAGCAAATAGATTTAAAAAATAACATATACCATGCAACTCTATGTATGTTATTCTTGGCTAAGTTTGTTTATGATTGGTATCAATATATCATGATAGATCTTTTTATGAGAAGACAATCCAGATCATTTTGCATTATACTGTATTCAAAGAGCTGGGAAACATGAGAGTAATCAAATGTTACAATATATTCCTAATCTTAGTCATTTCTTGATAACAGTCAGTTATAGAGCATCCTCCCTCCCCAAATTCCTAAGTGTATCCAACACTATTGAAAACATACTTCCCCAGTGATAAGCCAAACTGTGCATTGTGGGGTGTTGTCTGAACCCTTCACAAACACATCCATGGATGATCAGAGCTCCAGGTCCACCACTGGGTCAGTAGATGCATGCACATAAATATGCAGCCCGCACCCTTTGGTCTTTTTGGAACCACTGTCAATCATGTCTGCTGCACAGCAGATCCTTTGCCATGGCTTTCTAGACAAGGAATTGGACAAGTACCTTTCTCCACACATCACAGAAAACAGTCACTCTGGCAGCAGTTTTGCTGAGGCACACCCAGCCACACAACTATTCTGACTGAAGGAATGATGTAGAAGCACAAGCACCTGTTAGCAAATTGCAGAAACCCTGTGCAATAACCAGCTAAATATCTCGTCCATCTGGAAGCACATAGGGGGGAAAAAAAAAAAAAAGAAGAAAAAAAAAAGCAAGTGGGTTTTGTCCAGGATTGGTTTGGTGTGGTTTTGTTTTAAAGGGTCATAACGGCTGTGCAACCATGGCCAGGGAGGCCCCATCCCATCCATTCTAATGGAAGCGAGAGTTTTCAGAAAAGCACATTGTTCTGCGACAAATCTATTT
Organism: Dendrocincla tyrannina; assembly: GCA_035047865.1. NCBI lineage: Eukaryota > Metazoa > Chordata > Aves > Passeriformes > Dendrocolaptidae > Dendrocincla > Dendrocincla tyrannina. The sequence continues at coordinate 20,357,787 of JAWWMP010000001.1, forward strand.
GACGATTCCCACTGAAGTGAATAGCCCTTCATTCCAGAAGGAATTTGTGCCGTCACTTCAAATGATATGCATATAAGTTAATTTCACACTGCTTCAGGACTTTGTTTTCAAACTACCAAAAGGGTTAAGAAGGGAGAAGGAAGTACTTGCCAAACTCCCCAGTCTAAACTAAGGGTAAGGGATTTTTTTTCATGGGAGGGGGAAGGGCAGGTGGGTGGACAATGGCCAGAAAGAGAGGGAAATAGGACTGAAAGTAGTCTTTTGCATTTCTACAGCTCAAAGATGCTTTTGAACAGGACTGCTGCCAACTGCAGAAAACCCATTTTTTTATGGAAAAAATATGCCAGTAACAACAGATTTACAAGAACAGAACCAGTGTGTCCTGTACGCATTTATTCCATATTATGAAAGATTAATTGTTTGGAGCATCATGCCTTCAGGAGTGTTCTAAGCTTCAGGGAGCCAAATTTAGCCTTGATACCAGGAAGTCAAATTTCCTTTTGTATCACAAAGTCCCTAGGATGCCTGATTACAACAGTGCTGAATTTGGCACTGGAAGATGTTACCTACAGACTGGGCACAGTTCTGCTTAAATATGACAAATTGCATTTTCTTCCTCAGCCTACATGAATCGATGTACATATTTTGGTGCTAGACCTTCAAACCATTTTATTTTAAACACGCTTATTGCCGTTTGTTGTTTTGGAATGAGAAGGAATAAAAATATTACAGCAGATGGCAATTTGATTATAGTTGTCACAAATAGGATTTTAAGGCTGCACTCTCAATTACACTATGGTCCCATTATATTTCCTATCCATCCTAAAAATGCCTTAAACTTGGTGTAAATGTAATTACGAAATGCAATTTGCTTCGACTGTTAACTATGAAATAGGATTTATCTATATAGGACTCGTCTATACAAGGAAATGGAATAATTACACCCAATTAAAACATCTACCTGGAATGTTACATCAGCAAAGCCATAGTAGTATAAATTATTCCGCTACAATTATGCTCATCAGTTTTCCCTCATAAAAAGGCTCTTATCATAAATAAGAATGGGGGTCTAATGATTAATTCAGTATTATATTTATCCAGGTTTATTGTCATGGTGGAATATATTGGTTACCATGGAATCAAAACAGCAGAGTCTAAGAACAGAGTAAGGGACGAGGCTTCAAAAGTATCAGCAGAGAGAGAAAACCTCTTTCAAACAAACTGCCAAACAAACACGTCTAGGAACCTTTGGAGAGCATCCCGCATACCACCCGAGCAATCCTGCATCCCTGTCGCAGAGCAAATTGGCATGAGAACAGTTTTGTGCTAGAGGAGGATTAGACTTATGAAATTACATTGATTTCACAAAGCTTTAAGAGTCCTCTCTGTTTGGTTTTTAGAGAAAAATGTTGAATGTCCAACGTACGTCACGGCCAGCAGTTTGCCTGTAGTAATTCTTCGCTTGAATTCTGTTTTGTTTCACAGTTACAAATTAATGAGGCCAGTTAATTAGGAAACATTCAGTGTGGCTGAAGACCGGATGAACATACTATTGTGAGTATCTGATAAACTTAGCCATGCGTGGCTTTGAAAGAAACTGCTCTTCATGCCTGCTGTTGAAGGAAATCATCAATCATAGTGTTTCTGGAAAATGTGGGGCTTCTGTGGAAGCTGTTCCTAGTAGATATCTCAGTAGCAGGAATGGTGTATATGTAGCTATTCAATATGTGCCTTGAGGTTTTGCAAGTATAGTGCACCTGAAACTAAAAAACACAGCTAGATTGTATAGAAGCAAGACTCTCAAGCCAATTCTTTCAAGCTTCTGTATTCTGCTGTTGAAAATCTAAATTGGGGATACATCCATTGACACTGTAGCCACAAGACTGAGAGTCAGCGCAAAGATGCAGCAAAGAAACTGCAGCTCTTTAAAAAGTCACCTTTAACTTTGTGACCTGGTTACAGACTGCTCTAATTCTGAGACAGCCCTTAGCTGGACTCCTGGGACCCTGGGCAAAGGCATGAATCCCCCCTTCACTTCGCGAGTGGCTCCTTTGCCCTGGCTATCCTCACAGCACCGTTCTCCTCCCGTGGCTGGGGCACCACCGCTCCCTGCGGAGCAGCTCTGCCGGCCTTTCCCAGCGCACAGCTATGCGCTGTGCCACGGCCAAGAATCCCTACGGGCATCGGCGTGACACAAACGCTGCCCGCTGCCCCCGGGCCCCGGCAGGCCCCTCTGCGAGGGCTGCGCAGGGCCGTATTTGGTCTTCCTCGGTGATTCCTGCACGGGGCTCCCTCTGCTCCCAGATGTCAGACCGCTCAGCTCTGCCGGAGTCCGCCTTCGGACACGGCCATCTGTTGCGGGACCGGGATGCGGCCCGCACCCCGCCGTTCCCGTGCCCGCCGTGTGCCCGGGGATGCCGCACCGGCACCGCACGGGGATGCGGCCAGGGCGGCGTCGCCACGCGGGGACAACGCCGGGAAAGTTTATTGT
>JAWWMP010000001.1:20360357-20407541 GCA_035047865.1 Dendrocincla tyrannina
CGGGGACAACGCCGGGAAAGTTTATTGTTGGCAGCACCGCGGCGCCAGCGCGGGGGCTCCAGCGCAGCGGGCGGGCGGCCCCGCCGAGGAGGAGCCGGCCCCGGCCAGATTCCCGGGAACGCCCGGCGGAGCGGGATGCTGGCCAGCCCCCAGCCCGCGGGGCAGTCCCGGCCGGGCGGAGGGGTGGGACGCGGCCGTGGGGCAGGCCCGGCGGAGGGTGGGCCCGGCGGAGGGTGGGCCGGGCGGGGGCGGCCGGCGGGTCCCTCAGCGCACCCCCGGCCGCGCTTGGGGCGGCGGCGGGAGGGACGGGGCGGGGCGGGACATACCAACAGCCCCTCGGGGGAGGACACCGTGGCACCCCCTCCCACCAGCCGCCCGCGGTACCGACGGACCCCCCCCGTGCGCGGAGCGCGTCTGCGAGTTCCACAGAGCGGGGCGGGAAGGGCGGGGGCGAAGCGACCGGCCCCGGGGCGGGCGGGGGCGGCCGTGGTGGTGGGGGTCGCGGTGGAGGCGCACGGCACACGCCGCCCACCCTCCCGCGGCCCCCCTTCCCTGCGGCGGGTGGTGCGGCCCGCTCTGAGGAGGGCGGGAGCGGCGCGCCCCGCCCCGCTCAGTGACACACGCTCCGTGTGGGGAGGGAGGAGGCGCCGCCGGCGCGGGCAGCGGGACCGGGCGGGACCGGCCGGGCGTCGTAGCGGCGGCGGCTGCGACCCGAGCCCGGAGTATGGCAGGGGCCGGAGCCGCTGCGGAGGCTGCCGCTGGTTTCTCCCCTTCGTCGGCTCCTCCCGCCCGCCGGGAACTTTTCCTAGCGGCTGGTGGCGGTGCCTCCCCCCGGTGGCGGCAGCGGCGGCGGCGGCTTCGCTTGGCGGTGCCTCCCGGGCCGGGGCTGGGGCTGCTGGGGTTGGTTTTCTCTCGCTTCTGCTGCAGTAAGTGGAACTTTTCCTCGCGGCGGACGGATGAGGGGGCGGGTGGAGGAAGAGGAGGAGGAGAGAAACCCGAGCCCCGGGAGCGCCGGGGGACGCGGCCGAGTTGAGGGAAAGTTTGTGTGGCGGGGCGGGGCGGCGGGGGCTGCTGTGCCGTGCCGGCCGAGCTGCGCGGGGCAGCCGGGCGGGACCTGCCCAAACCGCCGGGGAGCGAGGCACGGTCGGAGCCGAAGCCCGAGCCCCGCGCCGGGGAGACCGGCGGGCACTGCCCCCGGGGGCAGAAGGGGCCGTGTCCCCCCCCCCGCACCTCGGGGGGCAGAAGGGGCCGTGTCCCCCCCCCCGCACCTCGGGGGGCAGAAGGGGCCGTGTCCCCCCCCTCGGGGGGCAGAAGGGGCCGTGTCCCCCCCCCCGGGGCAGAGGGCCCGTCCTCGTCGGTCGCGCTGGGTGTCCGCGGCCCGGGCGGGGCAGCAGGGGAAGTTTATCCGCTGGCGGCGGGGCTGGGGCTGCCCCCGGCGGGCGGCGGGTCATCCGCCGTCATTCCCGTCCTGAACGGCGGGATTTGCGGGAATTCACGGGTGCTTTTCCCCCCGCACTCCCCCTTTCCCCGCCTGCAGGGAGGACAAGAAGGGTCTCGGTGTTCTCCGGGTGCTCTTGGGGGCTGGGATGGTGCTCGCGGTGCTGCGGGCTCTGCCGCCGTGCCCTGTCACCGAGGGCGAGCGGCGCGCCGGTGCCGGTGTGCGGTGGGATCGGTGCCGGAGAGGTGTCTTTGTGCGCTCTGCATCGCCCGCATCCTGAACATCCTGAGCAGCCGCGGCCGGGGCACTGCGGTGCGGGGCCCGCCGGGCTTGGCGAGAATGCCATCACCGACACCCCTTCCCGAGCGGCCTCCTGTGGGAAACAAACAAACGACGTAGCAGTTGGGAGCTGAGCAGGGATTTATTTATTTGATTGTTTCGTACTGCATGCAGTGTAGCGTGCGTGATGGTTTTTTTACAGCAGTGGAAGATGAGCGGGGATAAGAGTGGACTTGGGCGAGAGCAAATCGAAAACCATCATCCTGCCGTTGTATTCCCAATGCAGCAATGAGCAGTTGGCAAGGATGTTTTATTACAGGAGACGCTGTGTCCCTTCCCTCTTTAATGAAGGAGGAACAAGTTAGAGGAGGTAGTCTCTGGAGGTTCATGTGATAAAAATACCCAGGAACTTGCAAGCCATGCCACCATAAAGCATGCCACCTCAGGGAGGGAGTTGAGGTGCTGCTGCTGTAGGATTGTGCTCGCGCATGTAATAGTCTCCCCCCTCTGGCAATGATGTAGCTTTCAAAAAAGATTGTTTCTAACTTTGTAAATATTGAGAAGGCATCACGTTTTACAACTTTAAAGCTGAAAACTTGCAAACTTTTTGGACAAGCACTTCTCTCCCTTTGTTTCGGGTTATTTCTGCTCTTTTGCAGTTAAAAAGGTGAAGCTGCAGACTTGACATAACCTTGACAAGCTATTTTTACATCTAAATGTGAAGATAATAGTAACAATGAAGTTAAGAGCATCCGTGCCCCCTTTCGTGCAGTGACTTACCGTTTTAGCCTTGATGAGCGTAATTCGGATGTCAGTCTTCCCAGATTCTTTTTGGCATATGTGAACGTGACTGATAACACTTCAGAACATCTGCCAGAAGTGGCAATGTTGTGTTGAAATCAGCACAAAGGTTTGAAGTATAATCTCTGGATGAAATGGGAAACCTGAAAACTTACTAGTGACTTTGGGACTGTAGGGTAAGCAGCAGGGGAAGATGGTTTGTGGTTTTTTCAATATCTTTAGTTTGTGTTTTTTTCCCACAGTTATTTTCTTTATCGTTATAACTGTAACATATGAGTATGAAAGAAAACTCTTGTTCTGACTGTGGCTTTTAAGAGTGCTCTTAAATACATTTTAAACATGATTACATGTTGATGGAATCCAAAAGTGCTGATTACTTTTGGTTGCCTTTCCTCCTATTGGTCAGCCAGTTCTGATAATGCTAGCAAAAGGAAGATTTGAAAATGGGACCACAAAAATTACAAACCCTAGTAAAATAATGCCACTACAAAATAAAATAAATTTCTATGCAATCATTTTGCCTGATTCTTAGAAATGATGACTTATTTGATCTGTAATTCATCAGAGAAATAGTGCCAAAAAGCCTTCAACACTTGCAGCAAAAAGTGAAGGGGGGGGGAACAAAGAGAGAAAATGTATCAGGAATCTGAAATAACTGCAGCTTCTGGATTTTTGAATAGAAACAGTCCTCTTTAATAAATACTGCTCTTTTTAGGAGTGCAAGACTATTGGGTTCAGGTTACATGTACAAGTAATTGTTCCACTTCTCAGTCAAAAAGTGCACATTTCATTGACGTAGATACTAAACTTCTGTGATCAAATTAGTATGGCTTTGAACTATGGGAGGTGCATGGCATCCATAAGAAGCAGCAGCATCATAATCTTAAATTTATAAAACAACATAGTATGCATTGTGATAAATATTTTTCAGCTATTCTGTAAATGAGAACCTGTGTGCTATTAAATAAATTCCCCACAATTTTAGTGCCTCACTGGTTTGTACACAGTAAAAAGATTTTTGCAAAGTTTTTTGGAATGCAAGTATAAATTAAAAATCAGCAAAATCATAAAGTGAGGTGAATAGAAAGGAAAGATATTCAGGATGCATTTTTTATATATTGAGGAAATGATTAATTTTTTTCAATTTGAATTGTTGGTTAAGTTTCTCAGTAAGGCTAGAAAAAGAGTGCATGGGGCGTATGGTTTTTTAAGTTTACGTTGATTTTCTTTTTTTTCCAAAGCAGCTTGGAGTACAGAACTCCAGAGTGGCAGTGGAGCTGGAGGGATTGGATTATAAAGATGTGGATAGTATAAGCATACGGTGTATGATATATAAAAATTTGCAAAAGAGAAAATTCCCAAGTAACTATTGATCAAAACAGTCTGTGTGATTATAGATGTTTTGACTGATTTTTCAGGTTAAATCATGGCAAAAACAGGAGGTCAAGCACACCAGGTTACTGCCTGGGAAATGGGGAAGTATCGTAGAGTGTTCAGAAAGACAACAGAGTGTATTTTTTTCCTCATTGTCTGTCACAGTCAATGATAATACTTTAGAAATTTGTGACTGAATATGCTTGGTTGGTTTTTTTTTTTAATGGTATAGAGAGAAATGCACTTCTAAAAAGACATTAGGTCAGTCAATGTGAGAATAGTGATGGAAGGAATAGGAAAATTATAGGAGGTATTTGAGAAATTAGAATGAAGTAGTGGTGAACTATGTAGTAGGTTGGGCAGTGTGTGAAACTGTTGCATGAAGAAACAGAGCAACAGCAGTAGTAGAATTAAGAGTAACTTCAGAGTTTAAGTCTGGATTGTTTGATAATGAGCAAAAAAAAAAAAAAGGCTGCCAGAAGTTTATCCAGTCTCTACTTCAGGGTCATCAATTAGATTATGAGGTGTGTTGTTTTGGAGTGGTTCTTAGCTCTGTTTCATTGTAGTAGGTCTGTCATGTTCAAGATTACTGTTACACCGTGATGCTTCTGCTGTGCAAGAGCTCACATACATGTGGAAATGGAGTATAATGTTATTTGAGTTAAGATCTGAACACTGGGAAAAGAATTGCAATGTTCTTTTTATCCATTTGTGCTATGTAAAGGATGAACAGTTACTTGATCTAAACAATGGGTTTCTCTTGCCTCCTTAAATAATTTTATGTCATGGAATATGAATGTTGTTTAATACGGAACAAAAGGTGGTTCTAGCAGGATTTATTTCTTATGAGATTAAAGTGTCTTGTTTAGAAATATGATCAAATATAGGTTGGGTTTTTTCCCATCCCTCTTATGTAGTATTGCTGCCAGGGTGATATTGAGAAACAAAGGACTGTTCTGTAGCAGAAGAAGCAAAAATATGTTGCCTTTACAGAGCACCTGTACCTGCTGATTACCCTTCTAGTGCCTGTGGTAGAGCTTTTAAAGTATGCAAAATCACAGACGTAAATTGCATCAGATGTGAAAAGGGAAAAGGAGTTGGGGGTGTGTTGCTTCAGTAATCAATGTGTGAGGCTGATGAGTAGAGCGTTTGTGGAGCTCTAAGGAAAAAGAAGAGGCTCTAGAATCAGAAGTCTAAATCTCAGTTTGTAGAAACAAAATCAGTAGTGAATGCAAGTAGGGTAAGAGAAACAGAAAACCTGTTATACAGACTGTTAGAAGATAATCTTACTAAACGCCAGCTACGTGCAGTGTTGTTAGTAGATGTTGTCTTTTCTAGTGTTGTTGTGGTTATCTGTTGAAGAGCAATAAACTTTAAGAGTATAACTTTCCATCCGGTATTACACCAGACTGCTCCTGTGGAGGTGGCCTGACCTGCTTTTCTGTGGTTGAATGCAGCTTTGTCCAAACAAAGTTCTTTATCAGAAGGTATGGCTACATACTGGCTAGATAAGTGTGCAGAGAAGTGGGAGTGCTGAGATTGTCTGTTGTCTGCTTGCTCGGGAACTCGAGTATGTTTCGTCTTAAAGGTGGGCTGTGTGATGACAGATTACTTTGCTCTAGCACTCTTTGTGTTTGTACTTGTACTTCTTGTTTCCAGCTTTGAATGAATGTGCTGTATTGAATTAGGATTATTTGAACCTCTTATTTTCTTTTTGCCTGATGACTGCTGCACTGGTTGGTATGTGGATAGTAGTGCAGAAGTTCCTGTGAGGAATCTTCTAAGGAACCTGATCGTTGGATATGAACTAAGTGGCCAGATTTTCTTAGTGAAGGATCAGTATAGGTGCAATTATTTAATTATTAATAATTTGTTATGCCCTGTGTTGTTTGGTTTTGTTGTTGTTTGAAGAGGAGAAGGTGTATATTATCTTTAAAGGTACCTTTTTACCAAAGCCATTCTGTGGTTCTGTGGGTTTTTTTTTTTTGTAGGATTAGCCTGTCTAAAACAAGATTTTAGGAAAGTACTTACTTGAAGTGCAGTTGTATTCAGTGGTTCAGAGATCATAGCTATCTGAAGTGCAGTACTGTATTTTTATTGAGAGGATGGGGAAGATAATAAATTACTTCATTAGGCATGAGATAGGTTGATCAGGCTTTCTTGTTAAAGAGGTCATTAGCATTATTCTTTATTCCTGGTTAGAAAGCAGATGGATTGCTTAGAAAAGAGTATCATGTTAGTGTGGGAAGAAATCACAACAAGAGCTAAGAAAAGATGGGAATAGCTGAATGTGGATAAAATACAAGGAAATATATGAGAAGCAATTAAAGAGTGAAATGTGCAGTAAGGACTTTGTCAGGGAAAATAATTACTGTATTTCAGACTATAAAATGGGGAGAGATGAAAAAGCTGTTAGGTGAAAGCTTTTCTTACTCCCCTGCATGTGAAAATGTGTGAAGATGTAAAATAGTAGGTTAAAATGAAGTGTAGGTACGTATGAGTAAGACTTGAGGGGGCTCATGGCCAATATTTACATAGGTTCTAGAAGAACTGTGCCAGTGGCTGCTTATTACATAATTCAGTACACAGGCTCATGATGAAGAGCTTTAGGGCATAGCACAACTTCCAAGTCATGGTAAAATCACAAAACTAACTTTTTTGTATTATCCAATACATGAATGCTTCAGGAGTTACTTTTCTCCTCGTTCTTTCAGGTGGTTAACTCTTAGAGTTGGAAATGTTTCAAACGTCAACTCAAAAATTGCTCTTTCTGTTCATGAGTTAGCAATAGAAGAAAATTAGCAGCAAGAATAAAAAAATAAAAATAAAAAATTAAAAGTCCTGAAACTTCTGTCTCTGTCCTCTATCCTTGGTTTTTCCAAGTGTGGGGGATGGTTAAGGTGAGTCAAGTTTATCATCATCATGTTATTGAGGTCACTTTTAGTTCAGGTAGTAAAAAGTAGTAACAACTTTTCAGACTATCCTCTTTTATCACTACTGCATTCTTCTGTTTAATATTTTTACAGCTTTTCAGTTGTTTATCAAGTAGCGTACAGAAGTAAAAACGTTTTTAATTTTGTAATACCTTAGAATAGCATGTTTTCTTAGGCTACACTTGACTACCTTCATTCTGCCTTGAGTTGACTGGTGTATTAGGATTATCTGCAGCAGTAGATTGCTTTTGCCAATTTTTCCCCAGATTTTCATTATCTGACATTTAAGGTAACTTTATATGTCTGCAGAGATACACTGTTTTCGCCTTTTCTATTAGTCAAGGCTGGTATAACATGATAGTTTTTAAACTAGTCCTGGGATTAGTTTGTACAGAACAGAATGCTTTCCTTAAGTGACTGTTTTAAATACTTAGCAGGTGCTAGTGCTGTCCCTGGAGTGCAGTGGCATGTGCAAAATTTGAAGTCACTGAAATGGCAATCTTCTGCTGAAGGTGAGTAAAGACTAGTCAAACAGGTCTCCATAGTTGATATGTGTACAGAGGAGTGGAAAAAACACCTGAGGTAGCTTGATGACTTTATTCGTTACTTTTGTGTTTGTTATTTTCATTAGCCCCTGAGCTAGAATATGACAGATTAGTGTTAGACTTAAAGTTTTCTTAATCCTGTTTTGTGGGGGCATTTTTTGCCCACTTCTGTTGCTTTTTTTACTTGCAATAGCACCCATACTGCAAGTGGTTAAGCTGAAAACTAATTATTGCTGGGACAAGCATGCTTAAAAGCAGCCTATTGGGTGAGTGGATGCTGGTAAAAAATATGAAAAAGTTGAGATCATGTTCAGGTTGGTAACTAGCTTTGCTTAATTTCTTTTTGGGGTATGTAATTTGGTAAAACAATAATAACTTGAGTCAAGCATAAGTTAAATCACATCAAACACAAGTAATTTCTTCATAAGGCCAGAGTAACTGAGAGGGCAAGACTTCTGACTTATATTAACTTAAGGTAATTTTTTCCCCAAAATTTCTTTAATTTCTCCGACGTTTCTGTTGACATTGCCACAACGAAACAACTACTTAACTCTGTTAAAGATCTTTACTAGAGGTTGGAGAATCAAAGTCAAGAGCTGTTGAGCTTAATACCGTTTTTAAATATATTTGTAAAGATTGATAATTGCATAAAAAACCCTACTTCTCAGCCTTTAGCCAGTGATGCTATTTCTGTATTTTAAATACTTCAATGCACTTTTGACTTCAAAAGGTAAACTTTCTTGAAACAGAAATAATGTTATGACTTCATTAAGGTACTTCAGCATTTAAAGGACACTATAGTTCTAAAGAAATCAACCATGAAAATGTGATGGTTGTGACCACACCATTAATCGCTTCTTTGGAAATTTAAATGCATCCTGTTGAAAGTGTCAGTGTGCTATTGGTAACTGAGGTAGCATAAAATAGTCTACCTCTGGTAACTAGCAAGTGCAGTATACCTGTTTATCCAGAATATCCTGTATAGGAGGAAGGGTACTGAGTTCTGTGTAGCTGTGTTTCATCAGTTTGTGGTATCAGAGGTGCTTCAGGCTTCTGCACACAGCGTTTATGTCAGGAGACTGAAACAAGACAAACTATAAGGTCCCTTCCAATCCAAGCCGTTCCATGATTCTATATGCATAACACAGCTGTTAAGTTCAATGGCTGTAAAATAGTAAGGCTTACTATTAACCAGATCAATTACTACAGGTGATGCATCAGTGTTTTCACATGAACATTTAATAACTTACGTTACCTTCTGACGAATCAGAATGTAATCTGTTATTGAGAAACAGTTTTGTGTAAGCTTCATTTAATATCTTCTAAAGGTTCTGCAGTGTTCTACCGTACAGAAAGAGGTCTGTAGAACTCTTGGAACTTTAAGTGAAAGTCCTTTGGTAATGAATTTCCGGAGCTACTCTACAGCTGTGTTATTTGAGACTCAAGAAGCATGGCTTAGGTTTAATAAATCGATGTGGCTACAAATAAGGTAAAAACTGAAGTCAAGTGAGGAAAAGCGGTTACAGTGGTGTCTCCACAACTTGAGGCTGCTGTGGAAAGAGGTCCTGAATGTATTGCTATAAGTACATAGGGACAAGACTGTGGACAAAGAAAGAACAGTGAATGTTGTTAATCTTAAGAAGCTTATAATAAGATTTCCTAAAATGTGCTTGTAGGCCAAGTGGTGAGATACAGTCTGGGGGGTGGATTATTAAGAGTTTGAAAAATTGTGTGTAGTGCTGAACTTGGAAAGTTCTGATCAAGTGTATGAAGTCCAGCAGGAGGCTTGTTGCTGGTGGCATCAGTGCAGGGGCAATTTGTCTGCATTCCGATCCCTCTTCCAGGTCACTAATGTACTTAGAGCAAATTTGTGGATGCTGCCAGGCTGTGAGGGTCAATTGTTCTGCTGGAGACTAGGACTAATTGATCGGATTCTGCAGGTTGGAGAAATAACTGTCAGAAACCTTGTAAAATTCAAAAGCAAATGCCAAGCCAAGTCTCTCTGGGGCAGAATGACCCCCTGCAGCAGCACAGATGTGGTGCCAACAGGTGAAAAGTACCTTTACAGGAAAGAACATAAGGGTCCTTGTGGGTCAGTATGTGCCTTTGTGGTACAAAGGGGGAAGAGCACGCTGCACATGGCCAGCCACTTGAAAGAAGCAATTACTCTCTACTATTTGGAGCTTGTGAGACTGGATCACAAGTACCATAGACAGGTTTGTGCTCCCAAATAGAAGGAAGATGCTGAGGTGCCTGTGAAGGGCCACTAAGATAAGGAGTCAGCAGCATATGAGGTATGAAGAAGGCTTGAGAAGTGAGTTTGCTCAGCTTTGAGAAATGTCTGAAGTGGGGGATCCTCTCTGCTGGCTCTGACTTTAATAGGTAGTGAGAGGGAAAATAAAGGCAGACTTTCCTTAGTTACGCACATGGAAAGGATAAGAGGCAGCAGACACAAGCTACAGTGAGGGAAATCTTTATGATGTGTTCCTAGTATGTTTTCTCACACAGAGAATGAAGCACTGAAACAGGTTGCGGAATCTCTTCCCTGAAAATATTCAGAACCTGACTATGGTATGACCCTGAGCAACTTGATCTGACTTCAAAGTTGGTCCTGCTTTCAGTTGGGGATCGTATTGGATAACCTCCAGAAGTCCCTTTCAGTCTAAATGAGCCTCATATGGCACATGGGTAGGCAGGAGCTAGTATACTATAGTTAGTCCTGGAAGAAAAGTAGAAATAGTTGGAAGTCTTCTATCTAGATTAAAATGTCCAAGTCAAGTCTTAAACAAGTTTTTCCTATAAAGCAGTTTGGCTGCTAAAAGCTGACTTGAAAATTGGATCCCATTCCTGAAGTAAGTTGTAACTGTTAGAGAATTTGTTAAAGATCTGCCTACATTTCTTCTGTTACTTCAATAAGTAGCCAATAAGACCAGTCCCGTACAGCACAGAGCTGGATGACAGTGTGACACATACTGAAAATATAGTTTGGCAGTAAATCAAGCAGCCATTAAACAGCATTCCCTTGGCTTACTGTCATGATGCAGTTTCTGTACAGAAAAGGGTTAACTTCCTGGAATAGCTTGCAGTGGAGGGTGGCCTTGACAGCTAAAAAAAAAAGCCAGCAGTGTCAGCAGTGCAGGGGGCAGCAGGCATCCACATAACTTTGTAATGTAACTGTTAACTCATCAGATCTCACAGACAGCTGAGATTTGCTGCTGCTAACAAAATGTGGGGGGTTTTTTATATTGTGTTGTATGACCACAGTTGTTCAGTATTGGAAGATAACATTCCAACTTTATAGGTAATTGAAAACGTGAAGTTAATGTTTAGCTATCCTTCTGAACTTACTGGAGATTTTGCTATTTAGTGCAAAGTACAACTTTCCTTCTCCTCCCCCAGACCTCGGTTCTCTGGAGAGTAGGTGGTATGTGGAATGACACCATATTAAAAAGGAAGGAATGGTGTGCTTAAGAGAATCGGGGCTTTTCTAGGGGTTAAAGGTCTTGTGCCTTCATCTGGAAGGACATCACACACATCAGTGTTCATGACCAGTTTTTAATGACTTTGTAGTTTCAGTATAGGAGGTAGAGTGCTGGGGGCAGGGAATGCTGAATGTTTACAACTGTTGCTGTACACTTAGCAGAATTCCAGGTCCTTCCTTAATTTCATAGAAAACCCAAACCAAAAGTCAAACTCCTCAGAACCCCAAAATCCTGGTAACTTGGTGTTTATTTTAAGCAATTCAGAATTTTTGCTTGTACAGAATTTTTTGGTAACTTGTCCTTGAGCTTTCTGTAAAGACTGTGTGGACTGTGTATGCTCACACCACTAAATGCAGTGGGCAGTCTCTCTCATTATGCTGTGTTCCTTTCTCCATTGAAAGCTGGAGTGATGTCCACTTCCACATTACTTGAATTTTTGCTTTATTGTTTCTGTGTATGAGTAATATCCTACTAAAGACATAGATGTTAATACGACAGTATTTTTTCATTTACCTTGTTCTCTCCAAAATGGCTAAATTGCACTACATAGTTGGGGTTTTTTTAATTATCCCAAATTTGTGCTTAAAGCTTCATTTTTGTTTAGGTTAGGAATTTCCTAAGCCTGCTGGCGTGTGGGAAACCCTAAACCAATGTAAGAAAAAAACTACTTCTCTGTGAGGGAGCAGATGCCCAAAGTGATTAAAGAATAAATATTGTTCTGTGGTGATATTGAAAACTTGACTGGATGAGTCTCCAAGCACTCTGATATAAGTGGACCTACTTTAAGCAGGACTGAGTAGCCTCTTGTCTCTTACCTATGTGAAATCATTATTCTCTGCATCAATATTAGAGCTTGTTTGCCTTTGCCAGTGTGTTACGAAGAAACCTGTACCTAGGACTTCACTTCTGTTTGTGGTAATTACTAGGTGACCTGATTGGATCACTGTAGGCTTATACCTGTGTTGGACATGACCTGTTGAGCACTTTGGAGATTTCACAGGCTTTCTATGAAAGCTTTTCTTTTCTTTTTTTTTTTTTTTCCCCCTCCTCTACAAGCTGGTGTTGATTCCTGGGACTTGAGTCTGAATATTTCTGTCTGACAAATGAAATCAGAGTGGTTAAGTCACGAATGTCTTGCTGCTTGTAACAGACTGTGGGATAGACATCAGCTTTCCGGATAATCTAGCAAGATGGATGTTGTAGTTACCCTTACGGTTAGATGGAAGTGTATGTATTGATTGGCATGTAGCAGAAAAGTGAATTGCTGCCTTATAATGAAAGAGGACAAACAGCAGTGACAAAAAGTCCTATACTGACACTTCGTGTTGTATAATTTGGATTCTGGTTGCAGTTGCCCTGTTTTATTTCTGTTAGTCTGAGTAATGGCAAGTTTATTATATGGTAGTGTTGAAACAACAACTGTATAACTTGGAAGGGAAGTTATTTGTTGGACTTGTGCAGCATCTGGAATACCAACCCACATTTTCGCAAGTTTGTGGCTGTGTGGAAGAGACTATGCTGCTATGTTGTTAGTAACTTCCAGATTTTGAAATGAAGCAGAAATGGTGGGCAGTAACTCCTTAGACTTCTGGGATATTTAGTGCCCAATCCCTCATGCCCAATTTTTCTCTTTCTCTCAAAGAAAAAAAAAGTGGCTATCATTATAGCATTCAATAGCATTAAATTGCTTTTCCAAATGAGGAGTGGAGAGGTCGGAAGTCTGAAAGGAAGTGGGAGGGTATTTATCTGAGCAGACTTTCAGTCATCAGTCTCTGTGGTCTTCCTAGGCCCTTTTCCTGGAGAGAATTCTTGTGGTGGAAGCAATAGTTCTAGGTGGTGCTGGAGAATAGCAGGATCTTCTCTATTGATTGTCTGGAGTGTGAGGTGCCCTAATTATACATAAATATTAGTTGATAATAGCAAGTTGGAATAAAGGTGAGTTACGCAGGGTTTTGGAGGACCTTGTGAAAGTGAGTGATTGAATAGGTACACAAGCTGAAGGGTAGATGGATGTTCAGTGATGCCCATGAAGAGTCCTTTGTGGAGGTGTTAAATTTTATATGTATTATTTATTATAAATAATATTTGTATAGTGGGGAAACAAGGCCTTGAGTTTGTGTTGGTCAGTTCTGTGAACTTTGCCAAAGGTCTTGCTTGCAGGCAGCTCCTGTATAACATATGAACTAGGTAGTGCACTGTTTTGAAATGTGTCGTGTCCTCTGTAATGATGTTATGTTGGCATCCCCTTTCAATTTGAAGTGGGATTTCTAGACTTGGCTCTGAAAAGTGTACTAGATTTGAAACCTCTTAAGAATAAATTGATGTCTACAAAGTGTTGATTTTTGTGTACTGTATGTAGTTGTCTGTATTCTTGAAAGACAGCTGGTAGTAGGTGTTGGAGCTGACTTAAAGGCCAGTGAAGTTCTGTGTACTTATTGAAGTCAGAAAAGCTGAAGCACTAGCTGACTACAACTGTATATCTCCTGAATGGAATTTGTCGTCACCTTGAACTCACAGCACAGCTAATGAATGAAAAATTTGAGCTTCTAAAATAAATTCTAAGCAAGCAACACTTAGGTCTAAATGTCAGGTTATAACACTACTTATTCTTGAACTTACTCAGAACAAGCTACTTTTCTCAAAACTGAAGGCTATCATCTCAGCAACAAATAAGACCTGGGAATGAGAGGACTGATCTGTAGGGAATGATTTGAGTAAGCGACGGTGTCTCAGTTGAGGACAAACTGATGTTGGTAGAGATTCCATGTGGGTTCATATGTATAACTTCGTAGAGCTAAAAGCTTTTTACAAGAAACGTGACAAAAGATGAATATCTGCTTATGGATCAGAATACAAAAAATAAGTGATGGAGAAGACTTGGCACCTGCTGTGAGCTGGCTTGTCCCTCTGATGAAGAGGAGAACGTTTACTGAAAAGGGTAAATGAAGCAAATAGAAGGAAATGAGAAATACACTGGGTAAGAAAGTATCTATTTATTTGAACAGGATAATAATAGTCATGTTAAACCCAAATGCAATAGACCAGAGGATGAAAAAGGTAACTGAAAGTGCTCTGCCTTAAGTAAATGTATGCTGACTGAAAGCACTGGTGTTTTTGAGCACAGAAATCCTGGTTTCATAATGTATTTTAAGTGCTTCTAACTGAGCATTAAAAATGAAATAAATCTGCCATCCACAATGTCTTCTGAGTTAATTTTGTCTTTCTGTTTTCAGTAATTCCTTCATATATACCTGAGTTTGTTGATTTGCAAGTGAGGATAGTCTTGAAACACAGGTGAAAAAATAGCAGGTTGCTAGGAAGAGGAAATGAGAATTCTAAAAGCAGTGTATTCTGAAATCTCACAGTACTGAGGTCTGGCTGAGCCAAATGGTTGTGAGAGAGCAAGTGGTATAAATGTATTAAATGGAATGTTGCAAATAAATCTCTGAAAGGAGAACTTGTATTTGAGTCCATCAGCATGTGTGTTATATTGGCTAACGAGAATTTGAAGCAAGACCAGACTTCACTAAGCATGTCTGGTAATAGCCTTACAGTAATGAGACCAGCGAAAATCTTTGATCATGCCCCTACCCCAGTTTAGAATCAGCTTAGGTTAGTTTGGGTGTTTGATATTTAGTAATTAAAAGAATCAAACCTTTCTAAAGGTTATGGAAGTTTATCATTTTAGCCAGGGTGTTCATTTGAGGAATTCACTTTGCAGCATCAAAGGTTTTCTTTCAGAGGGCTTTATTGCTTTTCTTTGTGTTTTTGTGGGGGTTTTATTTGTTTGGGCTTTTTTGTGGTTTTGATTTTTTGGGGTTTTTTCTTAGCTTTGGTTTAGCCTCTCCCTAACCTTCACAGGCATACTTAGTATTGCAGGCATTCTCTTTTTGCAGTATAAGTACTTTAGGACCTTTATTGGGTTCCCTTCTTGGAGAATAACAATCAGGTCTTCCATTCTCTCTTGTAGGTCACGTCTTCTAGGCCTTTGAGCACACATTGCTTCCAGATACTAGATGGCTGATATGTGATGTTCAAGCTGAACAACTCCAGATGGAGCCTCAGTGATGTTGGCTAGAGCATATTCTAGCATATTCTAGAGTGTCACTTTCAATTCTTGAAGTGTAATCACCGTATATTTGCTGTAGCTTTCAGAATAGTCTTTGCTCTCTAAGCAGGTATTTAACATCCTGTCTGTGTTACTTGTACTTGTTAGTGCCCACTGCTATTCTAATTTGGACCTGATACAACTTGAAGTTTTTTTCTGCCTGCCTGGGAAAGCTTTGCACATATAACTTTACTTGCTTTTCTGTGTACAGTTAATTGGGAGCATCACCAAGACTCAGAAGTACAATGCCTCTTTTGACCTTCCACTCTATCTGTTAGATGTTTTGGTTGTGTGCTTATAGGGCGACTTTAACCTTTTCTACCAGATCAGTTGGTCAGAACTATTAACCCATCTTTTATGTTTTGAGAGATTAAGATCATCTGGAACTCTTTGACAAGCTTTCTAGTCAGAGGTTTCAGTTACATTAAGGACTGCTCGTTTCAATCTCTTATGCTTTTCTTTTAGTGTATTTATGCCTATTGCTCTGACACTCAGGGATTTGAATTTAGTTAAATGGGGATGTGAAGCCTTTTGTGTTGGTTAGGGAGTGTATTGTGTTGGTTAGTGGTGTGTATTTTTATAGCTAACTTTTGAACTACTTGTTTATTCTGACTACTAGATTTTTAGGGGAATAGGACTGAGGTGTTCTCTTCCAGTCCTGTTTTTGAGCCTGCCCAATTTGTTGGGAAAAGAGTACGTCATCTTGCTTATTTCCTCTTAAAGGAGGTGGGATGGGAAGATTTGGTTAAACAGAATTGGAAATATTCATTACAGAAGAACTTCCAGCTGCCTCATAGCATGCATGCCTCATGTATTAGTTCAACATGTCTTTGTAAACATCTGAAAGCTTAGTATTAGGATAAACATGACTGTCTTAATTCATTATGTGTTAATATATATATAAGATTATAATGCAAAAACATGTAAAGTGGACATTGATATCATTATGGTTTAAATTGAAATTCCAGATGAAGTTTCAAAGTTCACAGGACTTTGTAAATGCTCTCGGTGAGTAGTAAGATTTAAAGCTTTAACCTTATAAAATTGGTTTTCTGAATGTCCCTCACAACTGAATTTGAATAATGAGCCTAACGTTCTTTTATAACCTCCTCTAGACTCTTAGATTTAGTATTTAGTTTCCTGCTGCCTGATATTAAAGGTCTGTGCACCATGGTAAGAAGCAAAGTATGCAGGGGCACAGTCACTGTCTTCTATGCAGTCAGTAAAGCTAGAACAGAAACATCAGTTAACATATGAAAATGACATTATGAAACAAGAATAGGGGGTAACAGCCATGTCTGACTTTAAGGTCAGAGACCTGCTTTGAAGCTCCAATTCATGACTGTGAGTTGGGCTCAGGCTATGTTAGTGTTAAACTGAGTTGTAACTATTTGTTAAAACTTTGTGTTGTACTGGATTAAAATACCTTTTTAAAATGTTTTGTTGTTTTATATGTTGAAAATTAGTCTTGCTGATAAGGGTTTATTGTGGCGCTGTAGAGGTTTGCATACTTGTCGTCTTGACTCATTTTTGTTAGGATGAGAGTTCTTTGTCCAATATTGCATTATGTGACCTTCTAACAGGCAGTATGAATCCTCTCTGTGGGCTCTGGATGATGTCTTATGAATGGTAGCTGTAACCTTCCCCACAAATACTACTATTGCTTGTTGTCTCTCTCTCTAGATATACATGTTGATTCAACAACAGCAAGATAAGTGACCATCCCTTCCATCAGCTGTGGGGAATGAAGGAGCAGAGTAACACAAGCCTCTTGGTACAATGGCATGATAGGTCATCAACTGTAACCTTAGGAGGAGCAGATGGAGGTTCAGAGTACTTTAAAATTCTCCAGAAAATCCTGTGCTAGCACTGAACTGAGAATTTGTGTGTCTCGAGCTTGGTGCCTTTAGTAAAACCACTGCTTCGGAAACAGTTAACTTTTGATTGAGAGGATACTGAAATTCAGAGACTGACCTTTTCAGGCATTCCCATACACAAGCAGTTCTTGTTGCCAGTGTCTTTGATTTTCAGATCGCTTGAAAGAATTTTAACTTTGTGTAAGTTTATAATTTTCAACTAGAAATTATGTTGCCCTTACTATAGCTTTTGTAAGGGGCTATAGTCACCTAGAGGAGAGCAGCTTACATGTTGGATCAAGTTAAGACTGGAACCTAGTTTTGGTCCATTTGCAGGTATAAAAAGTTAACATTCAGAAGTTAATAGAATCATTTCCAAGTGATAGATTTGCATGAGCTACTGTAGTGATACCTACCAATGCAATGGGAGAAATCTAAAAATATATCATTACTTAAACAGTTGTCATTGTGTTCCCAGTTTCCTGTTGGTATGAGGTAAAGTTGACCTCTGGTTCAAGAGATAATCACTTGAACTTCAGTTAAATGGAAAAGCAGCCTTCAATAGCAGGCAAACAGAGAGAAAGCCTGAGGATTACAGTTGCTATGCCCCATTTCACCAAAAATTTTTGTGTTCTATTAGGCTTTTGCATGCCTGTTATATTTTTATGATAAACACTGAACAAGGTTTTAAGAATTGCTCTCTGAGGTGGAAATAATGTAGCTCTGGTTTTCTTATTTAAAAAAATAATGCAAGCACAGTACAAAAAAGGGGAACTTGAATTGAGTACTGTAAATTTAAGCCTTATAGAAGCTAACCTCATGCTCCCAGCTCACTTGCCCCCAAAAAATTGATTGACAAACTAGTACTCCCCTTTAAGTAAGGATTGTGATAAAGCAGGTCCTTAGGCAAGAGGAACGCTGGGTTATAATACTGTCTCTTTGATGTAAGTGTAGTTTCTTTCCTAAGTACTTGCCTAACAGTTCTAATTGGAAGCTAGTGTTGAGGGATTTTGTACTGCTTAATCTTGAATCTCTTCCATTCCTTGGTTCTGATCTTTTTTTGACACAGTAATTTGATCGTGCCCTGGTGCTCAAAAGACACACACTGACTTCTTCCCAGTCATTTAAGCATATATTTTTATAAAGCCTCAAGTTGAGGTTTCAGCTTGTTTTCAGCAGTGCCCTTAAGTGATTTGCTTTTCCAGCTAAACAAATCTGAAAATACCACTGGATTGTGTGCTTATGCTCATTGCCTCTGTTGCATTTCCATTGTGATCGTCAGAGGTAATTCAGAAGGTTAAATCGGGAAGAGAACAAGTGAGTTTTTGGGGGTTGGGGTCTCTTAGGTATCTGGTGAGTGCTGACACAAGGGGAGGAGGACGACTGGAAGAATAAGTCTAGCCTTTCTGATGTCATTTGAAATGAAACTGACCTAACAGTAATGCTTAGCCTGACCTTAAGAGTTTTTCCATGGAAAATTCTGCTGACTTAGCAACTTGCCACCACCAAAGTGGGATGTTCTTCTTGTTCTACTCCATTCTTGATTGGAACTCATCTTAGTTTCCTGCTGTTAGTATGTGCTAAGGCCAGATCTGAGCTGAATAACTTGCTGATAGAGGGAAAAACTGCAGTTTTCTGCTCTTCTGTAGTTTGCCCTCATTGTCTTGTGGAAATAGTTGACAGTTTGTGGGAAGTCAGTGGCTAGAAAGGGTCGGTGTGGTCTCCCTGTATTGCCAGAGGTGTGCTCTTAAGCGGGTCACAAAATGTATTGCTTTTATAATTAGAATTGTGCATGGCAGCTCCATACAGAAAATATCTCAATCTGCTGTTCATTACGGCAAGTAACAAGCCTGGAAGTGTGGAAAGTATTCCATAGCATTATTACTTTGTTGTTTTGAGAAGCTCTTTGTAGACTCTATAATTCCTCAGTATTTCTTTTTTTCAGTTAGCAAGAGAACCTTGATTTAAGAATTACTACTGAACAGCTTCTGTGAACAGCTTCTGTTTTCATGGTCAGTGTTTAGTAGCAACTACTTCTGTGGTTTTTAATGCTAGAAGCAAGCCCTAGGGATTTTTTTTGGTTTTGTTTACTCTTCAGATTTCTTTTCAAGTTATATGAGAAGTGTCAGTGCCTTGCTGTTTCAAGTAAGGTTCTTGACTTTATTGCCAATGTGGATTGGATCACTGTGATCAAAAACCAGTGCATAGGGACTTAGCTAAAATGGAATCATGTAGAGGTACTTGAGATGGCAATCTCCTTAGGCTGCATGTGAAACAGTACAGGACAATCTTATGTCTTCCAAGTGAGCAAAAAGAAGAGGGAAAGATCTGTAAAAACTTGGACAAATCTAAAGAAAAATGTGAGAAAATTTCATGATGCTGTTTACCTTCAGAAGCTAAAAAATAACATCTTGATTATTAAGTGAATGCAAAGTGTATTCTTAAGGTTTTTTGCAAATTATAAGAAAGGACTTCAGTGTATTTAAAGTGAAGCAGAAGGTCAGATTTCAGTATTAGATTTCAAGAGCAGGAGAGCTAGGCTTTATTAAATGTCCTATGTGCCAGTACTTTGGATCAGTTAAGGAGCTGAATAGTGTGGCCTTGAAGTGTCTTGTTCTTCAGAACCTTGTGTGCTGTGAGCCTCTAAAAGCTCTGTTTTGGAGTAGACATGTAGCTCATTATTCAAGTACAATCTCTAAGCAAAATACTCAAGTGGCATTCTCTCTGTCAAAGGAAATATATCTTAGAGTCCTGCGTCTTGGAGAGCCCTGAATATCTGCTTAGTAATTAGTTTGCTAGCTTGAACAATTAGCTGGATTGCTCTGCAAATTAAGTTAGTTAAATAATAACTGGAGATAAATAACTGGAGATTTAAACAAGAGATACTGTTCCGAGCAAAAGATGTGGTTGTTGGCACTTAAGCTTTAAACTATTACCGAAACTTGAAACATTTTGGAGTTAGATGAACTATATGTAAGTTCAGGTTAAATGATTCACATAGATAAGTTAATTTTTTTGTCTTCAGAGCCTGAACATGTGTCAGAAGATGAGATAAATGTGTAAAATTTGAAATAGTGATCTATTGGCTTTACCTCCTTTGCTATAGAATGTGAGTGAAAAAGTTGTAACTGATCAACATTCTATAGCTGCAAGCGTGTTTATATAAATGTGTGTGTGTGCTGCTCAGTTCAAGCTGTAAATTTTGAAAGTTGTAGCAATGAAAACGTTTGACTTCTGAAAATACTTGTGCAATTCATGTGAGAGTACCATGTTCTTATGGCACAAGTGAGCTGTTTGAAGTGTTCCTGGGTGGAAAAACTGTTGAGTATTGACTTTTTAAATGTACTGTGGTCATCCTTGTGTAGCTGAAGCCTCCAATTACTGTGAGTAGAGTTGTCCACAAAAAAAAAGAGCTTGCATGTTCAACTAACTGGGATGTTTTTCCAGTTCAGTTTGTTACCTTCCCAGAAGTCTGAGCAGTTTTTAAGTCCATTTGTAGGGTTTTTCTGTACAAAGTTTTTTGGAGTTATATACAGCAGATCATTATGCTAAAAGTTAGTACTTAAATATTGCAAAATGCTGATTTCTGAACAAAGGTGTTTTTCTTAAGTGACAGAGTAGATATATCCTGTACATTCTGAAATACATTTCAGAAATTTAACTTGTGAGCCTTATAAATAAGGTAGAATGCAATAGTCAAATACCTTGTAAGAACAGCTCCACCTTATGCTTAAATGTGGCAATGGCAAGTGGAGACAAAGTTGGGGCAGAATTCGGTGCATTTCGCTTAGTATGAAAAGAGACTAGACAAAATATTCTTGCATTGCGTGTAAGCTAGTCATGGCAGATATTCTCTGTATGAAATGTATTTGGGAGTTTTTGAGTTTTCAGGCTATTTTTTTTGTTCCCTCACCAGTCCCTCCTGGTGACCAGCATATCAACAATCTTGGTCTAAAGTTCTGGCTTAGACTGTTTTACTTGTGCAAATGAAGGTATTCGTCCTATTGATGTTTGTCACTTTATACTGAAGAAATCCATAGCTGAATCTTTAAGTCCCTTTTTTTGGTGTCTTCACTGACTCAGTTATAGTTTGAACAATGAAAAATCAGTTGATGGGGTATGGAACACTTCTAACAATGAACTCATACATAAAGGCACATAGAGACTTTTGTCCTGAACACTTGGCTTGTCTTGTGTGTGAACTTGGTGAGTGAAAAGGTGGTTCATGTCTCAGGCTGGTTGACCTCTTCACACCTGTGAAAACGGGACTACTAAAACTTAGACTTCAGTCTTGTTCCACAGGTCAACTTCCTCAGTAAGAGCCTGAGTACTACTGATTTGGTAACTGGAGAGAGAATTTGGAGCATTTGAAATGGTTCTATTAAAACTCAAGCACAGGAAAAAGAAATAGTGGGGACTAAGACTTTTGTTCTTTTTCATCGTACTTAGTTTGCTCTAAGAGAACTAATGAGTGAAGGTGCTGGAGCATCTGGTAGAAGAAATTGTGAACCAGTGATTTATCAAACTTTGTCCTGATAGACTTCCTTTTTTTGGAAGGAGGGTGGCATAAAATGCTGAGCTCAGAACATAGTTGCTTCTGTGGAAGGTATTTTAGGTATTAAATGGAGATACATTGAATCTTAAGCAAACACTTGACTATGCCTGCTCTAGCATATTTGCTGTGTGAGGGAAGATCTAGTGTGAAGACACCACAGTGCAGTGTAGCAGGAAGATTTCGTGTGTGATGGTACATGTCTTCACTAGTAAGTAGGATAGGGAAGTTAAACTGAGCTCTTAGATTGACTGCCACTGTTACTGTGAAGTGGTTTGAGGGGGTTTTGATGCGGGTTTTTTTGTTTGATTTTTAACTGGTTTGCTTTTTAAGCAGTTACTGGTATGGTAAGTGGTTGAAGTTACACTTATGCATTGCTCTGTAAATTATCTTTATTAGAGTTGTAACTTTTGAAAATACAAGTAAGTGGAATAAAAATTCAATTTTTACCTGATGCTCTGGATCAGTAATCAGGCTGCTCAAGTACCATGTCTGATTATTGCTTATTTTCAGTAAATCTGAATACACGCAATACTCATATCTAGTTAAATTCCCAAAAGACTGTTACATCAGTTAGACAATTGTCAGGTTTTTATAGGAAGTTGTGTATTAGTGACAGGATTCTCTAAGAAATGGTTGATTTATACCTAGCTTTGATGTTTTTGCTTGAAGCATGCTTGTGTAGTGTGTCTACACTGCTGTGAATCAGTTATTCAGAGGAAAGTAGGAATTCCCTTTTAAAGAGTCAAGCTAGTTACTGTAGGAGTCTTAATGTGAAGACTTTGAGACATAACTTTCTTGTGTACCAACTAACAATTGCTTTGTTTTTAGGTGCCTTAGCTGGACCAGTTGTTGATCCACATGTGACAGCAGTTTGGGGGAAGAAGGTTGCACTGAAATGCATAATTGATGTAAATGAAACAATAACACAAGTTTCTTGGGAGAAGATATATGGTAAAAGTTCACAGACTATTGCTGTTCATCATCCTGAATATGGAATATCTGTTCAAGGAGAATATCAAGAAAGAGTGGCATTTAAAAACTACTCACTTACTGATGCAACAATCATTTTAAAAAATGTAAGCTTTTCTGATGCAGGGGAGTATATTTGCAAAGCAGTTACATTCCCACTTGGAAATACACAGTCATCCACCACTGTAACAGTACTAGGTAAGTCAAATTCTTTATGAAAAGAGCTGAAGTTCTGCAGACTTATTAAAAAGTTGTATTTTACCTTTTAACCTGAAGAATATGTGAAATATGTGTTTGCTGGTCTTTCATTGCAGATATCTTGTTATTCTTATGAACATCATTGAGGAGTCTTTTAGGTCTTGCTTGCTTAGAACTTGCCTTTGATTGTCTAGATATTAAAAATAACCAATAACTTTTTAGGCGTTGTGCTAATACAAGCATTTAATTGCTTTAGAATTTGACTTGGCAATGCTGATACTGGGGACTTGTGACTTGTGTGTGTGTGTGTGCTGAGGGGCTGCTGAATGCTGCTTTGGCTACCTCAGTGGCTAAATTCCCTCAGATAGTGCAATGTGTAGTCACTGATTTTCAGAAAAAACAGGTATTGCTTAAAACCTGCTGATGACCAATTGTCTCAGTGAAATAATCCGTCATGTGTAATGAGGTCAGAGTTCCCAGAGTTGTGGTAGATGCCCCATGCCTTGAATCATTCAAGGGCAGGTTGGACTGGACTCTGAGCAACCTGATATAGTTGAAGGGGGTTGTACTAGATGGCATTTAAAAGTTCCCTTCCAACTCAAATGATTCTATAAATGTGTACCTAACATGATAAATTAATGTAGCTGCTTGGGGAACTGGTGATGTAAGCTGTTCTTTGCTCGGTATAAATGTAAAGCAAAACTGTCTAGATGTCTACTGGGAGTTGTGGGAGGCAAGAGGCAGCTTAAGCTCTTGACTGGTTGTGGGTACTCATATTGTGAAGCTTTTGTAAATTTGAGTTTTAACTTATATGAACTTAGTCCCTCTCATTGAGGGTTGAGTATTGCTGTCATAAGAAATTAGTAATGAAGCACAGGTAGAGTTGGTAATGCAGTGTGAGGTAAAATGATTACCCTGGAACTTGAAAACTTATTACTGACTTGCCCTCTCCTTATAGTAGTATGCCTTCTTGTGATAGAGTAAGGTACTTCTGTATCTGCTGCCAGTACTTTCTGCAGCTGAGATGGTCCTCAATGACTGTTTTTCAGAACAGACAGTAGAATACTCAATGAGATTAGTCAGATGGCTGTACCACAGTATGTAAACTGGTTTTCACCACAAGGTGGGGCAAAATAAACACATCACAGCAACTGGTTTAATCCAATTTAGAGCAAGTAACTTGGCCAAACTTCTGTGTTGTACAATGCATGTAATTTTATGGCTCTCTTTTCCATCCATCTTCCATCTGTACTGCAAGTAGTTGTGGCTGCAGTTATTGTAGCAGTCTTTTGACTTCACATTTTACCTATTGTGCTTTACCAGTATACATGTGGGAGGTTCTTACTGTCCTACCTCATCTCTTCTAGTCAGTTCCTAAGATTTTTTTTTCAGGTCACTTTGTAGTTGTGTCCAACTTACCCTTGAAATTTCGGGTTTATGGAGAAAGTGAGGAGGAACTTGGAAAGCAAATCTATGTTCTGTGTATTTATTGTTCTGCATTTGAGAATGTAGAAGTACCACAGTTTGCTTGATTAGATACATATTATCAAAAATTGCAGTTGTGACAGGTGAAGTATTTGTCGGGCACACAGTGTTTCTGATCATAGTTTGTTTTTTCATAGTTGATGCAGATGTTAATTGCTATTAAGCCTCTCAGTGACTTGGTATCAACCTCTGAATTGCAAAACCCAGCTATTTTTTCCAAAGATGCCTTTCCATCCCAGTTAGCAGCAGCTTGCCTTGCATGTGCAACTGGGTAGCCCACCCCCAGTTGGACATACACTGCTAAAGCTACAGAACATACATATTTTCTCTCCTCCTGACAACTCTTTACTACACTGACATGTAGACTTAAAAGCAAAATACTGGGGAAGTAATGGTTTTTATAATATGCATGTAAATGAATAACTTGTAGGCTTTGCTGGCCTGATCTGAGCAATTCCAAACTCAACAGTCTTAAGGCATGGGATAGCTGTAATCAAAGTTTAAAAGCTGATGTAACTTTAAAATCAGCTTTAGCCTGACTGCATTCACCCACTGATCTAAAAAACTGATTTAAGCAAGGAGAGAAAAGTTCCTCTTCTAGGGCTGAAGCTGTTCCCAGTCCAAGCAGCACTGCCTTTTTTCCTGGTCCCTGGTCTTTTCCTGTTTATCAAAGAAATAGTTTCATTCCCATATGTAGTGGACATACTTCATCATGTAGTAGATGCTTGTACAGTGTAAGGCAGAAACACTGAAGACAAATGCAAGGAAAAAAACTACAAGATAAAATGCCTGTGTTCTGCCACAGTGCACTCATAACCATATTTAGAACTTTTCTTGTGCTTCTTAAGCTTAACAGATTTTCTACATTTAGTGATTTTGCTCACCCTAAGTTTGCTTTGTTTAGTGCTCCATGCTGTCTTAAGGAAATGCACTGTAAAAGAAGAGCTTAAGACAGTGAAAATATGAAAATGCTTCTAGAGTCCAGCAGGTATATTGAACTTGTCTACAATGTTGTTTCATCAAACTCACCTCGTTAAACTGGGGCCAAAAATCACAAATAGTTCTGTGGCAAGCTGTTTTTCTCAAGGTGCTGACCAGTTGAGCCAAACTGGTATCTCAAGGCAGAAGAGTTTGTTTGTGACAGGGCAGCTTGCAGAGCTGACATGATTTTTGTTGTTGAGTGCTGTACGTGACTGTTTTAAATACGTGGTTTGACTTGACTCTACTGTCTTGCTGAGTTAGATTTCTCAGCATGGATATCAATTAAAGGAGGGCTTGTTCTTCTGCAGCCTAGCTCTTACCAATGCTACAAGTGAAGAACGAGCTGTACAGATGAGTGTCAACAGTGTAAGTCTGTCACCATGAACAAACCCCAGACACTCTAATGTAGAAATTCTTACAGTCAAGAATAAGAAGGTACATGTCACACAGTATAGAAAATGGGTCCTCTCAGACAGTTCTGATAAAGTCATGGTGTTTGAAAAGTGATTGAGTTGATGAGATACACACATTCTTAAGTACTACCCAATGCTCTGGGGCAAGAGAAAAGCATGAAGTAGATAACAAATTAGTGAAGTGACTGGTCTTAGAATGAACAAACAAAAAACCCTCAAAACTACAAACACAAAACAACCTAAAGTCAATAATTAAGGATTAATTAGCAAACACGGTTAGGTACACAGAAATATAAAACTGCTGGTTTTGAGAGGAGAGAAGATAAAGACTAGAAATACTGTTTTGGAAAGAAGGTATTCAAGTAAATGTCAGTTGTAATGAAGAAGGGACGGGCAATTCCCAGTGTCATGCCGTTGCCAAGGAATTAGTGAATTTCATGGCAAGAGGAAATAATCTTGTTTGTGTTGTAATCATGCCAATTTTGTCCAGACATCCTGTGCACAGTGGCAAAAGAAGAGTTTTAAAAGTAACAAAAGGTTGAAAAAGCCTTGTGAAATATTTAAAACTAAGGAGAAACTTGAGGCCTGAAAACCTAATGCAATAAGATTTACGGGTCTTTTGTGTTTGAATGCTTTGTTATGTTGGTTTTCTATGCAGAAGTATAAGGATTTGAGCAGTGAGAGGTCCATGTTGAACATAAGATGAAGGCAGAGTAAGTAGGGTTAAATTTGTAGTGGTCATGAATCAGTAAAAGGGCAAGCACAGACGTACAAATTAGGTGAGACTTTGAACAACTGCACATCTAGCTTCCATACTTAGGCCACTGTTTCTTTATAACACAGATACAATTCATGCCATAATGTCGCTTTAAATTCGTGTAACTGTTGTTCTAAGTTACGTGAATGAGATGATCCATAGGCAGGGACCTTTTGATAACATCTGTCCATTCAATCCGTGTATCTACTCAGTTGCAGTTTTAAAGGGAGTGGGGGAAACCACCACTGCCCTGGAACTCTTACACTGTGGGAGCAGGACCCTTCTGCTTTTGGATCTTTGTGGGATTGGTGGCTTCCTTTCCCAAACAAAGCATTTCACCATCTTTTTCATTTGACCCGAATAGAACATAATGTTTCTACTGAATGGGTGAAGCAGCTTCTCTAATGTTCTCCCAGCTGCCTTCATGTGTCCACCACCACTGTGAGCAATGGGAGTCTGTAGGACACGTTTCAGTATGATGCATGTGGCACACTGAATGCTGCTGGGGTAAAAGTGGACTGCTGCAAGAGTTGGTGCATATAGAAGTTACACTTTACAAAAAAAAGCAAAAAAAAAGTAAGGAAAAAACTACCGTGAAAAATCCTTCCAAATTCCTTACTTTGAGTAATCTTCTTTTCCAAAGGGAAAATGTTATAACTGTTTCCTGCTGAGAGAGGTGGGGTGCCAATGGCTTCTTGTAATTAGAGATTTGTTTGCCAAATGCTTCTCTTAATCCATGGGTGAAACATCTTGAAAGGCTGTGGAATAACTGTAGAATATATATATATTCTATATACACGTGTAGAATAGGTATACATGTAGAATATGTATAACATGTAAAGTAACTGGCTGGGTTTCTGCTTCAGTTGCTGGGACAAATGATAAACTAAAGAAATAAGTATCCTAATAACAGCTGCTCTCCACTTATTAGTATGTGGCTATTTAGTTATCTTGTAGTTGGTGTATAGTCCAAAAATCATAATTTATGGGAGGGTGTAACAGTAGAAGCCTAAACATTTGTGAAGTATAAAAAAAAGACCTAAAGCACTGAAACACATTGGACTGGGTATATTTTATGAAGTTGAGTAGTTTTGAATAGTTCAGCTTTGTCTCTTGTTCACAAGTGTAAAAATAAGTATTACACAATGAACTCAAATTCATTGAGTTCAAATCTCACAAATTTCTGATATCACTTCAGAAAGTAGGCTTTTTTTCTTAATAATGATAGTCTTAGGAGGAAGTTTTTTGTCTATCCTACTTTCTGTCTACTATCACTTAATACTTGTAGACTTCTTTTTTCTAAATGAGCAGTACTGACTAATCTGCTTTAGATCTGGAGATTTCTGCTGCCTTAGTTAAGAGCTCTTGCTTACTTGTTTATCCCTTCACAAAGAGGTGGAAGAAAAATTCTGCAGCTGTTTTTGGAATTTTTTTTTTTTAACAAAGGAATAGAATATATGAAACTCTATATCCAGCTGAAATTCTTTGAGTCTATAGTTCTAGCATGAAATGCTAATGATAGCTGCTTATTCAATTGATTTCACTGTATGGAAATCTTGGCCAGGGAGGGATACAGCAAAAATTAGAGTCTTTATGCTTATAAAATTCTAAATGTAAATTTGGGTGTTTTTCTACATTTACTAATACTACAGAAGCTACTGAAAACGTTACAACTAGTGATTTGGGGAGAACAAGGGAGTAGTGTTTATTTTCAGTCAGGGAAACCAAGTTGTGGGTCAAATAACAAAACTGTATAATGTCAGGTTCTCCATATTAAGTTTTCAAGATTTTTTTTTTCCAGATGATAGAATGCTCCAGGCTTATTGCAGAAAGCTCTAGTTGTTGCTACTGTTGGAGAGCAGGGAATCAGATTTAAAAGAATCTCCATTAGAGATGCTTCAGGTATAGGAGAGTGAGTGTAGAACTTGGCAGAAACCCCCTGCTGTTGATTTATTTACAGTAGGGTCACTAACAAATCACAGAGGGTAGGCATTCAGGAAACAAAGCAGCAAATAAGACCGTCTGGGCCCAAAAACCCTTCAGTTTCATGATGATTTATGTTCTTTAAGCACTTCCAATCACAGAACAGAAAACACATTTTTATAAGATTATCCATTTAGTTGTTGCCTTTCCCTTTAGTGTAATTAAGCAAATAATAAACCACCTTCTTCAGACACGAGCGATGTTAGATTGAGCAAAAAACAGTCAAAAGATGATCCTGGTATTGAATTCACTCAACTGAAAGTACCTGTTACCCAGTTTTCTTTGGAAGGTATAGGTATTTGGAGAAGTATTTTGTCAGGTATTGTGAACTCTGCTCTTATTTCATTTCAAGACACGTGCATGGGTCAGCTTCAACTTGTGGGAAAGAAATTCCATGGAGTAAATTTCTCCTACTTATACTGAAAGTCACAGAAGTTGCAGGACTTGTCTTTGTGATTAGCGAGGACTGGTCCACTGGGGTGGATGCTGAAGAGTTATGGTGTGTAGTGATGACTTGCCCTAGAGGACTTCCACAGTCGGCTAAGAGCAAGAGAAGAGGACATGTAATACTGCAAAACCTCTATCTTAACACTATTAGTGACACAAATGGGCCGTTCTAAAAATGCACAGCCTTGGTTGGTGTCTGAAGCACCAGACAGTATTTCTGGCATAGGCTGCAATTGGATGGCTTGTACAGTGCTGAAAGAAAAGGCTCGTTAAATAATAAAGAAAATTTTTGACAGCTTTTCAGTCTATGGCCCTCAGCAGTAGATTTGTATTTGAGGAACTAAACTTCCTTTTAGAAGGAAGTGTGTTCCCTAAGTCTCCAAAATTTTGGGTGGGGTGAGCAGTGGTTTCACGAGGGGGTTACATCCTTCCATGTGCAGATTTTTTGGGTCTTGGTCGTAATATTGAGTTCATTTTTTTTTTACTTTTATAGAGATTCATTCACAAAAATATATGTACAGACAGAATTTTATTCCTAATATAAAAAATGCATTTGTATATGAAAAGCATATAAATTTTATGTAACATCAGATGTATTTGTGCATACATATGAGATGCTATATTTAATGTATGGGGTGTGTGTCTTTATATAATAATACTTTTTTAGAGGTTAAATGTCCTTTGCAGCATGGAAGTCATTTGTATTGTACTGATGAACAAAAGCTTAAAATCTTAATATTGGGTGTTAAAACACTGAAGTAGCTTTGCAATGACACAGACTGACTGATTAATACTTGAAAAGGCAGCAGAATCTAAGTTTTTTCGAAAGAAATTGTAGTGTAGTTTCAACTTAATACCTTAAGCTGTCTTTTGTCAGACACTGCAGCTGGAGCACTATAGTTGGTATTTTGGACCTAACCACATTGGAATTCCCTGTCAGGGCATTAAATGTAGTGAATGAACAAAACTGAACTTGAATGAGTGGACAAAGGTGAATAGTGTGAGCAGGCAGAAGCTTCACAGAGCTTTCGTCTGAGATATGCCATGGTCTTGTTTCTAGGATATCTGATTAGCCTAGGCTTTTGCAAATGGATTAGATTTTGTTTGACTCTTTTACATAGTGACAGTTTCAAAGATGTGGAGTCTTTCTTGCCTAAATTTACTTTTTTTTCACCTCCCTAGTTGAACCTGTTGTGAGTTTAACAAAAGGACCAAACCCACTAATAGATGGTGCAAATAGAACAACAGCAGCCATTTGTACAGCAGCCACTGGAAAACCTGCTGCACAGATTGACTGGGAAGGAGGCCTTGGTGAAATGGAATCCACCTCTACTTTGTTTCCAAATGAAACAGTGACAGTTGTAAGCGAGTATGTGATTGTCCCCACACGATTTGCAAGAGGAAGACGCATAACTTGTGTTGTGAGGCACCCTGCTTTGGAAAAGGAGATACGATACCCTTATGTGTTGGACATCCAGTGTAAGTATTCTGTAAGGTAGTGGCTGCTTGGTTTATATCTTACAACCACCTTCTTTACTGGTGTACACCTTCCCCAAGAAGGACATGAGCACTTTTTGCTTCAGGAAAATGAAGGAAATGAAAATTGTATGGAAGAGCTGTGATAAGAGGCAGGTCAGGCAGGAGTAGAGTCTCTGTTTTGATAATAAAGTCATGAAGCTAAAATACTGCTATATTTCTTGCTGTTGTTTGTTTTGGATATTGAATCATGGGTAAACATTATTATCCATGTTTATAAATAAAATTCAAAATGTTATGGACAAAATAATAAACTCAGTTGATCTGTAAACTGCTTGTAATGTCTTACAATTTCAGCAGTATTAAAGAACTGTAATGAAGATTCATGTTTGAGATGACAAGTTGAAAGTAGGTTTTGCAGAGGTCAACAAGTTATTTTCAGATTAGTCAGTAAGCGTTGTCCACTCTAATTAGCATAAGAAAACAGGAACATAGCACATATATTCTTAACATTTGATATTCAACTTTAGGTTGTTCATATAATTCAAACATGTACCAGGCTTGTTTAACAAAAGTGTGGCTTTAAAATACATGAATATGTAGTGAAATAGCTTACAATGCTGCTTAGCTAAAACCAGTTAAGACAATGTGTATATGACCAAAATCATCTATTTTCAAGTTGTTCCTTTGGCTGGAATCTAATTTGGGCGTGTATTTATTCTGTTTGGTATAGAATCACTTATGTTGGCATAAAATAGTGATGAGTGCTGTTTTGTCAGTCTTGGAAGTTTTAGATTGAAGGGCCATTGATACAGAAATAGAAGTAAAGGTGTTTTGTTCCCATCATTGTCTCAGAGTGAATAAGAGAATTTTCATATGTAAAGTGAAATGAGGATGAACGTTGATCTTAAATATTTTTATCTGAAATTAGTGTTAAGGCATGTTTCAGAATTTCTAACAAAATTGTACAGTAAGCAGCACAGCAGCAGTGGAGAAGCAGTGTGCGTTCTTCAGTCTTCCCTGACACTTACAGCTTTTGCATCTGCTCCTTTCCTCCTGCTGTAGGAGCTTATACCAAATCGTGCTGTCTGTTCTGTGGCTTCTGATTATTTCAGCTGGCCGTCTCTGGCTTATATGAAATCAGCTTCTTTCTCTTTAGAGCCCTGACAACATCATTCTATATTTTGATGCCAGTGGTCAGCTTAATCTTTATAGCTGGCATCTGTGAACTTTTTGGTGATTTCCTAATTACCTGGTTTTTCCAAAGGCTGTTTCTGATCCTTTGCTGTATCTTTTTAGTGAGAAGTAGCTCTAAATTACCATTCCTCACTTCCCAAAAGCATGAAACAGGTTCTTTTCTTCTGAAGTCTTCTCACTTTCCCAAGGTGCTGTATGGTTGCTGGAAACACTGGGAAAGTTGCACTGAAAGTTGCATATTATGCTGTAGCTGGGAACTGCATTGTGTTGTCTGTATTTTGGCAGTGGTGGTCTTTAATTTGAAAACAGGCAACCAAGCACCAAAGCAACAATCCCACTTCCTCCCTCCCCTGCCCCCCCAAAAAAAAGTAGCAAAACCAACACACAAAAAAGCCCCTTCTGCTTCTGACCATTACATGCAATTCACTCTTCACAAAAAAATTGTGATTGATAGATGAAATCTTTTTTTGTCAGATGCTCCAGAGGTTTCAGTAACTGGCTATGATGGAAACTGGTTCATTGGAAGAGGAAATGTTCAGCTCAAATGTAATGCTGATGCAAATCCATTACCTATGGAATTTACGTGGACCAGGTAAATATTTGTAAAAAGTGACTTGCCACATGACTCAAGTGGTATAATTGCTTAACTTACAGAAAATCATGTTTTGAAAACAAAGAGTATATGACTTGTATTGGGTTATAATGGTTTTCAAAGAAGAATACAAAGTGCGTGTAGGTATGAATGTGGGTGGGTGGATATCCTATAAACTTACATGCTTGAACAGTTTGTCATTACTCTCAGGGTAAAGTCTCTTTAGTTACTCAAAGTAGACTAAACTGTGTATGTTGCAGCATGTAGAACAAAGACCAGTAAGTCTATTAGAAATCCAACTATTTCATTAGTTCTGTTTTATTATTACTGAGTGTAGATAGTAAACAACTGAGCAGACTTTTCTCTGTATCTGTGTTTTAAAATCTGAAAATTACAGTTGAGATGGCTTACTGAATTATAGCATTTGTCATGTTTTTCAAAAAGTGCTCCAGTAGTTGCCAAGTCAGATAAATGCATAGAGATGGAAACTAGGTCTTGAACATGTGTCTAGTAAAAACAAACAAAAAAAAAGGCTAACATAGAGCCACACTTCGTAAATATATGAATTGTGTGGGCCCTGCTCTGAAATTTGCTGCTTGGCTTTTGCCTTTGTATAAGAGACAGACAAGGACAATAGAAGCAAGCACAGATAAAAATCTGGCCTGTGAAGAAAAAAAGTAAATAAACCCAGCTCTTTTAAATTTACTTGTTGCCTGTAGAAAAGGAAATAACTTTCCTATGGATAGTGTGAGTTTGTGTGTAGCTATGTTATAGTGGCTTCTGTTGGCAAATATTTGGGAATATTTATTGATTTGAAGCTGTAATCGATTTCCCTGCTTTCTCAATTGCGGATATAATTTAATGTAGAGAAACAGTAGTCATGGTGTGGATTGAAAATGTTGTATTGATAAGTTTGGAATTGCTTGATGGCAGTTTTTCAGGAAAATAAAACGTTTCTGTAACTGACTCAATCCTAAAACCAGACACTGAAATTTTCAGTCAGTATTGCAACTTGTTCTGGTCTGAATGGCATGACTATGCTGAGCTAAGTTTAGTAAAATGTGTACTTTACCTACTGCTACAGTAGACTGCCCTCCCCATCAAAGGCTTAGCTCAAAATCAGTGTGATGAGAAATTTCAACACATAAAAATTCCTATATTCAGAGAAGCTTGCCAGGCTCTTAACAGCAGTACCACTTTTTTCTTCAGATGCACTGGGTTCTCAGTTCTGTCATTTGAATTTGAGATGTGTGTAACAACTAATCAATACCACCTGTGTCTGCAATTTCAGAAGAAATAAACATATTTAAATAAAAGTACTTCAACCTTCAGATGTCACTTTTAGATTTCCTAAGGTTAAAATGGAACCGATTTTTAAAAAAAAACAACCCTGAATTTTCTGAAATAAAACTAGGGTACCTTTGTGAGCAAAAACGAAACCTATACAAGATGGTGAATGAGGAACTCCAAGTGAATGTGTGGGAAATCCATGTTAAAAGAGGGTAACTTGAGTATTTAAGGAAAAAAAAAAAGTAGCTGTGTTGAATTGTGTTCTGTCTTACTGATGTCAAATTATAATAACTTCTAGAACTACCACACCAAAAAATGATGTCCCCTGGAATCAAAGATGACACTGTATTTGCTGAGATAGTGTTATTTCATGGTCAAATGTTGCATGTATGAGAATTTTATTAGAATAGACCTGGCAAACAAATTGACTGTTTCTTAAATATTTCTAGTACGGTGAATTATGAGGTATGGGCTTGATCACTTTTATTAGCTTTATATGCCTGAGACAATTCTGGGAATATCACAGCAAAGTAGTAGGAATGTTGTCTTGAACCTGCATTTATTGGAGATCATTTTTACTTTTAACTTTGGGGTGTTTGGGGTTTTTATTTGACTATTTTAAAGTGTTGGGTGGTTTGTTTTTTTATTCTATGTACCTTATAAAATCTTGCTTTCTAAATGCTTTCAAAGTACTGTAATCTGGTAAGTGTGTTTGAATATTGACTTAGGCCTGCTTAGCTCTGAATAGATAATTAAATAAAAAATCGGAATGCAATGGCATGAAATTATACAGGTATTCATTGGGCAGTTGGCAGCTCTGTTAAAACAGTTCCAGAGCCTTTGCCCTTTCCCCTTTCTCATTGTGTTTACACAGTTGTTACTGCCATCTCAGGCAGAATGATTGGTTCAGGGGATAGAGCTGGAAAAGCCAGTTGATTAGAAACAAATTTTTTTAGCCAGTTGTTTCTCCAAATGTATAACCATCAACCACATTTTGTTTCAGTGCTGTAATTTAGATGGAAAAGTTATGGGGGATGAAACAAAGCAGGTCAAGAGAGGGGGAAACTGCTTGAACGCTTGCTCAGTAATTCTGGTCAAAACATTCTGTTAACTGTGTATGGACAGAAATATATACAGCTCAGCTGTATGCAAAAGAACACTTCTGACAGCAGTAGAAGTGCTTCTTAGACTGTAAGTTTTTAGAGTTTGAGATGGCTTATTCCTGCAAGTTCTTTGGAGATAATGCTTTCTAGCTGTAGTAGGCTTCATTTGTAGACAGCTTGTTAGTGCCAGCAGATTTGACATTTAAAGGATTTGGAATGGAAATTAAATAAATGTTCAGGTGTACTCTGAGAATGTCCAAGGAAAGCCCACTGACAATGTCACCAGAGTGATAAGTTCACTCTATGAGTTATTACAAATACTATTTTCAGCTAGTTCCATTTAAACTAGTTGTAAAGATCCATGTTTGAAATAGAGCTGTGTTTTTCTAGGTTGGATGGACAGTGGCCTGAAGGGTTGCTGTCTGTCAACAATACTCTGCAGTTCAGCAGCCCATTGACTTATAACTACACTGGGACTTACATCTGTAAGGTGACTAATTCCCTTGGTCAGAGAAGTGATCAGAAGACCATCTACATATTAGGTAAGTCTTACTTCTCATCAAAGCCAGTATGTTGACTTAGACTTTTCTTGGTCAGTGGTTGAATTAGCAGACTGAAGAGCCAGTTGATGCATGAAGTATTTACACCTTTTGTGGGGAAATCTATTGGAAGTATGGATTTAAGAGCTATTATACAGTTTGGTATAATAACTCTATGACACGTAGTAGAAATTCTTAAAGTTAAGGCACTTCTGAGATTATTGGTTTCTCTTGATAGGTGAACTGAGATTTATTTTTTTTTTACAGTGTTAAGCTGTGTTTGACAAGATATATTGACTGCAGTAAACAGTACCTTGTCTGTAATAAATTGAAAAAAACAGATGTTGGTGGGAGGCAAGTAACTACATTTAGAAAAGCCAAAGGTGCTCTTCTTTAAGGGAGTTAGACTTATGTTCTGACTGTGTGTTTCACTTCAGTTATTCGTCTCATTTTCTCAGGATGCAGATATCCAGTAATCATGAAGTTAAGTATCTCATGCAGAACTCTTGCTAATCTACTTAGTATAATACAGCAAATGTGTGTGACTGTTTAGCATCACTGCTGTTGGAACACACAATCTTGTATCTATTAGCACAGTGTAATTAAGGTTTTACTCTGACACCTTCTTTGTGAAAGAACAGCTTGACTTACAGTATATGTGAGTGGTGCTGTATAAGTGTGAAAAAGCTCTCCAGGTTTTCATAATGTATTGGGAAAATTAGCTAAAATCTAGCTTGATGAATAAATGCTAATATTAGCATTTTTATAGGGGCAATAATACAAACAGGAAAATTGAAATATTTTCAATAAGTTACTGACATCCATTATTTCATTGAGGGAATTAAGTGCCAGAGTGCACATTGGCCACTTACAGGATGCAAAGACTTCTTAGTAAGAACTTAAAGCTTGATATGAACACTTAAGAGTTGAGTCAAGAATGAGAATTTAAAACTTAAGGTCCAGGATGTTTGAAGCCACATCTGTCAGAATTCATTTTTGATAGTTGTCTGCATTTTTAGAACGAATGATGGAGTTGCAGTCAGACTGACATAACTACATTGTAGGCCTTTGTGGAAAGTCAGTAAGTTCTAATTAACTGCCTAGTTAAGGATCTAGCCAAAAAGAAACTTTGAAGTAGTGTGAGACTGTGGAATTATTTGTAAACAACTTAGTATTTTATATAACTTAAAAGACTTCAAGTGCTGCAAATTGTTATGAAAGTTACTTCTGTGAGAAGGTAGTTTTGAATGCTTCGTTCTAATGCTGTTTCTGTGGAGAAGAATTCATGGCTGCATGACAGTGTCAAAACAATTACAAAGATAGGCACATTGTAAGAAGTATTAAGTCAAAAAATTAGAATATCATCATTAAACAAGGTGAACTAACTCTGTTTTCAGCCCTATTCTAACTCTCAGGAATGAGGGTCAGGGGGTTTCAAGTGCACCACTTTTCAAGTTGCCAGTTCTGTGAATATCATCTGCTCTAAGTAAAACTCATGCTTTTACCATGACTGTCATGCATGAAAATATAAGTCCATGATTCAAATTATGTTTGCAGCTAACAGGTGAAAATAGGCCAACCAGGAAATCATACATGTTTCCTAAAATGAATCAAGTTTTTGAAAAGTGGAACAGATGTACAAGGTATTTGGGCTGTGGTGACAGCTTTTGTTCTCCCTTATGGCAAATGTAACATAGTAAGCAAGCTTACTGCAGGGATAGTTAGGCTGCAGGAGTCTGTCTTTGGTGTGAACTGACAGATACTGTTTATTTAACATGTGTGCTGCTTTTCAACTTGGTTCAGAGACCTTGTTTTGCTGTAGCAATTTAATTCCAAGTAGCAAACCTTAGCTGGTTTTAGGGAGCACCGAAACTGAACCTCGCTACCTAGAAATACAATCACGGTTCTACTAGTTAGGTGCACCAGTAACAGATACTTTAGTTGATGTTACATTAATTTCAGTTGTTTAAAACTTCATGTTGATCATGCTACTGAACTGATTAAAAGCACTGTGTATTAACCTTTCATATACAGGAGACTTGATAAAAATGAGAAGTGAGGCAATCATAAGTGTAACACCTGTATTGTTTTCAGAAAGAAATATTAAGCACATTTTATTGTAACTCTTAAGAATAGCTTTTCAGTGGGATTGGCTCTTTAAATAACTGAAATGCCCTTAAAATTATGCAGGATGGACAAGTAACTATGAAATAATCAAACCACATACCACCTTTAATATTTGACTTAACTGGCCAGGTATCTGGTAATGGCAAACATGGCACTGCGGTATTGTAAAGCAATCAACAATCACATGAAATAAGCAATTAGTTTATTTTCCTATCTTTGCTCTCATCTGCTGTATAAAACTTGGCA
This sequence comes from Dendrocincla tyrannina, assembly GCA_035047865.1. NCBI lineage: Eukaryota > Metazoa > Chordata > Aves > Passeriformes > Dendrocolaptidae > Dendrocincla > Dendrocincla tyrannina. The sequence continues at coordinate 20,397,532 of JAWWMP010000001.1, forward strand.
TAAAACGCAAAGGGAAAGTTTGAAGTGGACAAAGCTATGTCATCACACCATGTTTCAAATATCAATTATGAAGCTGTCAGAAAGGATTAGTGTTTCTGAACAGTCACAATGCTGGTAATTGTTAGGTTTGTTAACTCCTAGAAAAAATATCTTAAGTTGAAATGTGTTGTAGGATTGGAATGTAAGCAAAAAAATTGCTTTTGATCTTGATATTCATTGTTAAAAAAATAAAGCTGTAGTTTTACTATGTTCTGTTGTGCTCCATTTGCAAGGGAGAGGTGACCTGTGAGACTTGCATTCAGATAGGAACATACTTCCTCTGTCATGATTGCCTTTGAGAGACACTACTTTTGTTAAAATGAAAGTCAGCCTTTGTTAGCCAGCAATCCTAGGAAGGTCTGGTTTGTAGGTACAGGGTCACCCTGTAGAGCAGACATTGTCAGGATTTAACATAGCACAGGCTGATCCCTTGTTTTACTTTGTTTCTTCATACATAAACCTCTGTTCCGAGAGAGCATTGTGAATTCAGGCACTTTTATTTTCTCAAGTATACAAACTACCTTTTTTATTATTGTTGTATAGCAAAGGACTTCCCAGGATATCCTGACTAATTAACTTTCTTGCTCCCTGATATAGTATGCATTAAAATTATAATGGTCTTCCTAAATACTCCTTCATGCTTGAGCTTATGTTAATGATTAGTTTCTCTTATATCCCCCAAAAATACTAAAATCTTTTATTTGGTGTCGGGAAATCCCAGCTAGAAACTGCAAAAGTATTCTGAACTTTGAAAGTGGGTGATCAGCACTGATGAAGGAAATGGATGGTATCTATCTGCATATCATGCTACCGAATTAGAGGCAGGGGACCACACACTGAGAAACAATCTAAAGGAAAATGTTCGGCTTCAGTAGGGAGCCTTCACAGACAAGAAACTGTGGGGAGAGGGTTACACAGTGTCCTCATCTATTTCTTGACTTTAGAGTCAGAGTGGTTGAGGAGAGAATGATAAATTTCCACATCATTTCTTCTCAGACATTCTGAAATCCTTCTTTGATGGAAAGGCAACTTTCCCTGCTGTTTTAAAGGAGTTGTTATGTAAGCTTTTCCGCACTTGGAAGAAAGGGTTGTTTTTATAACACTCGGCTATGTTGAATTATTATTCAATTTTTCAGTATTTACCATGTAAGTGAAACTTAGCAATAACAGCAGGTTAAGAAGCAAAGGTAAATATGTCTCTGTGCAAACATACATGTAATACATGTGCAGACAGATATTTGCCACTCAGGAAAAAGACCAGTTCAAAGGGAGAGCTTGTAATTTCTGCAAAGCCAACTCAGTTTTGGATTATAAGTAATTGATAGCAGGTCCTTGTCTCTTAGAAGGCAAAGAAAAGGATGTTTACATCTCGAATCATTCAGGGGTTGTGTTTTGGGGTTTTTTTGAACAGGGAGAACTGTTTCTAGCTGCTTTATTGTGGCTTTTGGAACTAGAGAGACATTGACTGTCTATATTAATACACAACAACTAGCCAAAGAACCTTTCCTTTCAAAACTTTTTCTGTAATGCTTAACTGACATATTTTAACCAAAGGAGATACATGCCAGTATTGAATTATCTTACCTATTACAGAGCTGGTCACCTTAGCTCTGAATTACTTTGTAGTGGGCTAAATCCAAAATGGTTTATAGGTTAAAAATATTATGTTCTCCAGTTGATTTTTTTACGATGATGTGCTTGTTGATACTGAGGCAAGACTTAGCCTAAGATTTGGAAGCTAATGATCTGGTTCTGAGGATGCTCCATTCATCTCTTTCCACACTCTTTCTGACACTGGGCTTGTTATTGGTTTTGAACTACCACAGAAGTAAATGTGGGTCCCAGACACTTGAACAGTGAGGTACTGCAGGGGAATTGAAGTGGGAAGATGTAGTATTTGGGACATGAAACACGTCATGTTAATTGGATGTCTCTGCTAAACTTAATTGTAGAAACTCACCTGCCCAGGCAAAGCTGTTTGTATTGTAAGAGTTGAGAAAACTGTCAAGAGTAGTCATTTAAAGAAAAAATAAAAATACCAACCTGACACTGTTAAAAGTTGTTACTGACTTTCATGGAGAACATCTGGAAAATAATTTGTAGAGGAAAGACTAGACTACACAAGGACCATGGTGCTTTAGTTTGAGGTGGTATTACATCTTCATTTGAAGTAAACAGCAAGTCTTGCTTCACTTGGCAGAAAACTATGTCAAAAGCTTTGTAACAAAACTTCTTTATGTTTATGGAGTGAGTTGATGGACTTAGTATATTGATATTAGAAAACTGGTTTTTGCTTTCCTCAGTTATGTATTTTATTTTAATGGGAGTGGTAGATGTAAAAGTAGAAGAAATTTTGTGGGGGCCTTTGCTTGTCCTCATCATTTCTGCAGGGCATATGTAATGGGGACTTGAATAGGGCCCAGAAGAATAAGAAACAAAAACTGAAATCAAGATGAATTTAACCTTAGCCCAAATAATTTTTAGAATTTATGCCACTTTGAGCTTCCAGACCTGCATGGATATTTTAATATGTTGTTGTAGTTTGTGCAGCAACACAAGCCTACATCAGTGGAAGAGATGAGAGCTGTTAAACATTGGGTCCTAAGTAAAATGTGGGAAACTGTTGCTTTTTAATAACGTGCCGTATGAATCAATTAAAATGAAACTGATAATGATGTGCTCAATGTTTTGTGGAAAGCATTAAGAATTCAAACAGGTATTGGTGATGAGGTGAAATATTATAATTAAACAGTTTGCTGATATCAGAGAATATTGTCTTTCATACCAACAGACAAGAGTGGCATTTTCTTAATTTGGAAATGGCATTTCAAATGTGATTTACAGGCACAATATTATGCAGTAGATATAAAAAACTTTAGCATTCCTGATCTTAATGTTGTTCTCTATTTGGGAAACTTGGTTGGTGCAGGAAGATTAAAAAAAAGTCTAGTTTTGTTTTTTAGAAGCTCTGGGTGACATCAGAAGTGAACTTCATATGTTCTTAGTTGTAATTAACAAGAAGGAGTAATTTTAGTTTTGTGATTCTTCAACGGTAAGAAGTATGGACACAGACAGTACAGGTACCATGTTTATATGTTCTAGGAATACATAAAAACGACTACTTAATTGATCCTACATTTGCAATTAATTTAAGATTAATGTGCTAGTTAGTTCTTGTAGATAATGCAGCTGGACAACCTGACAACTGGTGGATGAATCAGAAGTTAAGGAAAAGCTTTTGTAAAACACTGGTTTTCAAATATATTGAGTGTAACCGCCACTGTGTTTATTTCACATATGTGATGATTAAATTTACCAGGATGGGAATACTAAATACTTGTGGATGTGGAGGATGAGACTTAAGACCTCAGTATCAGAGGGAAATCAAAAAGTAATTACAAAGGCAGTAAAAAAAAAAAGGGCAAAAAACCCACGAGGATATATAGAGCTAAAAAATCTTTTGCCTAAAGCAAATACCTTTTCAAGGAAGTGGGGTTTAAGTTTATCTTCTTGACTTGTGGATGTGTGGGACATGGAACCCTGGTAAACTTGGATTCCTTAATCTCTACTTCTTTGTTAAATTATCAAACTTACTTTAAATCATTTTTTACTAAAATCATAATCTGAATTCCTCTTGTTCATTTTGGTAGTGCATCTTTCTCATTCAGTTTTCTGTTTTCTGTCCAATTAATTTCATTTATGTATAGCTCCCTAACAAATCATCACTTTTACATAGTCAAGTAATATTATTATGTGCTTTGAAAACCTGTGTAAAACTTTACTTATTATGTCAAGCTTAAAATACTGTGTTCAGTAGTGAGATACAGTCTGAAGATGTGTAGTGATCATGACAAATGTCACAATTCTGTCTGCTATGAGAGAATTGTATGTCTGTCTCCGAGTAGTAAGACAAAAAATCATATTTATGGCTCTTTAATTGTGGTTTGTCAAATAACTGGAAGCCTGACAGATCTCTAGTTCTATCTGGTTTACTTTCTGTGGTGTTAAATTTAGGGTGCCACTGTAACATTGGTGGTATTAGTAGTTTCATGAATCTTGCTTCTGGGCGTTTAACTGAATAACATGGTGCAATGAGCTACTTGGCTGTCCATGTAGTATTTTCTCTAAAAGGTTCAAGCTATAATAACATGTTTAGTGTTGCTTTTATTGATTTTAAAATAATTAGCTTGCATTGGGCAAGGCAAAAAGTTGGGGTTTTTTTCAGTGTGGCACAGGAATAAGAACTGGAGTTGCATAAAACATTGTGATTGACCGGTATAATCTCACAAGGGTTTCTCAGTGTCATCAGCCCATCACTTGGAACCTTGTCAGGAATACAAATGCATACATCTCCAGTAGACCTAAAGAATGAAGGAAAAAGCTCCGTGCTGGAGAACCGTGGCCTCTGGCAGTCTCTTGTTTACATGCATAACCTGACACGAAATCAGTTGATGTTTTATATGGAGGAATGAATATGGAAATTTCTTTGTGCGTGAGGGATCAAATTACTTTTAGGAGGAATGCATAGAAACAATTTTTACTTCAGATGTTCCTTTTTATTATTATTATGATTTTAAAAACTTGAAGGCTCCTTGCTCAACATAAGTGTTATTTTGAGATTAATACGTGCCATTTTTAACTATGCTTCTTTCACTAATCCCAAGGTGAGGCTGAGTAAGTTGTATTAATGAAACAAATGGTTTTGGAGAGACTAGCTTAAAAATCAGTAGTTCATGTGCTGCTGACTGAGCACACAACTAATAGTTTTTCATTCTTATACTTAATGCCCTGAACAACTTCTGAAGTGGGAATTTAGCATGGAATAATTGATTCTGTGGCATAATCAGTTTGTTTGATCCAGTGTTCCTAACTGCTGGATGGAAAATTAGAGGACTGCTTGGATTTTTCCTCCATGGAGCAGGTAAATAATAAATGATGAGCAGTCAAAATCTGAACAGAAAAACTGCATCTCCTTACTTTGAGGAGGGCAAAGTGTCTACTTGAAGATGATTTTTACTTTGTTTACTCCCCGTACTTACTTTCTGTCCTTCTGCAACACAGCTCAAAACCACGTTTAACGAAGCTAGTTCAAAGCCTGTGGAAATTGTAAGACTTTTTGTAGTTCCATGAACTTGAGAATGAAAAACTATTCTTGTAGAACATACCCATCAACTTTGCTTTCTTATAAACCCTTAACTGATTTAGCTTGCATTGACATTCTGTGCCTTTTCTGTGTCTTGTCCACTTCTTTGCTCTTTCCATTAGATCCTCCTACTACTACCACTCGACTGCCCACGGTTCCCTGGCATCCTTCGACTGATGGCATCACAGGTTTAGCAACACAGCCTAGAGTAATAAATTACCCAACATCAACCTTGCCAACAATGCAGGACGACTCTTGGGGTACCATCATCGGTTCTGTGGTGGGTGGGCTTCTTTTACTCGCACTTCTCAGTATTCTGGCTGCAGTTCTCTGCTATAGGAGAAGAAAGACGTTCCGTGGTGACTACTTTGCTAAGAGCTACATTCCACCATCAGATATGCAGAAAGAGTCTCAAATAGATGTTCTTCAGTCAGATGATGTGGATACTTACCCTGACAGTATAAAAAAAGAAATAAAGCATCCAATGAATGTAATATCTAAAGATTATTTAGAAGACCCTGAAAAACCTGAGTTGAACAATGTAGACAATACTAACAGGTACCAGGAACGTTACGAAAGACGAATGGATTACTATGAAAGTGGAACATATGGATTGCATTTTATGGGTGGGGAATTATACGATGATGAGGACTTTGTTTCTCACTTAGATGGCGCGGTAATATCTCGGAGGGAGTGGTATGTGTAGTAACCACTGAAAACTAAACCTGTATCTACAGTTCATTTCGTTGACTGGTCACTTTCAGATTGTTTATACTTACACGAAGAGGAATAAACTTTTTGAAACTGATTTTTTTTTTGGAAGGTTTTTATATTGTAACTTGACACAATGGAAATACTGAATTTGGGGAACATGTATTTGAGCTGCTTTTTTTCCCAATGCTGTACTACTGTTAAGATTTGAGTTTTAACGCAGAGTGCTTATATTGGTCTATGTCAGAGGTAAAAAAAAAAAAAAAAAAAAAAAAGGCTAAATTAAAGTTCCCATTCAATATTGTTTAAGAATAAAAAGTGGCTGTCTTGGTTCTCTGATTTAAAAATAAGTTTGCCTAAGGCCATGATCAAATATAATCTTTTAGGGCTTTGAATTACTCCAGTGTAGGTACAATCCATGGTAAACTTAATGCTTCTATATAGCAAATATTTTACCAATTAAAATGAGTTACAGCAGAATTAAAGCTTTATTTTTTAGGTTTTTTTCTGCATAAAAACAAATACCTCTTAGCAATTTAATGAGCCTTCTTGTAACTATATACTTAAAAGTTAAGTCATTGCACTGAAACTAACTTATGAACAAAATTTTGAGGAGTAACTGTAAACAGGTCAAAGGCTTGTATTTGAATAAGATGAAAAGTTATTTTTTTATAGTCATTGATTTCTAAAGCTTATTCTAGTGTGTGTATATACATATAGTAAGGTATTTTGTTAGGCCTGTAATTGGCAGGATGTCAAAACTCATTAGTGCATTCAAGATGCTCTTTACAAGTACACAGGGTGCAATTTTTGAGACCTGTTTTGGAGGCGTGGTGGGAATCTTACCATTGAATTTGAAAGCTGGAGAATTGGACACAACTAAGGAGAATAATACAGATTCCAAAGCTGGAGGCTAGTGTGAATTTGCTTGTTTTCCCAGGTGCCAAAAAACATTAGAGTTTTTAAGACTGGAAGTTAAAACAGCGGTTTTACGCTGCTTCCAAATAAGTCACATTGCTTGCTTTGAAGAGGGTAACTAGTTTCAGATTTTTAGTTGGGAAGTGGACACTTGCACTGCTACTTCATATATTGAAAACACACTCTCCAGTGATGCAACTACAGAAATGGGAATTCTGATGACTTGTGCAGTCTCTGTACCGCAGTGGATTTGTTTTCCCTGCAAGTAATCAATACTGATTTAACAACATGTTCTTGTTCTTTCAAATGACATTGTATCCATTATATGTAGGACATCTTGTTTGACATCTGAAGTAGTTCTACTTTGTCTTGAGCAGATTCACCAGACTAAATCTGCTGATTATTTAGGGAGGAAGGAAATAACTTTAGAGGAATTACAGAACAATGATAAATTCATACTTAGAACAGTAGATCTTTTGAAGTGTCATTTTTAAGTGTTTAGCTTGAGGAAATTGAAGCTGATCAGGTTATTAGTATTTGAAACCTGAAAAGGGAAAAGTCTCTGCTACCTTTGACATGCCATAGGCTGTGTAATTACAGCTGCTTCATGAGAATTCATGCTGGAAGTTCTTTTCTATCCTCATGATGTTTGGTAGCTTTACAGCATATAGAGCTTCATGGAAATATTGAGTGTTGTAGACAATACACTGGGATTGCATATGACTGCATGTCTTCAAAAGAGATTAAGGCAACAGCTTTATTTGAAATTCAAATGGAAAAGCTTCCCTAAACAAGTTTGTGTTTGGATTAATGGAGTACTAATACACAGAATACACCAAAGTCTCAAGAACAGTAGCAAGTGATATTGTGGTTATCTGTAGTTTGAACACAAGGAAAGGAGTTAAATTTCTAGTAGAAGGTTCTGATCCAAATTATTTCTGGAATAAAGAGATTATACCTCTCTTCAAATAAAAATACTTGATATATCATCTTTAAAAGATGGTGTTACTTTGAAATAAACATAACCATAAACCAGTTTTCCACATGGGATATCTTGCTTTTGTCTCTGTGGATTTTTTGCTTTGATTTTTAAAATATATATATATATATTTAATTCCTGTGGGTTAAGAAGATGAAATGTTCTGGAATTGAAGTTGATAATAGGGATAGGGCTTATGCGTGTTGCAATGTTTTGTACATTATGTCTGCTGTAAAAAGAATTGATTGTAAGTACAAATGGCTGTTGTGTGAATAAACTTTTTGTTACATTCTGGAACGTAGGTAGTCTTCAAAAATGTTTCAAAGGTATGTTCTTTAAAATGGAAGATGGAAAAGCACAATAAACCCAGAGGTGGGATAGAATGAACTGTAGTGTTTAAGCTGTTTAAGATGGGCTTTCTAGCATTTCCCCTTGTAGACCTAAGCATATAAAACAAATGTCTTCAGGAACTACTTTAAGAACATAAGGGAATGATAAAAGGTGATAGTTGCTGTCCAAACAATTTCACTTAAAGCACAGCTGATCTACTATCTAGGAATTTCATGCTTTAAAAACAGACAAGTCTCATTTTTTCTTTTTTTTTTTTTTTTTTTGTCTTTGGTTGTTGTAATTTCTTCAAGTGAATTAATTCCCATCTATTTCTGACCCTACTGGTGGTTAAAATGCTGTATAGTTGGCACCATGCATCTTAAGTGCTCTCTGGCTTCTTCACCTTGGCATGGTGGGCTGTGTTTCTGATCACTTTCCTAGTTGGGCTGATAAAATTTTTGTGCCTCCGTTTTTGCCAAAGCAATTCAAGAAAGTAAATTCCATGTGCCTTGTGGTAATTGTACTTCAGTTCCTGTATGTTGCTACTCTTGCTGTGGGATATCACTATTTTTCTTGGTGTTCAGAATCAAATAGTTGGTTATTATCTTACCCAAAATGGGTTTCAAATAGCTGAAAGAATAATACGTCATGATGTTTCAACATTGTAACTGAATTTACCAGAAAAAAAAGGCACTGTGAAATAAGGATGAAACAGTCAAAAAACTCTTCTGGTGTAATCACAAGACCAAAGCCTCTTCATGGATTCGGGACCAACCACTGTGTATTAGTTACTTGTGACTTTCTCAATTAAAGAGAGTATAAACTAAACCTAAGCCAGTTAAAAGGCAGTGATTAGGTGGGCCTTCCACTGATTCATGTGCCCGTTCTTCAGAAGAAATTAGGAATTATGTTTCTGCTGTGGTTTAAACCCAGCTGCCATCTAAGCACCACATTCATCTTCCCTCCCCTCTCTCCCTACCACTCTGGTGGAAGGGGGAGAAGAACCAAAAGCAAAACTTGTATGTTGAGATAAAAACACTTTACTCTTTGAAAACAAAGTAAAATATAGTAGTAAATAATAATGATCATGAGTAGGAGTACAGAAACCCAAACAAACAAGTGCTGCGCGTTGCAATTTCTCATCACGTGCTGACCAAAGCCAGACTCCATCTCTGAACCCTGAACTTCTGGGTGTTTACATACTGGGCATGATGTTTTATGTTTTGGAATGTGCCTTTGGCCAGTTTGGGGCACCTGTCCTAGCTATGCTCCCTCCCAGTTTTCTTTTGTGTACCTCCTCACTGGCAGACCAGGAAAAAAAAGAAAAAGGAAGAAAAAAAAAAGGTCTTAGGAGAAGCATGGCTCCACAAAAACCCAAACCAACAGTGCATTATCAACATTATTCTCACAATAAAACCAAACGCAGCACTGTACCAGCTACTGAGAAGAAGCTGACTCTGTCCCAGCCAAAACCAGGGCAGTTTTGTAGTGTGTGGGCTGGTATCTGACACAAGAAAGCTGTTATGTGAACTAGAACAATGATCACTGAAGGTGGTATGGTACATTAATCTTGTGGGGTGAATTAGCTTCTGCAAGTTGTGAACTTTAAGGAAGTCATAAAAACCAGCTTATTTCAGTTTTAACTTAATCCATACTTAAGCATACCTTTGTGAATGTGATCTCGGGGTAATATTCCTGTCATGTCTTTCATATGCAGTGAGAGGACAGGAATCTCTTTATTAGATTCCAAGTTAAGTTTTTTGGGTTTTAATGAAAGGTTTTGTGGAGTTTTCCAGCATACAGGCAGAACAACATTAGAATTCTGAGTCATTGATAAAACGTATTGAGTAGTTTCAGGTTTTTACCTATGAATAGAGCACATAAGTGAAG
>JAWWMP010000001.1:20407641-20455629 GCA_035047865.1 Dendrocincla tyrannina
ATAACTGAAGGGCCTCTCAAAATTTCCTGTGGTAAGAGATTAAATAGAGGATGGTTGCATCTTGTTTGGAAAATAGCTGAACTGGACTGCTTTAGAAATATATTGCAGGTATAGAACTGTCTTAATTTTCGAATTCTTTGCTGCTAACCTTTCTGGTTCAGTAATCAGTACAGATCAGAGTATTATTTAGTATATGCTGCTTATATTTTACAGGTAAGAGGTTTAGTGCAGCTAATGCAAACTATTCCAACTGTGCAACTTTTTGATGAGCCTGTTGATAGAAGTTTGAAGCACTGAGACTGGTGATTTTAATTTAAAGTATGCTAGCAGGTTTTTCAGTTTTGAGACTTAAAACACTGAATTCTAAGCATAGTGAGAGGAATGACCTTTAAAGACTGACAAGTGTCTTAATTCAGTATGAGTTGTTAAACGTCAGGTTTGACAATGCTAAGGTCAAAGGAAAAATGCTTTAGAAGGAAAAAGACACTTTTTTTTTCTCCCTCCCTTATTAAAATTTATTTATGAAAATTACTTTCTTGTAGCTTGAAGTGTAAAGTCCTAGAGATGATAGGTGGTCTTAGGGCTTGGCTTAATAAGTGTAAGCAAATTACTTAGTGAGTTTGCATGTTTGTTGCTCCTAGTAATAGATCTTTTTCTTTTTTTTCCCCCAATTTTAAGTTTTCCTTTTTGGTTTCTGCAGACTTCAGTGTTTTTAAATTAAGACTGCCAATAAAGCCAGAGTTGTCTAGCTTTTTGAATTAACACCTTGCTAGTGCATGCAAGTGCAAAGCATGTGTTCTGTAAGACTGGAATAGAAAATAAAAGCATTTATTAAAAGCAGGTAGTGACTCTTGAAATCAGGTTGTGATTTCATCAAGTGTTCTAATTCAACTCTTTTTTAATTGGGTGAGTGGAGCCAGAGCTGCAAGAGTGCTAGTGCAGGACAAGGCTTTCTGTTTGGTGCTGAAAGGAAGGAGCGTTTCGCAGAACAACGCTGAAGTAGCTGATCTGAGTATTGAAAGTCTGTGAACTTCTTAAAGGTGTAATCTATGCTATCACATTGCAGATGTGCCATTTAAGCAGACATCTTCTGTTGCTGTAGCAGGGGCTGTGATTGGAGCAGTCCTTGCTCTTTTTATCATTACCATCTTTGTGACAGTGCTGCTGACCCCAAGGAAAAAGAGGCCATCCTACCTCGACAAAGTGTGAGTATGTGTTGGACTGTTTTTTTCCATTCAGTTGAAAGCAGTCTATCGAAAGTATTTGTTCTATGCAGGAATGCAAATGTCTGAGTTTATTTAATAGCTATTCAGCTGTCATAACTTCAGGGCTGTATTTTCAGAGTAGGCAAATATAAAATCACTTGCATTTCTGCAAAAGAAGCAAGATGGTAAGAATTTCTTCAGAAGCAACGTAATGCTTTATCTCTTCAGAAGCTGTGCTTTTTTCTAGAAGTCTTACGGGTTTAACTGGAGGGTAAGGGAAAGTTCCCTCTTGACTGATGCCACAGACTACTAGTTTGTTATAACTGTGGGTGTGATTTGAAAGCATGTTAACTATGCTTTGCAGAAGTAAAGGCATGCTTAGATTTATTCCGATATATGTGTAAAGTTACGCAAGCTCCCACAGATATGTACTTAGAAATTACTTGACATAACGTGCTTTCTGGAATGCTGCTTGTTTCTTCAAATCTCTGGTGCAGACCTGTGATTTACGTTTTTAAGCATTCAAGTGGTCAAACAAAAAAGAAGCAAACAGAAGAAGTCTGGGAAGATTCTGTCAGTTACAGTGGGTGATGTCTACACCCTGTTTGTAACATGCATAAAAAGTGGCCATGGCTTTGAGTATCTCTAAATACAACTTTTCGCACATGCCTATGCAGTTAACACTTTAATTGAATGAGAACTGAAAATGTGTGTACTCAATGTAAAATAAAATAACTTAGATCCTTTAGCATAAAATAAGTTTCCTGATTTGCATTGAGCCAGCAAGATGAGTCAAGCGTTTACTTCAGAGTAATTTCTAACATGGTTAGAAATGCTGTTTTCTTGTTGGTCTTAAATTCTGAAGCTGAAGCATATTTATGTGAATAGTTTTGAACATTTAAATTCTTTTAGAACCATTTGCTTTCAATCAGAAGGTTACAGCAGAAAAAGTCTTGCAGGTAATAATTGATAGTAAGGCTTTCTCAAAGGCTTTTTAAGGAAAGGCTGTAGTTAAAAATATTGCTCATGCTGTATCTCATAACCTAGAAAACATGATAGATAGCAGTAGTCCCTAATCCTAATTACCTGGAGTGTAATGGGGTGAAGTTCAGTCTCCTTAACACTTTATAGGATAAATAGCAAATTATAGTCGGTGCTTTCTGTAAAGTGTGGCTGAATTATTGCCAGTGGAAGTCATTACAATATTTCCTGTGTGTCCTTGCTGACTGAGAGGTGTGTGTCCCTGACTATTGAGTGTTGGGTGATTTGGCAGTTAAATAAATAATATCTGACCATTCAACTGGGCTTCACAAGCATGACATGTCATGTTTGATTCTTTCTTTACTACAGGATCGATCTTCCGCCCACTCACAAACCATCCTCATGTGAGGAGCAAGCATTCTCAGTCCCACAGAAAGAAGCTATGCTTCAGGTGAGTAAGTAGTTATATACATCTTAAATTGAGGTAGGGAAAGTGTTAACTTTGCTTTATTATATTAACTTAGTCTGATTTTGCTTTCCTGATAATGTACGGAGGCTTTCAGTTGTTTCGCAACCAAGCAGTTTTTCTACATGTGTAATACCTGAATCTCTTATCCTTGGTGTCAAAGTCATCCTTAAAGGTCAGGGAACTGGTACACAGATCATTTTTGTATCTCTAGCAGCATTTGACAGACACAACTCCTTTTGACATAGAAAAACATATAGCTGAAATTCTGTGGTGATTAAGAGAATATACACAATTTTATAAAACAGTCATCATATGGGAAGGGGAATATACCTGGTAAACTTAAAAAGTGACTTCATCATCACCTTCCTTGCTTGTAACAACAGCCATTCTTTTAAACTGTTAAGGTTTGAGTGGTAAGGATATATTGAAATTTGGGCTTTAGCATAGCTAATTAACCAAGACATGGGTTTGATTCCCAGTGAACATCACTAAATCACTTGCAAATGCTTGCAATTGCATACATTCTAATTTTAGTGCTTTTTTCTTGCATTTATCTTAATCAGCAGCAAAAGACCTCGTACTAAATCTGTGACAAGTGCTTGAATTTTTAGTAACACTGTCCAAGCAAGACAGCAATAGGCAAAAAATTCCTTCGCAGCATTTAGTGTTTGTTGTGAGTGTAGTCTGATCAAACGGGATCTCAGAGGAAAGCTAATTCTGGCAAATGAGACAGTTAGAATAATTGGGGAACAAGAAAGGATAGGACTTCCTTTCTTTGTTACAGCATGGTTTTGAGCTGGATTGGACTGTGAAGATCCAGGTGAATTCCAAATCCGTCTCTGGCACTAAGCAGCACAGAGAAGGTCTGTTCCTGGGAGATGGCTTCAGCTAATATCATTGATTATTACACTGCATATAATTCATGAGAACTCATGAATCCTGACCATAGCCCCTAACGTGTCTTTTTATTTGTATGTATTAAATCAGTCAGCCTGATTTTTTTAGATTTCTGCTTACACTGAAGAAAACTTCCATCACCTATTAGTACTTTCAAGAAAGAGATTGTAATTGTTTATAATGGGATTTTTGTTCCATGATCAGTATCATTATCATAAATAATGTGACTCCAACCACTAATGTGTTGAATTATAAGACTGAGGTAATACAGACAATCAATTAGTTTATAACAAACACCATTTTTTCAATCCTCTGGTATATCTTTGCCATTTTAAGGACCCGTAGAAGTCTGTTTTGGTTGAAAGAAAAAACCTTCACCTACCTTCAAGAAGGATTTTGATGGAGTTCTTAATGTTGAAAATGCTCCCGGCAGATTTTCTCTATGTGATTGATGATTACTAAAGCTCACCAAATATCAGTCACTGATAAAAGGTTTCCTCTCTCTCATGAAAGGAAGGCATGAAATCAATACTGTGTGTTGCAGATGTTTCAGTGAGTAACACTCGTGTATATTGTTGCTGAGTGGAGCAAGAAACTGTTCTGAGATCCATTGCTACTTATAGTAGCAGCCTGATGATCATAACATGAAGGTAGAAAACATTTTCTTGGCATCAAGTGTAACAGGTTTTTGTTGTCTTGCTTTGAAGGTGGTACAACAGCTAAGATGACACGAGAGAACCAATGCTTTTCTGTGCTCGGGTTGGGCATCTTGTGCTAACTGTGTAGCAGCTATTTCTTCTGCCACTACAGTATGCAACAAATGCAATTTTTCATTAATTGTGCCACTGCTAATACATTCCTGTGCTTTCAGTATTTGTATAATATTGCCTTGCTTATAAAATCAAAATATACAGACTATTGTGTTATTTGTGCATCAGTAGTGCTGCTAGATGGCAAAATTGCAGCAGTAGGAAATGCAATTATTTATCCTTTACAGAGTTACTCATAAAGTGTGTACTTTATTGTTTTCCTCCTTGGAACTCTGAAGCCTTTGAATTCTTTCTTGGTTGTGCTTACTGTAGTTTCTGTTAGTGAATACTTAATGATTAAAAAATAATAAAATATTTTATATAACAGTATTTTGTTAATAGAAAAAAATACCCTAAACAGACTGAATTGAATATTTATTTTCCTCAAGATAGATAAATACAGTTTAAGTTGTGTTGGGAGAGGAAGAAGGAAGCTCTAGTTCCTTGGGCTGAAGGTTAACTATGCTTTATTTTTAAATAACAGATGTTGGCATAACACTGTTAGTGGACCTGTCTTTTTCTCTGTGTGGAACTCCAAAACTAGAAAGAGCTGGAGCTGAAGGCTGAGTCTTCCCAGCTGATGCTACCTATGATCACACATACTCTGTTAGCTTGAGGCAAGAGCTTCTGCTTTATCTAACAGGAATAAATGTTAAAATACTGACTTTAGCTGACAAGTGATTGGTTGCACTGCTTTGGTGGACCCAGCCAACACTTGGATAGCTGTAAAGAGGTAAAAGAAACAAGTTAGCAGCCTGTTTTGTCCTTTGTGACTGAGTCTCTGTACAAACCATGTAAATGATGATCCCAGTGCTGTTGGAACTGCTGTCTACCATGAATGAGAAACATTCTGGTGAGTCTCACACCGGGAAGTTCAGATGTAAGCTTCTGGTTACGCTGAAAGCAGCTGTAGGAGAAGTGTCACTGTGTTGTCAGGAGCAATAGATGATCAATTCAGTCTGAGTGGAAATAATGGGCTACATAAAGGTGCAAATTAAAAGAGAGTTAAATGGTGTCTTCTGCATACACACAATAACAGGATTTATAGTGTGTTGATTCAATTTAAGCTGATTCTGATAAGTTGTATGTAATGTTCAAATTTTTCAATCATCTCTACCATTGTTCAAATCATGCACAGTAGCTTTCTCTGGATCTTGTAAACCATTCAAGATGCAACTGAATATGCTGAAATTCTCAACAGTCAATATTTAACTAGATCTTATGCAAATCTGATTCGATGGGTGATGGTATTAAAATGAAGGGGGGTGTTGTAGACCTGTGATAATGCTGGATAGCCAATGTCTTTCATGGACATACATTATCATTTACATGCTGTGTTAATAATGAGCTAGATGTATGTAAAAGTACTACACAATTGAGTACTCATAGTTTCTCTGTATGGGTAGTTGCAAATACCAATTCTTGTGTTCATGTGAATCACTTCAGAATTGAGAAGAACTGGTTCACTTAGGCTGTAAAAGAGTGAGGCAAATGTCTCAAACACGGGAATATTAAGTGGAACATGGAAAAAGCAACATTATAAATAGTTTTATTTACTGTGAAGACTGTAGGTTCATCTGTGTCAACTTTTTTAGCAAATGCTACTGCTTTTGTCTGGGT
Organism: Dendrocincla tyrannina; assembly: GCA_035047865.1. Taxonomy (NCBI): domain Eukaryota; kingdom Metazoa; phylum Chordata; class Aves; order Passeriformes; family Dendrocolaptidae; genus Dendrocincla; species Dendrocincla tyrannina. The sequence continues at coordinate 20,413,623 of JAWWMP010000001.1, forward strand.
GTTCTTTTAACAGTCATTGTCAGTGGAAATGCTACTCTGTTACCCAGAACTATTTATTGCATGTAATGTGAAAGAGCAGTGAGCAGCCTGAAGGTTGCATCTGTGGTGAGAGAGGAATCTCTGCTTGGCAGCTGAACTTTTGAGGTAAATCAAGAAGTTGAGCGATGGAAGAATTGCAGTGGCTCAAAGAAAATTTTTTTTCTGTTGCATAATATTTAAAAAAGGGGTGGGAGAGGGTGTACTAATTCAAGCAATTCTTGGAATCACTGGTTTCACTGTTTCAGAGAATGTATTACTAGGAAGCAAAACTTGCCTCAAAACGTGACTTGGATGAGCAGCCTTTGACAATGTGAAAGAACTGAAGCTATTACTAGCTTGACAGGTGCTTCTGAAGGAAAGAGGGAAAAAAAGTTGTTTTGCATAATGTGATGCAACATTCAGAGTTCTTGAAGGATTCAGAATTTAACAAGGCTCTTCTGCAGCAACAGAAAATAGGAGGGGATGAAGGGAAATATACAACCCAGTAGGTAGTTCTGGCCATGAGAAGACTGACTTTAGACTTGCAACTTGGAAGAATGCCTCACCTATTTAACCACACAAACATGTCAAACATTAAAGCTCTTTAATATTTGTGTTCCTATTCAAAACGGGAAAGAAAATGGTGAAATTGTCTTAACACTGTTAAGAGCATATAACAACCATTTCCCAAACGATGGTATTTCTAAATCAAATTTGAAAACATCACCCACAGTACTCTTAAACCTTTGATTCATCTATAGATTATGGCTCTCTTATACTCTTACAGTTCTTTTCCTAACACTCTTTATATAGATGGAAATGTCTCTTCCTTGATGAAAAAGGAAGCATTGTTGTTATTATTGCCTTAAACTGAACAACTGTTTAGCCGAACAAGATTGAATGAAAGGAAGCACAAAATATGCATAGATAAAATCATCAATATTGATAAAGGGTCTTACAGTAGGGAGAAAACCAAAAACCATTAACCAGATAGGGGTTACAATGCAGCACAAGCTTATTTTTTTTTTTGGATACTTTTTTAATGAGATATTTAAATTGGAAAGGATGAGAAAAAACAAGACGGAGTTGTTGGCGAGATAATTGGTTTAGGCTTTTGAAGGACTGTTTGAGAAGGAGCATGCTTAGAATAAAGCAGTGGTTTTATGAAACTCTACAAAATGTAAAGGCAAAACAAATAGTGTGGCTCCACACCAGGGGGGTTTTGACAGAACCTGATGATTTTGGTCCTATCACTTGTTCCATGGCTGTAAAATGTCCAACTCCATTCTCTAGCAAAGGTGTTGTATTTTCGTGCCATATGAGATGATTTTCTTCATCTCTAGTTTTAATTGAATAAATGAACGGACCGGAATTTGCTCTTCTGGTTTCCAGTTTGTCAAAATCATGTCTAAATCCATTGTTGGTAGAGTTTCTCAAGCAGGCAGATTTTTTTTTTCCCATGCCTTTGGTGATGATGGTGAATTCTTGCTCCCCATGTTGTGTTTTGCCTTCTTGTGTGGTGAATTAGTGCTCTTAGTTCAGATGTCGAAGGGCAATGCCACCCGTTAAGTGGTAAATCACATATTCTTAGAATTGGTCTACAGATTGCATTTTAGGACTTGAGAAGCAAAAGCAGTGTGACTTTAAGTGTAGGAAGGAACACTTTGAAATGGAATTACAAGACAAGAAGTTTGACAAATAAAAGTTGATATAATAGACCTCTGAAGATGGTGGAAAATAACTTGGAGAAGTAGAGAAGGTAGAAAATATTAGATGATTTAAAGTCATTTTAGAATGCATTTAGGAGTCATATTAAATGTTAAATAACTCAAATTTGCTCCAAAACTTTTCAAAATAATTTTTTCAGGTGAGAACCCTTGCAAATGTTACCTACCTCTTTGAATACTTGTTGCAGGGGTGTTCTGCTGTAAGACCAGCAACTTAGCTACTTTGTGTTGTTGAACCGTGAGACTGTTGGGAAAAGAAGGAACTGCAAAACTAAAAATATGCAATTGTACAAAAGCTGTTGCTTTAGCCTGTTGTGCCCCTATACTCACTGGGGCATAAAGTGAAGAACTGAGTTAGGAGTGATGATACAACTGTATCCTAAATCGTAATTCTCGGTGAGCATTGCTTGGTGCAATTAAGATTGGTCATTGACTCAGGCTGTGATTAACTGTATAATTGGAAATAGTCCGTTTCACTAAGAAAGTGGCTCCATCATGATGGTGAGAGAAAAAATTAAAGAAGGGAGATTTCAAGTCTTCTGCCTTCTCATCCCCAAGTCCTTCTCAGGGCTGCTCTCAATGCATCCTCCACCCAGCCTGTATTTGTGCCTGAGATTGCTGTGGCTCAGGTGCAGGACCTTGCACTAGGCCACGTTGAGGTTCACATGGACCCACCTCTCAAGCCTGCCAAGGTACCTCTGGATGGCATCTCTTACCCCCAGCGTGCCAACCACACGACACAGCTTGGTATTATCAGCAAACTTGATGAAGCTACACTCAATCCCATTGTCCATGTTGCCAATAAAAATGTTAAAGGTGCACCAGACCTGATGCCAACCCCTGAGGCATCACACTTATCGCTGGTACCCACTTGGACATTGAGCCCTTGACCAAAACTCTTTGATGTGGCCATACAGCCAATTTTTTATCCACCAAGTAGTCCATCCGTCACATCCATGGCTCTTATGCCTAGTGAAAAGTTCGGCATCAAATGCTTTGCATGTCTCCAGGTAGATGGCATCAGTTGCTCTTCCTTCATCCACCACCACTATAACACCATCCTAGGCAGCCACCAAATTTGTCATCACATTTCGCCCTTAGTGAAGCCATGTTGGCTGTCACCAATCACCTCTTTGCTTTCCATGTGCCTTAGCATAGTTTCCTTCATCTTGCTGGGCACTGAAGTGTGACTGACCAGTTGCCCAGATCATCTTTATTTCCCTTTTTTAAAATGGGGGGGTTTATTTCCCATTTCCCAGTCAGAGGGAATGTCACTGGACTGCCGTGACTTCTCAAATATGATGGATAATGGCTTAGTCACTTCCTGCTCCAGATTCCTTACATGGTCTCGAACCTGATCTTCTAGAATAGGTGGTTTGGCTGGAGCGTTGTTGATTTTCTTTGCAGGAGCTGGTATGGGGCTGTGTTTTGGATTTGTGCAGATAAGTGTTGATAACTGAGGGATGTTTGTTATTGCTGAGCAGTGCTTGCACAGCATCAGGGCCTCCTCTGCTTCTTGTACTGCCCTGTCACCAAGTGGAATGGGAGCGTGCATAGGAAGTTGGGAGAGGGGACACAGCTGGAACAGGTGACCCTGACTGACCCTCATCTTTTCCACCAGTCATTGGTTTGTAAGATGGATTGTCAGTCCTTCCCAAGGCAGAGTGTATTTTGTGATGACTAGCATTTTTGTATAAACCAAACCTCTTCTGCAGTGTTGAATCTTGACTTGTTTCCACTGTAACTTTTCTTCTTTCAGAAAGAACATTTTGCTTTGCAAAGCCAGTACGGAGAGAAAGATGCTGGAAACTTGCAGCACATGGTAAAGAATAAAATGGTTTGAATTCCTGATTGAAGTTTTGATTTCATTTAGTTCCTTAAGATAAGCTTATAAAGATGTTTTCCATGAGCAAAAAAACATTTGTCCATCCTGGTCAGTAACTGTTGGATGTGTGGGTTTGCTATCCATGAAGTGGAAAGTGATGATACCATTTTAATATCGCGTTGTAGTTTTGCTGACTAATTTAAATACTGAAACACTACAGCACACAGGAGTGTGCTGACAGGTGTTTGCATAGTTGGTGATTTGCTCTTTACATTCATTCTAACTTTCTCTGAAACAAAAGTTTGAGCTTAACTCTGAGTAGTTACTAATGCTTCTGTCGTGTCTGTTAAGGATTAGAATTTTTAAGTTCATGTTTCTTTATTCATTTTGGAGATCATGCATCTTTTATTTCGCTTTACATTTTAACAAGAATAGGAATTGCAGGTTCAATACATGAAGTATGAAACTCATTACTTCTTGTGTGTGTTTAGAAAGCTGTAAATGGAAGGCAACTTACTTGCGAGGCTGAAGAGCCAGAGGAACAAGAAGGTCTTCAGCCTATGTATCCTGTTTATCAGCAAAGCTACTACAAAAACTGGAGCAGCAGATACCCACAAAACGCAGGACCTGGAAGAGTCTACATCAATCCAAGGGAGCATTATGTATGATTGTGTACCCAGATGCCTTTAAGAAGGGGTTTATTACCTGTTGACTGTAAGACCCATGAATCTTGTTGGCTTTCATCTCTAAAATAATTGGTGTTTTTTCCTGTGGGAAGAAATTGCATAGAGAATTTTATATAGGTAAACCGCAAGGAATTTGAGACCTAACTTGCTTCCAGTCTTGGGCATGTATTTGATTTTGTAGTTATATCTACCTGCCAAAAGAGGAGAGCCGTTTAGCTTTATTAACTTTCATATTCATAAGATGCATAAACTAGATTAATTGATTGACACATGCCAAAATGTAGCTAAGCTTTTTCTCTGGCTGTTTCTTAGAGCATCCTCTCCCTGGATAGATATTTTACACTAACTTTACCTGTGTAAAAGTGAGTGAATATAAGCAAGACAACTGAATCCCTTGTGATATTAACAGTCTCAGGTTGAGAGTAATTTTTTTGCATCTTAGAAAACTTGGGATAATTATCATTTTGGCTGGCCTTAGCTATTGATTTCTCAACTAGCTCTACCTCTCCCAGTCAAATGGACAACTAGACTACCTCTCAAATACTGACTGGCTGTTTCATAAAAGTATGCTGTGTGTCTTCCCACCTTGTTAAAAGTGAAGCAACTGCCTTCCATCAAAACCTTTTTATTTTCTATTGATTTTGCCTGTTGATGTACGTGCTGGTTTTGATTTTACAGTTAGGTCTATATGAAACTTAATTGGAGAAAGTGTATGACTAGACAGGCAGAATTTTCTGTTATAGGTGTCTTACGTGAAGCTACAGCATATCTATCAATTGCTATTTAGCCATCTTTCCGAGTATGACTCCTATTTTAAATGTTGCAGAGTTTACCTTGCTTGGCAATAAAAAGTGTTCCTTGATTTCTTCTCAGTTCACAGTAAAACTGCCTGTTCTGTGATCTCCTGTCTTAGCAAGAAAAGTTTCAGTCAACTTCAAGTACTTTTCAGCACTGTCATTTAATGTTAAGCAGTAGTGTGAAGTAACTGGAGGATGTCCTGATGTTACTAGTGCTAACATTATCCCACATGAAATTTTGTGAGTATGGGGTAACAGTTAATAAATGTGCTCAGGGACTTCCTAGCAAAATAAGGTTTCCTGTGGACTGAAAACAAAATATTGAACAAGTTAAAAAAAAAAAGAATTATGCAATGTGTTAGTGCTGAAATGAGCTCACAGGACAATCCTGAAATGTTTTAAGACAGCAGAAAATGAGTTGGTGTCTAAAATTTACTGGAGAAAAACAGTTTGTGTATTCTCAAAGTACATATACACATAAATACAGATTAATGACTTTCATCAGATGACCATGAAGACAAAATGTAGAGAAGAACGGCTGTGTCATACTGAGCTAGGTGTTGTACAGAATTGAACATGACTTCTGTGGTATTAGTGTGTTTCTCCCATGTTTGGATTTTTTAGAGGCAAGAGTCAAAGCTGTAGAAGCAGCAGAATTGTAACCTAGCATAGTTAAGTGTGCTGCAGGCAGGAGGCCATTGTTAAACCTGTATTCAGCCTGCATTCATCTCCATCATAGTAAAAGGTAATGAGCTCCCTATCCACAGCAGAGCAAGGTAAATTAAATGTTTCTAGCTTGTTACAGGTAGCAGCTAGCATTATGGCTTAGGTGCCTGTGTTCTGGACGCTGTAAAAGTAGTTATTAGCTGTTCTCTTGCTAAGCAGCTTTCTGTCATAAGATGTGGTTGAAGGGGACAACTGAAGGAATGGCAAAGAAAAACGTTGGAGAGAACCTGTTTCCTGGGAGCTGCCTTTGAGCCACTGTCAACGTGCTTTTCTCTTAGGAACTGAGCACATTCATGTAAATTGAGCAGCTGCTTTAAACTTTAAAGCTTCCTGCTGTATTTGAGACCTAAAGAAGGACTTACATCCCCCAAAAGTATGTTTTCCCATAGTGTCAGTTTAAGCAGCTACCTCTTTCCACAATCATTGCCTCACCAATCCTTATGTTACTGCAGCTCCAAAAAACCATCAGCTGTCAGAACATGAAAAGAAAACAGTGTCTTGGTCAAACATTAAAACATGTGGAATTACAGAACAGTCCATGAATGAACTCTACCACTTGAGATAATTTGATCAATATTACTGAGGAAAACTTCATACCAAAAATATTAGGATATACTTTATAGAGTGGTTCAAAACTGTTGTGACAGTGTCCTCTGTATTCATTAGTACAATGTGGTATTGAGCGAGTGATCATTTCAGTCCCTATTATGTTGGCACATGATGTAAAAACAATTATTTTGAATTCAGACCTCTTCTACTGCTTTTTATTCTTATTTGTAGATACATTTTTGTTTGAAGAGTTAAAACTTTGGGGGAAGGAGAGAGCAAGGAAGAATGCTATCGACAGAGCTATAATTGGTTTTTTGAATTTGTAAAAATAACTTAGAAAAAGTAGTCCAACTGTGTTGCCCAAGCTATGTGTCAACCAGCTACACGAAGCCTGAATTGCAAACTACCTATCAGGATGTAATTTGCCCTAAAGTCATTAGCAAAATATATTATCACCTGCAGATTTATTACCTGTGAGAAATGGCTTCTCTGTGATCTGTTCAGGGACATTTAGTGTCTTAACTTTTTGAATTGTTGCTTGTAGTCTTAAGCATGACTGGATTTTGGGAGAAGGGGATTTGGCATAGAATGCTCCAAAGAGAACAGGAAAAAAGTCTGCTGATTAGGATTTCCCACAGAAAGGATTGTATATAGAGAAATAAGTTTGATCTGCTTTTTGAGCTTGTAGAAAATGTCTTTTTTTATTTTTGTACATTTTCAAATGCTTGTATTTGTATATTGATTGGAATAAAAACATTCAAAATATAAAATTTTCATATGTTGTTTAGATTTGAGATTGCTTAAGGTATGGCAAAATGCTTCCACTTTTTTGGTGATATGTTTCCTCCTCTCTGGTTGCATGTGCAGAGCATGTGTTTCTTCCTAACAGTGCCACTTTTGAATATCTGTGGTGTTGCCCGCTGAAATCCTTTCAGCATTTATTTTACTTAACAGGAAGCATATAGTCCTTTGTGAAAATCTGGCACTTAGATAAACTGAACACCCGGAATCACTGGTGAGGGAGGGAGGAAAGGAGGGGAGGAGTAGTAATTCACGCCTATAACTTTGATAAATGTCCTCTGCTCAAGTATCTTTAAATTCTACAAGGTACTCTCATTATAGAAAGTATAAAGTTTAGTGTTTGGAGTATGCCCAAAATGTTTGTGGATACAATACAATTGAAAATTAAGAGAATGTACTACTAAAAGAAGGGAAACGCTTTACACAATATGATTAAAGGACCAGTGCTGTTCAGTCACGAAATGACCTGGGAATCAGCTCGAGGAAAACCCAATGAAAAGGTGTGATAATTCATGAAGAATGGAGGGAAGGTTTTCACCTTAGCTTCTTTCTGGCAGTGTTACTGCTATTTACCTCTCTCAGTGAGACAAATTCAAGTGCAAAAAGCTCTACTGTTGTATAGATAAGTGATTAAAATGTATTATAGTAACCTTTTTGATGCCACAGGTCTGGAATAATGCTCTCTGAACCACTGTGTTTGAAAGCTCTGCATGTGGGTGCCGTAGTAAAAGGTAGTAGCAGAGCAGACAAAATTGGTTTGACAACTTGAGTCACTTTAGAGGTTGGCCAATTGTTCTGAAGGTGTTTAAAGGTAGTTACGTTCTAACAATGTGCTAAAAAGACACGTCAAAATTACAGAAAGCTGTGGCAACCAGTAAAAAACAAAAGCAGAAGAGTGGTTGAATCTCTCAGCAGAGTAACATGTGGTAACATTTTTTGTGTATTTGGTAGATTGCTTAGAAAAGTCAATGGCATTAAGACCTAGCAGCGGTCATTCGGGGGTTTTTTGTTGTCTGTGTGGACTTGATGTGTAACTGAGATGATCTACTTTGCAAATATTTGTAAGTAGTGAAGAATTTCTAGGTAGGAGTGTCTATGCTAATAAACCAGGGTGGGAAAGGACCTGATTGTAAAGAGTACTTTCTGTAAGAACTTTGACTTTTAAAGTTTAAGTAACTTCTGCTTCTGGTGTCGCTCTCTGCTCTGAGAAGCAGAGGCCTACGATTTCATCCTTAGTCAAAAACTGCACTAGTAAAAGAGCCTACCTTGTAAAAGTACTGGTTAAAAGTTCTAACAACCTCAGACTTCCTTTCTGACAGAAAGCAAAGATTTGATGTTTCAGCATTTAGTCGAAGGTGTGGCATTGTTTTCAGTACTTTAGCTGGATTATACTGAAGGAAAATGCACAGAAAATTAGTTTCCAAGGCTTAGTAATAATTATTCAAACAATGTGAAACCCAAGCAGAGATGTGTTAGGCATTTTAATCTGCCCTGACAATCCCTCAGTGAAACTTTCTCTAGTCTTTTATGATCTTACTTGACTTGATTTTATGCTATATCTAAATCTAGATCCTTCAATGGCCAGGAGAAAATTAATTCTGTTTGGGAGCCTGCAGCTCAAGTTGTGACTTTTTTACCCTTTGTGTGACTGGTAATCAAGGCTGTAAATTGGAATTTACCTCACAATTTTGAGACCTAGTAGACTCCACTTCCTTAGCAGAATTTGTATTTCTGTGCAGGGCTACACACAGAATGCATAGAGTATGCAAAATGTATTAAAAAGTCATTTCCATTTGACTGAGTTTAGCCACAGATCTATTGTATCTCAACTTGAAATGTACTCTTCTACTAAGTTGAATTAGAATTATAATCCAACACAGATTTACAGAAAATAACTGCTTTAATACTGATTGCCAGAGGAAAAAGTTTAAATATTTGCTGTTGCACCACACTTGAATTTTTCCTGTTCTAGTAACACTTTAGTGGATTTTGAGTTTTTATGATGCCTGGGACTATATGTCAGGTCCTGCTCTTAGTGTAACTTGGTAAATTAGATGTCTTTGACTAAATCCTTGTCTGCTGCCTTTGCCCCAGGTTCCAGTCCAGTGCCCTGTGACTTAAATCTAAATACTAGAAAGTAATTTCATTTTTGCACCTATGGAAATAGTTAACTGACTGTATTGGTTAAGCATTGCAAGTGAAGGGTTTGACCTGCTATAAAAGATTCTACTGTCTTCCCCCCCCCCCCCTTATCCTTTTCCCAGTGATCAATTTTACTTTTTTATTACTGTTTTGGATCTCTGAATTCTTGCTTCAAAAAGTGTTATCGCCCTCTGTATGACTTCAGATATTCTGTGCTTGAACAGCTCCTTTCCTTGACAGCAAAATATTTTGGGACTAGTATTTGTTTACTCGATTCGTCTTGTAGCACACTAGAAAATGGAGTTTCTCCTGCTGATTTATGGCTGTATGCAGTGTTAGGTCATATGCAATGCAGCAAAGTACCCATAAAAGATGCTTCAGCCCTTCAGACCTCCCTGCTGGCTGGTCAAGGGAGAGACAGACACCTAAGCATGGTCTCTGCTGTCACCAGAGTGTATTGTACTCATAAGAAAAAAAGCCCACAGATCTCTAACTTTTCTGAACAGCTGTTGTAATTTGAGAATAACTATTTTCAGGCACTATTTGTGGTAAAAGCTGAATTCCTTGTCAAGTATGGTAGTTGAAACAGAGCAGTTGTATTTCTGTCTTTTGTTTGACTAAACTGGCTCTTTTAAAACCAGACTTCAGCTAGTGATGTGACTGCTCCTATTAAGTATAAAAACTGAAGCAGCCTGACTTTAATCCCACAACTAACAAAGTTCTTTCCCTCTTTGATGTGAATTGAGAGGAAGGAGAGAAATGGCTATGGTCAAAAGAAAAGGCTTTGTATTAGCTTTAGAAGCCAGATTGATGGATAGCATCAGTTGTAGATTGGTTTGTCCAAGTAGCCTAGGCAAATGAACAAAAGGCTTAAGGTGGCCAGAGGAAGATACACACCGTTTCACAGTGCAGGGCTTTCTTACTGAAGCTTGTGGTGACTCAATGTGATGCTTACTGTGAGATGGATATGTTTCTTGTGGCCAGGAATATTGCTGAAGCCTTAGATTTGTAACAAAAACCCAAATACTGGGCAAGGCAAAAGGTTCGCCTCTTCGGATGTATTTTGTGTTGGCTCTTCAAAGAGTTTTAAATCCAGCTGCTAAAAAAGTTGGTTCAGGAGTCTCTTCCCGAGGATTTCCATTCTTTTTATGTTCTTGGCTAATTTCTTTCTCACTAATAAATCCTAGTTAGGGCTTTATTAACAAGCAAATACCGAGTGCATGTGTAAGATGGAGAATAGGTTTTATTTTGTTCTGTATTTGTCACTTACCTTTCTGCTCTGGCTTCTTGGGACAGTGTTAATTAATTTTTGATTCAATATGGAAATGTTTGAGATTCAGTGTTGCGTAATTTTTTTTCTCCTCTTTCATCTTGTGTAAAGGCACGAGGGATGTGGAGGGTGTGTTTATGTTTAACTCTGAGAAATTTTCAAAGCAGAAAAGGGGTAACTTCTCAACATCAGCTATCTTTCTTATAGCTGGAAGAAATGAGGATGATGCAGCATTGCAAATGGTTCAATCGCCTTACTTTCAAGCGATACATGGCACAGAGTAAACAACAAAAAAGCTCCTCAGTTTCAGATGTGTCCTAATACCAGGAAAGAATCTGGTTAATCTGGATGTTGATGCTATTTAGCTGATTTTGGTAGATTGAAGTAGGTTTTCCCAAAGCCAGTTTCGAGACAGTGAGAGATTTAGACTTGTCACTTTCAAATGTGTTACTATGTAATCACACCCAAGTTTCACCATCTGCTTAACTGGATCTAAATAGCTTTATTAAATTAAATTAAATAGCTGCATAGCTGTGCCCTAGTCCATCAAAAGATTCATCTCGAAAGCCAAATGAATTTCCAGTGTCACTGCTCAGGCTCGAGTGCATGATTTGCACAGCGAGTGTAATTAACCCCATGGATATCTATGGGAAATAAAATGCCCGGTGGATATTTGTATCTAAAAACATTGATTATACAGTAAGTAGTTTGAGTTATTGTATTGGGAAATAATTCAATCATTTTGAATTAACTGAGTAAATCTGTTCTTTTCAAGAGGACTGAGGGAGGGGGGTAGAAGAAGCTGCTGTCAAGACACAAAGTGGCTGTGTAAAGCAGAAAACAACATCAGCTACAACTGAATAGCCACAGCAAGTAGGGACTTTGTCTTCTCTTGTGATGGAAGCTTCAACTTTCAGGTAAGTCTTTTGCGAAAAGATACAGGAGCTTACCTGAAAGACCATTCAGAACTTAGCAAACCTTTGCTTGAAGCAGCTGTGAGCCTTTTGTGTCTGAAGGCAAAGCCGGGGAGATGCAGGATGGAGACGAGTGAACGCTGCAGATGCTCCCTGCGCCTTGGACTTGGCTCTTCCTGAGCTGTCGCTCCTCTGCTTGGCTGCCTTGGAACCTGCACAGAAGGGCTTCTGCTGCAGTTCAGCTTGTCTTGACGTCGACAGTGGGAGCTGGCACCAAACTTAACTCTGGGCTTCTTTCTGCCTGTCCCCTTTCCCCACCCCGTCCCCTCCGCCGAGACTTCTAGCAATATTTGGGGAAGTTTTTTAATTTGCTGATATTCTGGATTTAAAGGCACTGATGTCAGTGCATTTCTGAAATGTTGATTTAAAGAAACTATGGCCGATATGATTATCTGCTAGCAGGCCAGTGGATGCCCTGAAAGTGTATTTGTTTTGAATTACAGTTGATTTAGACCTACTGGCATGCCTGATAGTTTCGAAGATGAAAATGAAAAGAAGGGCTAAAAAAGAAGAAAAGCCACACAAAAAGAAATATTACCAAATTTGATGCTGGTATGTGCTTCCACCCAAGTGTCAAAAGTCCATTTTAAGGACTGCCACTGAAGTCCTACTTGTTCACCAGAGCACTAAACAAATAAAGCTGAAGGGAATAGTGATTGTTGAGGACTAATGTGCAGCTGGATGGCACTCACCCTGTCTCAAGATAGCTTGTATTAAAGAACTTGTGTCTCATACTGATTAGTACCAGGAAGTAATTAAAATATAACGTGACTCTCTTCATTAGAAATGTTCCTGAATCCTTTGAAAACTGTCAAATAAGTGTTGTCAGTGCTGAATGTTTCTATAAATAAAGTAACATCATAATATGATCTCTCAGGTACTTGCATATTTGAGTAATGCCAGCATAAGCACACCCTGGTTTTGTAAATGAAGAAGACTGAAAAGTTTGGGATACATATACACTCAAAGGCCAGTAGGGCCAGCTCTTCTGTGTGGCTGAAATTCCAGAAAATCACCATTTGAAAACAGCTGTTGAAAATATAAAGATGGAATTCAGTCTAAGTGTGAAATACAGGTGAGCCGTTTGCTCTGCTGTTTGAGTTTCCTCTGCCTTGTCTGGGTCCCCAAACTCAAGTCTTTAATTTAGGCAAAAAGTATCAAAGGTGCCTTTTTGTGTGTTTCCCTCAGTGAATTGCTTTGCTGTTATTGAAATGCTTCTTATTCACAAAATATGTTACACGAACACGTGGGGCTACTTGCTGTGACTGTCTGTAACTGGTTTTATTTCTCTTCAGTTAAAACAGTGAATATCAGGCTAAAGTGATAGAGCTGTCCAGGGCGTTACAGAACAAAGCTGATGGTTACTGCCAGGTATGTGGTCAGTGATTCTACCCTTGTTAAGTCTGGAGTTGCCTGGTGTAACTATTGTTGAGTTTAACATTTGTGCGTTCAGTTATAAGATATAGAGGAGTAACAAATGTTCTTACCCTCGTGATGCGATGCTGCTGTGCCCCTTCAAATGAATTTTCTTCCCTGGACCGTAGCTTTTCGTTGCTTTTTCCTCTTTAAGAGAACTCTGGATGTACAGTGAAATTGCTTAGACCAAACGGAAGCACTCTTGTTTCTCCAATTGTAAACCTTGGGAAAAACACAGATAAAATTCTAGTTTGAGCTGATGTTAAAATTTTTCAAGAGAACCTAGGTTTCCTTTTAGCCTTTGTGAAATCTGAAGTTACATAGTTTTATTGTGACATGAAACCTAGTTGCATTTTGGGATCTTATGCAAATTCTGCATATCAGATTACAAGGAAAAAATGTCCTGGAAAAGGAATAAGTTTCAGTTTTATTTCTGAACTCTGTCAAGTTTGCATTCTTCACCAGTGTCCTCTCTCACTCATGTCTTTGCCCTTAGTAGCTGTATCTTAGAAATTTATTCAGCTGTGGTATTTCCTAATAATTCACTTTATTTTTTTCAGAAATTTTCTTTAGAATTCTTTTTCTGGTAAATGAAAGTTGTAGTCTAGCCAGAGAATAGATCTCTCTGTAATTATACATTTCTTGATAATGCCTCTTTTCTACATTTGTATGAGTGAACCTTGAGATGCAAGAGTGAACCGAAGAAAGAAAATCCTTTTACATCTGGATGGCACACCTTCAGCAGCTGAAAATGGTATTGCAAGGGACTCTGCATTGAAACGTGCTCATCTGTGTGGTGTAGCCTGTCACAAGAGTAGTAGCTGTGAGACAGCACGCTGAGTGTCTCTGTATAAAGCTGATAGCTTAGCAGGTGATTTTTGTTAGTGTGTCACTGTTGAGAGCCATTGTGAATGCAGCCTGTGCATCCCACAGGTCCTTCTGAACACCAGGATGGGCTGCTATCAGTCCTGTCAGGCTGCTCCTGTGCCTTTGAAGCTAGCCATATGGAGTGTGAGTGCAATTAAAGGACTACTTCTCTTGCAGTTGCTTGCAGTTCCAAGTGACTAAAAATGCCCTGAGTACTTAAGGAATTGCTTAAAATATAATGAAGATCATCTTGGTGAACGCAGGAAAAACTGGCGGGATGCTTTTCTCAAATGGAATTATATATGGTGCCAGAATAGCCCCTGGAGACTGAACTGATGGTCTGAATTTATAAATGAGGAAAAGGTTCTCTGAAAGAAAACGTTCTGCTTTAGCTTCAACTGTACACTTGCTTCACTTTGGAAGTCTGGAATATTTTATCCCACTTACTCACTGCAGGAGACTTGGCAACCGCTGTCTTGAGCAGGAACTGGAAAAGCCCAGATGGTCAGAGTGGTCCACCTGGGGCTGCACAAGCACAGAGAAGAGGACCTGACCATTTCCACTGGCCTGCAGGACATGCTCTTACCAGTACAGCCCAGCAGGCAGCTGGCACTCGTAGCTGTGAGGGCACACACAATGCTACACAAGAATGCTACGAGTGGCATTCACGAGGACCCCCAGGCACTTCGGCAGAGGCCAACACCTGTTCTCTGCTTTCTCACTGCCTGTGTTTTTGAACATATGGCTCAGGTTGAGCTTCTGTGACTGAGGAGTTGAATGCTACTATATGCTTGGTTTGATATATACATGTCCTGTGCATAGAGACGGGCAGCGGTCACTAAACTTTAACCTTGATAGATATGTTGACTCTGTATTTCTGAAGTGAAAATTTGCTTTGTGTGTTTGGCCACATTGTGGGGTTGTGATTTACTTGTCACACTGCAGGAGCATGGTTCACTCTTTGCTGCCATGGCAAATGAATCAAAGGTTATCAGCAAACCAGACAGTTGATGGAGGTTCAGCTGCACTACAAGCTCAGTCTTGTAACAGTGCCTTTAATACAACTTAATCATCTCCAGAGACCTGCTCCAGCTAAATTACTGTATTTAAAAGAAAAAAATAATTTTTTGTGGGTAGAAAAAGGAGCAATGTTGCTGTCATTTGTTGCCCCTGTTTCTTCATAAATTCTGTTGTAAGGACAGAATCACTTTAGTGAATGATCACATAGCTTGGCTTATTGTAACAAGTAGCTTCCTAACAGGATAGCTTCTAGTAATTATATATATTGAAGAATCTCACTGGATTTTTACCTTTCTCACATGTTTTGGATAATTAACTAAATTTTTATAGAACTTCTTCCAGTTTTTGGGAAGCTGTCTTTAACTTGGTAGGTGTATTAAATTCATTGTACAACAGAATCACCCTCCACACTGCTGTCTTTGAATCTGCATGATTATTGGGTTCAGATCTGGAAGGTGGAGGTACTCGAAAGGCAAAGCAGCCTGACACAGTGAACTCTGCTGCCCTGCAGGTGTCCTTCCCTACTGGCAGGTCTTGAATGTAATCTGGTTGAGGTTAAGTCACAAGTGGATTTTGCTCTCAGTGTTACTGGAGCACCCAGATTCAGAGTTTATGGAAAAGAAAGTCCTGTTGAGGGTCAAGAATTATGAGAGAAAAGGGATATGACTTGCTGTTTGTCAGACTAAAGACTGATGTACCTCTCTGTGTGTGCGAAGACTAATTCACAAAAAGAAAAAAACCCAAATCAGCAGTGTACTATATATGCACCACAACCCCAGTTCCTAGAAAATAACCCCAGAAGAGCATGGTGGGGTTTGGGAAAAAATTGTTTTGTTATTTGGCTTCATAAGTAATTAAGTCAAAGGGAGGATAGTCCACTACAGAACTGTATCATTTTATACTCTGCTTTTTATTCTTTTCCTAACTTTTCATCCACTCTGAGCTTTTTGAAAACATAGATCTGACCAGCAAGGAAAGAGTAAAAAGTGCAATTTGCTACTTGGGCTTAGTAGCTCAGTCTAAGACGTTCTCCTCCCATTTGTATTGCTAGCAGTGTGAGATGGCTGTTCCCAGACTTTACTAAGGCTGCCTGAAACGGACAGTGCAAACAAGCTTGTGAATGATGTGATGGACAGTGAAAGAGCAAGGATTAGTTTTAGATTGCTAGTTAAACATCCTAGTGTCCGAGTAGACTTCTGTTGGACGCTCGGGAAACATTTATGAACCTGGGCACAAATGCTGTCTGAATTGGCAGCAGGAAATGAAAGCATGGCTGCTGAATTACCCGAGCTGTATGAGAAATCAGAGAGCACATGGGCTGCTTATTGCTTGAGGTGTTACACATCTTGCACTATGTACCTCTCCAGCCTTACGAAGTACTTACTGTAACTTTGAAATTTTTTGTGTAGTTCCAGATATTTTATCCGTAGAAAACCTTAGCAAGTAGTGGCCATGCTTCCCAGAGAGCTGAAATACTTTCATCTCCCTGTTTTAGATGATGGGTAGATCAAAAGCATAGAAGGCGAACTGTTTCCCTGTTGTTAAACACTTGAGCTCAGAGACTTTGGTGTCTGGGGGAGGTGAGTGTGTGAAAAAATGTGCCAATAAATCTGCTGGGACATATGGAGCACTTAAGAACTGAAATGTAAGACGAGATGGATGTCTCAGGCTGTGAAAGAAAGCTTCCCCACTGTCACTTCTAGTTGCTCTTATATTCTCTTTCCCTGACTGTCATTGCTTCATCTGTAAAGCTGCTGTTTTGTGGAAGACTAAACACATAATGTCTTTGCTGGCTAGGGACATCCTGATTTCCAGCTTACAGGTGTATTTGGTACATCCATTCTCTTTACTCTTACAGTGAATTGTATTCAGCCTGAATTCTTCCTTTCTGGTGTTGTGGCCCCTTAGTGCCTGTGTACCCAGCAGCTGTATTTTCCCCTTGCCCTTCACTGGGCTGAGTTAGGGAAGTTGAGCTCTCTGTTGGTAGTGCCAGACTATTGGATGCAACCCCCTAAGAGACAAATAGTTTCTGAGCCTTCAGCTGGCCAGCTTTTTTGTGAGCACTTGTAAATTGGACTTACAAATCTCAGACCAAATGCCCCATCATACCTCACATATAACATCTCTATTTTAGTTAATAGTATTATTTATTAAAACGCAGGAGAGGGTGGGGTTTTTTACCATCCAGACACATGGGAAATGGCACGGGGTTGTTTAGCTGCATGTGGTTCCTTTGCCACATGTGGTGGCATTGTAAGTGTTCCCAGTGGCTGGCTGAGTAATTAACCGGGCTTTAATTATTTGAAATGCTATATTTGGAGGAGGAGGATACATAATATGAACAGTGAGGCATTAGGATGAAATTAACTCCATCAGAGTGGCCAGGAAGTCCTATAGAACAGATTTCTAGTGCACTTGAAAATCCTCCCAATTAGTACCGTGAGCTCTTTGGGCGTTGCTCGTGTCACTGGCTGGTTAAGCTGCTGGTTCAATAGAGCACCTTAAGTAAGTCAGGCATAGCTGGAACTGTAATTGCCTGTTTGCTTCCACCCAACATTCTTCTGTGGCCTATAAGGGACCTGCTGTCAGGGGCTCAGTCAATGATTTGTGCTGCTTTTAAAGCCTGATTGGTTTTATATCTGAAATAGATCATGGATCTATAGAGATCCTTTGTTCACCAACAATAGGGATGGGAAGCTGATGGTTCTAACAGCAATGATGTCCCCAAAGGAGACTTCACTTCAACTGCAGGCAGCAAAAACTGAAACCTTGTTGTTTTATTGTAACTTACCTACACAGTTCCACTGTCAACAGTGCACAGAGGGTCTAAATTACCCACCCCAACCCCCAGGCATTTTACACAGTAGAGGTGCAGCCAGTGAAGAGCCAGGGGTCAGCCTGCACTTCCAAGGACTGTGGGGTTCCTGTGGCTCCCCTAGCAGAGACAGGAGAGGAGCCACAAGGACCACTCTGAAATAAGAAGGTTTCTTCTCATGGGGATGTGTTATTTTGTACAAATATTTAGGTGTTTGCTGTATAGGCAAGAGAATCCAACCACCCTTATTAAGCTACTTGGTGGGCAGAAATTGCTCCAATTAATTCTTCAAAGCAGAAAATCTTCAGTAGGGGATATTCGGAGCCAGACTGGAACAGGCTGAGTAGCCATTATTTAATCCTCATGTTTAGCAACCCCATACAATGGAGGCTAAAGCTGCTTGAAGATGGAAATTTGGGGCCGGCTTTTTTGACTCCATAGTAAGTATTCTCATATTACTAATTAGTTCCTGTGAGGGTTTATGTCTTCTTAGAAAATAGCAATAGACCCCCAGTTCCTTGAAGAGTGAGGAAATGCTGGCAACTTCAAGCTTTTTCAACATCAATAAGTCTTTACAGCCCAGGTAGAGTCGTGGTAATTCTGTCTGATTTTGCGACGTGAGTTTAATGCTTTGTGGCAGCTTTGATGTCTGCTAAGCATGCATTGTTCTGCAACTGAAGAGGATTTAACTGCTGGGCAAGTTATTAGGTGTCTTGAGTGTGTTTGCCCAATTGTACAGAATGTCTTAGGATTTTCCAACATAGTTGCCATTTCTTATTATTATGGCAACCAGGCATTGGGAACATTTTAAAACAAGTCCTGCTGTAACATGGCAAGAAATAAATGGCGCTTCCCCAGTAACCCAGTTCTGTTTGGATGAGGATGGAACCTGTTGCAGCCCTTCCTTTTGGCTGATTTTCTAGCAGTCTGAAATAATGAGTCAACACATGACTGATCAGCTGCAAGCCCCATAGCAGAGGGCCAGCGAAGCACTGGGCAGTGCTCGGCCTGCCAGCCACTGAAGCACAGCAGAAGTTGGATTAACAGCCCCTGTCCCGTAGGATTTGCAGCCTGAGCGCTCCCGTTGCTGGTGTAGCCAGCTATGCTGAAATCTGAGGGTTGTGGCTTTCTCCTCTTTCTGAAACTAAACTTCACAAATCAATGTTGCCATGGAGAAGCGCCACCTAATCAGCAAGGGCAGACGATGAACTAATTAATTGTAGAAATCTGACTGCAATAGTGATAATACCCATGGGATATAGAACAGTTACCATTAAATTCAAATAGTCATTTTCAGGGAAGCAGTACTGCCTTCAATATAATGTAGTGCTGGCTAATCAACTATGATATGAAAAGTTAGGCACTGATGGGTGCATAAGCAAGGATGTGGATGCTCAGCTAGTTGTGAGTGAATAGTCATATGTGATTTCTGCCTTCTTTTGTAGAGATGTGGGTGTAGGAAAATGAAGAAAAGATTCTTTTGTGCCCAGAAACATGCACATGATTGGGCCACAAGCTGAAGATATGTAAAGATATTTTTTTTCTTGTCATTTTATTACTGGTCTAAACATAATGCTCTGATGAAAGGAAATTGCTGATTGGTGTGGGATTTCTATGTGACTGGTCTCCCTCTTTTTTGTCTTGTTTACCCATTTTGGTTTTTTCTGGGAAAGTCCTTAGGACAGGAAGACAGGACTAAGCTGCTTGCTGATGAGCATTATTAAGGAGCAGACTGTTACATATTTAAGTAGAAGTGTTACTTTACTAGAAATGTGTTGAAAAATAGAAACTTGACAAAATACATGACAAATCAGCTTGTGAAACAGGACAAAGGGTGGATTCTAAGGATTTTAAATCTTGCTAGCATGAAGACATTGTTCAGTCTCATATCCAAGTCACATCAAAAATGCCAAAAGGCTGGAGAAGGAGGTAAAAGATCAAGTTGCTTACATCTTGAAAAGGAATTTTTAATTGTGAAGGAAAGCAGTTTGGCATGGGAGACACCCTGCTACGCTCTTCGATGGCTGAGGGAAGACAAAAAGGGGGGACACCACCAACAGCATACAGACTAGTGTGTCAGAAGGGAGCTGGGGTTCTCACCCAGTGTACTCTGCAGCTCAGACCATAGAGGCTCCTCAGTCACTGCAGGAAAGAACAGAGAGCATTTCTTTGCCTAATGGTCAGAAATGCCTTTAAAGTGAAGAACTGGGCTTTTTTAGAAGAATGTTTGGATGGGTCCTTTCTGGATATAAATCTAAATGGCACATGTTGTGCTTGTCCAGGTCTTGGTCATACCCCCTGCACGTTTACTCCTGCACCTCAATAAGCAATGTCAATCTGTGGTTACAGCGATGCCCAAATTGGTGGCATGGAAGAATCTGGAAAACAAGCATCTGTTACTGAATAAGAAAGAAAAGCATTCATAACATCATCGCTTTTTGATCCTTCGACGTTGGCTCTCCCTATCACTGTGAAGCAGAATTCACCAAGCGTTGGATTGTTCACCCACTAACAGGGAATGGGAGCTGGGTTTAGACCATCGTGCGACAGGTCGGTTTTACCCTACTGATGATGTGTTGTTGCAAGCCCGTGAGAAATCCTTCCCAGTGCCATGGCATGTTGGGCAGGATGCTTGTAAGGCTTTTTCAAGTGCTGGGTAAATTGAGAATTTGCCCAGACTGGCTGAAGATGCGTTTCTGCAGCTGTTTTAATGTTTGAGCTTCACTTTCTGTTCTAAAGGCGGATTTGTCAATTCCTAATGAGATCTGTCTGATCTCCAGCTGCGTGTGCTGTTACAAACAGTGCTGGCGTGTCTCAGTTCTCCGATGGCGATAAGGAGGAAAGCAGTGCACTAATGAGGCAGTTTGGCTGTGTTTCCTGCTCCCCCCACCCTGCCTCCCATAATTAGTGGACTGCCTGGCCAGGCAAGCAGAGCTACTGGATGCTGTAGGTTGGTGTTTGCTAAAGGCACATGAGAAGGGTGCTGTGGGTAGACCTTGAGCTGTAGGGAAGTAGGATGTTCTCCTGACTAACATCTCTAGCAGGTGCCTTGATTAGCCCATTGAATTGGGGGAACTGTATTCATCCAGCAGGGAGAGCAATTCCCTCATGTGCAGCTGTGAGCCCAGGACCCAGTGCATGCAGCCTGGCTGACATCAGGTGGCAAACCTGTCTGGCTTCTGCATGTACCTGCAATGGGAAGACCTGGCAGTTGTTGCAGTGAAGTTGCTGGGCTAGATTAACCAATAGTTTGAACTAGTGAGGCAAATGCTGCTTTCTCAAAGCTCACTGTCATACCAGTGCTCGAAAAACTAGTCAATTTGAAGTGAAGTAGGGCTAAGAGGACATGTGAAGAGAGCAGTCATTTGCACAGAAGCAGACCTTCCTATTTGTATGTCATCTTATTTCTAATAAAGGGCTTTTACATTGAAAAAAGGAACAGCAGATGCCTCTTTCTCATAATTTCCTGTTCTTTTTGCCCAGTTATTGCAGTGGTGCTGAGTGGAACACTGAAGAAGGAAATGCATTTACAGAGAATTTCTGTTCCTTTTCTTCTGTAGCAATGAGCTCAGATATTAGAGTATCCATTCTTGGTACAACTGTGAGAAGGGTAGTGCTTGGGAATTACTGGAAAAACTAGTCGAGTCATTGAAACACTTGGAGGGTATTTTGGTCACAAGCCAACACTTGAATGCAGAAGAGTAAATAACAGAACAAGAAATTTGTGAGAGGCTCCTGCTTGTGGTTAAGGAACAGTGAAAAGTTAAATTAGCACAGAAATAGAAACGCATAGCTACGACCAAATGAGGGAACTAGTTGCACCTGTACTAAACTAAATTGGGGGGATACCGTGTTTCCATTGACTGAAATAGGTAAATAGCGGGGTCCAACTAAAGCCGTGATGGAAAGCACTTACCTAAAGGCTGGTACAGCCTTTGTGCTGCCAGAATAGCTCTGTTAGATTCAAAGCCAGGAATTAGCTGCCCAAGGTGAGCTCCTTATGGAGAACAGCAATAGAAATGCTGAATTCAAAAGTCATCCAGTGTCACATGGTTATACAGTAACAAAGAGAGGTAACAGATGATTTCTTTTGGTTCTTGGCATAGTTTCATAGTCAAGTGTCATCCTTAATTCAGATATAATCAATGTTTCCTCACCCCTTTTCATGAAAAGCAAAAAAAAAGAAAGCTTTATAGAGAGGAAAAAGATACTCATGTGTGTTACAATCTGCCTAATCACAGAGGAGCAAAGGGAGCTCTCTGTGGATTGCAGAAAGAACTCCACGTTTGGATATTCCCCAAAACGAGAGTAAAACTCAAACAAAGTTATATGTTGATACCAAAACCTGGTATTTTTACTCTATTAATTGTAAAAGGGGCAAAGAGAAAGAAAAGGAAAAATAGAGAAAAGTTGGAGAAAGCTAATGGGAGTGGGGGGTGAAGCAGTTTCTCCTTTTTTGTTTGTTTTTTTTCCTCCTTCTCCCTGCCGCTTGCGATGGTTCCCTCTGGCTGCGGCGGGGCTGGCAGCTCGCTCGAAGGCAATTCAGGCTCTCAGGAATACGGCAGGGATGAAGGCACAGGGTTTTCAGGACTCACCCGTGTGGCACGGCTGGGTGCTGCTCTCCCAGGCTGGCAGCCTTGTTGCAGCAGGCAGTGGGGAGGGGAGGTGGCGGGGCGGAAGGATGCTCAGCTCCAGTCTCTTTAGGCAGAGAGAGACTTGCAGAGCGGGTACTTCTGTTTCCCTCCTCTCCTGGTGTTACACAGTTTTTGCTCCGCTTTATATAGGGTTTAAGACCTTTCTACTACAGTTCGTTTTGCACGTAGCCTTCAGGTACCCAAAGAGAGATAACAAAGCAGGGACAATGACAAAGCCCTTTTTGGGGCATTTTTCACATTATCGGTTTTCTACGAGGTGGTGTGTGAATAAGCTTGAATCTGAAACACTGGGGTATTTGTGATGAAGTGGTGGTTTCTGAGTTTGATGCTCACCTATTAATATATCTATCCTGTTTCCAAATTCTGTGTATTTATTGCAAGATACCCTCATCTCATTTGACTCTGTGATAGAGAGATTTCTATTTTTTTCATTTTAAAAATACTGCAGTTTTTTCTAATGCAGAATTTCTGACATGTGAAGTGCAATTGTGATCAGCTCCATGGGAATGCTCAGAACACAGTCGTTTTCTCCAACGCTTTTATTTCATGTAAACTGCTTAAACCAAAGAAACAATGGAGTAAAGGTTTCTGGGCAGGAACGACTTCGCCCATGGAGCTTTCTTGTAACTTGGTTTACTCGCTTTACTGCACCTTCAGCAAAGACCAATCTCTGAAACACGTTTTTACAGAGCAAACTAACAGGTTCATCTCTCTCTGTAGATATCAGCTCACCGCAGATTCTTCCACACTCCTGCTCCACCTACTTCCTACCACTACCTCTCTCTTTGGTGATTTACCACAGTATGAAATTGTAGTTTTAACTCAATTGTATAGTGACTGATTTTTGTCAGAGGCTGTACCAATCTCCCAGCTCCTTGCTTCTATAGTGCATCAAATCCAGCAGTTCATCTTGTCTGGCTGTCAGGACACTGACAGATGAGTCAACTCCATTCTAATCATAGTTTAGGGATGTGAGTTTTTTCCTCTGGATCAAAGGTTTGCACTACAGCCACCTGACTGCTCAATCCAGTCAATGGGAAACACTGCAGGTATTTAAGTAGCAGCAGGTGTACTGGGGGAGCCAGACCATCCCTTTAGCAGTAGCCTCCTGTACGAATGGATTCAGTCTGAAAGCATTAATCACTGCAACTTAACACCTTATATCCACCTGAAAATGAAACACTGGATTAGTAAAATCATTTCAGTAGTGTAGATCCAGAGACTTCATTGCTGCTTCTTGATAAAGACCAGACATAAACTAATTAAGCTCATTGGAATGACTGGTCCTCAAAGTCTTTCTTCCAGGAAGAGCAGTAATTACTGAAAAAAGGGGATAGAATATAGGCTTGAGCAATAAATATCTACAGAATTAATGTAGTTAAACTTTCAGGAGCTAATCTATCTCTGCTAGAATCTGAAAATACTCCATACTTCGGTAACTCTTTAGAAGGCTAAAAGTGGAGCTGCTTCTCGAAGTAAACAAATGTCACTGATATAGTAGATTGTTTGGGTTTGTGTTACCCAAGATGAGAATCTGGCCAGGATATGCCTTGTACCAAATGCAGGCAAAGGGACTACACAATGCACAGACAGGTGGAAATAAGACTATGAAATGGGAAGAAAAGGATTTTTCCATGGTCCGTTCTAAACCCATTCAGAAATTCTGGTTCATTTTCTCACAGTGATCAGCAGCAGAAAAGTTGAGCATGTGTTGGTGGCTGATATTTATTCCCCATGAAGATATTAAAGCTCACTGGCAATTACAGAAAAGCTGTTTAAAGGGAAATAGTGCCATGAGGTGATGTATTCTGCTGCATAGATGTTAGGTTTGAACATCACAGTTTGATTTAAAATCTCCTTCCCTACCAGGGAAACAAATCTATTAACTTGATTTGTTTAGACTTGAATCTGTAACAGCTATTATCTCTCCCAAAGCTTAGCAGAATGATCTCTGAGCTCAAGGCAAGCTGGTATGTGACTGATGCTGTACAGGACATGGTGGACCCCATGAGTGGTGTTCATGGCAGCAGTGCAGCATTTTAGAAATGTGAACATTCAACCATGCATGTTAAAGAGCCATTTCTTGTCAACAGCTCTAAAATGCAAGTCAGCTAATGCAGTCCTTTCACAAATCATTGGTTAGGAGAAAACCTGTCCTCCAGGAAGTTTTCCCACAATCTCCAGTGAACCTTTTCCTTTCATAATAAAATTAATCTTACCATCTCTCCTGCTGAATTATTTATTCACTTCCAGCACTTAGTTGTTCATTTGAAATCCTGTGCTGTCATGTATACCTCAAGGAAATGGTTCAGTCTGAGGAACTGCTCAGGCAGCCCATATCTGAAAACCTTACTCTCTTTTAGAAAAAGGATGTTTTGGAAGAGGTGGTCTTCCTCCTTCCCGCCTCCTTTGGAACTTATGAGTAAAGTAAGAGGAAAATATGGTGTGGAAAAGTGATGGACTTGGGCTCAGAATGGAAGTAACAACTGTACAGGTGTTAGATCCTGCCAAAGGCTGATTTACCCGAGGCACAGGTAAATCCGTGTGTGTCAGTGTTCTCCTAATGTGGTTATGATGGTTGCATAGAAATATCAAGGGAGAAGCATTTGTGAAAGTTAAAGTCTGGCACATGAAAACTGGCTCATGTCACACTTGAAGTCATGGCTAGGATTTGACTGACAGTGGTGGTAAACGAGTAACAGGAAAGTCTTTCATGGTAGAATTGATGCTGCTGTTGTGAATCCTGCTGTCCACTGTTGTATTGCTGTGACTTTGTTCCAACAATTTTTGGCCTGAAGTCTGAACATGCTTATTACTTTTATGTTTGTTTATGACTTGATACAAGTCCATTTACTGCCATTCTGGCTGTATTACTATTTATTCTTTTAAACATGATCTTAATAGCCCAAGTGTCTCTTCCAGAATCTGCCATTCTTGAAGACTAATATGATGTATTTTCCCTGCACATCAACCAAGTCCATTCTGTTTCCTTTCCCTGAATCAGCGTGTGCGAAGGAGGGAAACATCCTTTGTAGTGCATAGGTACATCCCAGAGGACAGCGTGTGTCTCAAAATAAGATGTTCAGACTCTCACAGGAGTGACATTGCAGTGTGAGGCCCTCAGCAAGATGCCCTGATGGTCTAACAAGCAGTCTGTCATAATCTGCACTCCTGTGTTTTGCAGCAAGGTAGGTCCACGATTGATCTGTACCTTTTGTTCATCACCCAGCTGCTGAGTTCTGTACTACCATCAATGACTAGAGTAAAAGCAAAGCTTAAATGGCATAGTTTGAAGGGGTGAGGGGGAAAAAACAACCAAACCAAAACCAAAAAACAACAACAAAAAAAAGCACTAGGCTCTGTTCTATGGTTTCTGTGCTGTCACTTGAGGATGAGTGGTGATTGAAGGCATTTAAAACTCACATGGTTTTGGGACGCTGGCCTGGGGATACTGATCTGCAGGACCTATGCTGATGTGAAGACTGGAATAACCCTGGCTTGTCATGGTATTGCAGGGTGCCAGGATGCTTGGAGGTGAAGCAATGTGAGGTGGGGATCAGCAAATTCTGTATATTAGTATGAATTAAAATCATTAGTAATCAATGCTGTCAAATGTGAACTGTTGAAAAAAACCATATTTCAGAATTCCTAGAGCTTTTCTTTTTAGTTTTCTCCCTTGTTGGGAAAGGTGATGCCATCAATTAAACTTCCCTGTGACTCTGAAGGTACTGCTTGGTATGCTGGGCTTGCAAACAAAGATTTCTTTGTGAAGGTGCTGGTCTAGTTCCCATCTGAATTCTTCTGGAAAGATAGCAGGGGGATATACTTTTCTTTGCATTGAGTTTTAAAATTATTCCCTGGTAGAAACGGAAATGAGAACAAATTATATTGGCATAAAAACACTTTAAAATAGCTTCTACCTGGAGTCAGCAACCTTCTTTGTGTGCCAGATAACAATTTACCTTGCCAAATTATAAGTGAAACATGCCTGTGAAGAGTGTTGGAAGCTGGAAGATCGCCTCTTGGTGGCGAAATGCCACTCAAAAGAAGGCAAGGCTCCTGGCTAATCCCACTTCAGAGCACGCCCAAAGCTGCGAGCTTCTGCCTCTCCCCAAATGCCGCAGCTTCCACTGGTGTAGTGTGTCACTCCAAACTCCTCCCAGGCTATGTTGGGCACACATGCTGGAGGCAGTAAAGTCCAGAGATTGCCTTGACTGATCTCTGCTGTGAAGCCATATCAGGAATAAACTGCAGCATAGGAGAACTTGCCAAAAATGCTGATCGTGGAGCTCATACAGGTAGCTGCCCACGTGGCTGCAAGGTCAAATAGATCTGGACACTTACAGAAACTGCTCAGAGAGCTGTTGCTCAGGCTGAGATGAATTTTCCTGTGAAACATTAAAATTAATATTTTGGGAGAAAAATGAGCATTTCCATTAGTGTAAATAATGATATGGAAATCATAACAGGTAATTCCAAAGTCCGGGCATGTGTTAAATGAATCATTGCGTCTGGCTTCTTAAAGATTATTGTATTAATACTTAGTGTGTATTGACATAATCTCCAGGATGTTTTCCAGTTTTTCTCTAGCATTTTTGGATCAATAACACAAAATTACAAATGATAAAGCTTTTTCTCTAATGGCTACTGCTGGCTGGCTCAAAAAGGATTCCAGTCAACTCATTTTATTCAGAAGCCATTGTCTCTAATTGTGAGATGCTGCTTAGTTATGATAATATGCTGGCAATAACTGGTGAGTCATGCCAATAGTCAGATCAAGAGGTTTGAACAACAAACCTAAATATAGCAGATACAAACAAACCTGAGAGTCTGATCTCTACTACCCAGGGCATTGCTAGCACAGCTGTTGGAACACATAAGGGAATATCATGAAAATTGTTTGCAATGTGAAAATGTCAGTAAAATCGTGCTGTTGCCTCTTACAGGGATTGATCTGACGAGTAACTCAGAAACTTCTAATTCAAGCGTGCTTGCAGTGCACACTGGTGCCATGATGCTTACTGCACACAAAATTTAATTTTGGCTGCAGATGATCAGATTGGATTCTTCAAAATTTGTTGTCGTGTTCTCCTACCCATTTCATTTCCTTTTCCCCTTTACCATTTCTGATTTCTTCCCTTTACCATTTCCGATTTCTCCTTTCCCCCTTTCCATTTCATTTCCATTTCCGCTTTCCATTTAATTTTTTCCATTAGTAGAAGAGGGCATGAAGGCTCCTTCCTGAGACTTTTCAGCCTCAGCATGTAACATGAAATCTCATGTTAGAGCCATGAGCTCTTTGTAGGAGGACTTTGTTTAGATGTTCAGAAGGGAGACTGCAGCTGGGCAGCAGCTCTCTAGAGGAGCAGAAGACGTGGCCCAGGCACACAGAGGTCTTAGTCAGCTCTCGTAGGTCACAGTGAGATGATGGAGGCTGCTGATGGACCTGTCACACACCACCTGGTAGCTTCTGGCAAGAGATGAAGAAAGGAGTGCCAGCTGCAAAAATTCCAGGAAGAAGCCTGGAAGAAACGAAATCCAAATGTAGCTTGGTTAGAGGAGGAGCAGGTGAGCTGCTGGGCCATTTGGTAAATACAGAGGGGAGGGAGAGTCTGGAAGGAATGTATCTGGTCATAAAGGCATACTTGGGCGTGCAAGAGGCTGGAACATGGACGTGCACATCTTCCTCTACCAAAACCACTCTTTGCCAACCTGACCAAACATTAGGGGGATCTATGTAAAAGTGCTGCATCTATTCACTCTGCTTTATCTATTGATCTTTCAAGAGAAGGCTTTTGCGGATCTAGGTGAGGTCTTTGATGCCGATGCAGGAGAGAAAATATTAAAAAAACTTTGCAAAATATAATGTTCCTTTTTAGAGTTTATATCTAAAACTATCCTGGCAAGTAAAAATGTTGCCAAACAGTAGTCTCACACTTTTGCTTCTGTGGCTGCAAGAGAAATGTGTGGCTGCAGTAAAAACTTTGCTGTGAGCACGTGTTAACTCAGGTTATCTAGCATCTGCCCAGCGTTTGTGCCATTTGTCTCAGAGAGCTCAAAGAAGCCTCTTTGCCTTAAGAAAATAAGCTAAAATAAGTGTTTGACAGAGCAGTTATTCTTTTAGAAGAAAGGGTTGCAACCCTCTCCGCTTCCCTTAAAGAATGGGACTTGCCTGAGTTTGAGCCTCCATTGTTACTGCTGGAGAATGGTTTCCAAGCCTTTCTTCCCTCAGCTGTAGCAGCTGGAGAATTTCGGCAGGACCCCAGAGGAATCAGAAGGCTGAAGTGAGCCTGTGTGCAGAGAGAGTGTGTCTCTGTGCCCCGACTGCCACACAGGGGCCTGGCTCAGTGACTGGAATGTGGGTGCTCTGGAGGGTATGGAGTACCCCGCTGCTCAGAGATTGCTGCTCCTCAACGGCAGAGCCAATTCCCTGAAGAACCTTTGGCCCCAGTATAGATTATGACTGATGGATCCAAAAAATGCTATATTATACTGTAAACAGCAGATGAAGCACGTCCCTTGGCACTAAAGCAACGGGAGGTTTCCTTTCTCAGCCCACTGGTTACATGCCAAGTGGGTTGATGGTTTATTGTAGCTGTTTCATGACACGTTGATCAAACAACTAGGTTATATGAGGGGGATGAGAAATGCTGACAGCTTTTACAAACTTGGGTTAGATCATGAAGGAACTACTTTGGATGTCATTTGAAGTTAAAGGTTCGAAGGACTTGTGGGTGGAAAGTGTGATCATTTCAGCCCCAGATCTATATGAAGGGTAAGGAAATGTGCTCATTGCATGTCCACATGCCTCAGTAGGTCAGGAACACTTTTTTTTTAATGTAGATGGCATTTAGCTTTGTAGATCAAAAATAACTAATGAGTAACCAAATATGTTCTTTGAATTTTCCTTTGAACGCACATGTTGCCTTGTATAAAGAAAAAAGGAAGATGTTAAGGCAATAAGACAAACGTTAATCATAGTTTTCCTTCTTGGATCACTCTTAAGCAGCTGTCTTATTCATTGCTTCATTTCCACTGGAGGCCTATGAATTGGAATTGCAGTACTTTTATAGCTGCATCTGCCTGAGCTCTCTCTGGAAATCTTAGTTCATTAGCAGGAAGCCACTCCAAAATGCTCCACCTTGTTTGTCCCTGGCTCAGCACAACCAGTGTGCAGAGAAAGCATAGATTTTTTCTCTAAGATAAACTGGATAAAAAAAGGACTGCTGTTGAGTTTTGTGGATATGGGTCATGCAGAGCAGACTCAGGTTTTCGTGGCATGTGATGGACTGCTACTTGATTGCAAGCAGTTCTGGAGAGAGAGTGTGGGAGGATCCACAAAGCTCGACTGGAAACATAAGATCAAACTGTTTCATTATGTTTCTGTTGTTTGTCTTTTCCAGCTGGGCTGTTTACACTAATATCTCTTCTTTAGTATTGCAACATGTGTGCTTCCCTCATTATTTTCCTCTTCCACCTCTGTGAATCAGCAATGACATAAAAATGAGAGGAGAAACAACCTGGCAAATACTCAAGAGCTCTTAAGGTTGATGAAGGTATGGAAGCGAATACTCAAATTTGACTAATTCTGCTTTTTTGTTCTTTGTCAGCAATGGATGTTTTCAGCCTGGTGCTGCATCTGAGTCTGAAGCACAGGAAATAAACACAGTGCAGGCTTGATGCCATACCAGCCAGGGAAGGTTTTGACTTAAATGCACCCTTTAAGGGTTCCCAGGTTGAGATTATAGGTGTTTCCAATTGCCATTGGAAATTTCAAGACATTCTCAGCTGTTGGGTCAAGAGCTCACATTACCAAGCAGGACAGCCAGGTGTTCTCAGACTCACTGGAAACAGCAGTTTATACAGAAGACTTTGGGAATAGTATGTCAGCTTTGAGGGAGGATCCGCTGGTTCGTTGTGTTGAAAAGCTTTCCAACTGCTCCCTGCCCCCCTTTGGAGGAAAGTAAAATGCACCAGGTATCTCAAGGACAATGAATGAATGTCAGTACAGCATCCTTGCTAGTCCAGCCACCTTGTGCCATTATCCCAGTGTGAGACATGAGCATCTTCTGGCCATAGGTGTTCAGTGCAAGAAACAAGGACTCTCCTGCACTTGTGTGTGTTCGTAGGCTCACACCACAGATCATGTGGCTTTACAAACAAGGACCTGGGAGTCCAGGTGGACAGCAGGGTGATGGCCAGCCAGCAGTGCACCCTCGTGATAAAGGCAGCCCTCAGTATCCTGGGCTATATTAGGAAGAGAGATGCCAGCAGGGCGAGGGAAGTGATCCTTCCCCTCTGCTTAGCACTGGAGAGATGTATCCAGAGTTGGGGTTCCAAGTAGGAGAGAGTCAGGGACACACTGGAGAGTGTCCAGCAAAGGGTCACAGGAATGACTAAGAGGACAGAGCATTTTTCACAAGAGGAAAGTCTGTGAGAGAGCTTTAACTCATCAGCCAGGAGAAGAGAAAGCTTGTGAAGATCTCATCAAAGCATATAAATATCGGATCAGAGGGTCAAGAAGACAGAGCCAAACTATCCTGAGTAATATCTAGTGGCAGGGCAAGAGGCAGTGGGCACAACTGAAACACAGAACATTCCATAAGAAAACACTTTTTGACTGTGTGGGTGATTGGGCCCTGGCACAGGTGACCTAGAGAGGTTTTGGAGTTGCCATTCTTGGAGATATTCAAAACCTGACTGGACACTGTCCTTTGCAATCCACTCCAACTGACCCTGCTTGAGCAGGAGTTGAACTAGAGGGTCTCAAGAGTCTCCTTCCCACCTCAACAATTCTATGAAAACAGAGTTGGATTGGTCTGACATGGAAACTTGAGTGAGAACAGCTTCATTCAAGTATAAATTGGATTAAGGTGAATAGGCTTGACTCAAAACAGAGTGACTGTTCTGATTTTGTGAATATATGTAACAGCAGAGATCTTCTTACAGTCTTCAGTCTTCTACAAGCTGCAGGCTGTGTGGTGCCTGGCATAATGAGGATGTAGCACTGCAGACCCTGCTGAGCACAGAAGGGTATGTTCTTCAATGGCTTTCTTCTCTCCTTCAAGGTCTCAAAAGATAGTGCAGGCAATTACTTGCTTTCACAAATTGGATTTTTCTGGATTGCACCAAGTATTCCACTGTGCAGGTTCTTTGATATGTATCAAGGGCTGTTTTTCCTGAAAATGTGGCTTTTTTTTCTCTGCCAGAAGGTGGTAACATCTGCTTCTCTAAACTACATTATACTTGGGGGGGGGGGGGAGGTGGTGAAAGCCTATTTTATTTGGTTTATGCTGTCAGAACTTGACTGACTTTTTCACAGCCTTGTAGATGAAGATCCACTATATTTAGTCTCTGTGGAAGCTGATTGATCTAGGCAAATGAGAAGATTTGCAAGTCCTTAACAGACGTCAGATATTGTCCATATAATATTGTATTCAGGACAGGAAAGTGGACCAGCAGCTTCCCCTCCCACTCCTAGTTAGAGATGGATATTGAGGGAATGCTTGAAAAGCAACATAGGCTTGTTTTACACCCTAATAAAGCGGTAGTTTGTTTTCTCATGGTGTATTTCAGAAGAACAAATGACTATTTTGACTGAAATTTGGTGGCAAACTTCTGTAAAGTGAGGCACAATAAGGTGACAACTTACATAGGTGAAACCTTTGTCATAATGAGTACAATGATAAACACATCAATAAATTTTCAAGATCTTGAACCCAGCAGAAAAGAAAAAGCATAATTGACTGGCTAACAAGTGAGGTGCCCAGGCGGGAATAGCATAGAATTGACTGACTCGTACTTGGTATGTGAGGTACACCTTCTGCTGAGGAGATGCAGTTTCCCCCTCTCCAGCTGCTAAAGTCATGGTCTCCATCCCTCTTAATCTGCTCTGCACTTAGAGAAGCAAAAGCAAACCAGAGACTGTCTGGAGCAAAGACTGCTAATTAAAGAACCTGGTGTATTCATGTTTATTTATAGCTGAATCTGGGGTCGTCTGGGGTGGTTTTCCTAAATCATCTTTTAATTACCTCCCAAGCATTTTCTTTGCCTGTGAAGGTCATGTGGGACTGAAAGGAACACAGACAAGTGAAGGGCATGTTTCCATGACTTCTACTGCACACAAAGCTCTAGGACACTGAGACTTGAGTTATGATGCTTTGGGAAGAGTAGGATGTCTTGGTCACTATAGTCCTATAACCTGCATACTTTGTAAGGCCTCAGCACTGATTCTTGTTAGGCTTTGTCTGCTTTTGTTTTAGCCACCCTAGAGCTTTAGTTTTGTTTGTTTACTAACAACATCTTTTTTATTACCTTTTTTTTCCCCTAATGACAAGGAAGCTGTTGCCTAATTTGTTTTCCTCTTTCTTAATGTTGTATAAGCATGTGGAATTACCTTAATTTTATATAGGCAATTATAAGAAGCAGTTATTAGGATGAAACATTTATTGCTGTAGCATAAAGTAATGAGATAATGTAGGTGTGGTATGACAGTAGAGGCCACCAAAAAGTAAGTCAGAGGATATGGTATAGAGTAGTGGAGACATGGGGTGATAATGAAAGGGCAAAGAATAATAATGGAGACATAAGGCTATTGACAGCTCAACCATGCTCAGTTAAAGAAGTGTAGAGCTGGACAAAATCAGTTTTGGTGATTTTAGAGCTGTTCAACTTGTGGACACAGTTTCTTACCTATAGCAAATCTGGGTGCAATGCAAGTTGCACATCAGTGAAGAAACAATTCAGTGTAGAATTGCCCTAGAAAATGTGTTAAATCACTCCAATGTGGGCCCTGGAGGGACAAGGAAGAAACCATTGATGGCATACTCCTCAGCAAAGAGGAAGAAACACCATCACAAACACGATGCTCCTTCTAGCAAAGGACTGGGGCTGCTAAGAAATTGTTTCCACCTTGGCCGCCTGTTCTTCCCCTCAGGCTGATCTTTGAGGCTGATTTACTGTCACAGCTGACAGCCAGAGGGGCAAGAGAAAGGAGAGGATAATACAGGAGAACGCTTTAGTGTAGTAATCTTTGACTGTATTATTGAGCTGTGCATTGTATTGTTGGGATAATTGGGACTCCAAAGGTTGATATCATTGTAACTGCGCTGTGATAACAGTTTATTGTATTTTAGTTACGCTGTTAAGATTTTCATTATTCGAAAAGAGAATTTTTGGCTTCCCAAATGAGGCATTTCCCCTTTTGCTCATAATGAGGCTGTGACTGTAATAACCAGTCACATGGGTACTACGGGGATGGAAGAATGACGAGCGTGTTCACAGAGAACAAAGGGCTGTGCTGATGCAGTGAAAGAAATCACGGCGAGGAATAGACAAAGCCAGAATGCTCTTCATCCCGATGACGAATAGAATACTTGGGCTGTATTACTTATGCTATTTTGGCAATCTCCTGAGCAACCCAGTGGGAGGTGTTCCTGGTGATGTATGAAAGAAGCCAAAAAAAATAACAGCTGTCTGAAAGAGTTTTCCTGCATTAGGTAAAGCAGGGAAATGGTGAGGGGAGAAAATGTTCCGTTGAGATAGCTTGCATATTTCATGCCAATTTCTGCTCTTAGTTTAGTTCACAGTTGATTGACTTCGTACCATTTGCAGGGAGGGGAAGCACTAGATGTTCCTAGTATTTTCTTTCTCAGTTTTTTTATCCCAGATGGGTAATTTCAACCATGTGATGGAACTGGGAAATTGACATCAAATTGGCATCAACCAGAACCAGCCACAAATTTACTCAAAGCCAACTGACCCGTTAGGTACAACACTGTAATAAAGAAGTAAGGAGAGATGAAGGAGACAGAACAGTCCATGCTGATTCGGACCTCTTTGAGAAGTGCTCCAATTTCAGAGCATGCATCTTTCACATGAAAACACTATTGTAAATAACTTCCAGTAGCTGCGATATTTTAGGATGATTTAGATGGTGCACATCTGTCTTCACCTGGTGCTGGCACGTGAAATTATTGAGTAAACAATTATGTTAAGAAATTTAGAGCTACATGTTGTGACTATTGCTAAGCAGCAATCAAAACCTGTTGTGTTGTTTGGATTGAATACAGTGCCTGAGGCTTCTCGGAGAAGCCACTTCTATGCTTTGATGCTTTACTGGCTTTCACTGAGACACACCAGAAACTAAGGGCTGTTACTCTAAGGCCATGGGAGTGAAACGTTGCTTGTTTGCCTTGCAAATATTTGGAACCTGATTAGTCCTTATATTCTCAATACCTCATCTTGAATTTGGGGAGTGTTTTATCCATAGGGTAGAAACCTAAAACAAACCCCCCAAAACACACCTTCTGCCCCTCCCAACAACAAAAAATCCCCCCATCAAACAAACAAACAAACAAAAAGCCAACAGCTCCCAAACAGGGCCAATGTAAACAGCTGAAGACTAATGACAATGTATTTGAGATAAGTGGAAACAGGAAATTTGGGAGTGCAATTTGCATAAACACTTGGATACTTTCTTGCCCTTGGAGTCAAATGAAATATATTTCATATTATCTCTCTAAAAATCTTAGCATTTTTTAAAAATGTTAAATTAAAATTGATTTTTTTTTCTCATTCTCATGGTAACGTGAAGGAAAAAAACTTTTTCCCTGTGTTTAATAATTTAATTTAAGATCCCTTCAAAACAAATTTAGGGGAAAATTACTTAATTATTTGATTTGCTCAAATTTACATGTTTTGTGTCCACCTCCAGAAAGAAATTGTCCATGTTCCCAGTGACAGGAACCACAGAGCAGTGCAGTAGAGTTCACAGCTTTGAGCTTTCACGAAAGGTTCGCAGCACTAGAGGCACAACAGGAAGCTGTGAGCTGGCTGCCAAGAGAGAGGGGGCTGACAGAAAACTCCTGGGGCTCTTCCCCAGCATGCCAGTGTGGAGGGAACAAGTTGGGATGCTTCGTGAGAGTTGCTCTGCACCTTACCTTGGTGCTGACCCGGGAGGTTCATTCATGCTTGGGGTGTCAGGGGTTACTTTTTGAGCGGAGCACTGGGCAGGGCATGGAGTGCCTGAGCACCGCCCATGGACATGCACCCTGTGCAGCTGGCAGTGACCCCAGGGCAGCCCTCAGTGGCTGGCTTTCAGGACGTGTGACAGGCTGAGGCAGGAGGTGCTTCAGGCAGTGTCTCTGGGCCTGTCCCATTGGTATTTTGTGCAGCCACGGGAAGGGTGAGATGTAGGAGAAGAGAGTGGTGCAGCATCTCTAAGTCCTCAGCTGGGTGTGTCTCTCTGGGGAGTCGTGAGTGCAGGGCTGAAAGCCCCTCCTGGCTGCAGTGCAGCCTCTGAGCTTGGGGGAGGAGCAGGGAGACCCCAGGAGCGTAACTTCTCTCAGGATGGGGGATGCCAGTGTCCCCCAGGGAGGCATAGCTGCATTCTGCTGTGCTGAATCTCCAAAAGGGGGCAACTCTGGGTCAAATGCACCCTTTGCATTGCATACAGAATTAGCAGGGGTTAGTACAGGATTCTGGCAAAGCCTCTTGTGCTGTGACAGAGCTCTGCATAATGCAGCACCCAACACCCTGCTTGCTGCAGAGAGCTGAGCTCCACAGTCCCGACGGAGACAACATTTCTGCCTCCATTCTTGGACCTGGAGAGCTGCTAGGATTGAAAATTCTCTTATTTGCCTACAAAGCAGGCAGGTGGGAGTTGACCTGATCTAACAGCAGAAGCTGGTACTTTCTTGGGCTGAATAGCAAAAATCTTGGCTCAGTGTGTGTGGGAAAGGGTCAGATAGACCTGATTCTGTAAGTGGTAACTAAAAGAGAAAATCCGGATTTCCTTTTACATTATATTGCACTCCATGGCATGGAGGTTGCATTTTTCATCTGTTTGGTTTACCCCCTAATGTAGAGATGAATTCCCAGGTTGAAACTGTGAGATAAGCACATGTTGCTCTTCTTCTATGAACTGAGGTGCCAACCTCAAAGTCTGGGCTGAGGTAATCTACAAATGTGTCCTCCTCATGAATGTTCTTTAATCTGGAAAAGAACTTTTGCCTTCCAGTGATGCATCTGTTTTGCTTTCCAGAGCTGACAGCAACACCGATCAATTGTATTATTTGGTGCTACAGGAACGCAGTGTAAGAAAAAAAGGAGTTATAAATTATTATTACTCCTTTGGCATCCACAGGTGCAGGTGGGTGGTAATTTGGTCTCCTCGACTGCATGAATTATTCAGAGATTTGTTAGAATTCGTAGGTAGACATGAAATGATACTTCTGTACCCAGATGAGATGAATGATGGAAACAAACATTAAAAAAAAATCTCCAAGAAACAAAAAAACATACCTGTTCTCCAAAGTGAAGTCAATACATATTCTCAATGATTTGGAGGATTATATTATAGAGCTTTGGGTCATGATGATCTGTCTAGTGACCTTGAGCAAAGGGAAGGAGTTTAACATGTGGAGAAATGCTTATGAAAAATATAAAGGAAATTTAACAGGAATTAATGAACTCAGTATCGCTTGGAAGCCAGTCTGACATGGATATATATTCCTCCCGCAGACAGTTTCTTGGAGAGAGTCTATTTTAGAGGGAAGTGGTTAGGCATAAAGCATCGCATTAAGTCTTCAGCCTTAGAGGTATGATTGATTTATTTGCAAATGATGAGTGATTATGTCCTAATGATGTTTTGAAAGACATGAAGTGCATTTCGCTGTGTGAATGACCCTTGGCTTTAAATTCCAAGAGGTGACAGTTACTGGGCATGTCAGTGAGGGGACAGAGGGGAACTGCACACTGTGCCACTGTAATCACTGTGAAATCGTGTAATCTGTGTCATTTCAGTAGCCAACTCACCAAGGAACCTGAGGAAGCTGTAACCAGGGGGTGGGGGGGAACAGATTAACAGGAGTGCCTTCATTATTCTTTATAGAAGTGGGGGTTGATATTTTTTATACCAGCTTGTCTTTTTCTGAGGAGCTGGATCTTTTCTGCTCTGTGTCCATTTTTTGTGATTCATTCTTCCTGCTCTGTGATACACGGGTGGTTTGGATATCCACAGTTCAATTGCTGTGCCTCCTACTAATACTGTGTTGTGTTGGAAGAGAATCCACTTAGCTTAACAGCTCTGTGGCTGCTTCTCTTTCCCACTTCATTTTCTGAAGGTAAAGATGCCAAATAAGCAATAGTTATGCTTCTTGGAGACCTCTGGGGATGTGTTTGATCAGAAATGTCCTTGAAGACATGGATTTCCTTTCATAATAGTTGCTGAACACAGGATAAAAAAATCAGTTGTACTCTTGTAATTCCATCCCAATAGTGTCACAACCAGTGGGGGAAGAAAATTTGGAAAGTCTTTACTGTTGGAAGCCATCTCTCTCCAAAACAAAGGGAATGATTCATGAATCATCTTGCTGTAATACTGAGAGTCCTTTTAAAGTGTGAGGCTGAGAGCTTTTAAATTTATTTTATACTGCAAGATCCCATTTCAGGTTATGCAGATCTGTTGCAACAAAAATGCAATAGTCAATAGTGTAACTAGAAGTATTAGAGATAAAGATGTTTGTGTTAGCTTGTACCTCTGCAACAAAGGCTCTATATACAGATTTGAACATCACACTTCCAGAATGAAAATGATCAGTCAGAGGGATCGATGTAATAGTAGTCTTCATATACCTGAAAGGATATTGCCATGAAAAGGAATTTTATTTTGTTTCATACCTGTCCTTGATGCACAGCATACACTGCAACACAGGAGATGCAGGGCTTTGGTCAAGCCTGCTAACAGTGAAGACAGCAAAGCCTCTGCCAAAGTGGCATGCAGTGGCATAGCTGTGGAGTCTGCACTAGTGAAAGTTAAAAACAAGCCAGGAAGGAGTCTGTCTGGAATAGCTATAATTAATAGGTGTTATCTCTGCCTTGCTGCCTTCAGTCCCCTCTTTTAACATGAAACAATATTTCTCTGTTATATGTAATGTATTTTTCTCTTAAAACATTGTTAGTGGATTGTGTGCATTCAATTATAGTCATTTGCCAGTAAATTACCCTCTCATGTTCTGTTATTAATAGCATTATGCAGCTCTAATGTGTGAAGGCCATAATGCATACTGGGAGTTTCAGCAGACTGCA
This sequence comes from Dendrocincla tyrannina, assembly GCA_035047865.1. Lineage (NCBI taxonomy): Eukaryota > Metazoa > Chordata > Aves > Passeriformes > Dendrocolaptidae > Dendrocincla > Dendrocincla tyrannina. Next base: position 20,452,000 of record JAWWMP010000001.1, read on the forward strand.
AAAGCCTGCAGGAAGTCCTTCTGCTAACAAGACTACAGCCTGAGTAATAACCAGGGGAAAAGTGCGAGATGGAGTATAGTAATTTCTGCAGAAGGCCGTGTTTTCCTTAAAAAGCTATGATCTGAAAGAAGTTTTCGAGTCCTAGTATCAATTTGCTCTTTGAGGAACTTCAATAAGGCTGGCGACGGTGAGTTTTGCAGGATTTCTTTCTGTTTAGTGATGGATTATAGCTCAAATATCTTAGCAAATTTGAGCTTGGGAATTATCTGTTGAGAGAGATGAGAGAGGAGAACAATGCAGCCATATGGGCTTTGTTCTTACACATGGTTTGACTCTGTGGGGGGCATCGTTCTCCAGCCTGTCAAGGCTCAGCATACAGCAGAAAGTTCTGATGTAATGGATATTCTTTTTAGGAGGAGTCAATTTGTCTGGAGCCCAGGCCTTTAAACTTGGCTGACAGGAAAATTCTCTACTGAGAATTGACTGGCAGACAAACAGCACTGGAGTTTTACATATTTCTGGTATCTCTGAAGATTTTGGGTGTCCTTTATAATACCCAAATTCTAAAAGCTATGCTTTTAGAATTGCTCTTAATTGAATATCCTTGTTTATTTTCTTCCTGGCATGCGGGTCTCCCAACTCCAGTCAACACAGCCAGAGATGTTCCCTGCAGACTGAAAATCCTTTAGATAGTATTTTATTGTGTGTCTAACTCTCTGTACACCAACGCAAGTATCACCTGATTGACCTGAATTCATCAAATGGATGTATCAAATGTACTTGGATTCAGCAGTCTTTGTGGGTCCCTCCCAACCTGACATATTCTATGATTCCATTGTTTATACAGAAAGTTAATGATGAGGATGACACTTAAAAGATAAGCTTCCAGCTACTACTCTTAAATATTCTTTCACTGCTTGAGATTCCAGCTCAGAAAGGTGTAGGTGAAAATTAAGACCACTTTTAGCAGGAACTATTTGTTTAATTTGCAAGTCCTTACAGTGCTGCTGAAACAGCACTTGCGGGTGGGTAAAGAAATGCAGCCTGCACTTGAGACAAGCACTGCAGCTAGAATCAAATGCTCACGGTGTCTTCCCTTGGCACAGCTTCCTCTGTGCTGGCACAAAAGTCTGATGAACAAATGTCTCTGATCCCAGGGGGGAAATTTCTCTCCCATCTGGTGCAGCTCCCCAGCCTTAACTGTCAAACAGGGGAGTAAAGACTGCTTAGCACGAACGACTTTGCCCACGGAGCTTTCTTGTTACTCAGTTTATCTGTCGTGCTGAACCTTCAGCAAAGACCAACTTCAGAAACCTGTTTTTACAAAGTCCTCTGTGGAGGAAGAAAAAGTGGGGCTTTGAACAAATGCCATAAGGTGGAGAGTCACGTCTGTTTCTTGTATTGATCCCATTGTCTGGCCAGTTTAAAGGCTGTATGCAGTTCGGAAGGATACGCTGTTTTAACTCAATCTTAACAGGGGAAAGAAAATAATAGCTTTGTTTACTCATCAATACATTGCTGATAAAAGAAGTATTTGTCTTTCATAGTGGGCACGCATAAAGAAGCCTTGGCTGAAAGCCTTTTGTTCTTGCTTTAAACACGGTGAAGGGAACAGAAGGTGGAAAAAATAAAATAGGTTTAATCGCAGCAGAGTTACTTATATTTATTGCTTTGATTTCTTACACAAATTGACCAAAATGGAAATGAAAACGGTTGTTTTCGAATGGTGTTGGAAAACATGCAATAAGTTTTTTGAACTTTCAGATTTTGGGTAGTGGATGCACATAGAAGCCTTGGAACTGGTAGTTCTTATGTGATATATCTTCTCTCCACTTCCACAATGAAAAACAGTAATAAAGAAAACCCAAGATCTGTAATTCAGCACTGCCTCAGAGGTTTTTCCTTTGGCTCTGAGCAGGGTACTAATTGCAGAGATTAGGCAGCTCTTGGGTATTCATCACATGTACTTGCCCTGACTTAAGATGTTTAATTTAGTTGCAAAATAACTCGTCTTGAATTTGTAATTGTAATAATTGCCATTAATAACCTGGCAAGGTAGTTGGCCTTTGGCACTATGTCAGGGGGAAAAGTGATAGTAAGATAGCTCTTGTCTGAAGATTTAGAAAGCTAGATAACATCAGGGGGTCGGGGGCAGATGAAGGGGTGGTGAGGAAGAGAATACCAGAAACAAGGCATCATGACAGGCATCTTGGGGTTTGCAGTTGGGATTTATGCAACAGGCTTATGCAATTTGGCTGTAATTCTTTGTAGAAGAAGACAAGGTGTCAAATGCAAAAGAAATAATAGGGGGGATGAGGAAGATGAAGGCAGGAGAGCATGAAATGACAGGCAGTTGAGAATATTTTGGAAGCAGAATAAAGCCATATGCTGAGAGCGATATCAATGGTGGCTCATGCAACTGCAGAGCAGAAAGTATTTTTCCCTGGGTAGGCTGCCCATTTCAGCTAGCTGAATAAGTCATCTCCACTGAGGTGTGATGACCCTTCAGTGGAATGGGTGGGGTTTCCAAAGCAGTCAGTCTAACAGGAGCTGTCTCCCTTTCCCTGATGGTCTGCTCCTGGTGCAGTAGCCTGGTGGAAGGCACCCAAAGCAATGGTGACCTTGCCCTGAGGGTGCAGCAGGGCTGCCCCAGTGTGAGGGGGGCTCCGTCAGGGGAGCCTGACTGGGACAGGAGGACACCAGGGCCTTGGCCAAGCCGAAAGGGTGTCCTCGGGCCTGAAGAGGGAGGCAGGCTGGAGGGAGGAGGGGAACCAGCATAGGGAGGATAAGGAGGTAGTTACAGAAATTAATGCTTGTCATTGCTTGTCATCACCTGGCAGGATTGCCCCCCACCTCGCCTTGTGTCAGGAAGAATTAAAAATGGTCAGTCTTTTAGTGGTAAATGTGACCCACAGCTACCTAACATGTTGTCTTCCTTTGTTCTGAGGATAGCTCTTCCTCTAGCTTTTCCCCTGCTACTGCCTAACACCATTTCAAGAAGTCAACGCCAGGACAAAGTTACAAATGAAAACATACAAGGAGAGGTTTGTGCCAAAGACTGGGGCTGCCATGCCAGATTGCTGCTGCATCCATGGCTGGCCATGAGGGCAGCTGAGCCAGAGGGACTGGAGCTGTAGGTCAGGGGGTCACTGGAGCTCTCAGGAGCTGCATGCTCATCCTTGTGTCTCTTCCTCCAGTCTATAGCCTTCTCGGACATGGGCTGACCATCACAGGCTTTGAGTCAGTAGGTACTCTTTTGGGACTGGCTTGGTCCACATATGTATCGTGGTTTTGCTTTCAACAAGGATCAAGATTGTTCCCCATTCCTGCCCTTCTTGCTTGCCTTGTGTAATGGTTATCACAATAGACAGGACACAGAGATGAAGGACTAAAGGGTCTGCAAGTTAAGCCTTGTGTGCAGTTAAGCCCTTCCCTGCCACCAGTGCTGTGGCCACCAAAGGCTGCAGAGACTGCCCAGCACCTTGGCAGCACCTGGCAGCAGGACCTCACGCCCCTGGCTTGTGTCTCTAAATTGATGTCAGGACTGATACAGCCAGTGGTTAACTGGGACACAGAGATCCCTGCTCTAGCCAGTCCAGTGGTTAACTGGGACACAGAGATCCCTGCTCT
>JAWWMP010000001.1:20467878-20510201 GCA_035047865.1 Dendrocincla tyrannina
AGGAAGGAAGGAAGGAAGGAAGGAAGGAAGGAAGGAAGGAAGGAAGGAAGGAGGTAACTCAGAAGGAAGGAAAAGAAAGAAAGAAAGAAAGGTAGAAAGAAAGCAGAGTTACCCAAACCCCCAAGGCATACACTCGTTATTGCTTGGGCCCCATATGTAGCTGTGCAGTTGAACCTGAGCTAGAAACGAGCAGGTTGTGCCAGGACCAAGAGCGCTTTGAAGGAAAGCCGGAGTAAGTGCAAACCCGTGACACGAGTTAAGACCCTGAAATAATGCCGTTTTTGCTCGTGCATGTGCAGACCCCAGTGCTGAGCAGTGGATCCTGCTTAATGCAGCACCACTGCTGCCAGCCAGCTGGAAAATCCCTTGGCTCAGGGGCTAGGAACGTGTTCCTGCTGCAGGAGATGGGGCCAGCAAGGAGCAAGAGACATTTAAAAGAAGGTGGCTGGAGCGTTCTCGGTGTTTGCAATGATAGGGAACTGTGAGGAGGACGCAGTTCTTTTGGGGTTAGGTCAGCTTGCCCCACCAACATCTTGAGGAAGAGTTGAACTATGAGCAGCTCAGAAACCCCAGGGGATGTTCCCCTCCTGCTCCGCCTGGAACACACTGCGTAGCAGAGTTGAACCCTCTGTGGTAAAATCGCAGGGTCCTTGAGGAGCTCTGTTAACCTTGAAAATGTGTGTAGTAGATTTACTTTCTACCTGCAAAGCAGAAAGCACCTCTTATTCCCAGGCACGAATGACACGGAGTCCGGTCCAGAGGCAGACTTGAAAGGACATCCATCTGCTGTTTGTGGGAATTTAACCGAGCCGAGACCGCTGAAACACCGAAAACAGCGAGAAGAGCAGAATGATTCCCAAAGCACTGCCTGCCTTCTAATTGCTGCCCATCTCCTTTGGTGGAAAGGAAGAGAAGGAGTTCACACAAGCGCGAGTGCTCGCAGACTTCTCTTGGGGGGAAAGCGCTTGTCTTTCTTCTCTTGCTTTCGGATGCTTCAGATGAGGAAAGCAACATGTCAGACTGCAGAGAGAGGAGAGCCAGTCAATGTTCCCTTGGTATGTGACGATCAAAGATGTGCGCGAGCTCTGCTGTGCCCTGAGAACAGCGGCAACTGTTTCCTGAGGGAACAGCGCTTAGTTCCACGCAGGAACTGTCCCTTCTCTCCCCGTGTGGTCCCACAGCCCGGGAGCTGCCTGCCTGCCTGCCTTGGGAGAGCACAGTATTCAGCTTTTCCCAGTATCCAAAGGGCAGCTTCACCAGTTATCCTCTGCCAATCAAAAGCAGCAGGGAGATGAGTCCCAAAGAATGGTTATTCCCTGGTTAGTGACATGGCTGGCACGGATTTTCTTGCGAAGAACCACCGGCCTACAGCTATTAAACAGCAGGAATTCATGAAATTCACGGCCACCTTTACCACTCAGCTGCCTTTCGTCATTTGAAAAGTCTGTGATTTTGTTCTGATTACTGCACTTTAAATGCAGAAAAGAATAGAAGCTAAGGGAAAAACTGTTCTTCACATTCAACTACCATTTTATTATGGGCATTTTAACCCTCAAACTGTACTGGCTGCTGGCTGGTATTTCCATCATGTTGGAGTGCCTGTATTCCTCTCGTGTTCCTGATGAGGCCCAAAGTACAGAGAACATAAATGACAGGGAAAAAGCTGCAGTTTTTTTAATGACCAAAATCCTATATATTTTAAATCCCTAGCCTAAGGTTACAGCACAACAAAGCAGGCAATGTTTCTTTCAGCTGCAGTTCACTTGAAAACTAGGAGTGAACTTCAGTGTCCCCAGGTGACAGGAAGCAGCAGAGAGTCCCCAGTACAAAAGCAAAAACCCAGTCACGCACCAGCCAGCACCGCTGAGTCGAGGGGATCTGTTTGCCAAGAATACAGTGATATCTTTCTTTGTAGAAGGAAAAGAGATAAGGGAAGGGCTGTCAGAGAGCCAAGGAGACAAAAGGAGATGAAGGAAAAATTAAAAGGAGTCAATAAGTCAATAATAGTGAGAGATAATTAATTAATTGGGACACACATAACATTTTCCCCCACCTCATCAGGCAAAGGGTTGCACTGATTTTGCCATCAGAAAGGAGGAACAGCATCGGCTTAGCTAAGTTCTTAATACACATGACACCTTTCGTGGGAATTTCTGCCTGAACACTAGGGCAGTTTTCTGAGATGAGAATTATTTTTTGTCACTTGAAAATTGCACTTTTGTGAGGGGCTGTATCGGGGAAAAAGTAGGTGAGATGTTGGGGTGATGTTGGAGCCAAAAGCTGCACAGCTGACAAATGAGATTTCTGACAAGGAGAGGTGGAGAGGAAAAAAAAAACCACCCAAAAAACCAACCAAGTTCAATTCCTGGTGATTCTAACAGATTGGTGAAATTGCAGGCTGTCACTGGGAAAAGTCATATTTCTTAGACACAAATGGACAGGGGACACTGATATGAAAATGCCAGTGTGAGTCAGGCTCTGAATTACGTTGTTAGGTTTTAGCAGTCTTTTCTTGGCTCTCAGCTGTGGCCATTTGACCCTGGCTGAACGCCCGGTGTCCACCCAAACCGCTTCAAACCCCCCTCCTTCGCCTTTCCAGGGGGAAAGAAAGAAAGAAACAACTAGCTAAGAACTCATGGCTAGAGATAAGGGCCGGGAGAGGCTTTGATTAACTTCAACAGGCAAAACAGAATAATGCTGAAATTTATTACTAACAGGCTAAGAGCTAAAAAGTAAGAAATAAAACAGCCTTTAAAACACTTTTCCGACCACCCCTCCCTCCTTCCATGCCCTGCCATCCTCCCCCTGCCAGTGCAGGGGACAGGGAGTGGAAGGTTTGCAGTCAGTTGTTGCTTTCAGCCGCTTGCAAACGTAAGTCCAAGACCCCTTTGGGCAGCAGTTCTTCCAAACCTGCTTTTCTGTGGGTCTTCCCATGGGCTACAAGGGGACAACTTGCCTCACCACAGTCCCCACCGCGGCTACAGGGGATCATAGCTTTGAGTCCTTCCCCTGCTTTCTGTGGGGTCCCTCCCATGACAGACAGTCCTCTGCTGGCCTGTGGGTCATTCCACTGGATGCAGTCTCTTCTGGATAAGCTGTACCTGCTCCAGTGTGAGTTTCTCTCTCACGGGGCATGGCCACAGGTCTCTTGCAGGACCCCGCTCCATCCTGGGCCTCCCACGAGGTAACAGCCTCCTTCATGCATCCTCCTGCTCCAGAGTGGTCTTCTCCATGGGCTACAGGGGGGTCTTTGCACCCCAATGGTCTCCCATGGGCTTTGAGGGGATAGCTCAGCTCACCATGGTCCTCACCATGGGCTACAGGGGGTCACAGTTCTGAGTCTTTCCCCTGTTCCCCTGGGGTCCCTCCCCCTCCTTCTCCTCCTGCACTGACCATGATGTCTGTGTTGCTCATCCATGGCTGCAATTTCAACTGCACAACAACTCCTCGACTCTTAAACATGTTATCATCCAGAGGCGGTGCCACGATTCCAAATCAGGAAGTCCCTCCTGGACACGACTGTCACTGACTCCATAGGACAGGGAAATCTTCTAGCAGCTTCTAACAGAAGTCACCCCTCCCCTTATCAAAACCCAACCACAGAAACACAGGACACAGCAAAGGTTTAAGACAGGGGTTTTAGCAAGCTCAAAGTTACTGTTTGCACTACACCACATTACAGGCATGTTCAGGACCCATTACACCAACTGCAGTTTGCACAAGCAGTTTACATTCTAGGTATTGTGTAAGGATGTACATATGTGTGGTGAAACCCCCTGAGAACCATAAAATCTGTTTGGAGAGAGGAATGGCAAGAAAAGGAATGAAAAGAACTGGCTCATATTCCATCCACAGAGTTGCACTTGAATTAAAATAAATAAATAAATAAATAAAACTGGAAAACAAACGCTACATGAAGCTCCAGGTTTCTCGTCCCTTAACCTTTTGTCCTGCCTATTTTACCAGAAAGTATTACTGAAAATCTTCAGTGGCAAAGGGTCCATGCACTAGCAGGAATTTTTTGTTCTTTCTGGTGCATGGCTGAGTTGCTGTATGATGATGGAGCAGAAGCAGACAAAAGGATATTTGTATTTTCTGGGTACACGTTGGCACACGAATTTGTTCCTTGGGCTTGAACTTCCAGTCAGTCAACACATGCTGGAGTACTAAAAATGTAACAAAATTGAATCTGGGGAAGGCAAAACTGATAAGAGATTTGCTGCTCCTGGGAGTGTGAATCAGACCTTTCCTGCAGCAAAGCTGCAAACGTCACCTGAATGTTGAGTGCACCAAGAGCTGATCACAGAGATGGGGAACTTCCCTGCCTGATCGCAGCTCTGATCTGATAGTGGGGAGTACCTGTTTGTTTCTGTACTTAACTGTCTGCAAACTAGCAACAGAATGAAGTATCCAAGATGCTTTTGATAACTTCCAGGCAGGACAGCACAATGAGCATTGCAGCTAGAGATGTGTGCGCTGATATTAAGCAGTGGCTTTTGAGATAGTGCGGTGGATTTAGTTCATATTTAAGTAGAGCCTTGGACTATAATTTCTGAGATATTTTCATGTCTACCTTTGATCTAAAATGTGTTAATCTAATGAGTGGGTAGAGAAAATGAGTTACTATGGGAACAACATCTTTCTCTAACTTATAGCCCCATCTGGCTGCTCTGGCAATCGAAGCACGTTGCAGAATGGAGCGAGGCCGCCAGAGACCAACGCGCCTTTCAGTCTTAGAGGGAGCGTTCAAGGCTGGGGTTGGGGGGCAAATAATAACTGCAGGCCTCTGGGAGCTGCATCATGTGCTTCAAACAAAAGGAGAAGAAGAGGAGCGAGCTGGGATCTGACTGTGATAAGGAGAAAACCCAAAAAAGCGAGAGTCATCTAGCGGGAAGGAGAAAAAGGCTGCATTTCTTGTATGATTGCAACATACAATTTTGCATAGTAATAAGATTACAATATCTGATCATACATATTAATGACTAGGTGGAGACTAGGTGGTTTGGGCAGAGCCTTCCAGAACCTTCTTTTGGCATCAGGATTAGGTGGTCGTTTCCGGTCTTCAGCCTCACTCTGGGGGTCTTTAACTCCTCTTCTTCACCTTGACCTCTTCAGCCTTCATTGTTCATGACCTAGTCACTGAAGCTTACAGAAACTACTGGCTTAAGGCCATTTTATTCAAAGTATCTACATTGTCCTGATTAATGACACTGGATTGATTGTGTAGTTTTCTAAGATCAGGTCCAGTGATTTGAACAGAACACATCTCCATGTTCTCCTATGAACTCGAGCAGGGCAGGTGTTGAGCAGTTTTTACCATCCAGTTAACCATTTCTGGGGTTTATCCTCGTTTCAACAGTGTAATGCCCGTGAAGAGGTAAAAGATGAATTTCTTATTATTGCTCATATAATTAAGGGGAGAATTTTTCTCTGAGTGGAAATGTTTTAATTTCTCATTTGATTCCTAGTGATCTAGTGCCTGAACAAGGCAAAGGAAAAAAACATATGAACATGCTGCCTCCCTTCAGCTCACTGCAGCAGGTGAGCTCACCCCAACTTCAACACCTAGAGGTGAGCAGGAAATATTTTCTTTTTAGTTTGATACCTTACTAGCCAATGTGTGTCATTTATTTTGCCTGCTTTCTCAGGAAAAGAGCTGTACAATTCACGTGGTTAAATCAAATCAGGATCCAAGTATTTTGATTTACTTTTTTTTTTTAAATAAAAAATAATTGAAAAATAATTAGTGGAATACATGTTCAGGATCAATATCAACACCATAAATAAAAATACTAGACATTCATATGTAATCAAAGGCATGCTATATTCTGAATTTCTAACTGGGTTTTGACTACCAGTCTCCTATTCCAATGTCTGTCTTCACAGTCACAATTTTTTGTACCTTTTTATTTTATTTTTTTTACTGCTAACTCCTGCCCTCAAGGTCTCTTGGTATTCCCTTGCTTGCTTTGTAATCCAGCTGATGGTCAGCCTAAGGAAGTGTCATCGTTGGTCATTTCCTCCCAGCACTATAAGCTTTTGGGTGACGCCTTCTCAGACAGCCGCAGGTCTTACACTCACCCAGGTTATGTCAAGGTTGCTCTCCTCCTGGCTGCTGTTGTCCAGTAGCATCCCTGGGGAGTCGTGTGGTTCCCCCACACCTCCCATCACACTGGTACCTGCCCCATTCTTGTCACTCATGCCACGCTGCTCCACCTGGGACAGTGGTGCTCAAGTTTATCTGATTTGTGGGTCATTGTTCAGTATTCCTACAACTTGAACTTTGTCTCTCTGGTGTTGTTTCCGAAGTTTAATGTTCTGTCTGTTATAAACTCGTTGATTTGCTGACTTCGCATGTGTGTACCTCTGTTGGAAACCTCAGGGACTTGCCTAGCTTTCAGCTCACCTGCCCATGAGCCCCTAGCTGGGGTGGCCTGGGTTGCTTTTTCACATCTCTATGCAGCAAGGGAAGTCTCGAGCTCTCTTTTGTGCCACAGGCACATCCCAAAGCTGAGTAGGGTCACCCTACGCCTTTGAAGCAAGGATTTAAAACAGTCAAGGCTGCCTTTCTTCCATTTTGAGCCTTGCTGATGAAAATAATAGCAACAACTATGTGTTGCAATGCGTGCACTCCCGGTCTGCACCAGTGCAAGCACAGCATCTCCCTCCCTGCCTTCAGCAACTGTGCTCCTCCACCTCTGGCTTGTTCCCAAGCTCTTCTCCACAGAGCTTTCTATGATGCAAAGAGGTCAATAATACAAATAATTAATGTCAAGTGGCTGTCAATTGATACAAAGTCGGAAAACATAGCACGTGTAAACCCATATTAATTAATTGCATCCCACGTGGAAATGTGAACAGTAAGCAAATTAGGAGGGATGGTATGGGGATAATGATCAATGCTTATTTTTTCCAGGGAGATGTTGAAAAACAGAGCAGCTTTGGCACGGCTAAGCCCTTCCTGGAGGTGGTTTTTATCTCTCACTTTCTTCTGAAATTTGATTTTTAAATATTTGGTAGTTAAGGGTATAATGCCTACTTTACAGAAAGGTGAGGTGCCCAATCACAAGTTTAAAAATTCCTTTAATGTATTTATCTAAAATACAAAACCAGGAATTACACAGAAAGCAGCAAATGAGAAATTGTATTTTATCTTGACACACAGGCTGCTTTCTCGTGTGATCTGATCTACATTCTTGCTATTTATATTTCATACTTAATCCTTGCATCTGGTGCATTTAGTCCAAGCCAATCTGCTCTCTGAAGCATTTCAGCATCCTCTGAACAAGGTGGAGGAGCAAGGATCTCATCCTGGCACAAACTGGCCTTGAAGGGGGTAATGGCAAACAAGGCATGTGTCAGTCAGGTCAAGTCTCCACCACCACCATGCTAAAAAGACCCCATAGGAAAGACCTTTCTCATACAGACGTATCGATATTTGTGGCGTGGAAGCTATCGGGGGTTTTCCCTGATATTTGGAAGACAGATACGTGATAGCGTCAGGCTTTCTTTTCTATGTTGCAAAAAATTTTTTTGCAGATGGAACAGTGGAGGAAAGCTACAGGAACAAGAGAAAAAGCTCTAGAAAGGCCCTGTTTTTTTAATATACAAAATAATCTCACTAGAATGAGCATGGAGGAGACAAATAGGGGAACAGAGCAACGTATTTAGAATAATACAGTTCTTTACTCGGGAGTAGAACGTTTTCAATACAAGTTTTTTTTCTTAGCACTCTCCTTCTGGCCCAAGTCCAGGCTGCTGCCCACACCAGTCCTTGTCTCCTTTTTGTGCTGCTTCCCTGCCAGTAGTTCTAGGACGCAGTGAGAGTGCAGTGAAAACGCTCTCCTTTCCCAGGGCAGTTTCTCAGAGTGGCAGGTCGCCGTGAACATCAGCGCAGTTACAGGGACTGGAGCTGACGTGGTGTGAGGAAGCTGGAAGGGAGTGGAGTGGCGAAGTTAAGGGCAGGGAGAGCCTGGTCTTGTGCTCCCCGGGGCCCACCCTGCGCTGGCTCAGGGCACAGGAGGCTGTGTGCATTACCTCAAGCTCTTCTCTTACCTAACAGCGAGCATCACTTCCTAAGAGCAAGAAGAGCTGGCTTTTCGTCTCCAAGCCACTCAGAGCCGGGCAGATAAATGCCTGCCTGGAGGACACCCTCCCCCCAAGGCAGAAGCTATCCAAGTTCAGCTGTTAAGGAGAGAGAAGGAGATGAGGGGTGGGATCCTGCTACCCTGCCATGAGCATGAAGGAATGCGTGAAATAAATAGCACATTCAAGGACCCAAATCCTGTTGTAAGGAATACTGCTTTGGGAGAGGAAGGGCTGGGAATCACCTCGGGTTTTCCCGTGCATCCTCCTCATGTTCTTACTTTGAACTCACTGGCTTCTGCAAAGGGAAGGGGAAGTGGCAGATGCCCAAGATAAGCCTTCTCTTGGCTACCATCACTGTGAGAAGCTGACAGGTGAACACCTCGTATCTGGGAGAGGAAAAACGTAAAGGAAGAGCAGGAGGAGGAAAAGAGACAAGATATCTATAAGTGGTTAAGAGTTAGGGAGCTTGCTCTTGCTATGAAAATAAGAGAAGTTCTCCAAACCAAGATCTTAACTTTGGTCATACCGGATATTCTTCCAGCCAAGCAGCACAATTTGTTGAGCACAATTTTGCACAGATTATTCTGCGGGGTCCCTTTGGATGCTGAGAACTGAGCAGTTTTTTTTCAGTCTCTGGTGGAGTAACCAGTATCAAAACACGGGGAGCTGCAGTAATTTCTGCAATTACTCATGGCTGATTTATCACTTGATTGTAGGAATTCAGTTTAAATAGATTTTTTTTTCCAACTCCCTTGCTCCCTAATTGATTATTTTTTGAATGTGGAATCTTTGAGTTTCCCTTATAAAATAGATTAGAGTCATTATAGCTGTGTACTTTTTAATCATTCTGCAGTATAATTACTGTTGCTCCTGTTGTCTTCTGGTTTACGCTGTTTCTTTCTTAGCAGCTCTGATTGCCAGCAGCTTTAAACATTTAATAATCTGTCAAGGTGGTAATTTGTTGGGGGGTTGGGTTGTTGGGGTTTTTTTTGCTGTTGTTGTTGATTGGTTTGGGTTTTGGGGGGTTGGGTTGTTGGGGTTTTTTTGTTGTTGTTGTTGTTGATTGGTTTGGGTTTTGGTTGGTTGGTTGGTTGTGTTGGTTGGTTTGTTTTTTTACCTGAAGACCTTTGCAGTGATATCTTCAAGCACCTGACCTGCCCAGATGGTTTAATATTCACTTATCTCTATCTGGTTGGCCTCGTTCTTTTTAATTGCCCTTCTTCTGGATAACCAAAGTCACCCATTCATCACACAGAGAATGTAAATAAGTCACATGTAACAGTATCAGGCAGTGGGAAAATAGACCCTCCAGAAGCAGTAACAGGGCTGATGGCCAGAGATGACACACAGGCTGTCTGTTGGCACAAAAGAACTTTATTGCAGCCTGAAACAGCATTGGTAGTAAATGCAGGCTGTAGTGGTTTTCATAATATGGAGGGTTTACACCACCTTTTCTTACTTTAATGCTGTTTTGGGTTTCCATTCAGGGTCCCTGCAGGAATACAGCCATCCTTCTCCCTGAGTTCCCACAGGCTTTTCCTATACAGCTTGCCTTTCTCAAATGCCAGCTGAAGCCTGAGAGTTCATAGGTTAAAGGCTCTTGGATTACAATTCCAGAGAGTGGACAGCATCAGGAAGGGCTGGAGGATGGGAACAGTTCCATACAGATTACTGAAACAGGTGACATGGTGGCCTGTCAGTAGGTAAAGGACTGTGGTGGTGGGAAAATGCCCAATTCTGCCCCTTCTCAGGGAGAGGACAAAACGTAGTGTGTTTCCCTGCACTAGAAATAAAAATAAAACTTCTTGGTGAGGAAAGATGGTAAAGCTCGGAAACTTGGTGTGCCTGGGGACCTGCTGGTGTTTTCGAAAGAGTGCACGTGACACAAGTCTGTCAAAGTGACACACATGTGATGGGATCCTCCCTTCTGGCAGGGCAGCAGGTCAGGCTGCCTCTTAGTTCTCTTCCCCCTCCCACTTTCTGTGTGTGGAAGTGCAAGGCAGAGGCAACAGAAATGCTGGGATTGCACATGCCAGTCTCCCCTAAAGATGAAAACAAAGACACAGAGTAAAGGTTGGGTCATGGTATGTACATAAAAAAGAATAAAACCCAAAGGAAGACAGCAACCGTTTATGACTGAAAATAATGAAGAATCAAGAATTACTTGTGAAAATTAAGATATTAACTTGTATTTTAAATAACATCTATAGGATTATATCATCTTCACTTTATAGTTGTGTGTTGGGGAAATGGTTACTTTACTTTTTCCTAGCATTCGTTCAATCATTTTGAGGTAGGCTTTTTCCTTAATGGAAATGACTGTCTGCATTTCTTTTAGCACTTCGTCTCTGCCTTATTTTATCTTGTCAAAGGAAACTTTGACAGATATTAATTCCTGGGGTTTTTCCTGTCCGTATGATAATCCAGACAAGATTCTGATAATTTCAGTGCAATAGCCTCCTGTCAGGAAAGCTTTGAACATACTCTGAAGTGCTAATCTCTTAGCCTTCTAGAGTTCATTATTTGGACAGATAAAAAATTAGTTTAAAATGACCTAAAAAGTCTTTTTGCCAAGATATAATCTAGTTAAAATTTTCTCAAATTGAATTATATGGGCTGTATACCCTGTATTGATTAAAGAAATCTTCCTAATGTAGTCATAAAATAGGACTCTTGAGATTATTTTTTTCTCCTTTAATGGAGTTGGTTAACAGAAGCTTCAGCATGTTGTTTTGTGAAACTGTCACCATATCGGTGGCTTCTCAGTTGGATAAGGCTTTGACCTCTGGACCAATTACACATTTGAAGATAGCACAACTGTGAAATTATCTAGTCCAGTGCCACTTGGGAAGCAGTTTTTCATACTACATTGATTTGAAGAAGTTGAAGGCTGCTTTGGATTATGTCCTGCAGGACTGGTGCTGTGGCTTTAATTCAGGATGCATCCTCTGCACCTTCAAAATCAACATTTTGGTAAGTGCCGCTTTCAAATGTCCTTTTGGCCGTTGTAATTATAAATCTTCATTCCATTTTTTTAGACTGGAATGAAACCAATCAAAGGAATAGTTAAATACATGAGGAAACACATTCAGCTATGACTTATATTTCTGGAGGGTGGGCAAGGAACCGGGCAAGTTGAAGTCAAGAGCGGCTCTGTGGTGTTGGAACTTTATCAGTGCCTTGTGCAGTCCCATCAATGGCTTTATTGTGCAAAATCTTTGTATGATGGATCTATGAACTCTACAGCTATAGCCTCCTGGCATTCTTTATGTCCCTGGGCTCTTCAGTGGCCTCTGCTGGAAGAGCAGGAAAAAGTCCGATGCCTCAGCATTGATTAATTGCCAAAATATTTGCCAAGAAAGAAACAAAGAGGAAGTGGAGTCTGGAGGTCTCTGCAGGGACAGTGTTTTAAGTCTTACTGTGGACCCTAAAATGAAATTTGAATGTGCAAAAGCATGAGGAGTTTTGGACTCTGTCTGACTTCCTGCAGTTGCTTAGCTTTTAAAGAGTGTAATTTCAGTAGTGATGCTGCTTTTGTGAAGCTCGATAGCTCATCGACAAAAACTGCTCTTCTGAGTTGATTGAGGCGGAAAGGAACAGGTAAAATAGGGAATGGGTTTAAAAGAAGAAAAAGGTACAAAATTGATTTGGGTTTATTTCTTAAGTATTGAAAATACCATAAAAAAAATATTGTCTTGTAGGCAGATCCTAATCACTGAATTGAGACAATGGCTTGGTTTCAGTAAAAATAAAAAATTAAAAATTCAGTTGTCCTTTTTTAAAAACCCATATTTTGTGGCAAACCCGAAGTTGACAGTATTTGTTCGATTCGTTGTAATTACTAGAAATGCTTCATCTATTCAGAAGCTTTCGTGACACCCCCAGAGGCTGCTAGGCTTTGACATAAGTTGTTTTTATCTCTGATTTTTCTCTCAGATGATTTCCCCTTTTCTTTTCTCAACCTGTCTAGGTTTTGTTATTATAGTTTTAATTTTTTTCACTTGAAAAGGTAACAGTAAAGCAATGGTGTTTCATATCTTTTATCTGAATTCCTAGGGTCCAATTCTTATGTAGAACTAAGCTATTTCTTAGTGCTAAAATAACGTTGCAGGTTTGCTACTGAACAAGCTGAATCAATCAATAGTTCCCCTTTGATAGAGTAAATAAATGATGTTGTGGTATGTGATAATCTCTGAATTTTCCCACCACCTGAGAGAAGGCTCCTACTAAAGTGGAAGAGTGGAAATGGAGGAATTGACAGGTCCGGACAAATGAACAATTAAGTTGGTGTCCTGAGGTCTGTGGCAAGGCAATAGAATAAGGCAGAATACGTGCCTGGAATATCAAAATCCTACATGCTAGTTTCGAGGTCCCAGGAGAACTGCTGGACACATCCTGCGTGAAAAGCAAGTGATATTCCTGCTGCAGCACATTAAGTTGCTTATCAACAGCCTAAAACTGGGAAAATGAGGCCAGAACTGTTCAGGGCCAGGGGAGTAGGGGGGGAGGGGGGAGGGGAGATATGTACCCTATTTTATATTTCTAAAGCAATAATCTGTTTCTTTTCAGGAACTATATTTTAAGGCAACCTCTGGTCAAAGAGGAAGAGCCCTGAGATGCTGCAAGAGGGAAGTATGGGAGTTTCCAGCAGTAGGTCCTTTCCTCCCAGGTTGCTGCCTGGCTGGTGGTGCTGATAAATTACACAAGTCACAGATTTCAAATGTCGCCATTATCTAGCCACATCTGTAGTGTCAGGAGTGGCAAAGTGACAGTAAGAAGTGGATATACTCACAGCATCTCTTGCTTCTGCTTTACAGCCATACTGTAAAATGTTCAACTCTAGTAGTTCTTATTTAAGTAGTTTCCTGCTTTAGAAAAAGCAAACGTGTTACCAGCATAATACGCTGCCTTGCACCTCCAGTTTGGACAGAAGAGATGCTTCAGCAAACACTTGAGCAGAAGTAAAAGCATTGCTAAAGAAATAGACCCTTGTGAGGTTCTGATTTCAGTTTCGGGGTAAGATGTGTTTCCTTCGGGGTTAATTTTTTTTTTCTTCTGGATGTATTTTTTCCCCTAATGCCAATAAATTGCAAATAGGATAATAGATAAGAAGCAGCCTTGTGAGTCATAATAGGACTATTGACTAAATACCCGTTGTAGGATCTGCACTGCCAGTGGGTGAGCCAGAAAGCGCACCTTGACTGTACGGTTTTATTTCCATTTCCAAAGAAGCAGCAGTTAAAAAAATCATTCTCTCTTGCATCTGAGACGCTCGTGTTTGATTTGGATGTCACTGGGATGCAATAAACAGGAAACCCCAGGGTGCCATTTTACTACGACAGTTTTCAGAAAGTCACCACAGTTTCTGAAGCAAAGCACTGCTGATTTACATGGATTTTCTTGTCACATGTTTTGGCAAAAGGTATCAGCGTGTGCTTCTTAGCATCAACAAATAATACTTGACTTGCAAACGAGCTCCTTGGCAAGAACCCAGTCACAAGAGCCTTGGAGACTTGACTGTATAAAAAATACTTGCGTTTCACCAATTTGTGAACTGGCACAATCCCTGCCATGGTCGTTTGCAGCTGCTCTCTGATCCCTGCTCTTGATTCTTGCATATAGAAGATATTCCGCCTGTTAGCTTTTACCAAACTCCAAGCAATGAAAATTAAACATTTATTTTTTCAATTTCCATGTAAATGCCTTGAAGGGCTCTCAAGCTCATTTGTGCTCTCATGTTTGAAATTAATCTTTTCTACCATGTGACATTGGTATCTTCCCCTCACTATGGAGGCCTTTCAAAATGTTCACCTTTTAAAGAAAAGAAAAAAGGTAGCTTACTTTGTATTTCTCCTGTGCAGTCTTCTTGTTCATAATGAGTTTAAATATAAGGAACATAAACCCATCTGGAAATAAAAATTATGTGCTAGGTTCACTAAAAAAAGTAATTACATTATAATCAAACTGTCACTTTGTGAGATAGTGGGAGATTAAATACACCACAGGCTGACAAAAGAAGAGGACAACGTGCTCTTTTAAATATCATCCATGGCACAAAGCAGAGAAGAAACCTGAATCACCTACAGCGTAACGAGGGAAGCACTTGGAGCCAGGAAGGCACAACTCAGCCCTTGGACCAGGGAGACAGATACGCTTTCTTCTGGTGGAATGGGGGAACCTTCAGCCGTATGCACACACGGGGGGGCATGACTGACAGCCCAAGGGTGTTTGGAGACAGGGGGAAAACACTGACCTGTGATTAGGAAATACATTGAATTCGTGTGTCATGTTTTGCACAGACCTCCAACCTGTCGCTGTGGCAGTTCTTGAGTTACTGTCCTGGTTTACTTCACCCAAAGCAGA
Organism: Dendrocincla tyrannina; assembly: GCA_035047865.1. Classification (NCBI taxonomy): domain Eukaryota; kingdom Metazoa; phylum Chordata; class Aves; order Passeriformes; family Dendrocolaptidae; genus Dendrocincla; species Dendrocincla tyrannina. The sequence goes on from JAWWMP010000001.1 coordinate 20,482,330, forward strand.
AGTGCCCCAGCAAGATGCCAGCCTGTGTTCAGCAGGGGCTGACTCCTATCTCAGGTTAATTATGCAAGCGAACGGGAAAAATGTGGATGTGTGAGGAGTTGTCTTTGTTCGTGTTTTGCTGTTTCTTGTAGCCCCTTCAACCTGCCTTAGTGTGAATGGAAATGCCTTAGTTTGAGGTGAAATTCATGGCCTTGTGTAGCCAACAGGCAGACAGCAGCATTCAAGTGGGAGTGTCCATCAGACCATTGTCATGTGACCCCTTCTTCCCTCCTGATGTAATTTCGTTGAGATTTGAATCTGTTCTCTGTCCTCTGTCAGCAATGGACTTTGGCAGTGCCAGCAATGATCCTTGCACTGACACTCAAGGGCAGGCTGGTGGCAAAGGGGTGGGCACGAATGGGAGACATGGGAACAGAGAGAGAAGCTGCTGATGTGATTTTGGGTGCCAGCCTTAACTTTCCGGCAGGGCCCAGGTAGGTGGCAGGTGGGTGACTGCAAGTTTATTCTCATGGATGGACAGAAGCTGGTGGGAGGCTGGCACCCAGGAGAACTGTTCTCGCTGCCAGTAATGTATCTAGTGAAAGAGAAATTTGTGCTCATAATGGGGCTTTCTTCTGGCAGTTGAAAAAATATTTAGGAACAAGAATGGATTGAAATTCGTGGGTTTGCAGTCTGATTTTGTTTCTGTTCTAGAGCTAGAAACAATGACATATCAGAAGGTTCATGCTGTGGAAGCGTGGTATTATTTTCTATATGCAGCAGATAAGACTTTCTTCCACTTTGTGTGTTCCTGACACATATCTGTCTGGCAGGGCACTGAAAGACTCGGCAAAACAGAAGGTGGGGAGAGTTCCCAATAATATGGCTTGCTTTTTCAAATTTAAATCCCTAATTTGATCAAATGCAATTAGTATTTTTTTCCTGAGAAAACTGGAAGGATTTCAGTTCCGAGAACAGGAATGTGAAGTGAGACTTCATTAAAGAGAAACAATAATGAAGCCTTGTGCAAATGCCTGTGTAACTGTGCAGTCTCTGTTTTGACAGAAATAGCTTTTGTCAGAAACATCTTTTGACAGAAGCTCTCCCCAGATAAAAGTAACAGTTTCAAAGCTACTTTTTTTTAGCTTCTGTGCCCACATCTCAGCACAGGCAACCCCACTCATGGACTGCCAGCAGTAGATTACTGAAGAGCTGGAAATTGTGTATTGAAGACCCTGTGGGCTTAAATTTATCATCATCCTCATTCATGTTATGCTGCTGTTTCTGGCAATGGAGTTGGTTAAAATGCCGTAGTCTTCTTTACACTAAACTCGTGCTTCTATAGCTTCCTTTATCATGCAGCATGTATTAGATATTTTGAATTACAGGAAAAAATTTTTTTTAAAAAAACTAACAAAAAACAACCAACCAACCAAGCCTCAAACCAGCAATCACTATCCTCGTGACAGAAGATGCAGGTAAGGTTTTCTTGGGTTTGACTGTGCAGATACTTTCATGAGTCCGCTGTGGCCTGTTGGGCATAACAAGGTAATTCGGAACAGAAACTGCACCATCACAGTGTCTTGGGCACTCTCAACTTTCCCCATTTTTGTTCTGCTGCAAGGACGAAGGCAGGGATGCTGGTTCATCTCCACGCTCCCCTTGCTGCACACAGCAAGGATGCTGTTCAAGCACTGCATGCGCAGCAAAGCCACGGGTAGAATTTGTGCTCCCTGGTGGATTTGAATCCTTATGAAAGTTGGAGGATTAACATGTACCATAACGTAGTCACTCCTTTTGGGGCCCATTGCCTTTCAGGCTTTTTCTACTCATATTTAAATTGACCTGAAGTTGCAACAGATGCTGCAAAAAAAATGAAAATAGATGAAAATAGATTTGACGGTGGTCTTGTGTGTTTGGTTTTTTGGGGGTTTTCTTGGTGGGTTGTTTTTGTTTGTTTGTCTTTTGGTTTGATTTGGTTGGGGGGGGTGGTTTGTTTTGCTTCTGTGAGAGTGTATTTTGTTGGGGTTTTGGGGGGTTTTTTGTTTTTGGGGTTTTTTTTAAAAGAAAAGCTGTTTAAACAGCTGGGGCTTGAGGTAAGTTGTAGGGATCTGTTTGTGATATAGGTAAGTCTCATTGCTTCTGCAGGGAAATCTGAATTAATGAAGAAGTATAAACTTCTAGATAACAAACAAAACCTTTGCATCTACTATTGCTTAAGTTTAGCACAGAATTATGTAACGCTTTTACTTCTCCTACTTCTAATCATATACAGAAGATACTTTTTTCAGAGCTAGCAAGCAGCTTTGGAAATTCTGTCAAAGACTTAGCAACACAGTATACTCTGGCTTTTGATTTAGCCTAAGCTATTCATTATTAGAGTCCCATAAACAACAACATCTTCCTGCTATTGAATCTCCTTGCCCTGTGAAGATCATAGCAATAATTTAGCTGAGATAGATGTGCCACTGTAAGTCTAAACTATGTTTTATCTGCCTGCAGCAGCTGCTGCCGAGCAATGTAAACTCTACACACGATAAAGAGGAAAATACAAATTTTCTAAAAAAATTAAGGCTTTGGTGTTTTTCCTAAGTGGAGTCATGGAGGGTTGCAAAGCCAAGCTGTCGCTCTGAGCCTGAGCAATGTCCTTGGGATGGATCACAGCTTTGGATAAAAGTAGGTGACATTGCTGATTCATCTTAATCTGAAAATAAGAGTGGCAAAATGACCACAGGAAGTTCATGCCACTGCAGGTCTCTAGGGAGTCTGCACACAAGTTATGAATTCTGGCCTGATTCAATGAACTTGGGTTTAGATCTTGATAATGTTAGTAATTTCTTTTCTTTCTTTTTTTTGCCCCCACCCCAACACTCCCTCTTGTGTTGATTCCTTCAGCTACTGTTCTGAGTGTAAAACAGACACTATGTATGAACTGGTCTGTTAAATCTTTTCAAGGCCTGATGATTTTTCCTGATCCTGAAAGAGAGGTATTAGAACTTTGTACTGCTTCTCTGCAGGAGCCAGGGCACAAAGTCTCTGGCACAGCTTGACACCAAGGCATAGGGACTAGACCTGCTTAAAATGTACTGACAAAGCAGGATTACTTTCTGATAGCTGGATGCATTTTCTCCGTATTTTTGTTGCTACAGGTCCCTCAGCTGTCTCCAAAGGTCTACACCTTTCATAGTAACCAGGCTTTCATGCCTGGTTTCTGAAAGCTGAAACCTGCATCCTTGCTTTCTAAATAGCTCAGCACCTGTGTCTCTTTGGATCATGGTGCTCTCCCCTTCTCCCTCCACCCCGCTATGACTCTGAAACAGTTTTATTGCCCATCGTCTTTACGAGAGCCCATGTGAAGGGTGGTGAGGCTGCTAACTCACAGAGCTTCTTGTGGCTTTTTTTCTTCTTCAAGCATGCTGAGACTGAGGAAAATTAATATCACACTTCTTATAAACCTCTCCTTCTGGCAGATGCAGACCCTTCTAAAAGCATGTCAAAACAACTGATTTAAGTGACAATTTGCCAAAATGTAATACAATGGAAAGCAGGACAAAATCATATGAAGACTTGATGGAAAAGAGCTTTGGCTATTTGCAATCTGAAGATATTAAACAGAATACCAGCTCAGAGGTGTGTGATGAGTTTTCATTGCAAAGACAGCAAATGTTGAGGTTTTATGAATCGATCTCTGACGCATTTAACAAATCCATCTGTGCAGTGTGTTTGCCTGTAAGAAAGCTGCCTTCCATGTGATCCCTGCTCTCCAAGAAAAGGCAGCAAGGATTGTTGTCCTGGATGAAATAAATCACTGTTCGTAATACAATGTTCAAATGGAATATGCTCTAAAATCTAATCTCCGTAAGTCTCAGACAGTTGGCAGGTTTCACTTGCTCAAATGAGAACCTGATGATCTGCTTGCTTATTTTTCTGCTGTAACTGTCCTTGTCTCTGTAAATACACATAATTCCAGGTTTTACTCTCTACATTAAAGCCAGAATGGCTAATTTTAATAAATAAGGATTTTTCTCCTGATTAATAAATCAAGCTGTTTTCTGTCTTCTTGTGAAATGCTCATGACTTCATTAGAAACAAAGAGGGCTCTTTACACTCCTGGCTTGACTTAAGGTGTATGTTTAATACAAAACAAGAACAGTGGGAAGGGCTCTCCCATTCCCATTTAGTGTGTTTGATGGAGGGAAAGCCCCTCCATTATAGCACTAAATAATAACTTTGAGTAAAAAAAATAGAGGCTCAAACTTTTTTTTTTTTTGGCATGGTTTCAAACTTTCTTGATCCTATTGGCCAGCACTGGCACCGAGTTCTATGTAATGTAAATCCCATTACACAGTACTTGGGTTCTGACCTTAGAAATAAGTGGAAGCCTCTCCACAGTAACATTTAATCTAATTATTTGTTTTGGTAGGACTTAATCCATTTTATCTATTTTTCTAGTGGAGTCATTGCACTGCATGCCTGACCCAAATCTCCTACTAGAACGTGGCACTCCCCTAGAGCTTGGTATGCATCTCCAACTCTATTCAGAAACCTGTGCTTACCCAGTCCTTACTGTTACTCTGATGCAAACTTTGCCTCCACAACCCTATCTGACCAAGGTGTGGGTGTTTCCCATCACTTACCTGTAACAATGAAAAGACAAGAAGGAAGTCTAAAATCTGAGACATGTATGTATTTGCTATATGGGTTTGTGTGAGGTTTTTGGTTTCAGAATTCCCCTTCCCTTCAGTGTTATTAATTTATTTCATGAACCTCTTAGTTCAGTCTTGCCAAACTGCTTACGTCAGTGCCTGATACCTGCTTGTTATAGGAAAGATTTGTGCTTGCATATCCCAAGTGCAACCATTCCAAAAAGGAAAATATGATAAATAGAATGCTAGAGAAAATTCAGGAATAAAAAATAAAAGAGTTTATTCAGAGGCACAGAGTTCCAAGGGAGCTTTTTAAGTACAGAATATAAATCTAGCACATTGTAGTTGCTAAGACACATGGATGTCAGGGCCCAGGAGAAGTGTCTACCTAGACCATTTATAACATAAGCAAATTACACCCAGATACGAAACTGCAAATAGAGTCAGAGTTCACCCCTTAAAAAGAGTCTGCACATTAGCACCATAACCTTGAAATTAATCTTGCCTCCTTTAGCATTCTCCTATCTGTTGCAAGGAAAGTTGCTAGGATATGGGCTGAACTATCTTTCCTGCCAATGCCCTTTGGCCGCCATACTGTGAAGATGCTTATGAAATAAAAGTCCATTTTCCACAGAGCTGGTGTTCCACACAAGTGCTGCTGTGATAATGTCCAAGGGCTTGATTTTATGGAAGCTGCCAACAGACCTGCTTGAGAAAATACAAGGTTGTGAAAAATAGCCCCACCTTTCTCATGGTCTGCCTAATTAAAAAGCTAAATGAAAATCAGCTCATCATGACCTTTCTCCCCACAGACATGATCTTTGCTCAGGCTTCAAGTGATAAGTTTAAAGTCAGTGAAGCCACTGAAGACAGTGGGCAGGGACTGAGACAGAACACACAGCACCCGTTCGAAGCCCCTACAGGACACATTTGAGAGTAAAAGCCTGGACTGATTCAAGCTTTATTAGTCCTAAAGGCAACTAGAAAACGTAAAGCAGTTTATGGTTTTTCCATCAATAAGAGTCCTTGACATGGAAATGAAATTTCAGGTTACAATAATGAGAAATATATCATGAGGACATGGTAAGTACCCAGTAAAATGCATGAGCTTTTTAATGGGCCTCCGTCGGAAAGAAGGTGTCTTAGGCAAGTCATAATGTCCTTAAGGCTCGGCACCAGTGAAGGTTCAGGTAGCAGCCAGAGAAAGGTGAGGTTGGGTGGTAAAGCCGACAAGTATCTTTATGATAAAGGAGTGACAGAAGACAAGAAATGACAGGAGCACAGTGTTACTGTTATCGCACAAATTCCCAAATCAATAACTGTGGTGAAAACAACCCAAAAGTGTGTCAGGCCACTTTCTAAAAACCTCAAGTCAGCAGCCTGAAGTCCCCATTATTTCCTGTGAGCAACGTACCTTTTCATTCCAAGCTGCACCTCCGTGCAGGTGAAAGTCTGTTTCAGAGCTGCAAAAGGGGTTGGATGAAGGGTGCTGTTGACCAAAACATCCTACTCAGTTCAAATTTGTTGTCTGTGCATTTTTGTCTCTGTATTTTTTCTCTCTTATCTGTTATGCTCATGAATTCTTTTTTAAGGCCCCAAATTGTGCTCCCATCGTTCTTAGCTTCCTGTTCCGCTGTAGCCAGTTCATCACTTTCAGACCAGCCTGTGTCCCCAGATGTCAGCCCCAGCCCATGGCTGCTCTCCCCTTTTCCCAGCCTGACACATCCTTGGTAACTTAGTGACACAGCAGTGCTGCAGCCTCTACCTCACTTTCCCCCAGGCTTTGAATCCTCTGTGACAGACCTCACTTCAGGCAGCACACTGGACTGGAGACCTCTGGGGTCCCCTCCAGCCTGAATTATCCTGTGTCTCTGAGTCAGATCCCACAGGCGCAGTGCTGGCTTGGAGCCAGGATGGCTTTGAAATTGGCACTTTGGCTTGGCATCACTGAAACATGCTGCCTCACTAGCATATCAATGACTGCAATAACCAGCTCTATTAGGTTGGGTGGGTGAGATGGACTGATCCTGTCCTGAAGGAACATAGAGGGGAAAGAGGACTCAGATTTGCACGTAGAGAGCTGAAGGATAAAGAGGTGAAGCTGACTCCCCAGGCTTCCAAAAGCTGGCAAAAGCTGAGAACGGAGTTGTGCTATTTGGAGTTTGAAAAGTATCTCTATGTTTCTTTTCACAGCTACGTGGAAAATCAATTATTTTTTTCAGCAATAAGAGCTGCCCTGGCGTGCTTGTGGCAGGACAAACTGTTTTCTGAAGCATGGAAAATAAGATCATGATTTGCAGCTGAACTTGGTAATGACTGAGCTTGTTATTTGTTAGTTACCTTATTCAAATTTTTTTAGCAGCACTGTTGTAATGTCTGTGTAGAGGAGGGATGTGTAACAGTCAATCCGATTTATGCAAATTAGAAGTGGGAAAATGGGCTTAGGTAATGGGGACATCATAAATATCTCTGAGTTATGAAGTGGTGTATTATCAGAAAGGTCAGGAACAGGACACAGTGATTGCTCACAACCTTGTATTCACCTTGAGTCCCTGCTCTAATCCCTTTGCCGTTGGTCTTTTTGTACCTTTGAAAATTACACTGATAAACAGATAGCAGAAAATGGTGTCTAGAGAGGATCGTACCACAAGTTAAATTAACTCCACCACAGGTGGATAACTCCAGTGGTAATTCTTCCCTGTGTATTGGTGTTATGATGTCAGATACAGTGTGTATTCAAATGCATTTCTTCAGGGAGAAATGAGGCCTATGAGTGATTGTTGTATCCTATAATCAAACACTTGTTTTTCAGCCTGCTGTGGATTGCCAGGAGACACTCATAGAGGGAAAGCATCAGTATGTGCATGAGAGCCACCACATAAGGCTGGGATCTTAGTACAGAGCAGGGTATAAGGGGGGGGGGGGCTGTGTGAGCAGCCCCAGCAATAGCTAAATATTGTAAGTTGCTTTTCTGAATTTTGGGGTTAGCTTTCCTGGGCTTCTGATCTGAGATCATGTTCTGTCTCGTTCAGGAAAGCCTGTGGTGGTGGTTGTGTTCCCTTCACTTGTGAGCTGTGTGTTCAGTTTTGCTACTGTGAACTTGGCAAGGGTGTCAGGGACCAGTTATTATCCCCAGTCAGGGACCAGGACCAGTAAAGAGCAGGGACTCTGTCTGCAGTTCACAAAAAGGGAGCTGGGTCAGCAGAGAGCAGCGGGATGTATGGATACACACATTCCTGTCCTGGGAATGTGTCTGGTGTGTAAGTGCATTAGATTAGGATGCCCATAATCACAGTGATGGAGGGTTATCAGGCAACCCAAGGGGAGTACGCATTTCTAATGTTTATGCCACAGACTGCAGGACTGAGGGGAAAATACAGTGATTGCACATATTTAGGAATAGAAAAGGTATATGATATTTAATGGGCAATGCTGGTTGGGTTTTTTTTTATCTTTGGCAGTGTGCTAATTAGTAGAATCTTTGTAAGGCTTTGGAAGACCTTAGATATAACAATATAACTTCGTTTCTTCTGAATTTCCCTTCATTTGCTTTTCCCAATTACTCTGCAGCAGGAAGTACTCAGAGAGCATCAAGTAAATGCAAAAAAAAATTACAACAGCCTGTGGATGGGCACACACACAAAGAGTTCTGTATCTGAGAGATCATTTTTTGGTACAAAAGTGTTGAACTATTTAACCATAATTTATGAATAAATTTGTTGCATTTATGTTTTGGAGTTTATCTTACTCAGTTAAACGTCATAATCAATAAGTTGTCTCTCAGGTCTCACTGAGGGGCATAATATTTTTAATTATTAATTTTTTCTCCGTGGCAACTAATCACTTCAGGAACCTTGAAGTTTATTTTAGAGTTAAGGAGGGTAACATCTCTACAGGTGTCATTTTGTTCCATGTCAGTTGGTAAACAATTAGGAAAGTGTGGACTGTCTCTGAAAGGAACCATTCTGTGGGCTTCTGGTCGAGAGGCTGATAATGAAGATCTGGTGCCTAACACGTGGCAGCTGATTCAATGTCAAGACTGTTGGATTTTAGACTATGGAGATTATTTGTAAGTTTGAATTAATAGAAAAGAGTGACTTTCCAGGAAAGTTTCTATTTGTGATTTTTGCCGCTGCCTTGTTGACAGTGGCTTGCTATTATGATTTATCATGTGTAGGTGTTGATGATACAGAAGTTATGAAATACAGTACCCATTTGGGATGCTCTGGTTCAACAAACCTGTCACTTCACATTTCTCAGTTCTGCTTTCTTACCAAACTGTGGTGCCGTTTCCATGACCTGTTGGATTTCTCTGACGAATAGAATATTCCATTTAGCATAAGACTTTCAAACTTTATCTGATCCAGTGGAGAAACCATCAAGAGGAGTGCTTTATGTTCAGTCTTACTGCACTCAGGCCATGCACACATGGACAGAGTGCCTAGAAACAAATCAAAACAAAACCACATGTGAAAAGTTCTCACACTGATTGGTTTGAGTACCCTTTTGAGTAAGGGTAATAACGGCCGTGTGGAGACTCAAATCTCTTGAACAGGATGGCTATTTGTAATCTGGCTGGCAACAGGATTCTCCATTGTAAGAGCCTTTGTACCAGCATTAGATCCATTGTTTGATTTAAACACAAAGCACAGAGCTGTTCAAGTGATCATGACCATTTCTGCATCTGCAGGAAATATTTCTACTATTTCCAAGAGTCTCACTTATGCAGAACTTGGTCAATTATGCAGCAGAGCTGTCTGGGGAGTCCATGGGATAACCAGATCTCCACATGCTCATCAGCACACCAAAGCATAGCCATTGCTCTCCCCATATCAGGGACCTAGCTGGAGTAATCTAACATATTTCAAATTTCCTTCCTGAATAGCTCCTGAGAGAGTTAGTCGTGTGTGTTGCTGTGATGTGGACTAGGAGTTGGGTCAACTACTGTACTTTAGATCCATTTTTGTCTTACCAGTCAACTGATTCTTCTGTAAAAAAACCAAACCAGGAATCTGCTAAAATCTTGGAATTCAAGGAGTTAAGGACATAAAGATACTGGATATACAAGCAGGCACGGACTTGAGTACACCACAATAATTATAATTATAGAAAAAACCTTGAATTTCTTCTTTACAACTCACAAATAAATTAAATGCAATGGCTTTTGCCACACAATCCACATAATAGTCATTTACAAGGTGTGTTTCCATTCTTACTTGGTGCCCCAGGAAATTGTAAATGCTTGCCTTTAAGCTCACACATCAGGAACTCCTTCATTTCTGTCATCACTAGCTAAACTAAGTCGTTTACATCACCCACTGAAGCCCAGTATATCTGCATGCAAAATATCACTGCCTGCTCAAAACGCTGTTCTCATACTCTTTGTAATTTGAAAAGACAGCTCCTTCTTAAGTTGGGGGTTGAATTTCAATATGAATTAAATAAAAGCAGCAACGTTTTCCGGTTAAGCTTATAAATTTAATGCCAGCTATTTCACCTTTCATTTCTTGTTACTTGGGACACTTAAACTTCTGGAACATTAGCCATTGTCTATAATGTTTATGGGGGTGAATAAAACCAAAATTAATAGGACTTTTTCTGGTAAGAAAATAGCTGAAGAAATAATTGGAAATGTCTTCACGGTTCAAGATGCTTCATACAATATTAGTAATTGTTCGACACTTTTGATCTGCACCTTCCTGTGACAAAGGAGTAAAAAGCCAAACTAATGTTAAGCAGCCTTTGGCAAACATAAATGAAGGTATAAAAGCCACACAATTCAAATTGACATTTTCTGCAAACAAAGGCAATTCTACAGTGTTCAATAATTGAAAAATCCCTGTGGCATGAACATACGTAATGACAGGCAGCAAAAATACTTCATCTTCCTTGCAGTGCTTGTTGTGGGTTTCATGACTGGAGCTTGTTGAATTATTCATTTGAAACAGTTAACGGTTCTTATTGTGGATGTGGCTCCTTTATGCATTCCGAAGTAAGAGGTGCAGTTAGAGGAGGCTGTGCTAACGTGCTTGCTGGGTCATCTGCAGTGCCTGGATATGTAGCATTGGGATGAGAGAATCAAAAGGTCCTTTCACAGAATCACAACTGTAGCTTTTAAGAACTATTTTTTTCTCCCTAGTTGCATTTGTCAGTAGTTTATCACACAATTAGGTGCAATGCAACTTTCTTTTCATTCCGTGCGCTGCACAGCTTCCTCCATGGCCTTACTGCTCCCTAGATGTGCACCCTACCTGGACACCTATCTCTGTTCGTGGATCTTCATGCATATTTAGTGATGTGGATACATGAGAAGGACTGAATGCAAGCTGTGAAGCTTCACTGCCATAACGTTTTCCTAGACAGGCTCCTAACCCATTCAGGGTTTCCTTGATAACCTGAAAGACAGAAAAATATTTGTTTCAAGTGTACGTGACACTTGGTTTCAAGTAACCAGTCAATGCCATGCCTGTTCCAACTAGTCATGGAGAGTTTTGTTTTAGCAGACCACAGTTTTCTCAGGTCACCAGCTTTAGAATGATAGCATCACTAAGGTTAGAAAAGACCTCTAGGATCTTCTAGTTCCACCGGTAACCCAGCGCCGCTGTGTTCCCTATCAAACCATATCTCCACGTGCCACATCTTGACATCTTATGAACACTTTCAGGGATGGAGATTCCACCACATCCCTGGGCAGGCCATTCTGATGCCTGACCCCTAATTCAGTAAAGAAATTTTTCATAATATCCAATCTAAACCTTCCCTGGTGCAACTGGAGGCCATTTACTCTTGTCTTGTCACTTATTGCCCAGAAGAAGAGACCAACACACCAACCCTCCCCTGTCTACAACTTCCTTTCAGGTAGAGAGAGAGATAAGGTCTCCCCTGAGCCTCCTTTTCATGAGGCTAAATACCCCCAAAAAAAGTATTGATAGTGTTTTGCTGGGCATCAGGCAAGCTACCCCCATCAACTACTGCACAGTTAGTCCCCAAAGGAATGAATCATCCAAAAACCTGCTCCTTGTGGCCGTCATCGTCTTCATCTGGATGAAGGACAACTACATTGCGATGGTCTCATACACGGATTGCAGATTCAGTCAGTCAGCACCGGTGCAGGGTAGGGGAGGAAGGCTTCTACATTTAGTTACCAGTAAAGAACTAAAGTAGGTTCAGCTCTTCCACTTTAATTTGTAAATAAATGGGCTACAAAGGCCAGATTCTTGCTTTGAGTAAAGGCTTGTGAATCCCAAGCAAACCACTGACTGGAGAGAGAGCTTACCCACTGGGTTTTAATAACTCTTGTGCGTAACTGCATTTTTTCCTAGAAAAACATTTCTAAAAAGCCATAAATCTTCTGTCCTTGGACTTTACTGATCCCTTTCTGCAGCATGTCTTTTTTAAACTGAAAACGCTTCTTTGTTTCTCGCATTATTGAAAGCAGGTTATTTTTTTTAGTACATGCTAGAGTGTCTTGATTGACTAAATCACGTCAATCTGCAATGAACCTGAATTTTCGGAAGAGCTTTGGTGTTATTCTCATGCAGAGTCAGTGATCCTTTTCAATTTTTTGGAGATGGGAAGGGAGAATTTTCCGTTTTTTCCCGTACTTTTTTAGAATTTGGTAAGCCACTGGAGGATTGTTTTGCGTTATAAGCAACAAAATTTCATAGCCAAGAAGGGAAAGGAAAGGTCAGCACTAATATATCTACATGCCACACACAATTTTATAATTGAATGACCATTATAAAAAAATAATTTGTATTCTCTAGGGGTGGAGAAGAGCAAGCGCCAGGGGGAAAAAATCTAAGGTATCTCTTTTTAAGCTCTCAACCTTCAAATATGTTCCTTCTAGGGTGTATATTCATCACTGGTTGTCCTATAATTTTCTGTGCTCAGTTTTGCAGTTCCCTAAGTAGGCTATGCTGTATTCCTTGAGCCACAATTCACAGAGAGCTGCTCATGTAAGCATTTGTCGATGAAGCTGGCATGTACAAGGTGTAAGGATTAAAAAGAGAAAATCAAATAAAGGATAGGAAAAGGGACTTCCAGCACTTAGGAACTGAAAATGCTTTTTTTTTAAATGTCATTAAATGTTAGCAAAAGATTCATGAGGAGTTTCAAATAAATGTTTGAATAGCCCAAGTAATTTAAAGATGACCAAAGTAATTCAGAAATCCAGCTTTTAGTTTCATCGAAGGAAGGAAAATATTTGTACAACTGAATGTTACTTTTCAATATGGGAAAAAGGAAATTACTATATAGCACTTCAAGCTCCAGCTTCTTCTAATATTTAAGACCATCTTAAATGTAGAGGCTTTTCTACGTGAAACAGAATTAGTTCCTTTCTTTCCCCCGTTTGTGGGCAAGATGGATGAGCAGGGAAACTTTGTTTTCCAGACTTCACTAGCTAACAAAAAACTGGGCTATCCCAGCCTCAATTCCAATACCTCATAGACCAAATCCAACTGGAGCACAACTCCAGTCATGGTAGAGTCAACCTATATCTCCTCCCTGGTGCTGGTGTCACCTCGTCACTGTGAGAGGAACCACCAGAGAGGACAGCTCTGCCTCAAAAAAACTTCTCCCTGGCATGTGTTTGTTTGCCTCATCTCACCGTCCCAGCAAGTTCCCTCTGTCATAAACACCGTGACCAAGGAGTGTGGGTTGGCTCCTTGGTAGTGCCGCTTTCAAGAGCATCTTAGTTTTGATGTTTTCCTGGCTCTGAAGTTCCTGCTCTTGGCATCCGGCTTTCCAATGCCTGGGAACTTTCCCTGTCCTCAGAGCATCACTGCTGGCATGGAGGGAGGCCCTGGGGCCAGCTTTCTGAAGTCAAATACCACAAAAACCCAACAGCAAATCCCATGAAAGGGACCTGGTACCTGAAAACAGTGGTGCACCCTGCTGTATCGATCACCTTCCCTCAATCTGTGGTTCCATGGCAAGAAATCAAAGGTAAATAAGCCAGTAGCATAGTCAAGGTACACTTGTGACCACAGCAGCTGATGGTCCCTCCTAGGGGACTGTCTATCCAACCATCAGCTACATTTAAAAGAGCAACACTAGTAAGGCCCATTTGAAATAGCACTGTGTGCCAATACCAGTGACTGTATCTGTCGGGAATGGCATTTGAACACCATAAATCCATCCTCTAGATTGCTAGAAGGAGAGAAGGTTTGGGCAGAAGATATCAAGAGATACGGGGATGCATTAACTCATAAAGACACCTTCCTCAAATTCACAGGTGAAACATCTGCAGAGATAACTATCAGTATAACAGTGTCATTATCTAGGGGTTTTTTTCGTGAAGAAAAAGTCTTCAAGAACTGTTTTGTTGGGTTTTTTTTTTGTTTGGTTGGTTGATTGGTTGGTTGGGTTTTTTAGTTGCTATGCAAAGGGGAGTCTTCTCTCCCTCCTCCACTGCCTCTCTTGTTCCCCAAGAAATGTGGACAAGCAGTGACCAAGATGACTTTCTTCACCCTACCCTTGCAGTAGGTTTTGACGCTGGTTTTAGGCACAAAAGTTATCAGTTCTCACTTTTACCATTTATCACGACGTAGGGTACACTGGAAGTTGTTGCTGCAGATTCCAAGGTGGGGACACAGTGCAGGAGATTGCCAAGTCTAAATGTTGGCCTGAGACATCCCTGTAAGAGCTCCAGTCAAAGCCAAGGAATGCAATAAATTAGTTGACTTTTCCACCATACAATAAAACCTACTGAAACCTTCATGTGGTAAATTGAAGTTCTGGTGCAGCAAAATGCCACATTTTTGAAAACAGGACTTCAAACACACTCAGTACAACCCAGACCTAAATTAAAGGCATGACCTTTCCATGACTTAGATTTGGCTGGTATGAAATAAGCTCTTTTGGAGACAGCCACATCCCTTATAGAAAGGGCCATGTTATTGAATTCTCATTGTACAGGAAATTCTATCGATCCTTTCAAGTCCTCCCAGAGAGGTGTCACGAAGTGGAGCAGGCCCTCAAGACTGTATTTACTCGGAAGAGTCTTCAGAAGTGGTTCATCCAGGGTTAAGATAAAGGCAGGTTATTGCTTTTCTCCTGGTTCCTTGTAGGGTAAATGAAAATTTCTTCACTTCAAAGCTGTCAGTCTAATGACCCTCACCAGAATTAATACAGCTTTTGTGGAAAATATGATTTTGCTTAATTGCACCATGAGGAAAAGGGGACGATTAAGGGGAAAACGGGATATAAAATGATGCCTTCAGAGGTATAAATATAGCACATAGCATTTCTAAAGAAAGAAAAAGGGAAGGAGGGGAAAGTACATGCAATTTTTCCTGACTGTAGGATTGAGCCACCTGATTAAATTTGTGCAAGAGACAGTTTTGATTATTTTTTTTTTTGAGTGAGGCTTCAGTGTTTTCTTTAAAAAAATGCTATTTTTAAAGAATTCTTATAGGAAATGTCTCAGAAAAATTACATTTTCATTGTTTATTGCCTAATTAGGGGAAAATTGAACATTTTAATGATTTTTAATGGTGCTCTGTAGGGAGATATCAGTCTACTTTTAGGCTTTGAAGCAGAAGGTGATCAACATAAACAGGTTTTACGTAGCTCTACAAATTTCATGCATGTAAAGCACACATGGAACAAGAAAATTAAGGTAGCACGTTTGTTTTCGCAGCACTCCTGCAAATAGAATGATTGTTTATCAATAAATACATAATGCACTTTATGACTGCATTATAAACAGTGGGAGATGAATGAATCTCAATTACGCAGACCAAGGATATTGTGCCAGTCATTATATAAATCAAACCTAGGCAGAGGCCTGTAAGCTTTTGCTGCTTCACTGATTTTTATTGCCGTGCAAAATGATAACTGGAAACCATATAGAACAAGGCAAATTAAGAATCTATTGGGGGGAAAATGCAATTTGAAATGAACATTCTCCTGGAAGCTTCATTCATGAGCCAAATGCCTTGTGAGATTTTATCTTCCATGCACAATGTGATGATATTCCTGTGCATATATGGTTAAATTAATTTTCCCGTAACAACATAAAAGTGTAGCTGGCCAAAATAGATTAGAACTGCATAATGTGTTGAATCACATTTTATTTAGGTGGAGAAGAGGAAAATATTTAATTTCATCCTGGAATGATATTGGGCAGAGTAAATGATTGAGTTCAAACCAAGAGCTCATGCTTCCTGGATTTTTTTTTCTTTTCTTGCATGAATGAAATGATCTGTAAATTCATGATGAGCTGATGATTTTCTCGGCTGCAGAACAGTGACAAGAAAACAAAATTATCTCTCTGTGGTGAAACAGAAACTTCTGATCCTGTTGGTGTCCGGTGTCGCTCTTTGAAGGATTATTCAGTTTCTTGGGCTTCAGCCAGTCAGTTTGTGCAGTTTGAGGTTAAGGTGCGATGAAGTAGTCTGTGTCCTGCGGGATTTTTCTTTAAATAAACTCATCTTCTAAACAACTGGAAAATGCCCCTGCCTGTTATTAAAACCCAGCTTGGTCCGCAGCAGATAAGGGATTGATTTCAAACCAGCACAGCCAGGCTGCACTGTTAAGCCACCATTTGCTAGTAGGATTACATTTGCCCCTTTTAGCAGTAGTTTGAGTTCACCAGTAACTCCTCAGAGTGTGTCTTAGCTTCACGTTTCAATGACAAAAACCCCTTCAAACACAGCAGACAAATATATGCAGTAGAAAATTTATTTGGATGGTTATTTCTAGTTTCAGCCATAGATCTATATTTTAATCTGATATTCAAACATTGTTCAATTGAACTTATGATCACATAACCTTAAGTGGAGATTTAAATATGGGGGGGGTTTAATGTAATTGCTTATTTTTGATGTAAAGTATTTCACTGCACCTCTTCAGTGTACCAGATTTCATTTATACCTGCTCCTACTCAATCATTAAACAGACATTAATGTTTTGGCCAATTTACCTTTCTAAGGGCAAGGACTCACGTCCCTCTATAACCTATGTGGTGGAAACATCCCAAAATCAGACTGCATTGAGTAACTCCCTCCGAGGCTGATGACACCACTCTCATCTGCCTGAGCTTCCTGCAGACCTGAATGGAAATCTCAGCTTAGAGAGCTTAGGAGATGATTCCTGCTCACAGCACCTCATGAGGATGGAAAACAGCCTCTTCGAACTGCACTTAATGAGACAGGTTTATCCTGAAAATTCCTTGAATAATTCCTTTGTTACTGTTCCTTACTCAATGGTTCGTGCAGTGCTGTGGGTGAGTGGAGTCTCCTGAAGAAATACACATCCCACTATAAACATAATGGAAACGAGATGCATTTCCTCTAGATGTTGCAAAGTCATTTCCATGGAAGACCATCAAAGCAACGGTGAGAGGTCTGTTTTGTCATGAAAGGGCTGACCTTGGTCATACATGGGGAAATGGGTGTTAAATGGCCCAACAAAGGGAAATGATTCCTTCAGAATGTGGCACTTTGCTGAAATAATAGAGGGAATAGACACCACTTCACTAGAAATTGTTAGACTAGAGTGTGGAACTGGTTTGTCCACTGTAGTTTCGTTTTTACAAGTTTTGTGGATCAAAATAAAACTGTTCATAGCTTCTTATGCTCCATATCAGAAATATCATGTGCCCAGCTGTGTGCCTGGTTCTTTGTGGTTTTTTATCAGCTGGTTTTGTGAAAAATATTCCCTTTCCTTGCAAAT
This sequence comes from Dendrocincla tyrannina, assembly GCA_035047865.1. Lineage (NCBI taxonomy): Eukaryota > Metazoa > Chordata > Aves > Passeriformes > Dendrocolaptidae > Dendrocincla > Dendrocincla tyrannina. The sequence goes on from JAWWMP010000001.1 coordinate 20,499,636, forward strand.
CTCACTTATATCTATGGACCACTGTGTTTCTTAGAAACAGTGGCACCTTCTGAATTCAGACACCTCCTATTTGGGCAACCAGATGAAACAAGACACACTGTAAAAACCAGTAAATAATGACAATTCGCTAGGTATCTATCACCTGATTTTACCAATAATAGCTACGTCTTTGGGTAAGTTTAGTGAGTTAAATCTGGTTGAAATAATTATCAAAATTTTTCCATCTGAGTTCTTTGTGATACAAAACAGATGTTTTAAACAGTCAACACTTACATTAGCAAAATTTTAGATGTCAGTTTAAAATGCATAAACCCTTTATTTTAGGGAGGAGAAATAAGGACTAAATTTCTTGAGGGCAACAAAAACCTGGTCTATAAAAGTCGAGTTAATTTTAAAAATTAATTCATTCCACTGTTCCCCCTCTACCCCCTGGCCTTATCCCCAAGTGGAAAGTGAAAGTGGCAGCTATTGTGGTAAAACATTTCTTGGTCTGTCTATGTTGGAGAAAATGAAAAACCATTAAACGGATAATAGAATAAAAGTGCAATGAGATGTTCAGAGAATCCATCAATAAAAGGATGGCAAGCAATTGCTAAAGACAGCCCTTTCTAAATGTAGCTTTATTGCCAGAGGATGGAAAATTGAGAGAGAATGTGCAAACAATTGAATTTATGGTAATGGCATATAAGTGCATTGTACCACCAAAGCAAAGCTCAGAGCAAATATAAAAGATGAAATACACCGATGTCCCATGGAAATCCTGTGTTTCACCCATTATCTCTTGCTACTAGAAACTGTAATATTCTGATATTAAAATCTAATTCATTGCAAAGTGCCTCAGTGAGAGTGATATTCTGCTCTGTGCCTGCTTTAAGGAGAGTGGTTAGACTAAAAGTGACTCAAGGCATGAGCAACAAGCAGCTTGCTCCTTTGTACTCAAGGTAGCTTTGTTTCTTATCTTCACTGATACCTGAACAGTCTGATGCCTTACCTTGGCAGTTTAAGGGTAAACTAACTCAGAATAATCTGAGTCAACTTGAATTTTAAGCCTGTTTGAAAAGGCACTGTCACTAGGTCTATGATGAGCCAGCAGAGGTGACTGCTAAAGGACACGCAGGACGAAAACGATTAACAGAGGGGCTCAGAGATGGAGCCTCCCAACAACCAGGTAAACTGGAAAAGGTGAAACTAATTACTGCCTCAGGTCACAGATACCTTTGCTGGACAAAGCCCCAGCCAAAGCCTTGGCAGAGCTAAAGCTTCGTGGCTGAAAAGCCACAGGCACCAGCAAACTTTACCTCTGAGACAGACTGCACTCAGTGGTCAGGCCAGTGTGGAGGGAGGGGTGGGGAAGGTTTTCCTGTAAGGCTTGGTTTGATTTTTATGTGCAAAGACATTGCTGGCAATTGCTTTTCAGAGAGGTTATTTATATGTGGGTTTGGGGTTATGTTTTACTCCATGTCCCCACCTCGTGGTGCCAGCAGCCTGTCTCAGGAGCTGTGCCTTCCCTGCTGACCACGAGTCCCTGCTTCTGCCCCATCCGTGTTGCTGCTCAAATGGAACTCACCCTGCTACAGAACTGCTGGCTGGACCAGAAAAGTGCCCCAGCATTAAAGGAAGTCTAGGATTTTTTTATTATTTTTTTTTTTTACTTTTTTTTTTTAATGTGTAGAGAAAGAGGCATGATGTGTTTGAGTGTACCGTGGATAGAGCATTGATGGGGTTACCTGACTGTGCTGCTAATACTTGACGAGTTGAGAGTCTAAAGATGATTCTCTGCAAAGCACTGAGATGATGGAGGGTTTGCTAGGTTTATCTGATGTGGACTTGGGGTTGAGGATAGTGCTTAGAAGCCCAACAAATGGGAATAAAATATGCCAGGTCCTTATGTGTCACTCAGGAGCGCCTGTTCTCTCTGAGATGGGCATAGACATTGCCAAGCTTAAGTTCAGCTAAGCTCTTTTTTCTGTAAGTCCTCTGCAAAGACTGAACCTGCAAACAAGCTTCCCATACTAAAAAGTTCTAGATTGCAGGAACCTAAACCAATAATTAAAAATCTAATTTCCAGGAGTTACTCCCCAGATCTCAATAGCAAACAGTAAGAATGAAAGATGGAGAGGTTTGAGAATACTAGCAGGTTGCTATGAGGTAGCCATCAGTGAGATACTTGCTGGTTTTCAAAGCAGAATGGGGGCAAGAAGAGCCCATAGAAATCAAGTAGAGAAATGAAAATAAGTAGGAGCAGCTGTCTGAGCCCCGCCCCGTGGAGAGCAGAGCCTGGAGGATGCTACAGAATGTGAGTGAAAAGCTGAGAGTGTCCAGCTGATGACCCTGCTGAGCTGGTGGGACAAGCTCCCACTAGGCAAAATATCTCTAAACCAAACCTCTGCTTTAAAGGTAAGGCCTTGAATGTTAATGGTTGGGCTGTGGCAACAGCTTTGTGTCTCCTTCCCTGAAAACATTTACTAAAAATGTAATTAGCACCTATTATAGTGTTGCTACTATTAATGACACTACCTTTCCTGAAGTAAAATATTTCTCATTTATGAAGTGGGTTAGGGTTTCTTTTGTTGTTCTACACAGTTTTGCCTGAAGCATAACAATTGCTGTATCTCTGAAAAGCCCATAAATGACAGGAGCACGGTAATGTGAGTTCTGCTGAAAGATTTAGGCCTATCATTTCAAGTAGTGTAGTTGTCTTGGCAGCAAACTCGGATTTAAGTATCTTTGAGCTATTTGCCTTTAATTGTGGAGGAATGGCATCACCAGCTGCAAAGATGTTTAACTTTCAGAAATGTTTGTCTTACTCATTAGCATCTCGTTGGGGCACTGATTACAAATGTGAGGGCTGGGAGAGGTTCCTGTAGCACGATTGCCTTGGCTGGGGAGAAGCAGAGCTATGGGGGTTCAGCTGAGTCTGGCCCCAGGAGATCTCTGGGACCTCCAAATAGTCTGTTTCTTTGAGTAGCTAAAGGTCTGAGGATGGTAACGCAATGTTACAGGCAGCAGCTCTCTGTACCTTTAGCTGAGAGAGGAAAAGCCATAAGCCTGATAAAACTGGGGAGCAACTGCAGGGCTGTTGAGTGCTGAGATGGTGTGTGACTATGTCCCTTTATAGGGCACAAGGATTGTGTCATGTTGTTTCCCCCATTTTCATCTTAGGCATAGAGGAGTTTGATGCATCGGATGCCTCAGGAGCAGCTCTGTAACCACATCAGAGCTCATAGGGAGTGGGAAAGAGGTATTTTGGCTTCAGTCAGAGCAGCTCAAGATCTGTACCTTTTTTCTGTATCATTAGAACTCTTGTGACCTGGAAATTGTTTTAAATTCCATTTTCCCCAATTATTTTTTATACCCAAAAAAAAAAATTTGAGTAGCCCTGTGTACAATTTTTTGAAAAGTAGCCCCAGAAATTACCATGGACAAAATCTTTACAACTGGGAAGCCTCTCCAATTATGCACGCTTCAAAACTTGCTTGTGAGGCAGCCGTGCTGGAGTTCACAAGCGCTGATCTGCAGCCAGGATATCCTTTCTCCCCAGGAGCCGCCTCTCCCACACGTCACCACCAGCACAGTGGTGGTTTGATGAGCTCTGCCAGGGCTGGCTGCACGAAATCGCCGGCTAGTCATAACCCAGCAGTGCCCAGCAGGCTGTCCTTGCACCTTCTGCCCCCTCCTGTTCCTCGGCCAGGATTCCTAGTTTATTCAGCTGTCTTTAAGCACAGGTCTGATCCAGTCTTGCGTTTGTCCCCAACTTTCTTGATTCCAGTAGAGTGGCTGAAAAGTAGCAAACGCAGTACTGCACCTCGTGGTGTCCAACACAGTAGAAATGCCTGTCCAAAGGCTGGAGTTGGGCTTTCCTTTCATTTTAATCAAATAAGTCTTTTACAGAGAATCTTCATCTTACAGACAACACACAGAGAACTGTGTGTTTCCTTGTCAATCGCTGACTTCTGCCATTCCAGCTTTCATTCCAGGTCTGTTCACCATCAGCCCCGTCTTCAATTTATTCCATGCAAATTGAGATGCTGCAATTGATCTCCTTCAAGTCTGCACCGCCTTGTCTTAAAGTGCGCCAAGTGCCTTATGCAGGCTTCGATTACTTCTCTGATGGACTACAGACACCCCGCTTGTTTGTTCATTAGGAAGCTTCTTCTCTTGGTTGTACATCTGAGAAACTGCATCATTTCGGTCACACAGGTCCAGTAATTAGGCTTCCTGCCTTTCTGGTCTGGCTGGTGCTACCTTGGCCTGTATAAAGGGAGCATAAGAAAGAGGGGTAAGAAAGAAAACATTACCACTGGCAGCAGTCAACAGCATAAGGAGAACCCTGGTCATATACAGCCTGTGCTGAATCCTGTAAAGCTGAGGTGCTGAGCAATATCAAAAGGTGCTAACACAAGGCCAGAGACCAAAAAGATGAATGACATGGATTAGCATTTCATAAAAAGTAGATAAATTAGACTAAAAGATTTAGGGGTTTTGTCAGCAATTTTTGCCGAGCAGGACAGGTTGAAGCAGTAACAGAATGCTCCATCTCTGGGAAGTGGTCAGAGTCTGGCTGGATGGAGCTTTGAACAACTGGCCTAGTAAAAAGTGTCCCTCCCCATGGCAGGAGGTTGGACTAGATTATTTTTGAAAGTCCCTTTCAACCCAAACCATTTCTGTGGTTCTATAAAAACTGCTTATTACCTTTTTTCACTGTCAGCCCACGCCAATTAAATATCCACTGAAAGATGAGCTTGACTTGGGGTTCCGCATACACACGTCCGAATCTTCATCAAATGGCAGCATGCACCTAACAGGCTGCTAATGTACAAATATTCTGATTTTTCACCTGCAATGATACCTGAAGTTAGAAAAATATCGAGGATTTATAGCTGCCACTTATCCCCTGGAGAACTGAGCCTACTTGAACGCATTTGAAGGCACCGCAAATTAGAAATGTTTTAATCAAGTATCCCCACTGGTAAGCACACAGAGCAGTAAATATTTATCCAGATGGATGAATGCAAGGATCAGTTTTGGCCTTATGCTGTCACTGCTCCTGGCCACTCACATATGTCACCGGTGGCTCTTGCTGACATGTCATCTCCCTTGCTGAGAGCATCCAGGTGTCTTCAGCTGCTTGCCAGCCCTTCCCTTCCTTCACTGGGTTGCTCCCAGTCTCTCTTCAGCCTGTGCCAAGTACATCAACCCCTGGAGAAGGTCCATCTGCCAGCCTTTCACAGGGGAACAATTTGGAGTTCATTTTCTGGAGGTCAGCAATACTGCCAGGATCTTGTATGACTTCAACAGGCTACAGGAGCTAACAAAAAGGTTAAATCAGGCACTTGCCTAGCACAGTTTTAATTGCTCAATAGGACAATAGGACAGGGTACTGCCTGCCAGTGCTGCTTCTCATTTAGCATCCCTTAAATGTTGTTCAAGCAGAAAGAAGTTCTAATAAATTATTGTTGAGCAAGGACCATATTGCTGTGTCATAGAAAGGACATCTTTAAACTAATTGCAGTCTTTCTGGGTCACAGTTCAGCTTCTTTCCTTTGAACTCTTGAAGAGAAATTCGATCTACGTTCAGTGTTAAGGTGAGTTTTCTATGCCCCTTTGCCAGAGCCATGAATACCTTCCTTTTTCAGGCAGAGAGCCTGATCCTATAACTCAAATGAGGAAGGTACCTCCTAGGTCTGGCACAAATCTGCAGGGGAAAGTGGCCTTTATGTGCAGAGTCTGAGACCCAAAAAGTGTGACTTCCACACATAGCACCCGTCCTCCTGACAGTATCTGGTTTCTGTAGTAAGATAAACTGTAGCTGATAAAATTTTAAGGCTAAATCCTGCAAAATTCTGCAAGATGGCAGATGAAGTTCTACTGTTAAAAATGCAATGGGATATTACAGAAGGGCTTTTTTTGAGGATGATGATCATATTGGCAGCAAAACTGCATCAGGGCTAAGTTCTCAGAGCAACTTCAGCACAAAGTTTTGGTGCCTGCTTTAAAAGTAGCTTTAAAAAGAGTAGCTTTAAAAAGTCCCCACAACCCTGGCTGCGTAATTCAGAGGTCTCTCCATTATTAACATCTCTATAAATGCACCTGAGGAAAGGCAGGCCTGGTGCAGAGTCCCAAATGCCTGGAAACCACGGAGACTGGGAATAGCCCCGGCATTGCTGACCAGAGGCTATGGCTGTTTGTAGGTGGCAGGGGCCAAACATGCTCCATGGAGCTTGTCCCTGGTTCCCTGGTGGCCTGGCAGGCAGAGCAGGGGCCCTGCTTATTAGTCTTTCTCTAGATTTACTGCTTTGCACATGAAATTAATAAGATTTGTCATAAAAATATGCACATTGACCATCCGTGTTAATAATTGACTTAACGAGGATCTAACCACCTTTAGCCCATCCCAGAGAAGTTAATTGAGGGGATTGTGTTTATAATCTGCCTTGAGAGTCCTAATCTTCTGTTCTGATGCTGCCAAGTCACGGATTGATTGATTGATTGACTGATTTTGGTCTCCTGGAGCAAAATAACAGCCTTCTGAGACAGACTTTGGCAGTTTCCCAAAGAGAAAGTACACAGCATGGGGAAGCAGGAAAAAAAATACAGGCTTTTCTGCAGCGTTTAAATGTGGAGTGCTAAAGCCTGCTTCCTAGAAAATGTGAACCTGTAAATGTCAAGCTTTTAGGTATGCTCCAGGTCCTGTGAAAAAGTTTATTGCCAGCAAGGAACTTTTATTTTGGAGAGACAATGGACGGTGGAGGGGTTTTTTCTGATAATTGGTGTAAGGAGTTTAAATAATAAAGCAAAATAGGTCATCCCTGCCTTTTGAGGGGTGGTGGGTGAGGACTTGCAGAGGTAACCCTTCACTTGGTCTGGGAACCTCCTCTCCAAGCCTGACTGCTTGAGCTGTTCTGGAAGGGAGCAGGTCAGGAGGTGGCAAAACAGGATTCTGGTGAGAGAAGGAAAGGTTACCCATAAAGGAAGACTGTTAAAAACTGCCACTGAAAAATTAAAAATGACTGAAAAATGTGCTAGAGAGCCTGTCAGGAGATACAATTCTTCTTTTTGGTTTTTTCCCCAAAGTCAGACTAACTGCATCTAAGGTACTTTTTGGTTAATATCTTTTATGGATGATAATTCTAATAATAAGGTAGCTAATATACTTGCTCTGTTTAATATTTGGTCTATTTTGAAACAGCTGATTACTTCCCTGAAAAAATCCTAGTTCTTTCCTGTGGGCAGCTGGCATATGATGTAGGTGCCAATCCCATAAAGCTGGGCATGTACTTTTTCTGCTCAGGAAAAGTGAGCAATTGTCCCTAGGATTCCAAGGAAAGCACTTGTTGCACCCAGTGATTTCAGATCTGGGCAGCATCCACATGGGTATAATAAAACTTATCTTCTTGGTGACTGGACCACATGCACAGCCTGCTTCTTTCCCTGTTTGTTTCATACCTGGGTTGTTAAGGGCTTCTACTGTTCAAACCACTGAACTATATAGGATTTTTCTTTGAACTTACATTTCTTACATTTCTTTCATTATCCAATTCGCTCTCTTCAGCTTCTTGGGAATGAGAGCCAGTGCAAAGCAGGAAGCCTGACAAGGAAGTTCAATATCTGAGGGTGTTATGAGATTACAGCCTTAATCTAATAAGGATAGATTAGTTTTATTTCCAATTTAGCCATGAGCGTTGCCGGTTGAACCAGATATTAAATCAGACTTCTAAAATTGTACCTGTACTCTGAGCCTCTGGTCTGCTGTACTGATCTCCATGCTCACTACCTTCTCTTGCATCCTGAAAGACCATAGCCAAGACTTGGCAGAAGCATTGCAAGCCAAATGTGTCTCTGGTGTATTCAGGTAAATCACTAAAATGAGCCTGAAGTGATTTTGATCCAGCTTCCTGCAAACAGATCTATAGCACTTCTAAACTTGTGCTTTTCGTGCAGCTCGGGGGGGGGCTTTTCTTTTTTTCCTTCTTGACAAGCTCTTTGCTGCACAGTAGCATCTGTTAGAAAAATACACCCCGTGAGTCAGTGCAATTTTAAAGGGAGAAAGGATGACCAGTAATGGCCAGAGCTGCACGATGTTTGGTGCTTCAGAGGCCACGCAGCTGAGCAGGGGGTAGGGAGGGAAGGGTGCTCTGGAGAATCTGATCCACATCAAGCCAACTCTGTTCAGTTCTATAATGAGAGATTATTTTTCTTATTTCAACTAAAATGTCAAATAAACTATTTGATTTGGGCTCAGTCACATTGCAATTCTCCAGCTTACTTTCAGAAGTCTTGCAAGATGCTTTTTCTTTTTTAATCCAATTACAGTAACAGACTGAAATAAATGGACTGAATCATTGATTTTCCAAGGGGCAGAAGGTGCCTTCAGCCTTTTTGGGAAACAAATTGGGTAACATGAGTGGCTTCCTTTGTCTACAGAGTCTCTTTTAGGGACACAGGCTGGAAGCATCCAGAAGCCCATCAGCTTGGGCCATTAAACCCACTGAACCACTGCATATTCATTTTGAAATTAGAGGCAATCATGCAAAGTAGAAGTTAACTGCTCTGCTAGAGGTCTCAAATGATTTCATTGCCATTAGCAGCATTGCTAGGCTTAATCAGCTGTGGAGAAGTTAAAGCATAACCTCATTTCAGGCTGAGGAGGAGCGGTGTTCAGTGGAGTGATACCTGTGTGTCAGTGGGTCACAAGCAAACTCCTGGGAATGGCAAGGTAACACATCAGAGTGGAAATAGTATTGAGGACAAGGGGGCAAACTGGGAGGAGGGCTAGAGGAGATGACTACTAACCTACTTTTTGTTCGCAACCGAAACTTCAGTCCAGGTGACACTCAGGGATGATTTTTATAACGTGATTGTCCCTCCTCCACATTTTTATACAAAAAAAGGTGTGAATGGTGACTCTTTTAAATCCTCACTAGCTGGGATATGACGTTTCACTGAAAGAAGAAGCAGCAGTGCAGGGTCTTTCTGTCTGGTTTTGGAGGTGACAGGCTCATCTAGAAACCGAACATCTATTTGACACGGGCCGTGACCCTTACAAACCAACCAAAATCTGGAAGTTTTTCTTAATTTTAGCGGTGGCTGAAACTTTAGGAAGTCACATTGAATGTTGAAAGAAGTATTTTCTGCTAAAAAATATCTTAATTCCCCATCCTTTTCTTCAGCTACTTGCCCAAGAGCACTCTGGAAGAAGATTGTGTTCAGTGCATGTTGCAGCAGTAAAAACTCCTTGCAGGCTCCTTAGGGCAGGTTCTCATTATGCCTTCAAGCACAGAGTGAACCAAAAGGTTTCACATCTGAAGTAGCTACATGTTACTCTGCTTATGGAGTGGAAAATAACATTATGCAGAAATGTCCAAGAAGTTTCCTCCTGTCCATTTTACCCTCTAGCTACTCTTGTGCTGTATTGACCCCATCTAACTGCAGGCTGTTAACACTATTGAGCCACCCCAATTTAGGGATGCACCTATCCTATGCTGCGCTCATCTAAGGTGCACTCCGCTTTGGGTTGCCTTCTGGAGATGACTTTCCCTCTTTCCAGGGCCTGGGGGAGATGTCCTACTCTGCAAGACTCCAGGCTAAAGCACCTCAAGAGTCCAAACAGGCTCCCGTGAGATACACTTTCTTCTCTGCAGAGTCAGGCTCAACATGAGCAACAGCTCTGCTTTGCTTTTCTCATTTGTCCTTCATCACCTTTCCTAAAGAGACGGGGCGTAGTGGACAATTTAATAGACAATGGCTGTGGTGGAATAAATATCTCTCTTTCCCACTGTTGCTCCTGACACGCTGATAGCATTAAAGGTATTTGTAGGGCTACAAAGATACTGCATGCAAACCAATTCATTAACATCTGATGCTTTCAAAATTTTCTGCCAAAAAAAAAAATCCAAGTTACGGTGCTCAATGTCACTGTAACTTGGCCTTCTATTGTTGTAAATTATTTGATTTTTTTTTTTTTTAATGAAAAGGCAATTGCTGCCCTCAAACTGTCACTGCTATTGTATCAGAAGTTAACTTCCACACCTTTAATATTTTCTATGTGATGTATTTCTTCAGTGGTGACTTCTAACCAGTCGGCTGTGTTGAGCTCTGGCCAGACATCTGTGTGTCTTCAAGAAGGTATTTGCCCACAATAGTATGGAGGAATTTAAATTATTCGGGCAACAAAATCCATTGGAGATAAATGAGTAAAATGAACTACACAATGCATCTAGGTTGATACCACTTTGGATGTGAACTTAAGCTTTTCTGTTCTGACCAAGTGGTTTGTTGCTTGTCTTAATAACTCCATCGTGCAGACCTCAAGATAAAGGTCCACAAGCTGTGCCTATGAAAAGCCCTTTCTCAAGCAGACTGCTGCTCTATCCTGCTGGTATGATTCACAAAAGCTGCTCCAAGTATTATCACTGAAACTACTGCCAAAGTGACTAGGGGATAACATGGCCCTTCTGGGAACCTTCAGTGGAAACTTTGACCTGCCAGTCTGTCCTAGTTCAGCAGGAGGGACCAGTTATCACTGTGTGGGGGTGATCAAAGCTATGTATTCTACCCCCTCTATTC
>JAWWMP010000001.1:20513671-20570136 GCA_035047865.1 Dendrocincla tyrannina
ACCCCTGAGGATGCAGCCAGTGCTCTGGGAAGTCTGGGCATTCTGGGGTTGGTAAGACAACCCCATGGGAAACACCTTAGAAATTTGGGTGTTTATACCTGGGGGCTTATTTTGCCTTTTCTCTCTCTCTCAGGTTTTTCCTGTTTACTTGGCCACTTTTGGTAATAAAACTACTGTTTGGGATAAGCTTTCAATGGTGTTTTATTTTCAGTTTCCACAGCCCTCCGGACCTTCCCTGGAACAATGTTGCACAAAGTACAGTCTCTCATGGTACAAAGCTTACATGACCGGATCAGCAGGAGAAGCTAAGGTAATTACAATCATGAATGAGAGCCCAAATTTTCGATTGAAGTCCAGTTTTCTTGGACTCTAGTATGTGCAGGGAATCTCTGGGTCCTTTGTGGTCTCTTCTCTGAATTAGAAACCAGAATATATCTCCTTAATATTTTTACTCCCTTCTGTGGCTGTCAATTGCAATGGCTTGACAATTCTGCTAGTCATGAATTTCAGGACCTGCTGTTCCTCAGGGACAGATCTTTCTCTATCAGCTTTCTGAATGACAAGCAGAGATTTCCTCGCCAGGGACAAATCCCTTAGCAGTAACCAGAGCACCCAGTGCATTTCCTCGAGCAAAGGAGCAATACAAACAAACAAGGAAGTGTGGGGAAGCATTTATCCTCCAAGACATGTGGAGCCCTGACTGTAGCCTCTCCACCACTATTAGCTGTTCCAGCTGGAGCCCTCAGCCCATCAGAATATGCTACCAAAAGGTTGTTGTGCACAAAATAGGAAAATGACTAGTGAGGACTTTCTTTTTCACTTTGTACCTTGCATCCTGGAGCTATGGAGAGCTCCATGGTGAGCAAACACTGGCAGTCAGGCAAAGACATGTCAGGACCCAGACCACTGAAGGATGGACCAGTCACCCAAGAGGGGGCACTGCTTGTAGAGAGAGGTGCCTGTTTAAGGAACTGTGAACTTTGCCTTCTCTGCCCTGGTGGATGGGCTGTAATCAGCTCTCTCCCAAAGTCTAAAGGGTGAGTTGTCCTTGGGCCCCTGAGAATGAAGCCATTGGGGACAACAAGCCTGCTACCCAGCTGTATTCCCAAATACCCATCCCACCTCAAGAAGAGCCATCAAACAACATATGTCCACACTGTGTATATGAGGTGTCCTGCCCTGCTCTATTTGGTTTGAGGGAAAACAAGTATGACAAGCAAGAACTCAAAGCTGTTTCTTTCTGAAAAGCTGCCAGAAGCGGCTCCGATTTGCATAAGAGTTGACTTGAACGAGATGCTTTGCCGGTAGGTGTGTGCCTAGCTCATGGAAATGCAGTGTGCTCCAAGGACAGGTCGGAAGGATGTACAGGTGACCTGCAATAAAGACAGGTGACAGGACTGGCAGGAACCATGCTCTTCTGCCTGAGGGTGCTGCCTTTACCAAAGCTGACAGCTGAAGGACAGGACAGGGACTAGCCACACTAAGGGATGTTGTCATGTGTGATACAGTAATTCTTCATCTTGCAGAAAATAATTAATAGTCTCTTCAGGAACCAAAAAAAAAGGTAAGTCTAGAAAACTCTCAATTCACTCTGTTTTAATTTAGGGGGACTGGTTTTGTTATTTTGCTTGGATTTTTAAAGATATTGAGTGTAGAGTCCAGGAATTGTATATTTGAGATATTTTGAACTAACACATGAAGGAAATGAAGATGGGGGGAAAAAAGCTTTTTTTTTTTCTATGCTAGCTACCATATAGTACACAGAAAATACAGAATTATCAAGGTTGGAAGAGGTCTTCAGGATCATCAAGTTCAACCACTAACCTAGCACCACCATGATCACCCCTAAATCATATCTGCAAAAATTGCGTATTCAGCTCTAGATACCTGACATGTTTTTGAGAGCATGTAAACCAGTAAACCACTCATCATGAGTTTATCTGAAAAGACAAAAGGAAAAATGGGTCTACAACATGGGCTTGCAATGTAGACAACATTTTCAGCTTAAAGGGTTCGCAAGATGCACTAATTTTATCACTCTGGCAGGAAACGGAGGTTTTCACATTTAATGAAGCATTTCTTTGAAGTCATGCTAAGTGACTGTGTTGCTCATCTGCCTCTCTGCATGGGACAGACCATTTCAGCTTTTCTGAGACCCTGAGAGGAGCACCAAGAGAGAGACACACTTACCAGGACTTCATCAAGTGAAAATGGAAAAAAGGTGGCTCTTCTCTCTATTTTGTTTCCTCTCGGTGTCCGGCATCACAGGTAGGAGTGTCAGCGGGACACTTTGACTTGGTTTATGAGGGAGGGTGGGGAAGGGCAGGCAGTGTCTTACTAGGGTGCTGTAGCTACTGGCAGTGATTTACTGTTTTCTGCCAGCTTTGAAATCACTCTAGTTACAACATGCAGCTAGTAAGGAGTAAATGGCTTGTGCTGACTGGCAGATCCCTTCATTCAAAATGCCTAACCAGCCAGAATAGTCCCTGAGATTAGCTTGCTTGTATTTAGGGCAATGTGTGCTCATCTCAAATGGGCCAAAAGGAAAACTGCTTTCAAGGAGAAAATAAAATATCTCTCTCTCTCTCTCTCACACATACCTGTGTATGCAGAGAGAGGAAGAACTGAAACACTGCAAGGGTAAACTGTACAGCTGCAACCCTTTAAACAGATTTTTGCCTTCTCCTTCCCCACCCAGGCTTAAGTGCTGTGTTAGAGGCTTGAGAAACAAGTTTGCCATTAGAGGAAAAGCATTCAGAAAAGTACAGGAGGGCTACATCCCTGTCAGAGGGAGTTTAAACCAAAACCAATTGAAGGAAACCCAAGGAAAAACCTGATGTTCTCAACACCCTCCACCTACCATGCCCAAAAGTCTGATCATGCTGAATGCAGGAATACTTACTATCAGCTAGGAAGAACAATTTTGTAGGATACACGTTTTTCCAGTTAAGAAAGGAAAAACTGCATGTATCTGACTGGCGTGGTAAGATGCATCTCAGAATCTGGCGTAGCCTGTTCCTATTTTCTTGATCACTGAGGCAAACCAAATTTTAAAAGGAAGGAAAAATATTTCGTATGTATAGTCATAGAAAGTAGTTGTTCTCAAATGCAAAGGAAATAATGGAAGACTCAAGACATGCACATGTAGGGAAACAATACTGATTAGAGAAAAACAGGAGGTGGGTTTTCTTTCTCCCTGAGGATGAAATCCTCACTGAAGTCACTCAAAGGTGAAAATGGACACCACCATGTCCTCTGTAGACATCAGGCACCTAAATGTCTGGGAGTCGCTCTAAGAAATTTCAATTGCAGTACAAGTATGAACTAATGGACAGCATTTGATTTGGAAAAACAAAGTTGGCATAAAGTGAGACTACTTATATTGAGATGCTAACAAAAACTAAGAACACTTTCGCATGAAAGGGTTTCAGTTAAAATAACCTAACACGCTGTGTTTCTAACAAACAACACAAATTAAAATGTTGTTTCTACATATATAACTTCTTCATCTTAATATAAACTACTCAAGTGATTATTCACAGGCATTCTTTACTCGATTCTTTGGCCTAATAGAGCACCAGCATGAATATGAGAGAAAGCTTGTTGTGTGTCTTTTGCCTGGTAGTCTGATCATAAGATTGCTAATTGCTTTTTCCTTAAGTTTTAGTGATGCAAAACTTGCAGTGAAATCAGTGAGCATTTCCTATAATAATCTCCTTGGACTGAGAAAAATAGTTTTCAGGAATTTTTCTCAGAACACTTGTCATCCAGGCTGATTTTTATTTACTCTCTTACATCATCCCATGTCTCAGAATACAATTAAAAAATGAACAGAGCATGCACATCATCTGACCTCTGACAGGGCACCCCCCAGCTTAGGCACCCCAGAGCCCTGTACCACATGGCAGGGCAAATGTCAAAACAAAGTGAGTGCCCACTTTTCTCCAAGTAAAGAAGGTGAGCAGTGGGGACTTGCTGCCGTGGGGACTGCAGTGAAAATTCCCAAAGCAAACATGCATTGATGTTATGACACACGAGGAGGATAAAATCCAAAGGTGGAGGGGGGGGGAGGGTGACAAACCTATATCTAAGAGCAACTGCACAACTCATTTTTTCTGTGGACCCGCATGCCCTTTTCAAGAAGGGACTTTTTGTATATGGCTCTGTGGGTATGATTGATTATTTGTCTCACTATGACTCCCCCATCCATAAATTCTTCATCTCCTTGAGTTGCCAGTACCCTGCATACAGGGGTTTGAGGACTGCAAGACTCCTACTTATAGGAGGGAGAAAGGGAGATAAATCAATTTTACTACAGCAGCCCCTAAACCAAGTAGTACAGGGTCCCTTTGAAAGCACCTTCATTTCCTCGATCCATTATTCCTTTATATGGCACACTAAGGACTGCCAGCTGCTTTATGAAATTAATTGAGGGAGAAACCATACATACCAGGGCAACTCCCTCGAACGCTGAGCCTGACATTCATTTAGGGCATGCAGGAGGTGTTTAATAACATGGAGGTAAAGGAACAGCTTTCTCTGCCAAAGCTGCAAAGGCAATGGCAATGGGCAGGAGGGACAGTGCAGGGCAGAATTAGCCAGCAGGGATAACACATTTGTTCTTGCAGAGAGAGCTGGGGAAAAAGCAGGTCCAGCTTCTGCTTTATTTATATTACTTGAAATTATATTACCTTCCATTTTCACAGAGGCCCTCCAAGCTCCCATTTCTCTCGCACAAGTGTGACAGGAGCTCCCTTCCCTCTTCTAGAAACACGTGTATGCTTTCCCAGTTCCCTCTCTGCAGCCTGTACTGGCAGAGATTTGCTGTAAAACTCCTCTCTGGAAAGCCTATCATTACACTGTACAGTTCTTGGTTGTCTCTGGCACCAAATCATGTCAAAGATGGCTTAAGAAAAGCTTTGTTTAAACATTACTTGTACTGAAAATGATCTTGTTTGTTTTTAAGGCCAGTCTTTAGACGTCATTACCGAAACAGAAGTGGTTCGCACTCTCCCAGGTTCTGAGGTGACCCTGGTATGCATCTTCCCAAAACCACACACCACCTACATAATACAGACACAGTGGTCCAAGACTGATGACAGCCCATCTACCAAAATAGCAGTTTATCACCCCATTTATGGCACCCATTACTTCAAATTTTCTGAGGCTTCTTACAACTTTTCGGTGTCCTCCAGCACCAGGAAGTGCTGCAGCCAGGATGTCACAGAGCCTTTGTGCCCCACCAATCCAAGCACCATATCTGAATGCAATCAGTGGGCTCTGCATCTGAAAAACGTTACCATCTCCCTTAGCGGGCACTACGAGTGCAGTTTTGCTACATACCCATATGGGACAAAGGCTGCAAAAATTCAACTTATTGTCAAGGCAGAAGGTAAGTGATGATGAATGAGATGTTGTTTGTCCTAACAAGGGTGGAGGGGGGATATCAGGGTAGATGAACATTCCCTGGTCAGCGATGGTGACTTGTTTGGAGTTCGCAGTGGTGCCACTGAATGTCGCTGGTACAGTTTCCTATTTACCAGGAACTCTTTAGTTGTTATCCAGCTCACGATTATGAAACCTTATTTGTCTGGAGGAACATGAATTCAGGCAAAAATGGTGGTGATATGGGAAGTTTGCAATTTTTGTTTTGGAGAAACATGCTGCAGAGGACACTGGATGAGCAGCTCAGGATATGGCAGGACCAAGGATTGTGGATCTCCAAACCATGCTGTGCTGCTGCTATGGATGTGCACCACTGGGCACCAGAAAGAGTGTCTGGTTGAGACCGAGGGCTGGCACCTGCAGGGCATGCTGGCTGTTCGCTCAGTGGATGGATGTGTGTCTCCACTGCCAAAAAGCACACTGGAGCAACGCAGGGGATTGCTTAGGACTATCACAGGCATGGAAATTTGGCTGCTTCTGACAGCCAGAAGAAAGTTGGAAAGCAGCATAACTTTTCTTGGTAAGTAAGACTCAGAGGAGAGTGGGAACTCTAGGGAGGATATTTAAATTATCCTGGCAAAGGAGCAAGTTGATTTAAATAGGTGGTATTCGATCTGACTACAAATTAAACAGCAGCAATTGATAGCGAAGCAACATTGGGAACAGCTATTTAATGTCAGCAGAGAGGGCAAAAGTACGGGCTGCTGTGAAGTTGGAATTGGGCAGGGACATTGAGCAAGCTTGCTGTTGTGCACAGGGGGGACTGGATTTGATGACTGTAGGAACCTCTCCCTGACCCAGGTTTCTGCTAACAACCCAAGCAGGACTAAAATAAATGCAACAAACCTAGCATGGTTTCAGATCAGAGCTGCAAGGCCAACATGCTCACTCTGCTTCTGCCCTGTCTACAGCAGACGTTCAAAGGTAGGTGCAGGTTATGTCGGGGTAGCAGAAGGCAGCTGTGCTCCCACTGCCCTTTTACCTTTTACCTTTTTACCTTGTGATGCCAGACTGGTGCCAGGAGGGACATTGGTTCCCATGCTGGATGGCATTGGTGTTGCAGAAGGAGGAGGTTCCGTGCAAGACTCATATGCAGGGATGTTTAACACAAGCTGCCACCTGGCTCCTGGATGGCTCCCGCATGGCAGTGGCTTCAAGCATTTCGGAGTTGTTATCCTGGAGACACACCTTGGTCAACTCTGCAGCACCTTCCTGCCCTGATGAACTCAGAGATGAAAAATGGGAGCCAGCACCTCTGCGAAAGCCATAGAGGATGGCTCTGTTTAAACATTACAAGCTGAATAACTGTGCCAAAGATGAAGCCACCACACTACCAGCTCTTCAGGGGTGTGTTACTGTAGGCTCCCCTAGGGGAATTTTCCTGTGCTTCACAGGGCAGAGCAGCTCGATCAAGGGCAATGAAGTGAGGTACAAACAGTGCTGGTAACCCTGTGAAACCCTGCCATGCTTCTGCTCTTTGTATGATGTTTTCCTGTGTCTTCCTTAATGCATTAACAGTGCTAATCAGGCATTACTCCTTTTCTCTTGCCAGTGCCCTTTTTTGATATTGGCATGTTCAACGCTCTTATTGCTGTTTATGTGTTAAGCATGGGCAGCTCTTGTTCATATTGGCATCATTGTGGCTTTTTTCAGCAGCTACAGGAGGAAGCGAGCTGTGCTACTGAGAACTGCTTGCTAGGAAGAACTAAAACACTCAGTTTGCTACGTTGTGCAGGTTTGTATTTTTAGGTAACCAGATCTTTTGCAATGAACCAAAAGGAGGCAAAAACCCCTTAATTCAGCCTATGAGTGGGGTGGATAAGGGTGCTAGTTTCCAACTATATCAAACTGAAGTGAATCCAGATGGATTCAGGCTGTAGACACTGCAAAAAGCCTGCAGAGCAGCAGGCCTGGGTAGGACAGGCAAACACAGAGGACCTTAGCCAAGAGGCTGTTAATGGAGTTGGGAATCAGGGATGGGGGTGGCAGGGGGAACAAGCAGCTGGGATACGTGACTGTGAGAAGAGGCAGAAACTGCAGGCTGAGCTCCTGGGGTGGCTACTGATCTGTGTACTTGTATGCTGCATGGCACTTTTACATGGTAGATTGTCCCAACAAAGCCTCCTCTGCAGCTTTCTTCCTGGAGAAGCTGCAGATTTACTTTTGTCCTCTTTATCCTTTCTGCACTATCCAGCCCCTTTAGGGCTTTTGCACTCTGTGTCCTGCTACAAGAGCGGCTCCTGAGCTGCTTCTCTCTGGTGGACTGTGCAGGGAAGCTGCTTCTGCCACTGGATCTCCTGGTCCCAAGTCTGGCTGCTGCCTTTCTTCATGTGCCCGGGTCACAGGCTGTGTCCTGGCACCATTGTTCTGTGCTTGAGTGCCAGACACAAAGGAAGTTACAGTCACTGGGAAGTCCCCACTGACTAATAATGTGACAGTCCAGGACAGCTAGATACTCTCACTCGTCTCAAGATAAAAAAAAAAAAAATAAAAAAGAAAGAAAAAAGAAAAGAAAACCATAGCTGTTCTATCTCAACATGCAAGCCAGAGCTACCAGGGGAGCAAAGCTGAAGAGTGTCCCTGCAGTGTCTGCCTGCAGGGAAGAGGGACAGCAGGTCACAGCAGTGACAGGCAGGCTGTGGCAGAGAGGACAGCACTGCAGCCTGCACCGCACTGTCACCCACTGCACGGCGGGGGGACACAGAGGCTGGTGCTGATCAAACCAGGGCTAGCACCTCCAGCCCACCACCACTGCTCTTCCTGTTTAAATGCACACCTGCATGCAGACATGACTTCTGAAACACAGCTGTGCTCTGTCCAGTGCACCACTCCACCCTCCCAGGGCTGCACTGGAGCCCTGGACTGGGAAGGGGTACAGCAGGAGATGCTGAAATGCCTTTTCAAATGGATAAGAAAGAGGAGTTTTCTGCTTCTGGTAGTGGGCAGGTTGAGGAATAACAAAAGGAGCACTAACACTGAAAAAAGGGGTTAATCTTAACCTGACTGACAAGCTGAATACCTTGCTTAGTGAGAAAAAGGTCTGCAGATATCCTCAGAGGAAAGGAAATATGGGTGTACAAGACTGATGTGAAGGTTGCCACAGGAAAAAAAAAAATTGTAAAAGAAAAATTGAAGCTTCAAATTATTTTCAACTTCCAAAGGAGACATCTTGATCTTGCAGTTAAGAAAAGCTTTTATAAGAATTGCCAAAAAATTCAGGTAAAGCTGTGAAGCCATGAAACTAGAATCTAGAATCTAGAATCAGGGCTTTCACTTGACAAATGTGTCTATGGGTAATTGTTGAAAATTACAGTTCCCTTCTAATCCACAAAGTGCCTGTTCATTGAGCAGAAGACTAGTCAGCATTGGTTTTCAAAGCACAATGAACATCATGCTTCTGACTTTCCTTCCTGGGCTTTTGGTTGTTGTTGCAACGATAAAAGAGGAGCAGCACTACCTGAAGAAAGTGGGGTTAAACCAGACTTTAGAAATTCCGTGCCTCGAGGACACACCCTCAGAAAATTTGTCTACTTATCCTTTGAAATGGCTAGTGGTGAGTATATTTCATCTCAATATAAAGATCAGAAAGAACTGCAAAGTATTTTTGCAGATTGAAATTGAATTGTTCTGCTCTACTGTGTCCTGTAGATCCTGCTAAACAAAATGTATCAGTCACGTTGGACTGTGATAAAAAAGGGAAAAAATAAAGACGTGTTTGCAACATACACCCCACAAATAATAGCTGTTAAGGAAACAAAGAGGGAAAATTCCATCTTATTTTCTTAATTTTTCAGGAGCACACAGAGAACAGGGCCATGGAAAGTGGCAAATACAGCAGAAGTAAAGTATTTGTTGTGTTGGAGTTCTCAGGGATTTTTTTCTGTAGCAAGGCTTTCGTGACTGAAAAATACTCTTACTGTGTAGAGTAGTAAGATACGAGACTTCTTTGAGATAGACAAAAAGGGTAGTGACTAGCATTTTCAGTTTTGTTAACCTCTGTGTCACAGATGCCTCCTGAAGACATGCAAATCCAGTTATCCAACTAGCCACGAGAAAAACTACTTTAAAGCCATTTGTTGTGAGATATAAAACTTGCTAGATATTTGTACTTTATCTCACTCTCTGGATAAATATTTATAAGCTTGTTTTAATGTAACCTTTTAACATTCATTTCAACATGTAAAGATAAGTATCAGCGAGCAGTGCCCTTGAGCTTTGCCTGTTCATTTATATCTGTTGTCACTGAGGAGCTGTAACTGTTGAGTGTTTTCTTAAAGGTGATTTTCAAATATTTTAGGGTTTTCAACTTTTTGTCCTGATTCATTAGCTATTGCGATCTCCCCTATGCAAGTCATTCTTAGTATTAAAATTTCAAGGGAACGTCCTTGCCCTTATAAATTTTTAGTTTTGCTAGGTCACTGCACAAAATAGCAGAGAAAAGGGAAAAAAGCCCCAAAGGTCAGCACAATGACATATATGGATCACCATGTGTCATACAGAGTAAAGCTTGCAAATATGTGCTGGGGCAGATGGCCAGGATGTATAGGCTGTACCTATACCTAGGAGTGGCTGCCAGACAGACAATAAGAGGACATGACTTTTGGCTACTATTACCAGAGTCTTGTTATTTAAAATTCTAAAAGAGCAAAGTTTTTCTTGACATTTCAGTCAGATTTAATATGTATGGGATGTTCAGCATAACTTACAGACTGGCACAGTGAGAAAGCAGCTCTGTTGCCCTCTCTGTAGGATACAGAGATCAGGACTCATCAAACACAGCTATTTCCTCCATATTTTATTGGTAAGATGACAACCAGTCTTGGGTTTGAAATTCTAGGAGAGAATGTGTTGAAGAAAAAAGAATAAATGTTGCAATTGTCCATTTGCTACTTGACAATGCTAAGGGTGCCAGGGAAGATTTTCAGAGTGGGAATAGAGTCAGCCTACAAAAATATTTTTCTGTGTGTCCAGTCTCCACAATTTTGTGGGTTTTTCTTTGCACGGGGTGAAAATGGCAGGAAAGAGGAACTTGTGAGCAAGGAGCCCTCCCGTCCTGCCATGTACAGGAACAGCAGTGCACTGTATGGACAAAGAGTCTTCCTGGGTTTGAATAATGCTCGGAAGATTTTCCCCACCAAACTCACTGATGACAGCAGGGTCTTTTCCTGCCATGTGATGTACCACCTGGAGAGAGTCCAGAAGAGCAGCACCCTGTGAGAGTATTTGGCAAGGAGCTTCTGCCAATGGTCTTCTTCCTTGCACTTGGAAAAGCAACACTCCTGTCTCGTTCTGAAGCCAGTAACTTTTGAAACACACTGGGGTTTTTCTAACATAAACATATTTACATTGTAGTTTTTTCAGCTGCAATGAGGTAAAATGTTAGTGAATAATCCTGTAGTTCCTAGAAGAATTTGAAGCCATTCCTTCAATTTTTGGCATGAAAAAGTAGTCAATTCATTTGCACATATCTCATCCCCACTGGCAGGCACATGGCCAATATCTTTCCTGATGGGTAGACTTATGTTGGGACTTTTTGGGTTACAGGGAAGCACCTTGGTCGTCAAGATCTCTGTGCCCCAAATGACCATGGTGCATTATGGTCAGGAAATCATGGCCAGAAGTTAATAAGCAGTTTGGAACTACTGTTGTTGCAAAGTCACATCCTCAAAGGCATGTGATGTTCAGCTGCTGCCGAACGCTGTGACTCTGGAACTGGCTGGAGGGTCTCAAATTGGTCAGGAGTGGTAGAGCCTGTGTACCGCAAACATTGTGAGTTGGCATTTCATGCCAGAAGCCTTCCTCATCTTTAGTTACTTACTCTGTTCCCTTTCTAGTGGCTTAGGAACTACTCTACAATTGCTGAGGTACAACTGAAGCAGAAAAATGCTGCCCACTTGAAAACCAGGCTTTATTTTGTTTATAGACCAGTTGGTCTAGAAAACATATTTCCAAAGCTCCTAAAGTGAATGGGTGTCAAACAGTGGGTCTGTCACCAGTCCTTTGATTGTGGCTGGTTGCCCAAGGAAGCCCACAGTTTGAGGGTGGCACAGCCATGCGAGGCTGATGCTTTGAATTCAGAGAAAGGTTCAACAGGGAGCAGAAAAAAAAAGCAAAATGTGTCTGGGAGTTGTTGGTCACTGACGTAAAAGAAATAAAAATAGAAGTTAATGATCTGAAATCTCCTCTTGTGTTTGCATGATTCAGACATGGGTCTTATGTTTAAAAAATCAACATTTGCCAAATAGCCACAGTGTTACGTGGATAATCGTTCCAGTATACTGACATGCTTGAACCCTCCTTCCCCTCCCTCACTGCTGATGCTCTCACCTTGATTTGTGTGTCTGTCAGCATCAGAGGTTGCTTTATTTAGCTTCTTCCCAGAATTACCATGAGGTGTGTGCTTGTCTGTGCATGCACCCACATCAGCATATTAGCACAACAGGGTAGAGAGGTGACCAAGAGAAGGCAACCGTGGCCCTTGGTGGTGACCAGTCTGTGTATTTCCCAGTAAGCGCTGGTTGGCTCTGGACCAGGGTGCTGTGCCACCCCAGCCTCTCTTGCAGGGGTCCTGAGGGCAGGGCCACATGCAGGGGCTCTTTGAGAGCCCTGAGGTTTGTGCTGGGTGCTGAGGAAAGTCTATCAGACCTCAGGCAAACAGAGTCCACAGCTTGCATGAAGTGTGTTCACGCTCCTGGCCCTTTCATAGCTGGTATTTGGCAGGGAAAATAACTATTTTGCATCCTGTTTCACTCTTTTCTGTTACCATTTACTGAAGTCATGGTGCTTATGATTACATCATACCGGCCTTTCTCCATTTACCTCTTGTGCTGCAGAAGGATGGGAGACCAAGAGCAGAGCGGTTAGAGCCTCCCCTGCACCAGCACACACACCTGTGCAGCACTGGCAGGCCAGAACGGGCAGAGACAATGACCAGAATAATACAGCACTCTCCAGGTGACATTTGGGGACCAAGAGCCCTTTCAGATGACAGAACCTCTCTTGTTGCTTGTGCTGACCAGGGAATGAAGAAATGAACATTTATGTTCCAGCAGTTAGATCCAGGCTCAAATGGCTGGGACAGAATCTAGAGACAGGATGTGTATACAGTGTCAACAACACATTATATTGGTTACATCTGTTGTCTTGGCCATTAGCAAGGACACAGCTAGAGAACAAAGCCCAGCTGAAACCTGGGGAGATTCTCCCGTCTTGGCAAGCCAGCGTCCCCGCTGTCACCAAAACACTCACGCAATTGAACCCTGCAGGCTGGGGGTTATGAAACGGGAAAGAGGGCAGGCAGCTATTGCACCACGGTGCTGTAAAGGGCAGGAGGAGGAGAGGGAGGTGATGTTGCCTGTGCCTCCTTGTGTAGGATCACTCTGACAAATGCTTCAGGCGGGAATGAACACAGCAGAGAGACCAACTCTGAGGGGTGGTGAAGTGGCACTTCCTCACAGTTGAGAGCTGGGCGGGAGAGGATGGGGAAGGCATGAAAATGTCTCTAAATGAAATTGAGAGTCGTCGTAAGGTGAGTAAAGACAGACATTCGAACAAGAGAGTTTTTGTTAAGGGGTATTTTTGGACTGAAATACTTTAAAACATTTCTTTTGTAGAACAGAGTTCTTTTAGATACAAGTTTCTCAGAAAACATATGGCCTTTTCAAGTCTAACTTTGCCAAATATTGATTTCTCCTTTTTGTAACAGTAAAAATTCAACAGCAGAAACTAGGGAACTAAATATTGAATTTCTGCTAGACCCAAACCATTGGTAAATATCCTTGCAAGACAAGTGAATGACACAATGTTAACAAAGGCTGAGATGTTAATTGGAAAAGATCTATTAGATCATGCAGAGCTATGCATGAGCTGCCCAGCAAACATGTCTTCTGCGAAAGCAGAGGACAGCATCCAATACAGATGTGCAAAAGTGTGCCCATTCTCATCAAAAAACAAAAGAAAGAGCATGCACTAGACTAGACATCATTTAGTGTCCCAGCCAACTTTTTGCTGAGATTAGAAGATCCAGTTTACCAGCCTTTTTCTTACATCCGAAAAAGTATCCTTGTATTTTCCCAGCTCCACTACCATCTGCACAGTTTTGGCAAGGCAGGAACAGGAATGAAATCTTAATACATTCATCTTCTGGTAGGAAGAATCCAACACCACACCACACCCCCCCAAAAAAAAACCCCAAACCAAAACAAAAAAACAAACAAACAAAAAAAACCTAACCAAAACCAACCAACCAAACCAGTAAAGACCAAAATCAAGAAGAAGAAAAAAAATTAAAAACCAACCAAACAAAACCACAAACTACCAAAACAAAAACACACCAAAAAACCTGAACAAACAAAAACGACCTATTTCATCCAAAAGTACCCTGAGTCTAGAAAACCATAAGGCCATGATAATCAGACCTAGGTCATGACCAGGCATTATTTATCAGTAATATTAACTAAAAAAAAATGAAAATTAAGAAAAAAAAAATCAGGAGAACCCTTAGTGGATTAGGTGTTTAAAACGACAGGGAAACTTGAGCAGCTCACCTCAGAGGGCAATGTAAGAAAGTGAGGTGATCCTACATCAATTAACAGGGTAAGAAAAAAGATAAAACTATCTTAACAGTGGAGATTAAAGTGAGATTTAGGTTGGAAAGAGAGAGAATTATGAGTCTCATAACTAATCCAGGGACAGCACCTGTTTTCAGTCCAGTTTCAGGGCTCAGAAAAGGCCAGAAGCACAATCTACAGGAGGCTTTTGAGATTTGTTATATATTAACATTTTCAGCAATCCTTATTTAACATGCCAGTTAATATTACTCCAAAGCAGGGATCCCAATGGTTACTTTAGAAATGCCAGCTTAGAGAGGCTTGTAGGACCCGATGGCTTTAATTTATAGTCAGTTGCACCCAGGACCAAAACGCTGCAAAAACATTTCATGCGGATGTGGTAATTCACAACCTGCTGCTCTGATGTGAAGGCATCACATCCTGGTAAGGCAGGAAGCATCTGTGGTGTGACACTGTCACACGTCTGGCCAGGCAACAGCGTGTGGGTGGCTGGTACCCAAAATCAATCATTTTGGGGGATGGCTAACGCCTTTGGAGATGACTGCAATTGGCAAGCATCCAGAGGAACCAGCAGCTGGGCTCTGTTTCCCTTCATGAGCCCTGGAAAGAGTGGCTCTGCTGCCAGAGCCTTGACTGCAGGATGGTTTCCCCAGCTTGTTTGCTTGCTTCCCCACCAAAGCCACCACAGAGCAGTTCAGATGGGCAGTGAAGTACATCATGAATCCTGTGCTAACAGCTGCTGATACACACTTGTAAACCATCTCCTTGACCTCAAATCGCAGCTGTGCAAGCTTTTATCTTGCTAGATGTATGGGTGGAGGTTGGGTTTAATTTCCACCCCTTTTATGAAACAAGGCTGTTAAGTCTTACTGGAAGCTGTTACTGTGATCTTCAGTGTCCATTTCACTAATACATCTGTGTTGTTTTCCAGCTTACCCAGAGAGCTCTATTAGCCTGTGAGGCTCTGTTGGCACCTCACAGAAGGTGAGCAATTTCAGAGCAAAGAGCCCGTGACTGCCACCACGCCACCCCAGCAGAGCCAGGCAAGCTGACCTGAATCAGGCGTGGGTGGGACCCCCAAACTGACCAAGCTCACAGGGCAGTGGGCGAGGCAATGGCTTAATGTCAGCCATTCATGCCCTTTCCTGTGAGTGTCTTCCATCCTCACAGCAGTGAACTGCTTCGGTGAGCACAACCTGAGCTAGCTGAGGGCTTCTCTGTTGCGTGGGCAAAATCTGGTTTTATGTTAGCCCTAGGGAAGACTCCAGGACAGATCAAGAGGCTGTGAGGTTGCAGGGGGCTGCAATTCTCCCTTTCCTTCCCCCTCTGCCAGCTACCACCCAGTAATCTTGAGTTGCCCTCTCGACACTGCATAAAATCCCTCTCTGAAGAAGGGCACCCGGTACCCAGGATGCTGCTCCAAGGGGTCAGGCAGAGGCAGCCCTTACCTGCCCCACAGCCCCCCGGGACAGGGAGGAGCCCGTGCTGTGGGAGCAATGCTTGGAGCACCGGCATGGCCTCACATGTTGATGGAAAGGTGGTGATTGTGTTGGGCATAATGTATCACACTGCGAGCACGTCTCATCTGGGGCGGTCACATGCTGATAGAGCAACTGCATCTAAGTCTGAGAGACCCCAGAGATGAGCAGTTACCTGTGTCTTTTGGGGTCTCTGTTTTATCACATGCTTGGTGGTGGCAAAACCTAAAGTCTGCAGATCTGCAGTGGCCATACTTGGCATAAAACATATTTGTGGCCCATATGACTGAGTGGCAAGCCACTTTGGCTACTAGCTAGGCTGCTTTGCTGATCCATCTCTCCAAGCTGCAGCTTTTGATCTGTGAGTATCCCAGATTAGGGTTTTCCTTGGAAATAGAGCTTGTGGGCAGGCAGAGCCTTGTACTAGCCATACACATTGGCTCCAGACAAGCCATGAGTCAGTTAGCTTTGCAAAACTGGTGTAATTTTCCTGGTGACCTATTTCCAAGTGTGATGTTGGACATTGCAGGCTGCTGTCTGCACTGTCCCGTTGAACAGAGCAAGGATGCTGCTATCAGGGGACTGAACAATAGAAGCTTCTCTGTCAGTTCTTCACCTCCAAACAAACACAAACTCCTTTCCTTCATTTTTCTTCCTTTTCTTGAAGGCCTTAAATCTATGAGAATATCAGATTTGTATTTCTTCATAGGAAGCATTTATACAAATATCGTGACCTAAAAGTGCCTGAAAAAGAAGGGAATATTGAAGAGAAAATAGCAGAAAGCAATGACACTACGAGTCCAGGCGCTATTTACCATGGCAGGAAAAGAGTTTTAGCTAGGTATTTTCAGTCTTTGTAGTGAATGATTGACTTCTGCTGGCTGCAATACATCCAGCTTTCTTTCAACTAAATGTGGGAGCCACTTTCTTTGAAAGTGGGAGCAACTGTGCCTTGTGCAGCAAACAGCACAGGCCTTTTTCTTTTTTCTGTTTCAAAGGACAAGACAATTTCTCTTATAACAGTGGTTAGTACTTAGCAGTGTCATAACCTGCTAAATAAATGTAATTGGGAACATCTAGGCAGCATGAGGATGAGACCTCCCATGTTGCTAGGGCCCAACTATTCATCCAGCCTTGATTTTGAGGTTCTTCCCATCTATTGCTTGATGAGAGATTAAATGGAGCACTAACACAGATTTTTGGAGCAGCTGGCATAGAGCCAGGACTACTGCATCTAAAGCATCAATTTCTTGAAACCTCTTGCATATTGTGCCTGCTACAAAGGTATCTAATTTTGTATAT
Organism: Dendrocincla tyrannina; assembly: GCA_035047865.1. Lineage (NCBI taxonomy): Eukaryota > Metazoa > Chordata > Aves > Passeriformes > Dendrocolaptidae > Dendrocincla > Dendrocincla tyrannina. Next base: position 20,530,467 of record JAWWMP010000001.1, read on the forward strand.
TCAACATATCATTGTGCTAGGCCATCTTTTTCACAGGATTTGTCTCTTTGTCTGCCTAAGGAAGGAAGGATCTACATGGCAATCAGAAAGTGGCTTATTCTCCACACACACACTGTTTTTCCATGTGGGTGTTTGTCGCTGGGGGCAGGAGGGTGGGGTCACCCTACATCTCTCCAGCCACAGCACTGGGCTAGAGGGAGTTGGAGCCCTGTCACCCGAGGCAGTGGGGGTGTCCCTACACTCTCATTCAACAGTGGCCACAACCAGGCAAATGAGGGGAGTGGGCAAGAGACACAAAGAGGAAATAAGCGCTTCCTTCTAGAGCAGGACTGTGAGTTAGCAAGCACTGTTCAAAAGGGAGTTTGGAAGCTGCCAGCTGGTTGAGGAATGCTGGAGGGTAACCTGGTAACTGCCTTTTACTGCCCCATAGCCCAGCCTGATCTGTGTTGTGAGGAAGGCGTTTCCCAAGCCAACCCCTCTGTGGTACATGGACAGAGTGACCCTGGCGCAGCAGCATGGAGGCAAAGCAACATGTCAATAGGACAATGGTGCAGCTGTGGAAGTGGCTCCCAAGAAAAGTGATGGTATCACATCCATTCCTGCCACGGGGAACTTGCAGATGAAGGGGAAAGCATCAGGTCTCCTCAAAGAGAACAGTTGGTAAATGGCTGTGACCACAGACCCCCGCATTTGCCAGTGATGAGGACCATGGTTTGGCATAACCACGTTGTTCTTGACAAATCTTTGGTAGTGTCTCAGCAAAGAAACCTGCATCTCTATAAGCCTGTTCTCCACAACTAATATTTTGCACAGCTTTGATTTATAATTTAGAGTGTCACAAGATGGTGGGGTTTTTTTAGTTTCCCTGAGAAATTTCTGTTGTACAAGAAGACGTACAAGACAGTGAAGGTTTCTATCAGTTGAGATCAACGTTGTTGCTACAAAGGACACATAAGACACATAAGACATTCTCGTGTACATGTGTGTTTTCCTCCCTTGGGTATGAAACATGGAACATTTCATCAGAAGAAATATTTGTTTCATTTGGTATGTTTTTCATAGATAAGACCATCTGAGATGTTAAGAACACCAAACACATGTATTCTCTGTTATTTAAGGTACTGAAGAAATGCCAAGAATATGGAAGCTTTATTGGACAAGTTCATCACACAGCTTGAACATTCTGGCATGTTTTTCAGCTCAAGTCTTTGCTTAAGCCTCTAAATGAGCTAAGAAACTCCTGCACAAACAGAAGATGCCTGTTGTTTGTTTAGGCAGTATTTTGCTGTACTTCCCATACCCAAAAATACACTAGCATAGCCACATGGCACCAGTGAGCTATTATAATCACGTGTTTCCCACTGCTCCATGGAAATCCAAACTCTCAGATCAGGTTATGTTATAGATCTTCAGTGAAACTTGTAAAAGGTTGAACTAGTTTGAATGATGGCAGAGCTCCCCTATAATCTGTACTATAAGAATTAGCTCCGTGATTAGGGAAGTGTGAATAAACACTGTCTTGCTTTTTTGGTGAAAGCGGGAGACTCGGCAGTACAGAGATTCTCAGCACTTCTGAGGATGCAGGGTGGCTTGTGAGAAGGCCAGATAGATTTCCTTTAGCACCCTCTTGTGCATGTCTCCTCTTCAGGTGCAAATGAATAGTGACATCTTTTTTATTTATTATTTTTATGTATGTTCATTGCCGCACAGATAATAGCACTGAGCTGCTGACCCCTTCGCAACGTCTATTGGTACATCGTGTGTCGTGGTAACTGCTTGCAGCTCAGGTGTGTTCACTTGTGTCTGTGGATATGCTTATTGGTATGTTTTTCCACAAAGTAAGACGAGAACAAAAGCCAGATCTGGCTCCTCTGGAAACACAGCTTCAGAGGAAAGGGAGATAAATAATTTTCTCCAAAATCACTCATTTCACCCGATTTGTAGTTTTGTAGAAATATCTTCAAATCGGAGAGCTGTCAGTTAAAACAGTCTAAAGTCTTGCCTGCAGGTTATGCTAATGCTAAGACAGATCCACTCTGTATAAAAACGTTAATGTATTTAGATGTGACAGAAAGGAAAGAATTGCATTAATTCTCAGCTAAGCCTTCTGTGAAGGTGCACAGTATGACACAAGCCCAAACTAAATTTTCAGCCTTTATAACTACTTTTAAGAACTGATTTCATCTTTCTCTCTTTTTTGCTTCACAGACAATAGGTCTAATGAAGCCTCATCTGAAGCTTTTACCACCACAGTTTCTGAAGGTAGGATAAATTAGAGAAGAATAAAATAACTGGAGTTGTGTTAGAGGTATGTCTATAGATTCCTAAAGCTGTTGCAACACTTATTACCCTAACTGTGTAGCAAGAAACCCCTTTCTGCAGCTATGACTTCAGAGAAAATACAATAAGCAGATATTTTGGTGATGTAATCTATCATAATTAAGACCAAGCATAAGTAAACACCAGCCCTGAGGAGCACTTAATGTTATTTCTGATGCTTCAGCTGGCAAGTAAATATAGCTCTTTCAGCACTGAACTAATAATTAAAAATAACAGCCCTGCTAGTGGGTCTACCTTCTGCTTAAGTACACAGCCAAGATCCTCAACGCTTTTGCCTACTTAAAAAACTGATAGGATGTGTCTTAATTTGTGTAAATTTGGTAAATCTGTGCTCTGCCCCTGCAAGTTTGTCTTATTATCAGCTTTTCGCAGACAGATAAATGCTCCCTGCACACCTCAGCTGCAGCCCTTTGGAAACGTCTCTTCTGAAACAGTTTGTTCTCTGCATGGGAGGCAGCTGCACTTTAACAATGGGTTGTGTGAGAGTGTCAGAGGAATGCTGATGGCATGAAAAGAAGTGTTGGTTTCTGTATAAAAACCTCTGCTAGTACAGGTTGTGGCAGGCCTTGGGGTTTCAGCTGATACCCCACTGGGCACCAGAAAGTCATCCCAAGTAGCAGGGGACCCTGAGAGAGAGACTTTGTCCTCAGCTGGCCCCTGCAAGGTGATCTCTCAGAGGAACCCTGCTTTGCCTCGCACACCCTGCAGAAACTTCCTGGGAGCTGGGCACACCTCAACGTGCCCACTGCCCTGGTTTTTAGCCCTGCTGAATCTTTGGTAAGGAGTCCTTTCTGATGGCCAGCTACTGCAAAAACTCTGCCAGCGCAGGTTAAGATGAAATGGAAGAGCGACAGTCAAAGGAGGTACAAATGCTTGCACAGAAACGCAGCTGGAGAGCTGATAGTTACCTGCTTCTGCTAAGATCTGATCTGCTCCCACCCAGTGCCCTCCAAACATGCCCGACCAGATACGGCTGCCTTCCCAGATATGTCTTTCTAGTGGGGTGTGTGAGCATTCATAGGTCATTTCCTTCATTGAGCCTTTTCAGGAGACATAATCCATCCTTCTAACCTACTCAGGGGGTACTTTGCATCTTTTCCTGGGGAAAAGAATAAAAGGAAAAAGGTAGTATATCTCTTACTCAGGATATAAATACTACAAATAGTGCTTGGGCAGGATGTCTCTGCTGTGCTTGCCTGGGTGGTTAACAGTTCTTTAACTGTAAGGAATAATTCCTGCTTCACTTCTCTGAGCACTCAATGAGCACTTCTAAGTGCAAAGTGCCTCTGAAATTTCCTGTCAGAGTTGCAACCTCCGAAGTGCCTCATGGATGGAACAGTGCAAGTGCCACCACCAGGTCATATATGTTATTTCAACATCTGTGCTAATAAGGTGCATCTCTCTGTATGGAATAAACCCATGAGATTCACTTGTGCTTTTTAAGTTGGGGCGCCAGGGGGTCCAAAATTTTGTCCCCAAAACTTTTGTTTCCCTAGGGATTTCACAGCACAATTACCTCAGGTGTTTCATGTTTCTCTCCAGACCACTTACCTGAGTTGTGCATTGAAAGGTTATTTGGAAATCAAGTGTGATGTACTTTCTCACTCTTGAACCTTTGAATCACCCACTTTCCTAAAGCAGAATAAACACCTTTTTTATGCTGTTTGCTTTGATTTGTTATAGACTTTGGTAATTCAACACTTACATCAGCTGTCATGACTGCCTCAGGTAAGGAGGAAAAAACAGAAGCCTTCTTTATCACTTATTCAATATATGTAGGATCTCTGCTTCTCCACTGCTTAAATGTCATGTACACAGAGGCAGAGGTGTGCCAGGGAAAGGTCAATGTGCTCTGGTACTTATGGTCCCTGTGTCCTGCTGGATGGGAATATGTGAGCTCTGAGGTTACCCAACCAGAGATCTGACAAAAATCTTGCTAAAACTGCCACATTAGGACAGCATGTCAAATGGCATGCTGAATATCACATATTATTTTTATGCATTTTTATAAAATGGAATAATATGCCTATACAACTATAAATAAATTTGTCCTATTATCCCAGGTGCATGGGATAGAAAAGTTAAAGCCACCACTTTTCCTTGATCCAACAGCAGCACATCATTCCCATTCACTAAGTATATAAGATAGCTAACTCTGTTTTACCAGATATGGATAACTACCTAAAACTATCTTCAGCAATTGAGAGGAAAACGCACAGGTGATATCCTGGGCTCATATGGCTGTGTCATGTTGTCATGAACCACTTCTGGAAAGGCCCTGGATAAACGGGGGAGCACCACCACCAAGTGCACGATCCACCCCACAGCTGTTAAACTGAGCCCTGTGTATAAAAACATCAGTAAGGAATGCTCCTAGCTGACCCACAGGAAAGGGTCAGCATTAACAATATCAGCCATCTGTGAGTGCCCCTGAATTTGTAGGGTGTGTTTTATGCATTTAGCCTCAAGACTGACGTCAGGATTTCTGCTGCAGAGTCTGCATTTACCCAACAGCTGCCACAAGTTTTGTTCTAGGTTGTTTTAAGATTTATTAATATTATTTTCGACAGAACCTATTGACTTAATGTGATGCCATGTAATCTGTTTGTCTTTAGAGCCCCAGTCGACATCTTTGGCCTCTCTGGATGCCACAAGTCTAGCAAACTTGGCTCTGCCTTCCATAACACAAGGTAACCAATTAAGCCAAATTTTTTTCTCTGTTGCTTCTGCAGTGTAGGAGAAAGACACATAAACACAATAACCATCTTGCAATTTTTGTAGCAAACAACTTACTGTTCACTGAAGCCCTTTTCCTAGTGCATTATACACCAGGAAGTACACTAACCACAGTCAGTGTAACCACAGTTCAAGAGGAAATATGTGAGAAAAAGCTTTCTTGATTTTATCTGCTCCCTTTAGGATTATATGCATTAATTTTGGCAATTGAAGAGACATCAAGTATATATTAATTAGAGTTATTATATTGTTTACAAAGAATACCTACTGTCTTTAGCTAAATATCATACCGAAATAGAACGACATTAGAGCTAGAAAAAGTGCAATCCAAACATCAGAGCACAGAAGTCCAAATACAAAGCACTGATAAACACAATATTTACAACAGATAACTCAGTAATTTCTTCTTTGGGCTGGCAACACCGAGGCCAGTGGAAGGCAGGGTAACACCTGGAAGAGTTTAACCTCACTTCCCCAGGAAGAGGTACGTGCAGCAACAGCCTGAACCAAGAGCAGGTGAAGATGAGAACCTGCTGCTTTCTCATTTCAAAATACAAGGCTGATGCCCACCGGTCCCAGCAGAGTGCATTTTCTTGAAGCATGGCCTGACTGCAACCACTTTTTTCTTTAAAGTCACTTTTGAAACCCAGCTGTTGACCGTGTGGGACTGACTGGTTTTAAGCAGCAGATGGAAGGGCCCTCCCAGGCAGCAAGGAGAGGTGTGCTCACTGCCACAGCTTCTGAATAAACACACACATGGCACACACTCTTCATTGGAGACAAAGCAGCACATGCAAAACAGCAGGCAGCACAAAGAGGAGGCAAAGTGGCAAGCTGTTGTCAAAGGCCATCTTTCTCTCCTCAACAGCACCAAAGCTTTGGCTCAGGAATGATCCACCACTGAGGCAGCCACCAGCAGGAGAGGATTTGGCCCTTAGTATTGGCAGCAACCTTGTTCTCCCAAACAAAACCAAAAAAGAATTGATTATAACAGACTAACTTTCATGAGCCTGTGGGCCACTGGCTGTCCTCCTTGGGCTGTGTAATTCATCCTGCAACCCTCACTTAAAGTAATGTATATTATGCTATAGCAGGACTTACCAGAGATGAAAGACCAGTGCAAAGGGCAGTGTTGGAGGTAATACTGGAGGAAGACAGCAAACACGAGGCTTGGCTGTGGGAGCTGAATCACTCAGCATAAAGCCCTGGGGCACAAGGAGGCTAGACTGAGATATGCCAAGGCAGGAACACAGGCTGCAGTGGCACTGAAATGAAAGTTTGCTGCTTCTCGTGCTGCCATCCCCATTCCCAAAGCAGAGACACTTGCCTGTGTGACAGCAGAATAGCAAAGTTGCTTGTTCAAGTTGCCTGAAAGCCCTTCTGCCTCAATAAAAAAATTAACGACAAAACCTATAAATATACAACGTGAACAGAGAGGATACTCCTCACTGAATTACACATCTTCACTGATTGAGGAGGTATGAGGTCAAAGACACTATGCAGGATGGAGCTGAGCCATTTCTCTTCTCTAAATAGCCAAGGAAACAACTGTCTTGTAAACAATGCTCCCAATGTGTGGCAGTTGCAGTAATGCCAACCTTGGATCAGTGCTTCTCTTCTCTGGCTCACTGCTGGTTCTCACCCTGGTGCCACCGTCAGCTTCTTGAGCAAACCCTCTGGGCTGCAGCTGAGTCAGGATGCCACGTCCAAGCCTGCCGTTCTAGTCTGCTGGTTTGGTTCAGTTACTGCTGTTTTGCAAGTTTGTAATGAAAATCTATGAGACATCTGGGAATGGATTCAAGAGATGGGTGGACATAGAGAGGACAGAGCAGGAGCACAGGAAACAAAACCAAGGCTGTTAAAACTGGTGCCTGGTCTTTGCTTAGCTTCCATGATAGCTCTGTGTCTGAGTCCAGAGATGCTCAGGCTTTGAGGGATGGGTTACAGCTGCATTTCACCTTCCCAGGTTTGTTCAGATGGCTTAATGATATTTTTTTTCCCAAAAATGAGACAGTTGTTAAGAAAGATGGACTCTTTTTAGCAAATGTGAAATACCTCTCTTGGGAAAATAGAAGTCTACTTGCTAGCCACCATCTGTGTTTAAATATCAGAAAAATAGCTAGCTGAGCTCTAGAAATCTTAGCACTTGGGGGGGGGGGAAGCTTAAAGGAAAATGTTAAATAAATTGGCACTTGGCACCAGACATTGCAGGTTGACTCTTGTATACCAACTTCTTCAAAACTTCCCTTTGCTTGTTGGGAAAACAGTTTTGTTTCACTGGAGCTCGTGACATCCTGTCTAAATTCTGATTTAGGTATGTTTGATCATCATTGCACTGGCTTCAGGACGAAACAAGCCAGGGCATTGAAGCTACTGAGTTTCACATGAATGTTTTGTCAAAGTTTATTCATCTATCTCGGTAGAGGTTCTAACTTGTGATAGGATTTCAAACCAGACATAGAGTTGTGTAGTGCTTGTTTGAAGGAAGCCAGCACCTCAGGTAGTGGGCTACAACTGTTTAACCTCATTAGTCAGGAAAGAGAGAAGAAAGACAAGAAAAATGAAAACCAAGCAATATGGTTCCGCTGCAGCAATTTTTACAAGCTTGTGTAATTTTCAGCAGAAGCACTGACTTTTAGCACAGAGACAAAAAGCTGTAGGAGAACCACAGCATTCAGTGAGAGTTTGACAACAGCACATGAGTAGATGATGCACCTCCTTCATTTCATAGGACTGTAACAGGGGAGTTATGAAGCCAGCTATGGGGGCTGCAAAGGGAAAATGTGGCACTACCTTAGCGAACATTGGGTTCCAAATCTCCAGTAATCTGGAGCATCTTGCAAAAAGTAGAGCAGCAGGTCCTCAGGTCCTCAGTTTGCGATGCCTTTGCAAGAGCATTAGCTCTGGGGTGCTAACTGATAGTCACCACATTGCCACAGGAACGTTGTTGCTAAACATGGAAAAGTTGTGTCTGAGCAGAGGCCAAAAGTCAGGTGGAATAATCTGTACGAGCTTTTCAATACCTCACAGTTGAGTTCCACCAAGTTAGCAGATAAAGGCTTGAGTTTCCAAACTATCAAGGATTTGTCGTGGCAAAAGAGGAATGAAGAAATGTTTAAGTATCCTGGTTTCATTAGACATATTTATATTAATAATATTACAGTTGAGAGAGTTGCTAGGCAAATGCAGTGAGTACTGAAGGTAGTTTATGGATGAAATAAATTGCTGGAGAAGCTAAATAAAATCACAAAGTAGCAATGAAATAATGAGGTAATGTGGAGCAATAAAGGCTGGCTAATAGAACATTGAAAGGCAGGCTCATTAAAGATCAATAAATTAATAATAAAAAAAAACACCTTAAGATGAACATTTTTTCAGAAGTCTTTCCCTTTGGAAAATCTCTGCTCAGCAACACGAAGCCCAAAGTGACTTTCTTTTTTAACATCTTACTTTGTCTTTGTGCTTTTGGAACAAGCAGGAGCTGTCAGTCTGCTTTTGCATTTGCATGGGAGTCATCTTTTGGCTGGAGTGCAAATGTAGCAGCCACCTTCCATTTTCTGAATATATTCTTGGTAGCATTCCAGTGCTTATTTACCCACGTACAACCCACAACCACACATTTAGACCACAACCTTGCGACAACTTCTAATGCTTCACAATTCTGCTCTTACACAGCTTGCTGGTGGCAATTTGTGCTAAAAGCATGCTGAATTACACTAATATTTGCAGGAGATACAGTGCATTGCACCATTCATCCTCACATCCCTGCCACTGCTTCCCAACATCTGTGCCTGCCTGACCACCAGCTGAGTGCTAATGGCCTTGAAGGGTCCTCAGTCCAGCAGCTATAATTGAGGGCAATTTCAGAGCACACAGGCACCAGTGAGCCTGCTGAGGCACACCAGTGTATACCCCTGTGCCCTCCAAGGGCCACCGGGCTCCTACAACAGCAATTACCATTATCATTTGGATCCTCTGAGACTCTAACACAACCCATTTGGTGGATAAGTAGCGCTCATCAGTGTGCTGTACAGAGCACAGTGCTATGGAATCTCTAAGTGTATGCCATTTTTTTTTTATATAACTTTATAAAATGTCAGATCTGTCGCGATTATTCACATAAAAGGAAACACCTAATAAGCAAGAAGAAAAGAATTTAATTAATATCCCAATCTTTCAGTGAGTTTTTAGAGCGCCCTAAATTTGGGCAGATTTTCATAGGGCTTTTTACTGCATACACGCATACATACACATATATATACACACATATATATATACACACCATACAGCCCAGTGTTCAATTCCAATCAAAGCCAGCATCTAATAAGAAAAATATTTTCCTGGTTCTATCTGGTGTTTCAGTCACATCATTTTTACAGTGGTTTTTTTTTTTCTTGGATTTGTAAGTCAGCAATTATACCAGAGACTTTCAGGTTCCACTGTTATTTCATTTGTTGTTTGCATCAGAGAAGGGTAAACAGTACAAAATAGCCACAGTTGAGCTTAATGAAGCAGTCATAAGTACAGGCTTGTAAGATAATTGAAGGACATTATTTCTTTTTTTGCAGATTTGAATGATTCCTCCACCAAATCCCCACAAAGCCTCAGGAATGCCACATACTCCTCTGAGAATACAACCGTGGCGCATCGTAAGGGCTGTGGCAGCTCTGGAAATGCTGTGCCATTGTCTAGTTGCATATTTTAGGTATTATTTCAGAAGCTGAGAGCATGGAGGTGGCTAGAAAAAACAGAAATGTATCCTTTGGCAGCACTGATTTAAACATAGGTAGCTTAGCTGTATTAGGAAGGTCAAAACACTGTCTACAAACAGATGATAGATTATTTTTGTGGTTCAGACACAGTACTTGACAGAGGAGACTGAGGTTTTGCTCAGTTGTGGCAAAGGCAGAGTCTTTGTGTTGCTGCTAAGCCACATAATGTCTTTAGGTTTTTCATTACCATCAAAGAGGTAAAAAGCTTATCATTCTCCCAGACTGCTGCAAAGCTCAATGCTGGCTTGCCATAACATTTTAACAGGTGTTTTCTAATAGACTCATTCCCTCTTTCTTTCCTGCCCTCTCTCCTCCCTTCCTCCCTTCCATCTTCTAATATTCTTTAATTTGATAAAAGCACATTTTTTATCTAACACCAGGTTTTTTAGGCATCTTGCTAAGTGAATTTTGACACCGTGATCCTGGAATTTGAGTTCCAGTTTTCAGCAGGATGAATAACAGTGGGTTCAAAAGATAAATTTCATTTTAAGAAACCTGATTAAGTAACTAAAAATGTTCTGGGCCCATTCCTTTTCAGGTAACCTGTCCTACACCATCACAGACCAGACAGCTGCAGTTACCAGAGGGAAAGATTTCTTTACTGCCAGCAGCCCGCTCAACAGTACCGGTGAGACATTATCCTACAAATCCTCTTCTTTCAACATGCCATTGCAGAAGTACAAAACCTGGAGCATCATGTCCATTTGACCGTGGATTTCAAAAAAGGGAAAAGAGATGCAAAGGAGTCACAGCTGCTGTGTCTTCATAACACAGCCTGTCACAGGCTTTTGGCATTCCAGCCTTCTCCTTCCATCTGCAAGCAAAGCATGTTTTCTTCCAGCAGCAAAATGTGGCCAGTCACACCCTCTTGCCCCAGGGAAACCTTATGGCTCATGCAGCGTGGTGGGCTTGGCATCTGGCACAGCACTGGCTGCCACAGTGGGTAAGACTTAGGCTGGGTCATGTACCAGTGTGGCCAACCTTGCACAGGGTTGTGATACCTGCACAAAGGGAGGTGACACTGAGGTGTATCAGCCATGGACCTTGTGCTCCTGCCCTCTCTGGCAGCCAGACCACTGCTCACCCTCTGTGGCAGCTGGAGGAGGACTGTGCTCCTTCTCTCCTTCTTCTCCATACCCAGGGTATGGAGGTATAGAAGGTAACAAGAGCTCATCCCAAAAGGCCGCTGAGCCCTTGGCCAGACATTTTGGCAGCATTTGTGTCAGTGGTGTGAAAAATAAACCCTTGGGAAGGAGGGCTGTGGTGGGCAGCTAGGCCCAGCTGCACTGTGACAGGTTTCCTCTTCACAGAGAAGCTCCTGAGGAACAAGAAAGACAATCAGTTTTGGACGAAACGCTTGCTGAACTGTGCCTGAATAATCTCATCATGTGCACTGATGGGTGGCTGAAACCAGCTCGCAAAGCCAGTCAGAACAAAAATGGGTTAAGTCCATAAATCAGAGCTGTAATGTTCAGGGTTTGGGATCCTCAGCCTAAGAACGTGGCAGCGCAGTGGTGGTTTGGGGTTGTGGAGACACCAGTACTGTGCTGCAGGGGAGCAGCTAGCCCAAATTTCCCTCCTCTCTGAGGATGTTTGCATGAGATCTGATCGGTGTGTCCCCTACAGGTGACGGGAGGATCATAAAAGGCAGTCACTTCCCCTGGCCAACAGTGGTAGCTCTCCTGCTCCTCTTCTGCGGTTCTCTAATAGCTGTGGGCATCAGGAAATGGTGTCAGTACCAGCAAGAGATGTAAGTACAAGTGAGGGGAGCCACAGGGGAGCGAGGTGTGGCACAGAGGACACCACAAACTCTAACCCAGCTCTTTGGATTTACACCTTTTCATTTGAGAGGACTCAGCACACGAGGCCTTTAAGTACATAGATTGCTAGTGCCATTTTTCTTCATACAGCAACATGAAAAGTGGAGTGTTCTCAGTCCTTTCATCTGTTCCGTGGGCTATCTTTAAAATAAACTTTGAGAAAAGAGCTGCAGTGCAGCTGCAGGGTGTAAGGGAAGAATAACAGTCAATTTTTATCCCCAGAGCCCCCCACTTCTATTAGCCTCCCTGCCAGCTACTTTTGCTCTCTCATTTTCCATGGTTACTTGAGGACATATTTTAATGAAATTGTACTTCTAGGGCAGCTCTGTTTGAGTTGCGAATAATATATGTGAAAGTAGGCTACCTGAAACTTAATCCCAGTCAAAGAAGCATTGAGGTTGCAATTATTACAAAAGTTTAATTCCCTACTAAAGCACTCAGAGATCTACTGGTAAAAGTAGTATCTAAAAGCCAATTATTTTTTACCTGACTAACATTACTAAAATGTTGGAAAATTCATGGTGATAATAAATCACATCATTCTAGAAAACCCTTCTGAAACACAACCACAAATCTTGTGTATTGAAGGGAAAAGCAGGAGTGGGTTTTTTTCACTGATTTTGGGTGGGACCTTTCTTTATCTTGCCCTATAAACTGACTAAAAAAAAAAGTTACAAATCCTTCGATATACCTTCAGAGAGTACTGTGAGCAAAAGATCTCTGCAAGGGTTTTGAATGGTTCATCAGAACCATGGTCTGTTCTTTTAAAACATAAATAAAATTGTGAGGTGTGAGCTGAGAAAGCCAAATGAATACCAGAAGACGTGCTGGAGTTATAAAACAGAATCAGGGAAGCTGCAGTATGTAAGAGCTAATGTCAGGTGCTCTTATAATGACTTAGTGTCAATCTACCTTCTCCTGTGATCATTTTACAACAGCCTTTTATGCAGTTTTTGTGTGATTGCACATATTTCCTCTTCTGTTTCAGTATGAACAGACCTCCATCTTTCAAGCCAGCACCACCTCCAATGAAGTACACCTCCATGGTGGAGTCTGACGGGACACCCCCGTCCTGCCATGAACTGGAAAACCTGTAACATTGCCTACACCCCTTGTGTGGCACACAGAAGGTTGACACAGTTAAAAGGGGCTGTCTTTAGAACAGGGACTACAGGAGTCTCGTGATAATGACCCATATTAAAATTCAGTGTCTATATGACATTACTGTTGGAAGTTGAGTATTCCTTAGGAAACTTCCTTCATCCTGTCTAACTCTATGTATGCATTACGTTAACAGCATTGTGAGTGGCACCAAGAGATTACACGTGCTTAATTTGAATTCAGTGATCAACCGGGAATTTGCTGTCTTTTTAATGGGCGCAGATTAACACATCACTCCTCTAGACTGACTGAGGAGTGTTGGAGCTTCCCTTTTACTGAGTGTAAAGAGGAGATGACAGCTCTGCCATATGGACACCATGGTTACGTGGGCAACAGTGGCTCAACACAAGCTTTTTGACACCTACATGAGTTGTTCTTACAATTTATTTTTTTTTACTGTGGACTAACATGACCAACATATAATTTTCTATCATTGTGAAATGAAACAAAAAATAATCAGCACCTTACACAGAAAGAAAATACCTGCATCTCTCGGCACAGGGTTGTGGCACAGGATCGCAGGGAGGGGTCGGTGAGATGAAGGGTCATGGTGCAGGTCTGGTGCAAGTGTTTGTGAGGAAGACTCACTTGCCACTGGTGAAGTCACAAAAAACAGCCAGCTTCAGACTCATGCAGAAGCCATCTGTGGGCCAGAGACTTAAGTGAACACGGATCCTAAAGATAATGGAAAATTCTAATAATTTTGGAAGTGCTGTGCACTTAAAACAATACTTAAATTTGAGTCGGCTTTTGTCAAATTATATTTTCGGTACCCATGAAGAAAAAAAAGTAACATAATAATTCCCTTCTTATTTGGTCTTAATGAGTTTCTGTCATTTGCTATCTTCAGATTTTTCAAGACCTCAGGGGAAGTTTCCCAGGTGACTTAAGCCTGTGAAAGAGATGATCCAGTCTTACCCCCATCCTGCCCAGGCTATATATTTCCTTGCATTGACACTAATGAATAAATGATGGTGCAGAGGGTGGGATGAGCTCAGCTCCCACTGCCCAGTTCTCAGCCAGGTCAGCAGCTGTGTGATCACTGATGCAAGGCACCAGAACTGCAGTAAGAGCAGTGCTTTTGGCAGTAGTGTGGTCCTACATTACCTTCAGGCAGCCAAGAAACTGCCCCTCTAAGCTTGTTTGAAAATGTATTGTTACCACAATGGTATTTCTGTAATTAATGCAAATCTGCTAAAATTCAATCATGTTAGGCCTAAAACTGATATTCTGATTTAGGAATGGGATTTGCTTTATTTACTGCTAAACACTGGTCGATGAGTGTCAGGGTTCAGAGCGCTGTATTTCCTGGGACTTTAGATTAAATGAATGATTTACTGGAAAGAATGATCTAACAGACATTTTGGGACTATTTTGTTGTAGTCTTCACCTTATAGTACAAGAAGATTTAAATCTATCACCTGTCTTGAACAGAAAACACTTCCTTTCCTACAAAACTACACCGTGACCTTGCATGCATAGAAGGCTCAATGTTAATCCGAGTGTTTCTTGTCTGTGTGAGGTCGTAGAAGCCACGTAGTTTAACTTTTGTCATGCTATCCATCACTGCAAAAAAAGGCAGCTTTTTGTCCTTAAAAAACAAAAAAGAAATCTGAAAAAAACCCACAAACAAAAAAACCAAAACAACAAACAAAACCCAGAAGGATAGCAATATTCCAAGGAGTGTGAAGAGCCAGGACTTTCCTCCTCGCCGTTAGACAAGGATGACTGTCCACAGGAAGGGGGTTATTTTATTATCTCGGATATTTTAACCCCCACCGTCGCTTCTGGCCGGAGATGTTCCCCCTGCCGCTGGGCAGTGCCCACGGGTGCCACCGCAGGCGCCCGCTCCCCAAGGATGCTGCTGCAGGTGGGCATCAGCGGGCTAAACCATGCCCTGGGGACTCCGCCTGGCTCAGGAGCCTTCCCAGCCTCTCCGGGGGGGTTTCCACAGCGTCCCCCGCGCTGGGGACACACGGCCGGGCACGGCAGCCGCGATCCCGCTGCTGAACACAGGGTGGGGCCGCAGCGCCGCGCCCGGAGGGCTGTGGACCAGTCCCGTCCCGCCCCGTCCTAGCCCATCCCGTCCCGCCCCGTCTCTCTCGGTCTCGTCCCGTCCCGTCCCGCTCCGTCCGGTCCCGTCCCGCCCCGTCCCGCCCCGTCCCATCCCATCTTGTCCGGTCCCGTCCCGCCCCGTCCCTCTCGGTCTCGTCCCGTCCCGCTCCGTCCGGTCCCGTCCCGCCCCGTCCCTCTCGGTCTCGTCCCGTCCCGCTCCGTCCGGTCCCGTCCCGCCCCGTCCTATCCCATCTTGTCCGGTCCCGTTCCGCTCCGTCCTATCCTGTCCCATCCCGTCCCGATCCGTCCGGTCCCGTCCTGTCCTATCCCATCCCGTCCCGCCCCGTCCTTCTCGGTCTCGTCCCGTCCCGCTCCGTCCGGTCCCGTCCCGCTCCGTCCGGTCCCGTCCCGCCCCGTCCTATCCCATCTTGTCTGGTCCCGTTCCGCTCCGTCCTATCCTGTCCCATCCCGTCCCGATCCGTCCGGTCCCGTCCGTCCAGGGATGTCCCCTGCCTGGCCCGGGCGGGGACAAGGAGGGTCGCTGCCCTCTCCTGCCGGCTTCAGAGAGGCAACAGGAGAAGGGGCAGCCATCGGAGTGGGACCTGAAAGAGGAAATCCCCACCACCACCAGACTGGTTTTCTGCAACTACCTTGGGTGTGGGATACTTTATGTTTCTGTTTGACTCCATCTGCTCCTCACCAGGATACGAATGCAACATACGGTTTACTCAAGAATTGTGATTAGGTTCAAAATTAACCCCTGCTTTAAAGAGGAAAAAAACCCCCAAATTAAACACTCTAGCCGCAGCAACCTTGCTGTGCCATCCCTGGAAGTGTTCAAGGGATATGAGCAACTGGTCCAGTGGAAGGTGTCCCTGTACATAAAAGAGAGTTAGAACTGTATGGTAGCTTAGGGATCCCTTCCAGCCCAAACCATCCCATGATTCTGTGATTATTTTTGGCAGCAGCTGCCCCTGTATATAGGCTGGAATCATTCCACTTGGACTTGGTTTCTGCAAACCCTGAATAATTTGGTCCAGATCAAGTTACCAGATGCTTGAAGATGGCTATGGGAATGCTAGATAAAAGTTTTTCTCTGAGAAAAAACTGTTCAAAGCTTGCTGTGTGGCTATAGAAAAGGTTTGTTAAGAGAGTCTTCAATGTTTGTTATGGTTTAACCCCAGCTGGCAGCTCACTTCAACCAGTGGGATGGGGAGAGAAGTGGGAGAGTTAAAGTGAGAAAACTCGTGGGCTGAGATAAAAGTTTAATAGGGAAAGCAAAAGCTGCACACAAGTAAAGCAAAACAAGGAATTCATTCACCACTTCCCATGGGCAGAAAGGTGTTCAGTCATCTCCAGGAAAGCCAGGCTCCATCATGTGTAATGGTGAATTGGGAAGGCTGTCACTTTGAATGTTCCCCTCTTCCTTCTTCTTTCCCATCTTTATATGCCAAAAATGATGCCATATGGTGTAGGATATCCCCCCTGTGGTCAGTTGGGGTTGCTGTGGCAACTGTGTCCCCTCCCAGCTTCTTGTGCCCCCTCAGTCCACTCACTGGTGTGGTGGGGTGAGAGGCAGAAAAGGCCTTGGCATTGTGTAAGCACTGAAATATCTCTGTGTTATCAACACCATTTCCATTCATAAATCCAAAACACAGCCCCATACCAGCTGCTATGAAGATAATGAATTCTACCCCAGCCTAAACCACAGTGTCAAGTTGCTAAATACAAAACCATGACACAGTGAAACCTGTAAATTACTACTGAGTCAGAATCTGAAGTCATGTATATCATGTAATGTAATGCTGTGAAATTAGCTGGATCTGCTGTTGTCTTTAATACGTGCATTACACAGCTGTAACAGCAACACACTGGAAAGCTAAGCAGAAAGATGGGTTTATGCACAAGTGGTTTTCATCTGCTTCTCAGAAGATGGTGAGTGTTGCAGGGTGAAGATAAAAAAAAGGACAATAGCGAGGAATTTGTTTTCATTTACTAATGTGCCTTGTGAAGTCACTGGCACGGCCTGGGGACTTCAGTGGCGTGAGTGACGTTTCCCAATGCTCCCCAGCTTGTATTCTTCCTGGTTGCATCCAGATGGTGCTGGGCCCTGCTGATGGAGGGCTGGGAAGGGTTGCCAGCTCCAAGTCCATAGGGCGCATGGGACAGATAGGTGTCCTCAGCTTCTGCCTGGTTCCAGCCTCTCTGACAGTGGAAGGGACAGTGGTGAAGTGAGAGGATGCCCTGCTCCACGCACACCTGACATCTGTCCCACCAGCTTTAAGCCTCCTGAATTACCTTTTGCCTCACTCTGAATCTTAGGTCCTTTTTAAACAGCATTGTAATGGCTTCCCTTACAAGGCACCTTTTGGTCCTGAAAATTAATTAAGCTTGGCGTGTTTATTTAAGAAGCACCCCTATACTTTGCACAGTGTGTCCCAGTAATTGCCATGCAGGCAGAGGTGTGGCAGTGCCTGGGAGCAGGTTGTGGGAGAACACAGGACTGTGGGAGAGGACAGGATGTCTGGCCACCCCAGAGTCAGACTCATTAGATAGCAATTCTTGATAAGCTTTGCTACCTGGGATTTCCTGGTGAAACAGCCCATCTCAATAAGGACCCACAAAGTCATCTCTTTTAGGAAGACGTTTCCTCATTGCAGCTGTGTTGAAAGCCTTGAGAAGTGCTATGAGTTTGTTTTAATACGTTTGTTTGTTTTACAAAGCTGGGCACAGAAATTATACCTGTTAACTGGCACAGGGTATTAGTTACCTTGTGTAGCCTTTGCTGGATTTAAAGCTATCACTTTTCAGAGCTGGCAAACACCAGAAAGATCTCTGCCCCCTTTAACTACAGAAGAAGCAGCATACAAAGGAGAAATTGTGTTTTATTTATTGTGTTAGTAATTCTTCCTGGCTCAACAATTAACTTTGAGCAATAAGCCAATGGAAAGTTCCTAAAAAGCTCTGCAGGGGGATAACGATCATTTAATCCTATCTACAGAGATTTTAATGGAAATAATATAAAATCTTATTATATTTTAAATTATTCCTTAGGGACAAGACAAAGCTCAGGGAAGTCCACAGTCAAGATTATTTGATTTCAGGAAACATCCGATTATGTCTTTAAAACTCCTCTTCCATCTGTTTTCTAGCCTATGATATTTCATCTCTTTCACATCTCCTGTACCAGCCTGCCCGGGTAAGACTTTTAATCAGTGGAAAAATAATGTATCTGTTTGTCCCTTGGTTCCTTTCCAAACGGGAGGACTTCCAGATTGACTCTGGCATCCTACACAGCTTGAAACACCCTCATGTGGTGTAAAGGAAGTATTGAATGGCTCGCTATTGTCAAACACACGACTCACAGATGTCAGGGCCTGGCTTACAAAAACAAGCAAACAAAGGCACGAGAGAGAGAGAGAAGCAGGTACTATATTGATATGAACTGACACTGAGGCTATGAGTGGTGGACAGAAAAAGCAGGGGGAAGTCAATATGACAAAGGGTATATTATATGACAGACATCTAAGTACTTGCAATGGATTTAGGAAGTGCAAAAAGGACTGCAATAGTCACAGTGGTTTTCTGCCTTGATGGAAAACGAACACCACTCTTTGGTCTATTGCACTTGAAAAAGAGGTGTTTTAAATGCATTGATGTCTGCAGAGCTTTGTGATTGAGTGTGTCTGATGGTTTTAAATGTTAAATAATTCCATTGCTGTCAGGATAAAAATGGTAATGAACAGTTTGGAAGAGTCTGAGTATACTTACATGAAATGTTGAGCAATTAGCTTCTCTCTGTGAGAGTGAATCCTGCCGTTTTCTTCTCATCAGTAGCAAAGTGACCTTTGAAATATGCAGATGACACATAAGCCGTTTCTATAACTTATTTGATTTATTGTCTGCTGATAAACTGCATGTAAAGATTTGGAATTTACACAGCACAGTATATTTGGGGCTGAAATGGAAGATTTTGAAAGCATTAACAGAAAGCTTTTTAACAGTGGCAAAGCATCCTGTTTAAGAATGAGGCGTGTTATCAGGGTATTCAATGTGATAAGGAGAAGGAGGCAAAGCTTGATATTATCAATATCTTTTCAGTTGTTTTAAAGCTCTTTTAAAAGTTCATTGTTCTGATTTACATTCTGTATATGACAGCCCAAACCCCATGTATTAAAATTGAAGTAAACCACGTTTGTGTGTTTGGAATTGGCTAACAGTGAAAACCATATGCCTCTTGGTACTTAAATAGCATCAGCCTGATCTGCACAGCTAATCTTTTTACCATGCATTTGAAAACAGGAGGGTTAGGAGTGTGGGAATGGGATTTGAGTTGCTAGATTGTCTGGGCTGCCTGTGACATTGGCTTGAGCTCTGCACCCAGGCAAAAGGAAATAGCTGAGCTCTCCATAAATCCACATAAGGCATAAATATGTCAATATAAATATGGCTATGTAATCTGTGGAGAAAAATTGATAGTAAAGTTTTAGTCAGGCCATCCTCACTGTTGAATGTGATTCCTATGTGAATACACAAGCAACATGGAAAAATAGAACAGCCTACTGACCTTGATCTAGAATTAAAAAATGTCAATAATACGACGTTTTTCTTGCCTGTTTAGGCATTCATTTTTGCAGCCACTTAAACACACACTTGAACTGAAGCATTTGAATGGTCTCAAGTGACAATAATTGTGATAATAAGTGATAATTTGTAGATTTAGTCTGTGGAAAATAAAATTGTATTATTAGTGCACATTTGTGCCCTCTGGTCATTGAAATTAATGATCATCATTGCAGGGTTTGATACTGATTACAGGAGAAAATTACAGAATTTTATGGAGATGAAAAGAGATTGAGGTTTTGGTGGAGGGAAGAGGTAATTTAATACTCTTCTTTCCTAGAAAAGCACCCACAGGAATTTTTTGGACCATAAAGAAGTTTTGCTGGTGGTTACTGTTGGCCAATATCTGTGCATCACACGTGATGTTCACAGCTGAAGTCCCATCCTGCAGTGCTGAACAGAGGCATCTCCTCTTCCCTCATCATTCTGGTTTTGAGATGATAATACCCCACCCAGTCTAAATGTCCTTTGCAGCCTGGAGATCTAGACAGCATCTTAATCTCAAGAGCCAGGGTGTACTCATGCTGCACATGATAGCCTAGGGATTCTGAAACTAGCTGTGAACAAGGCAGAAAGTTGCTGTGCAGAGATAGCACTGAAGTACCCCATGTGCCACATTCCTTGGTACTATTCAAAAGTGATGGCAAAGGGACAGAGGTGTTTGGGAGGCTGTGGGGGAGAAGGTTTGAGACTCTCCCCACTCCAGCTTTAGCCCCCCTCTTTTCTAGCTGATCTGATGGCAGAGTACCACTAAGACCTGCTCTCATGGTAAATATGATTAGACTCCTTTTCCCATGGACAGTCTTCCTGTTCCTCTTCACGCTCCACTGTATTCCATATTCACTCCATTTTTACATCCTTTGAAAGACGGGAAACACAAGACAGGTCCTGGCAAGGACACCAGCAGTACTGTGTCAGCAGCCAGCCATAATAGTTGTGGCTTCAGACTGTAGCTTCAGTGTTTACAGTTCCCTGCCCCAAAGACACAAAGATGTCACCTCAACCTCAGTGAAGGGGCTACCCCTGCACTGGAAAGCTTTCTCATCCTGGAAAGCTACACCATGACACAGCCTTGGTCACCAGCCATATTAGCACGCACTCATTTGCTGGGCAGTCCCAGGCTGCAATGGTAGGAGCAGGAGAGAGTGAGGGAACCTACAGCAGTCATTTGAAGGAGATAAGCTTGCAGTGATATGGATTGGAGCTCCCACATTGCAGTCAGGCTGTCAGTTGGAGATAAAAATTTATTTACAAGAGAAAATGTTTCTGATCTCATACATATGGCCTTGAATAGAATAACTTGCTGTCTCCTACACTGGGGCAAGTGTACCAGGTGGTCTTAAAGGGAAGGGGAACCAGGGTTGAAGGACAGTGGAATGCTTGCCAAACCTACCCTCCATGCTCCTCCTTGAGTGTAAGGGTCCTAGCTCAGAAGTGCTTTGTGAAAACCTATAATAGAAATTGCACTATTTTTAAGATTCTTCAATATCAGAGCTCTAAAAGCAAAATGTCTTTGTTCACTTCCTTGAGAAGGAAAATGCAGACTCGTGGAAGGAAATGAATTCTGCTGTATTAGGTGAAAATACATAGTTAACCTGTGTATTTACAGATACATTAACTTTATGTATACTTTAAATATATAGTTCATTCAGCAGTTTTACTGTTTATCAATAAAATCCTTCTGTGAATAATGTGTAAACTGTAACACACCAAATGAAAAATACCTGTTATTTTTTAAAAAGTTCCTCACATACAAAACAGAGGACTTCTGAAATATATATATATATAAATATATATATATATCTTTGGTACTTAGCATTCAGCCTTTAGTAATTTGACAGTGAAAAACTATCTTTCAGAGCCATGTTTGTGGAGTTTTTTTCACTAACATTTGGCAGAGTAAGTCTCAGTGTTGTATACCTGAGCAATGTCCTGTGGGAAGAGCATGGAAATAATGTGTTTGTACATTTGTAAGGAGATTTAAGAGAACTTGCTCACAAAGCATTATCCTTCAAAGACATGTAATAATGCAAGGGGGAAAAAATGTATTTTAGCAGTTATATTCTGTGTCACAGTAAATTCAGAAACTGTTTCAGAGAAAATGCTTTAGCCAGCAGCTAAATGCAGTGAAAGGCCGAGTTTGTGACTATCAGGAAAGGGAATTGCTGGAAGAGCAGAGGATTGAGCTGTCCTCTCTTGCTCCTTAAATCTGCTGCTGCCGGGTTGGCTCTTGCGAGATGCAGTGCGTAAATCATTCCAGCTGATATGCTTATGGACCAGTCGGCATCCTAAAACCAAGGCACTGACCTTCTACACTGGGGATAACTGCTCTGGTACCTCTGGTACTACCACAGAGGGAATGCATGAATGAATCTTAGGGGACTGGTGTATTTCTCCCATGAGGAAAGGCTGAGGGAGCTAGGCCTGTTTAGCCTGAAGTCTGAGAGGAGACCTCATCAATGCACACAGGTGTCTGAAGGGAGGGTGCCAAGAGGCTGGAGCCAGGCTCTTCTCGGTGGTGCCAAGCAATAGGACAAGCGGCAATGGGCAGAAATTACAGGACGTTCCACCTGAATATGAGGAAGAACTTGTTTACTGTGCAGTGACTGCACACTGGAACAGATTGTCCAGAGCGCTTGTGGAGTCCCCCTCACGAGAGATACTCAGGAACCACCTGGATGCAATCCTGTGCCACGTGCTCTGGAATGACTTCAACAGCGAGGTTGTAGCAGATGCCCCACCATAGTCCCTTCCTATCCCGTCCCTCTGCGCTCCCGGGATCCGATCCTGCCCCATCCCCATCCCTGTGTGCTCCCGGGATCCGAGCCCGCCCCATCCCTGTGTGCTCCCGGGATCCGATCCCATCCCTCTGCGCTCCCGGGATCCGATCCCATCCCTCTGCGCTCCCGGGACCCGATCCCATCCCTCTGCGCTCCCGGGACCCGATCCCATCCCTCTGCGCTCCCGGGATCCGATCCCGCCCCATCCCCATCCCCATCCCCATCCCCATCCCCATCCCATCCCGCCCCTCCCCTCTCCCGGGATCCCATCCCGCCCCATCCCATCCCGCCCCTCCCCTCTCCCAGGCTCCGATCCCCTCACGGCCGCACGGGCCGGGGGGCGGGGCCAGGGGCTGGGGGCGGGCCCGGGGGCGGGGCGAGCTGCTCTCAGCCAATGGCGTGCGGCCGTGCGGTCGGGCCGTGTTACATAAGGGCGGGCGGGGAGGGCCGTCCGGCTCTTGACCCGGCGGCCGCCGGGCGGGCGGGTTGGCCGTGCCTGGTCCTGTGCTGCCGGACAGACCTGATTGTGCCTCGCTCAGCGGGCCCGACCCCGGCCCCGGCCCTGGCCCTGCCCCGCCGGCCCGGCCCGCCATGCGGGAGCGCGGCCGCCGGCGCGGCGGGGCCGTGGCGGCCATGGCGGACGGCAACGCGGACTGGATGGGCTCGCTGCCCGCGGCGCTGCGCTCCCTGCCGCTCTCCAACCTCGCCATCCCGGGTAGGGCGGGCTGCTCGGGGCCCGGGCCCGGCGTCGCGTCCCTCGTGATAGAGGGCAGGGGCTGAGGGGGTCCCTGCCCACTGCAGGAGAAGGAGGAGGGCTTAATCTTCCCTAAATACCGCCGAGAGACTCAGTGACCAACTGTCTTCACTGTTTGGTTTTTGGTTTAAAAGACAGCTGTGGCCTCTGGAGATGCTCCCTAAGGTTTTTCAGGTTGTTTCAGCAAGGCAGAAGTCATGTCGGGGGAAAGGCTGCTGGTGTTGGCCCCAGCCCCGGGAGGTTCGGCAGGTGGATGTGTTCGGGGTCTGCTGGGGTGGGGATTTGAGCGACTGCCCCAGGGGAAGGGGTCTCTGCCCACGGCAGGGGGTGTGGGACCAGCCGATCATCAAGATCCCCTCCAATCCAGGCCGTTCTGTGCTAGCTCTTCTATAGCATAATCGAGGTATGGCCTGTTGGGGGGGGGGGGAAGTACTGCCTGGTTATATCCTAATGGAAATATCCTGGAAATATCCTAAGGTACAGTCATACTAAAATTCTGTAATGATTTTTAAAATTTTGCCCCTAAAATTTTCCATCTAAACTTAAAATAGCTAAAGCTTATCTCCTGTGCAGACCTTCCAGTTTAATTTGTTAAAATTGGCGAGAGGAAACGTCATCGCTTCTGGTTTACAGAGAGATAAACTGATAAATGAGTGCAACAACAGATGATCTGAAACTTACGTAGGAAGAGGCTGACCTTCCATCTGTAAAGGGCAACAAAAATACTAGTAGATGTCAGTAGGGAAGATTTTAACGGTGGCTGGCAGCTCATTTTGGTACTGAATGTTAGACTGGTACAGGGCTTGGGTTTTGGTTTAGTGCTTTAGCTTGTCAAAACCCTTTGGATATATATTTTAGATGTAGTACCAAGCTGTGCCTTGGGCATTAGGAAGAATATCATCACAAAGGGGTGATTAAACATGGGAATGGACTGCCCAGGGTGGTGGTGGAGTCATCATCCCTGAAAGTGTTCAAAAAGTGACTGGATGTGGCAGTTCGTGCCAAGGTCTAGTTGACAAGGTGGTGTTTGGTCAGAGGTTGGACTCACTGATTCTGTATAGCAGACTTTCATATTCCCTTCCCTGGAAACAGAGTAATTTTTGGGTCAGCAGAGATAACCTATCCCCTTCATGAAGCAGGTAGAGGAAGAGGATGTGCACCTCCTGTGGCATACCACAACACTCACTGCTGTGTTACCTGAAGCAGAACAGCTGAAATGCCAAGTTTCAATCAAAAGCAGCACCCTTTCCCATCCTGACAGTAGCAAAAACATTTTATGTGACCCTGGTCAATAGAAGTGGGACAGAAAGGAAATTCCATGTTCATGTAAAATTCAAGCATTGGTAGATTTTGGAACTTCTAGCAAAGAAATACTTCTCTGTTTTCATGGAAGGTAATCAATAAACTTCTTGTTGCTGTAGCCACTGTGAAACTGAGCAGAATGTTATGATACGGATTGCATTAGATGCTTTGCTGCTGTCTGTCCCTTGCAAACATTATGCAACCAGTATTGCAGCAGAGAAACCAAGGATATGAGTTCTTACTAATGCTGTGATGCTTTTAAAGTGAGTAGTAGGTTTTTTGAAAATGCTTACAGTATATGCTAATTTATGGTCGAGGTTGGTGTATCTTCCCACTGCTTTCGTGTATATGCCTCATGCAACCTGTAAGCAGGCAAAAGACATTTTGAATAGATGTTCTGGCAGGTTTTTCTAATGTTATTTTAGTCCAGTGATTATTTTGCTGAAGTGGATTTTTGGTGAAGTGGTGCTGGACAAAGCAACTTTTTTGAGAGCCAGGGTGGTGTTCCTAGCAGTGTGCAAGGAAAGGATTGTACAATACAGGTTGCAGTTGAAGCATCTATTTACAGGTGAAGAGTGGGAATAGAGACCAGTGTTGTATTCAAAAGGGAGATGAAGGGTAAACTTCAGCTCGAATGAGAAGCATCTTTGTCTGTGCTTAATGTTTGCATTTGCATATGACAGGTGTGGCCTGCTTTTGTACATCTCTGGATGCCTTTGGTTTCTCCCCAGGATGACGGACTCAACTGGTTTTGGTTTAGGGATTTGGTTTGTTTGTTTTCCCTTCCCTACTCCCAGTCACTCTTTATGCATAGGAGCAGAGATGGAGCTTTAGGAGTGGAAACCTTAGGACTTGCTTTAACTTGAAATAAAGTCAACATTAAAAATCATGGCACTACTGCTTTTTACTTTTTGCACTTCAAAGAATTGAACATTCAAAGAATAGTATTTTAATTCCTTCTAGAAAAGGACAAAATGATGGTATAATGGGGCTATTTGAAGTGAAAGAATTTATAGTATACACAGAAAGTAACTGCTTAGATTTAATTTGTGTGGTATTTTAAGTTGGAAAATCTTAAGTCTCTTGTGTGACACTCAGGATGTCTTCATAGAGTTCTGCTGCTTTATTTGTTGCAAAACTTTTGCTTTTGGAGCTGCCTGTGCTCAAAATGGAGAGAGAATTTGAAAAATTCAAAGTCATTCTCCAAAGCCTGTGTGATCTGTTCCCACATTTGGGCTTTTCTGTTGTTTCTTTTAGAAAAAACTCTAGACAAAATGTTACACTAGTATAATCTGCTCCAAGGAAAAGAGATGGGGTTTCCTCTTTGATATTATGGGAGGGGGAATCTTTTGCAGTTAGAAATTGCCAAATTGCAAGTAATTAAAATGTCATCAACTTAAAAACATACTACATAGTCAACCAAAATAACTGCCCTCAACAAGTGGTGACCTTGTGTGAAAGTCTAGAGGGTTTTCTCTTAATTATATTCCTCTAATCCTCTTTGAATGTGGGCTTAAAAATGAACTCGTTAAACATCTTGATTGTGGATGTGACCCTTGGCAGGGTATTCTATGGTATTCGTTTAATCTCATGCTGGTTTACTTTCAACAATTTCATGAAATCATGAACTATTGTGATACTTATTATTTTCCTCGGTTATCTGTTGATCTGCATCAGCTATTTTTCTTATTTCTTCCCTGAGAAATGGAACACGAGAAAAATCTGGAGTGCTCTCACTGATCTGCTTTTGAAGTAAATCAGCTATTTAAAGATTTAACTGGAGAAGCCTGACCTGTTCCTTCCTCTTACTTGCATGCTTATAGCTCATTGCATCGTGGTATGTACAGTTTGTACTGTTTCATTTTAACTACTGCAGGAATTCTTAAGCAGGCCTCTTAACTGGATGCTGGAGTCTGAAGTCTCCCTGCATGCGAAGGTACAACATCACTTTCCTGTTTCATCAGGCTTTTACAGGTGAAACACTTATTCTTCTCAAGGTCCAGTTTCTGAAGTCATGATAAGCCTGTGCCTGTTGGTTTGAGACAGCAAGGCAATCTAGCAGATATTCACTGCCAGCTATCAGTGTTTGCTTATTGAGTGTTATATTAGTCTGGCCTCCGAGGTGCTGGATGAATGTGATGAGCAGAGGAGCAGGCAATTTGGTTTTCCTTTGGGTTGTGGTAATAATACATTTACTTAATCTTTATTCTAGCATTGAATATTTAAGAGCAGTGATGTAAAAGATACACTTGCAATTTTATAACAACCTATATCCCTCGATTGGTTCTGAGTTCCAGTCAGGATGGTTAGCTGTGAATTTCCCCAGTGCTGGTTTTCTTTTTGTCTTTCAGAGAAGGCTTGTGATGACTTAGATAGTGATCCACTGCTCTTTGCAGGAGCACCCAAAATAGTAATGGGTATCCTTTCATAAATATAAGTAGGGTAATCAAAAGTCTACTCTGTCCCCTATCTTCCCTCCTTTCCCCCTTCAAGTACAAATGAGTGTGTTCAGCAAGCTAACCTGATGGAAAGGTTTTCTGTGGTGATGATGATGGTTTAGAGGGATTTTAGAGGTGAGGGCTTTTTTGTTTTGTTTTGCTTTTTGAGAAGTGGTTCCTGCCAGAAAAGGTTCTTGCAACAGCTGCTTGTGGAATTGGGCAAGCCCCAGGGTGGGTGCTGGAGCATGTGGGTGTCCCAATGGAACCTGAAGGTTAACCTGATGTGTCATGGTGCTGCAGATGTAGACAGGAAAGAACAACAGGTTGAATAGCTGTATGTATTTCACTTAGCTTGGGTGAAACACATGCTATTAGTTGGGGAACAATTAATTTGAATCTGAATTAAGTTCAGTTTGATTTGGGTCACTGGAGAAGAGCACTGAAAAATGGAAAATTTGGGAAAAGTAAAATTTTTTAATTTAGCACTTTGAAATGTAATATTTAAAAATCAAAACAAAGTACCAATAGTTTTGTCCTGGAGTGTAGGATTTTTTTTTTAAATTTGGAAATATAAAAGTTTCTGTGTTTTAGGTCAGACTTGTACATCTAAGGCTGATTTGAAACATTAACAAAGTTTTTGCCACCAAAAGTCAGTTTTTCAGGTGCTGGTACACCTAGAGCTGAGCATCCCGCTCAGCAGGGCGCTCCACTGGTGTGGAATGTTTCAGGCCAGGCAGGCTGCCTCTCCAGGGAGAGCTGGGGCAGCTCTCCATCTGCAGCTTCTGATGGGGCACAGAATCTCTTCTGTCATCATCTAGTGATCCCAGCTGGTGTGTTCTTGCTTCCTCAGAAAGCATGTGGAAGGCTGGCCAGGATCTCATTTCTAAGTCATGCAGAGCAGTTGGAATGTGGAGCCATTCCTGTGAGCGTCAGGTTGGATGACTGGTGAGGAGTTTCCTGTGGGATACTGAGTGGTAGGTAGCTAGAGTTGGCAGAAAATGAGTTTTACAGTCCCAGAAGCATTTTTTTAACTGTGAAAATCATATTGGCTTGAATATGGCTAAAACAAGACCATGTCTGAGACTAAAAATACTTGTTAAAGTGTCTTTAACTTGATTTTCACTGATCTCTGAGAAATGGGTCCCTACTCTTATAAAACAGTAAATCTTTGCCTGCTGCTCCAAATTACAGCACTAGTCAAGCTGCCTAATTCCCCACTATGATACATGCACTCTTAACTTTCTAACCAGCTTTTAATATAATAATTTCCCATAGTTTACTCATGGTAGTGTCAGTATGACTGTGGCCGAAGCTTTCATTACTAAAACATGCTGTTGTTTCTGCCCTTCTCTGAGAAGCTCAACCCAAAAGCCTGAGTAAGAAGCCTCCTGGTTTTGATCTAAATGATCAGAGTACTCTGGAATGATGAGCCCTGGAAAACAAACCTTTGTGAATAGTGCTATTAGGCAATCATAATGAGGAGCAGCCCTGCTGGCCAAGTCCATAGTTAAGTTAAAGGGG
Organism: Dendrocincla tyrannina; assembly: GCA_035047865.1. Classification (NCBI taxonomy): domain Eukaryota; kingdom Metazoa; phylum Chordata; class Aves; order Passeriformes; family Dendrocolaptidae; genus Dendrocincla; species Dendrocincla tyrannina. The sequence continues at coordinate 20,558,769 of JAWWMP010000001.1, forward strand.
GGAATACAAGACATGGACAGGTGTTTCTATGATGCGAGCTGCCATAACATGACTTGCTGCCGTAGTGTGACTGCTGGGTACTTGTCCTCATGTGTCAGGCACATGGGGAAGGCCGTGGGAAAGGTGGTGGGGCCCCATCCACCTGCCCAGGAGTGCCCTCTCCCCACCCAGCGACTGGCCAGCTCTGCTGTCATGACAGTGCCAGTGTTCAGCAAAAACCTGATGAGCTGCCTGCATTTGAGTTGGCCAAGCAGAACTAAAGTGCTTCTGAAAAGAAGCAGCAGTGCTGTCCAGTTAAGAGCTGGTGGCTAGGTTCTGACTAGATGTGATGTTTTTTTTCTCTTTGCCTCCATGAACCTGAGGTGAGCTGCTGAACTTGCTAATGCTGTGATTTTCTTGTTTCTTCGTTCATGGGCTGGTGTGCATTACAGGGTGTGAGCTGAGAGAAGTGGTAGTGAGCTTGAGAGGCTGCACCCTCCTCCCAAACAGTACTCCTATGGAGTTCTAATTAAAAGGATCATTGAATCCGCTGAGCTGGCCATCTGTTTGGTTAAAACTCAAAGGGAAGAAATGTAAGATTTATTCTGATGCACCAAGCTTTATTTTCCTTTCCAGTTCAGTTGGCGTGTAGCAATGAATCAGGTAGTAACCATTAGAAGAAATCATCTGCTTAAGTATGGTCATGTTGAGTGTGATTTGTAAATGCACAATTTTCAGGATGAACTTTTTTTGAAAGGACAAGTTATTGCCTTGGTACTCTACTTGATTGTAACAGCAGATCCAAAATGTTTTTAGAGAGCCTAATAAATTACGGGAATGTTACAGTGATGAGAATATTTGTGGAAGTTGTTGCACTATTCCTAAGTAACCAAGTATTTGTGTCATATGAGGAACTGGTGTGGCAGACATTGGGTCTATGCAGAAGTTGCCCTGAAAAGCCAGTCCTAGGGTTTCTCTTTTTAAAGAACTATCATTTGTTTAGCCAGTTTTCTTCAGACAGCATATGAAGGTCTTCATTATTTTTTTAATCTGGAAAAACTTTCTTTTGCTTATCATTCTATTTACAGTGGCTGGGACCAGTTTATTACTGTATGGGTGTAACCAACACTGTATTCTACACCCTCTGTCATTTCTGATGAACTGTTAATAATGGATCGTTTGCAGCAGCTGCCCAGGGCACACCTGACACCTCAGGCTACAAGTTGAGTGTTAAAGGACCCTGTGGAACAGGGGAGTGTTCCTGTCTTCGCACCAGTGACTCAGTTGTGATAACTCCCCTTCAGGGAGGCATTAACACCTTCACACCCAGCCTGAGGGGTCATTTCTGCTAATGGCAATCAAAGATACCAGAAACATCCCCTGATTCACAGAGTTAAATCACCCCTTGTGAAACTCCTCCCCCTGGGAGAGGTACTGGGCATACCCCACCTGAACCTGAGCATATATAACCTTGGAGTCTGGGAACTTTGGTACCACTTGTCGGATCCAGAGGAGGACCAGAACCTCAAAAGGGCTGCATCTGCCACTCCCAAGACTGCAACCATCATCTTTACCAGCAGGTTTTCCTCTCCTTTTACTTTGCACTGAGGGGGACCATGTGGTGCTCAGCACAGGGGCTAATGAACACCATTTTGTTCGTGCCCCAAGGTACTGGGTTATACATCTGAGGTTTTTTGTGGGTTAAACCCAATTTTTTTCTCTGTATTACTGTATTTATTGTGATGTTTTTAGTAAATTGCAACTGACTTGTAATCTCTCTCAAGTCGGGTTCATTTCTCCCATCAGTTTACCTTTAAACCAGCACGCTTACTAAGATCTGTGCTCTAGAGTGTGACTGAAGTGTGTCTGGTCAATGAGTGCAGAACATGCCAAAGTTTTATTTCAAATGGAGAAAACCAGTTATAATGTTGATATTAGTGATTGTTGCTCTCTTTCCATGTTTTGTGAAAGTTCCAGTTTGCCTGCTCTTCCAGAAAAGATGGTAAAAGAGGGAAGAGTACCATGTAATAAACACAAGAAAGAATTTCACTAGAGCCTTCTCAGAAGAGAACGAGCCCTTAGTCCTCATGTTTCTGAGTGGTTGGAAATCGGGAGATTAGGACTCTTAACTGAAGACTTTTTCCTTCTCTGGAGCAGATGGATCCATTCAGGATTTGAAACAATAGACCTGCTGCTGCTTTCTTGCTTTCCCGGTGCAAACAGCTGAGGTTGTTGAAAAATGGGAAATCGTTGTTACATCATGTTAACCTTCAATGGCAATAACTCCAACCAGCACCCGAAGGATTTCTCCTGGCTGGAAAGGAAAGCAAGTTACTCAGTGACATTGTGTCTAAGACAGTTTTAAACTGTCTTTAAGCTCTCTTTATGCCCCTTTTATTGTACCCCACTCCCCCTCACACCCTGAAAGGGGCAGTGGGAAATCAGGGTAGCTCTTTAATAGAGCGGAAGTTTTCCTGAGAGGATTTTGGCTGTACTAGGATTTGCCTTTCCTAATGAGACTGCATTAAGAATGCCAAAGAATTCTTTTAAGATTGTTACATATAAACACTCATCTCTATAGTTTTAGGTAATTAATTCTCAGTCGGACAGTTGTTATTTCTGCCTTGCCTCCTTTTGCTGGGAGAGTTAATATAAACTATTTGATTTGCTTTTCATTAGTGATGAACCTTTAAGATGTTAATCTTCTGATTAGAAAATCTGGATTGTTAATGACCTGAATCCTGAGGACTTCTAGGCTTTGAGAGGCACTTTTGCTTATCCCATTTTCCCCCTCAGTTTTGGTGTACAGAACGTCTGTTTTAGAAGAACGTTTGTGGGATAACCTTAACTTACTAGCAATTATATCCCGTGTTTTTGAAACTTGATTACTGTGCTTCTAGCTGTCTTGGCTGTATAAGGCTTACTCTGCTGTGTCATGTGCAGTGGTTTGTAATGTATAGTGAATGTACTTTGTCTAGTGAAAAAAGCTTATGCTAAGAAGTTTGGCATCAGTATAGCTGGGGGGATTCTGTGTCCATAAATGACTCTTTAATGCTTTTAGAGGCTTGGTATGTTACCTTAACCTTGTTTCTGACAAGTGTTTTAACATATATGAAAGGTTTCCTTGCATTTTTCATCCCATTAATACTCTCTTAATGTGAAGATGAATCCAAATTATTTTGACCTAGTTAAACTTATTGACAGTGCATTCTCCTACCCTTTTGCTTTCATTTATTGTTTCTTGGTATGACAGATTATTGCAGAAAGTGTCTTTAGATGCTGCTTCTGACTGTTCCACAGCCTTCCAATGAGGGAGGCCAGCAATATGCTGGTAGACTTGCTTGTATCAAAAAAAAAAACACAGATGTTTTTGTCTTGTTTTCAAGTAATTGACAGGGCACAAGTATGTTCTCTGTTGGAAGATCTCTGCACTTTGCATACTGTTGAGTCATATTTTTAACATCCACAAAGGTAAACTTACAAGCTTACAAAAGGACACTGGTTGGTGAGATGATGCTCATCTGTATCCCTGTACTGCAGCTGGATATGCAGAAAGTACTATGTGGAAACAAAAGATAATATCAACTGATGGAGCTAATAATTGTTGAAACTTAAGGCTTAATAACATTCTCTTGATGAATGTCACTTGTTTGAGCTACATCATGGGTTAATTTGACTAGCTGTGACTAAGTAGCATCATGACAAATAAACACACTGGACAGTTAGATTTTTATGGAGATGTGATGATAAAAGGCTGCTTTCTAACAATTAGCACAAGGGCTTCAACAAAAATAGTCATCCTGAACTGTGAAATACAGTCTATTTAACATACAAATTGAATTAAGATGTGAAATATTGTTTAATATACATTAACTTCAAAAATTAGTATAAGGAGAATAAAAATGTTTAATGATACAAATAAAAATTAATCCATGGTTGCAATAGTTGGGGTAAAATTAAGAGGACTATCTGTAATTTTAAGTCTGGTTTCTAGAAGATATCTCTTTATTCTAACTATACCATAGACTTTGGTAGTTAAATATATGGACATTTGATGAGATCTGCCTGCTTTTCTGGAAACTTCCAGTCTTTGTCAGATGAAAAAATTAAACCAAAATTGATCAGCTGTTGTCTGTAAGAACTGCCAACTGATTAGTAGTCTCCTAATTTTTGTCTTTGAACACAGTCTCTTTTGTGATTAAATTTGATGCTGGTTCATGCTATGCATCTTCAGCCAGTTGAAAGCAATTGGCAAGTTATCATCACTTTGTATTTCTTGTGCCTGCCTTGTTTTTGGGAAGGGCATCAGTGACCAGACTGACCCCATGTCACTGGAGCTGTTCAGTGAGGTTTGCAATCTGAATGCTAATCTGGTCTCATCTACAGTAACTTGGAAATGTGTGCTGCACATGCAAGAACATGCCTTGGAGGCAGTTCACACTGAGGTTCTGGCCTCTGGTCACCTTAAGGACAATGCAGACTAAGTTTCTTGACTTTTCTCTGCCTTTTGACTTCTCAGTGTGTAAGGTAGTGATTATAAATACCTGCTTCTGTTTGCTGCTTTGTTTACAGTTAAAGGTTTAAGGAATAGCTTTATTGAATCAGTAAGGGTGTTATTTATATTTGAAGTAGGTATCATGTGAAGTGTCTTGCTTCAAGAATTCTTGAGTTTGTTTTTTCCTGAGGAAAAGTAGTTGGTATAATTTGAGGTGGCATGCAGTATTTGTATGGCGGAGGACACAGATGGTGGAAGATTTTACATGTGAAAAAGACTTCACTGTGTATTTTGCTATGAGAGTTTTGTGGCACGTGCTCTGTCCAGGAACTGCCAGCCCTGTTGCTGTCACTGTACAGCATCTGAGTATCTTCATACATCCTGGTGTTAGACATGAATTGAGAATGTGACTTACACTGAGCTACTAACAAAATGGGACTGGTGTGCTCCATTCTTTCAGTGTAGGTTCTGGCCTTTTAAATTTTAGTTGGGTTAGTTTAGGTTATGCTTTTTCAGAAAGAGAGCATGCTGTATCACATGTATTAGCATGCAGCCTGGCTCCTGCCAGAGCTACAGAATGGCTAGACTTTTCACGGAGTTTAGGGGTAGGAGTGAAGGAGAGCAGGGATTATTTTGACCTCATGATACAATCGGCTTAGCACGTACTTAAGGTCACAGCTAAGCTATATTAAAAGGCAGTGGCTGAGCTGGTAACAGATCAGAGTGATCTGAAGGGCCTGGCAGATGATGTGAATCGTCATGTCGCTCTTACCCCACAGCCCAGCAAGTATCCAGTGCTGTTGCTTCAGTTTGTTTTTTCTCTTACTGGAGTAAAAATGTTGTGGGTCCAGGTTTGGCCTAGATATTTCTCACAGTGGTGGCTGGCCTTCTTAAATGATCACTGAAAACCTAATTGAACTTGTGCTGTCTTTCCAGCCTGAGTATTGATCATTCTGTGATCAATAGAATTGAAAATGCATTTGAAATTGAAAATGTCCTCTTTAGGAGGTGGTCTGCTACCAACCATGAACAGAAGGGCCTGTTTTTCAGATGCTCCAGCTCATGTTCTGCTTGGTTTGTGTCTTGGTATACATGTTGACTTCAATCTAAGTGAGAAGTTCCATTTCCTAGACTTTTAGCAGAGCCACAGGGAGCAAGTTAAAAGGATCTTCTCTAGCTATAGAAGCATGTCACACACAGTTCAGTTCACTGTTAAGGAGTGCAGTTTTTAAACGATGTGTTGAAGAAGTTGCAACATGCTTCTGGCTTGTTTTCTTTCATGTTGCTTTCTCGTGCTATAAATAGAAGGTGGTTTATGATACTGTAGGGAGAAAATTTGCTCTTGTCCTTAAACGCACTGTGTATGTGGCAATCTGTAAGGGAAAGGCTTTTGTAACTGTAAAGTATGTGCTCAGACTTAGGAAAACAAGCTGTTTCTTGATTCAGATTTGCTTAGACACCTCCGAGTTGACAGTGATATATTTGTGGTCAGATAAAATTGGCATTCCTCCATCAGTCAGATTTATCAGCCTGAGGGAGCATAATGGTGTGACTTCTTATAGACAGGTCTCTATACTGCTGCACTGTCTTAGTTAAAATAAAAAGAAAATATTTGTTCTTATTCCAGAAGGTCAAACCATTTTCTACACTGGCCCAAACAGAGGAATAAATAAAAATTAATAGAATCAAGATCATTAAAAAAAAACCACAACCAAACCAAAAAAAAATCAAAGCCCACACAGAGAAAAACAAAAAAACCCCATGATTTCTTTGTGCCAAGTGACTTATTCCAAGACAGAAGACAAGTCCCTCGTGACTGAAGTCTACTTTCTCAATATTGTAGAAAGTTCAAAGACTTGTTCTGCTGTAGGGGCAGGTGTGTGAAACTCAAACATCTGTAATCCAGGCCTTATATGGCTGCTTCTGAAATGTCTTTACTAGATGTTTGATCCTGAATTTTGTTTGGGCTTGCGTGTTTGGATGTGGAAAAGAAAATTGTCACTCCAAAACTGACATGTATTTTACTGTGACAGGTACGAAATCGCTTCTTAAGCTGGCATCTTTTAAAATCAGCTCTTCTGGTACTTGTTGCTTGTTTCTAGAGGACTGAATGGAAAGCCATAAGAGGCACACTTGTACAAAGGCTGTGAAGAATTCATGAAGAGTTGGTCAGAATTAGTTTTAGTGGGTTTTTTTTAAAGCTGAAAACTAACCTTCGTGGTACATTTCATTGCTTTTGAACTAGTTGAAAATCATGGGGACAATGCATTTAAGGTTGTTGGCAACTGATGTTTGGTTTATGCACAGTCTGTTCTTCCATCTGGATTAAAATACCGACAGGATAATCCAATTGAGATCATAATCTTGTTTGTACCTCTGACCATGCATCACAGGGCATGCATCAGTCTTCAAGTGAGCCCTGGTACACAAATAAGAGATTTGAGTAAAGAAGGCTGTAGATGCCTCAAATGTTGTCTTAAAATTGGGTATGACAAATTAGGACTTTTAAGAGTTGCAGACTGAGGTAGAGGAGGAAATTCTAGAAGAGTTTAGCCCCAGAAGCAGGGACAAGAACCCTGGGGCATGCAGGATTGGAAAGTGCAGATGGTGCAGGGTCTTTGTATTCCTGGGGCAACTGGAGTGTGAGTTCACTGTTACTGGGGGTGAAGGTGCTTTCTGTGTAGTTCAGCAAGTGGGTCTGCAGGGAGTGGGTGGGATTTGGCTTACTGAGCAAACTCTGTTCTGCTGCCCTGAAGACAAAGGGAAGGAGGGCTGTTAGAACTCCTATAGTGGTTTTTCTGTCTAGGGCATGACAGGGAAGGTGAGCCTGGAGCAGTTGCAGCTGCATGGCCAGAATGTTGGTGCCTGGTGTCAATGATTAGAAATCCCTGGTTAACTTCAGTCTGTGGTGGATCAACTTCTACCTGTCTTTACTTCCTCCTGTTCTGGTACAGTACAGACTGAAAAACACTGCCCCCTCACACTCTGTTCTGTTACTGACTTGGCTGAGGTAGGGATATTTGATTGACTCCAAAGCTGTTATTTTGAAGGAGTTTTGTTGTTATTCAGGTTTGTTTCCACTTAGTATTGAATTTTCAGTTGAAGGCTTTTTCTAGTAAGCAAAAATGTATACTGGAGGTGCAGTTTCTCTGCCAAGGTACAGATTGTGCTACAGGAGCTTTGTTGGACATGCATTATTTTGGCAAGGACTGGTGATTTTGATTGCTGGTCATTTTTTTTTTGAGGAGTTTTCTTTTCATCATACCTTTGGTCACTCAGAGGCACTGCCAGGTAAAAGACATGTTCATGAACTTGTTTAACATGAGCTTGGTATCTACACACCGAGTAACTGGTGGTATACTCAATCATTCCACTTTTAAGTTCAGCAAGTTGTTGCCTGCTGTTCCAACTACGGATCAATTATTTACCATCTTGAAGCTTGTGCAGGTGCAGATCCCTCTGTCCATCACACAAATAAAGAGACCTCTTCGAAGAACTTTGGTGTATTAGGTCATAATTGGATTTACCAGGTTAAAGTCTCAGATTATTACAGTTAAGCTGGAAGTCTCATCTTAGGTCAGTGATGTACCAGGCTCTGGGAAAGCTTTGGAGACTGATTGGTAGTTTATAAATTGAAGAAAGGTTAAAAGGAAGTTTTCCTTTAACCACAAGACAAACATTAGTGGGTTTCAGAGTGCATTGAAATTGGGAGCTCACACAGGAAAATAGTTCCAAATGAGAACCCTATGCATAGCTCTTGTTGTAGAGTCAGATAAAACTAAGGTGTAAAGGATAGTCTGAAAGGCTCGCACTTAAGCATAACTCTTCTGTGATTTTGCCATATGTGTAGGACTTTGCTCAGTTTACAGAGCACATCGGTTTATGTGTTTTGGGAAAGTCAGTTTTTCTAAAATTAATTATTCTTGGCTTTTTTTCCCTAGGATCACATGATTCTTTCAGCTACTGGGTTGATGAGAAATCTCCTGTGGGACCAGACCAAGCCACAGCCATCAAACGTTTGGCCAGAATTTCCTTGGTTAGAAAGATCATGAAGAAATGGTCAGTGACTCAAAATCTGACTTTCAAAGAGCAGTTGGAAGGTGGGATTCGCTACTTTGATCTTCGTGTATCTTCCAAACCTGGGGAAATAGGACAAGAGATTTACTTCATACATGGCTTGTTTGGCATCAAAGTATGGGATGGGCTGAAGGAGATTAATGGCTTCCTTGAGCAGCACCCCAAGGAAGTAATCTTCTTGGATTTCAATCATTTCTATGCCATGGATGACGGCCATCACCACTTCTTGATCAACAGGATCCACTCAGCATTTGAATCTAAACTTTGTGCTGTTGAATGTGTGGAATATGTGACGTTACAGTACATGTGGGAGAAGAAACAACAGGTAGGGGAAGGATGTGTAATGTCTTTCAAACCTGAAAGGTTAAAATTTTGAAAACAGGATCTGTGTGTAGTTTCCCCTCAGAGGCATTGGACCAAGTGATGCCTAAAATGGAAGAAAAGACCTTTAGAGACAATATTTATATAGATAAAATAGAGAGAGTGTCTTTAATTAAAGCGCTTAAGTTGCAATAAATACATAAGTGCACAATACAGTATAGGGCTCCTACAATTTTATAACTAATTATCATATCTAATGGGTGTATCAACCTGAAAATTGCCCAGCCCCAGAACCTCCCTCAGGGCTGCCCCTTGGCACTCCTCCCCAGAACTGAGTTGAAGGTCTCAAAACCCTTCCTTCTTCACAATCATTTTCAGCATCACATGCCTTCTTTGGAGCTTCTCCAACGTTTCTGGGCCTTCTAGGTTGCTTTGACTACAATATTTTATGTCCTTCTAGGTATATGTCCCAAATGAGATGTCCTTGCAAAAATCTTTTTCCTTGAAAAGAACATTAAACAAAATTTGAAGAATTTCAAGAATTTGACACAAAGCGTGAGAAAGGGGGGTTTAGTAACTGTTAACTGCTGTTTTAGAGTGTTAGAAACTATACAGCTATATTAAAATCTATGTGCCAGAAATATTAAGAATCATAAGGCATCACAAGGGTGATGCTGATGGTCAGTTTAAAGGATGGCCTCCTTTATGTAGTGTGCATATTTTCTTCTATTGACATGCAGCTGTGCATCCCTTCATCCATGATGTGGCTAGTCTGTGTCCTGCTCACAAACATGTTTGTTAAATAGTTAAACTGTACTCTCCTCGGGGGTTTGTTCCTCACAAATGTTTTTCTCTTCTGGAAGAGTATTGATGTTACCAAGGGTTTGATTAACTGTCATCTTTTTGGCCAGTGTGAAGCAAATACAAGATTTAATCTGACTAAAGTAGAACCCGGAATTTCTTAGCTCCTTTGCAGCCATCCAAATCTACAGAGGTGAGGTTAAATGTCTCTTCTGTGTGGTATCTGCTCCTGTGTGTACACACAGACTGAGAACAGGGTTTCAGCAGTAGCTGAATTTCAGTGATGACTGTAGTTCTTAAACTGTAAAATACAGGAGGCTCTGAGGAATTCCTCTGAACTGGTGCTGTCAGACCTAGGGCTCAAAATGAATCTTTTGTAAATGTGGGTGTTAATCAAGTGTTGCATCTTTGTGCTATCCTCTTGGAGAGAACCACCTTACAAGGCATCAAATACTGCCTTTTGATTTGGAGAAGGTTTTGCTCAAAGTAAGAAAGCTTTGGCATCTTGTGCTGCAAGTGTGAGCAGAATGCCATTATGACAGTCAGCCCAGTACACTTTAGCCTCTTAGAGTAAGTTACTTTGAAGATGGGAAGACTGCTAAAATCCTTAAAGTACAGGTATAGTATTCCCTGACATAAAGAATCTGGAATTCTCTTAGAAAGTCACTCTAGCTGAATTCTTTGAATGACTTTGTCATTTTAAACTGATGACATTTAAAGCCTGAAGGAGATCATTTTGGTTAGCTACGAGAACAGGATTACATCTCCTTTGGCAATAGTGCAGCAAATTTACTGACACTCATGACTCAAAAGCAGACTATTTTTTGCTTGGTCCTCTTTTCACTGCTGTGCTAGCTGTATGAATGAGCATAAGTCAATGCAACATCCTGCTCAAATAGGAGTATAATAATTGTGAATTTTTGTGTGTTTTGGTTTTGTTCTGTTAGGTTCTCATATTTTACCACCACCCTTTGTATCAGGAATACCCTTTCCTGTGGCCTGGTAATAAAATGCCAGCACCATGGGCTAATACAACCAACGTGCACAAACTGTTGCAGTTCCTGGAGACCACACTTGAGGAACGAAGTCGTTATGGGACTTTTCATGTTTCTCAAGCAATCCTCACACCTAGAGTGAAAACTATTGCACGGCATCTAATTCGTGGTCTGAAGAACACGCTTGTTCATAGGTAAGGACTTGTCTTTGTTTCTCGGTTTTTTTATTTAACACATTTCATGTTGAAGTAGGCACTGAGTAAGCAAGACACTATGAGGTGTTAGCTTAGGCTTGATGCTGTTTTGCTCAGTATACTGTTGCTTCTGAGAGATATTTGCAAACCTTAAAAATATTCAGTGAAAATAATATAGTAACAGGGTATATATATGTAACTATAAGTGTGTTTTAGAGAGGGGAGAAGCTTGTGCCACAGAAGAAAATTGGCTTCAGTTTTGCATTTGTCTGTACAACTATGTCCCAGCAATATCAGTAATGGACAGACATGTGTGACCTAGGGCAGTATTTTATCTTGATTTGTTTTTTTTTACCAAAAATTAGATTAACCATTTGACTTTAATACGACTGACTGTTGTGCAATTAATTTGTCTGTGAGTGAGATCATTACTAGAGGGTTTTGCTTTGAGTAGTACAGAGTGAGAGTAATTTTTAATAGTGTAAACAACGTGACCGGGATAGTTC
>JAWWMP010000001.1:20570236-20633854 GCA_035047865.1 Dendrocincla tyrannina
GTGACCGGGATAGTTCTATGTGACTGTATTTTATGGAATTATCACCTTGTAGTCTGTTTGCTACAAGTTACCCAAACTGTAATAGTCCTGGGGGATCTGATTCCCTGGCTCACTGTTTAATATGCTGTTTTGTTGTCAGTAACAGTTTATCTTGCCATAATGATATTAAGTTTTAAATTACACTGGTATAGGTGGTCACAACTGGTCTAAGCTTAATACTAAGCAGTGAGATGAACACACATCTTCAGCAGCTGGTTCATGTTCCTTGTGGGAGAATCATTGGTCACTTTAGAATTAATTAACAGTATTACTGTTTTGAAGCTAAAATCAATATAGCTTTTTAAAAATCCTTCTAAAAATAGCAAGTGTTGTGCTTTTACCATCACAAAAGTTGCTGATGGAAGTTGATTGAGAGCAACGCTGCTGAGAAGGACCTGGTGGGTGCTGTTGGATGAGAGCCTGGACATGACCTGGCAATGTGCACTTGCAGCCCAGAAAGGCTGCACCTCTCCTATGAAGAATTGTTCAGCCTAGGGAAGAGAATGCTTCAAGGTGACCTAGTTGTGGCCTTCCTGTAGGGAGCCTACAAGAAAGATGGAGAGGGACTCTGAGTGTACAAGGACATGTAGTGACAGGACAAGGGCTAATGGCTTTAAACTGAGAATAGGTTTAGACCAGGTATTGGAAAGAAAATTCTTCCTGTGAGGGTGGTGAGGAACCCAGAGCAGCTGTGGATGCCCTGTCCCTGGAAGTGTCACAGCTGGGTTGGATGGGGCCAAATTTGAGCTACCTGGGCTAGTGTAAAGTGTCCCTGCCCATGGCAGGAGGGTTGGAATGAGATGACCTTTAACATCCCTTCCAGCCCAGGCAATTCTGCGGTTCTGTGAAGTAAGGAAATTCCAGCTGGAGATACAGGTCACGGGATTTTCAGTCTCCTTCCTGTTTACAGGCACTAATGTGGCAGTCAGACACCGCCCTGGGCAGTACCGATGTTGGGGCTGTGTGGGATGCTGCGCTGGGCACTGGGTGGCGCTCGGAGCCCGTGAGCGGCTCTGAGTGACCTGAGATCCAGGACAGCATCGCACCGCCTTTCTGCCCTAAAACCAGGAGAGCAGCAGCTCACTTCAGCTTAGCTTTTGCAGCGGACGCCTGGCACAGATCTGGGCTGGAAGCCACTGTTCGCTGGAAGCCTGTTTTCACTCCATCCCTTTCCCTCAGCCCCATCCTCACCACGTGTTTGCAAGGAAACTGGAAACTTAAAATTTAGATGCTGCTGTTTGCTAAGAACACGATTGCTCGTGTTCACTTACACAAGGTAGCTGACATGCAAATCGGTCTTTGCAGCTTTATGTAGATGTCTGCCTTCTCATGGAAATTTTGCCCTGAATATGAATATTTCAGTGTTCTTGAACCCTTGCTAAAGGGGAAATATGCAATAGTCACACTTAGCTGGCTGAAGTTTGGTGTGGCCCTTGGCAGGGGCAGTAATTATGACTTCACTCAAGTTCTTTTTTTTTTCTCTTCATTCTTGATAAGATTTTTTTAATTTTTCTGAAACAGGTGTGGTAGGGTATTTTTAGATTTTTTTGGGGGGGGAGCTTGTTTTTCTTTGTCATCCTAATAGCTAATTTGCTTGCCTACCATCTTCTCAAATAATGTATGTGTTATGTCACTGACTTTAAATAATGGTAATATATTTATCCATTTGTGTCTAACTGCTGAAAAAACCTGATGTTTGCATGTTAGAGTGCAAAAAGGCTGGTGCAGACTCCTGGCTTGAACTGTGTCCGAGAAATTGCTTGAAATTTTCCCCATGGTAGCATTTTTAGCTCCATTTAACTCAGTTCCTGACAACCCTCACCTTTCTCTGATTGCAGTGACATATAGCAGGGCCTTCAACTCCTGCAGAGCTGACAGCTTGATTCTGGGTTTGGTTTCCCTGATTCCGTTGCTTTGAGTGGGTTTGAAGGCTGAAAAGAGTTTTGGAGGAGTGTTGCCTCCAACTGCCTCCAACTTTTTTCCTGCCCACCCTGAGGCAGAAATGGGCAGGGGGACATCTTGGGCCAGATACAGCTTTACTTTGTGCTATGCTGCAGTCTGCTGTGAAATTGAGCTTTTGATTTAACATGTGCATGGGTAAAAACAAACCAGTTTGGAGAAAATTGTAGTGCAACATTAAATCCTGAAGAACAGTCTGTTCAGTGAATACAAAGTTCACAATTGTTTTGTCTGCCTGCTGGTTTGGATTGATGACTGACCAATATTTCTATTTCATAGCTGAAGACCACTTGCTATGTTAAGCACTCATCTCATCAGCTGGTGGCAGTCAGGACTGGATCACAAATATGAGAATATATTTTGTAAACAACGTGTTTGAAATAAGTAGAGCATGTATAGAGAAGTGTCTCTTTTAAAATGTCTAATTTCCTTTATTTCAATTTCTTTAGGAACCTGCCCATGATTTTGAATTGGGTGAAAGAACAGAAGCCTGGTGTTAAGGGTGTTAACATAATTACATCAGACTTCGTGGAGCTGGTTGACTTTGCTGCTACAGTTATTGCACTGAATGATCTCCTTTTAGAAGAGGATGAATCCACATCTAAATCCTGATTGCTGTATCCCACTTGTGTTCCTTAGTGGACATCTTCAAACCATGCTCAGTGTTTTACTTAAGTGAAACCCATTGTAATCTGTTTATTTAAAAAAAAAAGTTTCCTAGAGGAAATGTGGTTAGACATCACGTACAGCTGGGTCCCTGCTCCTGGTGATGTGTGAACCTGAGTGGAACAAAGTGCTGTCTGAGTGCTGCTGTGTGTCAGTCTGTGCTACGTGTTTGACTAAGTTATGCACACATCTGCTGTCTGGCGCAGTATCTGCCTGCCGAGGAGAGGCTGGCCTCTGGAACAGATGTACCCGATTGTGGGGCACATCTCCCTGGTGATTGGGCTCACCACGCCCTTGTGTGTGCATCCTGCTCATTTCCCATCACCAGGGCTCACTCCAAGCATTGCTGCTGATCCCATTGCAGTGTGGCCAGGCTGGCCGAGACAGTATTGTTCTCGGGCCACCTCATGCATAGCTGGCCCAGCTGGAGGCTGCTGCTGTGTTCATTATGCTGTTTTAGACACTACCTCGGACTTACTTGAAGGGACAATATTGCCATTGTTCAGGGGGAAGCTGTTAACGCTGTTAAATGTCCAAATTTTCCTTTGGGCCTGAGAGGTAAAGGCTTGTCCCAGTCTTCCTCCTTGGAGTCCAAATGCTTCTTCTGAACCTCTGTATTTTACTTTAATACTTTAATACATCTATTGCAACCATGTTGAAGTTGTTTCTTTTTTGTTTGTGTTTCTTTTGGCATTAATTTGAAGGATATTTCCATCTTCAAATTTTGAAGATTATAAATTGAAAGTCTGAATTCCTGTTGGGACACTTGAGAAAGTACAGCACAATTTTTCTCTTTTGCCTGTTGGTTGCTTGTGTTTTTTTCATCCATGAATTTTTCTTTAGGAGAAGTCTTTCACCCAGACAGCCTTTTTCTGGAAGGAGGTGGTCTAAGTGGGATATTCAAAGAACTGGAGCTGACAGGGACTGCTCAAAGCCCAGATATTGAATCGTTGTGATTTGTGATGTGGCAATGAATTTTGAAATAGGATCTGCAAGTTGTGCTTGTAACCAGAGCCACAACTGTGAGAGAAAAACTTCTCCAGCCTTCACGTGCTTGTGACAAAGAAAGCAATGGTCATACAAGCACAGGCAGATGCCAGTGCTGCTGCTTTTCTGTAATCATGCTTATTTTTGTGTGTGTTCACAATGAGATGTGATCATGTGTGTTTGAGCCAAGGCAATCGCCTGTTGGTACTTATCAGCACTTCAGTCCTACAGTCTGGTTTATCTGTTTTTTTAAAAGGACAAAGCACAAAAGTGACTGATTAGCAGATGCTTCTCTGCTCAATCATCTCTCTAAAGCAACTGTTGGTGCACTAATTATTCACTGAATATAAATTTATATTGATCTTATTTATATATTGAGCTTATTTATAATAGAATGGATCATTTTGTTGGTATTTTATTAAAAAGGAAAGTGAATATCCAGATTTATTATTTATTATCATATCCTGTGTCTGCCGTCGTGGGCTGACAGCTGTGAAAAATCCGAAACCTCTCTGCTTGCTTGTCACAAACTAAACTCAGGACAAGTTTATCTAAAGGTTTGCAAGCCTTCCATGTGAACCTTGGCTGAATTCTGAACAGACTGTAATCTGATTTATCTCTTGTTTGTATGGTTTTCATTACAGTTCTCTGGATTTTTAACTGAATTCTCTCTCTAATGGAATTGGGGGTGGGAGGCTGCCTGTTGCTCAAGCTGTCTTTCTCCTTTCCTCTTGTGTTGTAGTAATGGGAGACAAGTCATAAAAATCAGTTGTTGGGAACTAAGCTCAAATTTCTAGTTTAATACTTCCTTTGAAAACCTCAGCAGAAAGTTTTTATTATTTTTCTTATTTTTCTCTTGTTGATGAAATGTCAGAACCCTTTTTTGAACAGCACTGTTTAGTCTGTTAGTATTTTATTTAAAATACCTGGATTTTCCTTAGCTGTATTTTTTGCTAACCTACTTTATTCATGGCCCCAACTGAAACTCTGTGATAGTGTTATATGTATGGATTTGGTTTTGGTGTTGTACCTGCAAATTGTTTTAGAGCTCAGAACTCAGGAAAACTTGGCTTCCATGCTGATTAGGCAGAAATAATGTTTGCAAGGTTCCCTGCCATACTGGAAGACAAGGCAAAGAAGGTGAAGTGAATATGATGTTTGCATTTGACCCTTAATATATTTTGTACTGTATATATCTACCTCAAGAGATTTATTGGGCTTAACCAATACTTACATTGTGCTTGCACAGTAATGACTGTGTTGCTAGTCCTGCTGTATTTATTTGGATAGAAATGGGATGGTTGTAACTCAGGACTTTGGTTAGACATTAAGTGCAAAATCAGCAGTTTCTCTAACGTACTTGCTGTTAGCTCTTGCCTCTTGAAATAGATAATGGCCTGTTAGGTGTTAAGAGTGTTAGCAGAGGGAGAAGAAATGGAGAATAGCTTTAGGATTAATGGTTAAGTATGTGTGTGGGGAGAACAAAGTTTCTGTAATTTGGCCTGTCTGAAGAGACCTGTGTCATTTCAGAGAAGTGCTTGGTGTTTGTGCTTCTAAGGTGAGGAACCTGAGAGTCTCAAGTAGTGAGTTGGGCTCTTGGCAGAGAACACTTAGGTCTGTGACAGGATATCTCCCATGGGTGTTCTGGGCAACGCAAATGCTGGTGTTTTGAATTGGTCCTAAGGTAGTCCTAAACCATACTAAGCAGGATGAACTACCTTTCTTCTATTCTGTTACACAGAACAAAGCTACTCATATAACAGGCTTATCTCTGTGGCACAACACCAAAACATATTCACACTTCCTTATGTTTTGCAAAATGGAGCTCATCTAGGCTTGGACTTTGGGCTGTGGACTCTTTTCCAGTATTACAGAATTAAAAGGTGAGCTGGGCAGGAAGGGAAGATCAAGGAAATAGAGCAGTAGTTTGCATCCAGTGCTGATGTGGAAGGTGTGGCAGTCTTTGGCCCAGTTTCAGGCACTAGAGTGGAGCAGGTCTGGCAGGTGAGTGACAAAGGCTGTAGCTCATACTGGGACACTCAGAGCTCTGGCTCTGAGTGGTCTATTCCTGAGGTCAACGTGAACAACTCACAGACTGAGATCAGGGATGCGCGAGCTTGAGGAAAATAAAGATTGGCATGAATGCAGGAGGAGGCTGTGGATTTTTTGCTATTGATGTAGACATACTTCTGGTGAATACAGTGTGTTAGTTTTGCTTATATATCCCCAAAGCAGTAGGGTTCACTTTTAAACAGTCTTGGTAGAAAACTCTCCCACAGAAATTGTTCTGATTTCTTGACCATTTGGTAGGCACTGGGAGAGGAAAAGCCAGTAAAGCAACAGCTGCTTGAGGCAAAGTACTTACTTGAATTGTGTATTCTTGAATAATTACTCATATGCTTTTATTATAGATTCAGGTTACTTATACTTTATGACTATTTTTTCTCTTCCTAATGTGCAACACTGAATGCCAAGCACACTGGAGGCATTCATGTTCTCCTCACACTGATTGCTGCCATATGCAATTCAAGGGCATATTTGAGGCACAGTAGATGATCTCTGTGTATCCCTGATGGGAAGTAGTAGGGAGATAGTTGTTACAGAGCATATATGACTACTTAACCTCTTACTGTGTCCTTGTAGGTGAAACCAAAAAAAAGTTACTCCTGGATTTTGCAGACTGACAATCTCTTCACTTCTTACTTGGGAACTACTGAGCTAATGTATTGGTATTGAACTGTGAAGCTGGGAATTGCAGTGTTGATTTTTTTTTAATAACCAAAGACATTCTTGTTGTCCAGTTTTATCTCTACAACTGAAGGGATAGCAGTGTGCATGTGCTTTGCTGGGATGGTGAGGATCTTGCTGGAGACAGTGCTGGCAGGACATGTTTCAGGGGTGCTGTAGCCAGGGAGAGATGTCAGACTGAGAGTCTTCTAGGGTTCTTTAATCTGGGGAAAAGGAGGCCCAGGGGAGACCTTTTTACTTTCTACAACTGCCTGAAAGGAAGTTGTATTGAGGGGCAGGTTGGTCTCTTCTCCCAGGTAACAACTGATAGGACAAGAGGACATAGCCTCAAGCTGCACCAGGAGAGGTTTAGATCAGGTAAATTCTTCACAGAAGGGGTTGTAAAGCATTGGAACAGACTGTGTAGGGAAGTGGTGGAGTTGCCATGCCTGGAAGAGTTCAAAAAATGTGTGGAAGTGGCACTTGAGGACAAGATTAAGTAGTGAACACAGCAGTGCTGGTTTACCAGTTGGACTCCGTGATCTTGGAGGTTTTTTCCAACCTTAGTAATTCTATGATTCACAACAGAAATGCTGACTTTAAAAAGGCCCATATTCTGCTAAACATACTTTTTGAAGAAGACAGGAATAATGGGAAAATGCCATCTTTGCTCCCAACACATGCTGTTTTTTGCCATGTTGGTACTGAGTTAGTATGTTGGAATTTACAAAGCACCTGGGCTGTAAGGTTGAAGAAGCACTTTTGAGGAGGAATTTTGGCTCAGATAGAAGTAGGGCTTCTGCCAAGATGCTTATCCTGTTCTCATCTGGCTAAGACTTTGGAAAAATTTTCTTTGCATACCTGTCTCAGGTGTCAGAGTTTGTTGCTGTATCATCTAGCAGAACAGGGTTTAGGACTTCAGTATACAGAGGTCATGGCCACTTTCATTTAAAATTGGGTTACCCATGGAACTCTACAGAGCATGTGTTGACTGAAGGGTTACTTGACTATGCACTATTTCATATGAAGGTTTATTAACACTGTCATCTTAACTTAAACATATTGTTACCAATTGCTAATAGGCAAGTTTTTTGGTCTGATGACCACTTGAGGGCAAAACTTCAGGCAAATTTTCAGTGGTTGTTTAAGTGCAGAGAAGTTGTCTAATGCAAGGAACAGAACTGTCCCAAAACTTCATTCAAAGTGCAGACCAGATCAAAATGCAGTCCTTTTGGCAGTGGAAAAGAAGGGGGGGGGGGACGGATTTTAGGGTTTTTTGCTTTTTTTTTTTCTCTGACAAATTCTTATTCCAACTTCGGTTTTGACTCAACAGATGGGTAAAAGAGCCAGAGCATATGGTGAAGAGCAAACAAATTTTATGCTAAGGACATGTATGTAGGACTAACTGTGGTAAGAGTGTAGTGATTTACTTAATCACACCCTTCATGGTAATCCTATTTGCTCTTTGGTTTAGGTTGTTAAATCAGTCTCTATTTTGTATTAAAAATAATCAGTCCCACTAATTCAATATGTCTCTCCTGCTGAAGTGTGTTTGTTTCTGTAAGCATTTTTATTTCTCTACAAGTCTTATGAGTAAACTTTTAATTGTAGGGACTGGAATAGGAATGTCAGCTTTAGAACCGTGCTGAATCTGATTATATATTGTATTCCTTAATGTATTGTGCTGTCCATTGAAATGGTACTTCCCTTAACCCTTTGATAGACTTGTGATATCTCACCTACATTCAACTTCACTGTATTCTTAATTTTGTAAAAAGTATTGATCAGTACATCCTGTATAAAAAATAATTTTGATGGTTCTTTTATTTTTTTTCCCCTCTCAGTCAAATGTGTTTTGGAGATGGAATTTTCTATTTATTCTGTGGAAAGGGGCAGAGCAGCCAGGTGAAGGAGTTACCAAATCTCAGTTTTTATTTTATGCAATTTCTTGTTCTCTCTTGGTAGTTTGTACTTTATCTGTGCAATATAGTTTTGTGAAACCAGGATGCCTCATATGAACTGCAGATAAACTTGGGGTTCACATCTGTTTCCTTCTGCTTTATACTGTTGGGGGTTTTAATCCTGAAAATAAAAAGTACAACTTGAGCTGATCATCGTTCCTGCGTCTTCTGTACTGCTGACTGTTTAGATACATGATGATTACACTGTGAGTCAACTAACATCATTCGAGCTCAGTTGCTTCTCTGATGCAGGATGGTGTCACTGAACATTGGTTTGGGCTTTTCTTTTTTGAGGTGTCACATCTTGCTGCACTTGTCTCCTGGGCAGCTGGACCTGGACAACACGCTTATTTTTAGGATGTGCTGACAACTTCTCAGTGGAAGAAGCATTGCAAAGTGATTAGAAATCTGTGTGCATTTGCACTTGTGTGCACACACAGGGTTATATCTCTGCCTGACTGCACTGGGATAAAAGCATGCTAATACATGGAGGCAGTTCTGTCTTGGAAGGCAAATACAACTTCTGTGCAGCCTCTACTGCTTTAATGCAGGTGATGAAGTACCATGGTAACATTTGATCAGGAAACAAAACATGAGCTGGGGCTCCAGAAATCATTATCAATGTCAAATGCTTGTAACCCAGTGAGATCAGAAAGACTCTGCTTTGCCTGTCTTGAGGATGTGGGAGTACTGGGGGTGGGGAGAAGGGGAGAATGGATGGGCCCTGATTCCCTTGTGTTCTCAGAAGGTGGTGACTGAGGGCAGGGCATCTGTAGGTATCTTTTTAATCATAAAGGCAGAGCTGAGAATTCAGAACTTAATGACTACTGTCCCTACCTGTTGTCTCAGACCTCCAGGTAAGTGTTTATAAACCAGACTATATTAGCAGTGACACACAATGGTTTAGTAATCTGTCTGCAATGTGCAGTAGGCAGGGAGTGTGCAATTAGTTTTTGCAGAATACATACCTATGCCTCATAAGTCTAATGTGTCTGGCATAAGCTGTCAGTGTGTAAACAGTTGATGGTTAAATTGCTTGCAGTAGCAGAGTGACTTTCCCCATGCTCCACCTCCCACCCCCCTGCCCCCCTTCTGTTGCCCTAGGCAAGGAAAATCATATACCTGAGGGGGCTTCAGGTGCAAGAGTGAGCATGATTTCATCATACAGCTTCCCTGGGGGGTTAATTGACTTTTATTTTGCCCTCCCCGCCTTGTGTGTCTTTAGCAATGCTGGAAAAGTGCACATATATGCATGAAGTTGATATTTTTTGAAGAACATGAGATGGCAAAACTAGATGCATGTTCTATGATAAATTTACGCCTGCCCTTTATACAGAGTGTTGCTGTTGCCACAAACCTGTGATTAGCTGTTCAAACAGGATCATTCCTGAATTACATGTGGCTTAGTGTTTGCCTCTTTGCCTCTTAGGGGGGGATGCTGCTGAATCTTCATGTAGTATTTTAGCTGTGGAAGATAAACTCTTCCATGCTGTCCAAAGGAAAGCCAGTTTGAAACCTGCTGTATGCTGCCAACTGCTTTCATTCCACGTGTAGTTGGAAGGTGAGCAAAATGCTGTCAGGCTCTGCAGCTGAGTAATGGTAATGTCACTGATTATTCTCATCAGTTAGGTGACACACCAGGCACTCACATTAGACTACACAAGCATCTGACCGAAAAGCTTCTCTCCCATTTAAATGTGCTAAGTGGGGTCAGTTTGTTGAAGTCTCAGGTGAGCAAACGCTGGAAAAAGAAACCAAGTAATTTTGAACTACTGCTGGCTGGTTGGTGAGTCCAGATGCTCTTGTTGCTAATCAGAGTTTGCTGCTTGTTTCTGCTCTGCTCAGCTGGTAACAGTGCCACTGCCTGAAGTCAAGACAAAGTGGATTCTTCTGGGAAAGATGGTGAGCATGACCAGGATCATTAACAGGTTCCTTGCAGTATGGATAAGCTGTTAAGGTAATCATGCTTCCAAACTCAATGGAATATCTGTTAAGGAATCAACTTTCCCTCAATTTAGAGATCTGCTTTAAATTAAAAGTGAAGGTTGCTTAGAGTAGAAAATGGTTTCTTGTTACTTGTATGTCTCTTATCTGCAGTAGAAGTAAATATACCCTAGGGGAAGAATTTTGGGATGATGCAGAGTCTGCTCAAGGAAGAAGCTACTGTCATACATGTAGCTGTGTAGGTTTATATATGCAGACTCAACAAAAAATTCAGCCTCAGTGGGTTGGTACCATTCTTTCAGCAACCAGTGAGAACACGTGCCTATGGCAGCAGTGTCTGCATGACCAAGTGTGTGGATTCAAGTTTTCCACATAACCTATGGGCTGAAGCGCATACAGTTTTAAGTTGGCTGTACATCAGAGAGTCTTCTCTGGTCTGTTTTGTGGTTATTTTTTTGCTTTCAGTAGTTTAAAACAACGCTCTTGTTGCAAGATATGATTTCTTAGCCTGGCTTCTAATTTGGAATTGGTACAAGGGTGATTTTCTCCTGCCTTCTCTGGAAGAAAGGAGGTGACTGCTGGTACCTTAGGCACTGGAGCACCAAGGAAGGTCAGCTGGTAGTTGCATAAAGTGGAAACTATGACACCATGCCGGCACAGATATTGAGGCAGATGGATGAGCCTTAGGAAAGGTTCTGGTGACTCAGGAGATGCTGAACAATGTGTCAGTCTTCATGCAAAGGTTTGCAGGTTCCACTGAAATGGCCGAAAAGCTTGGCTGGTGCGCACAAAGCCCAGATGGTATTTCATGCTTGGGTTTGAAAGGGCAATCTTTATGTTTGATCAGAGTTGTAGAAGCCTTTGGTGTTTCATCTGTTATAATCACAAGGCAGTTTTGATCCTGTTTGTGGCAGATGCCGTTTGGGTTGCTCGTCAGAGGGGCAGACAAATGGCTGGCCCAGCCATGTCTCCCCAGGTCCTCACTTTGTACTGTGGGACAGCACCTTGGCACTTCAGATGTGTTTGTAACTGTAACACAAATTCCTCTTGGATTGAACACTTGTGAAGGCAAAATACAGAAAAAAATTGATAGCTGAGTTGTTTTCTTTCATGTTGCTTCTTGCAAATATGCTTTAAGAAAAGGAAAATAAAAGACTGCTTAGGGGCTGTTCCTCCCTTCATCAAAGTTCCTCTGGCAGATAGGGTAGAGAAAAACACTGTTTATTTAGTACTGTCTGTGTAAATGAGAATTAAAGGTGGGAAAAATATTTTTATTGAACATTCTGTTACTGAGCAATTCACTTTTCTTTTTGTTCACAGCAACTGAGCAAAGGGCTGGCTTTTGGTATTCCTAGGTTTTCCTCCAGCTTGAAGTGGCCAAACCTAAAATCACAAGTGCAAGAAAGAAACACAAACCACCCTCATAAAGAGAGGCTGGAGCAGTGGAAAGGGAGGAGGAAAGGTATGCAGCAGTGATGGTGCTGGAACTTGCCCTTTGGAACAGAAAATAAAGCTCTGTTTGGGATGCTTTTTTTTTTGAGACAGATCTGATATGTTAAATGCAGGTCCACATTTGCAAAAGTGCCGAATTTGATTTGAGTGCATCTTTTGAAAGACTACACTGGCACCAAATAAAATATGTGTCAGGTGTTTCTGCTGTGGAAAAATTGGAGCCTAAATATTTCAAATTGTATTGCAGCCTAAATAAATACCAACAGTTTGGGGTTTTTTCTAATTTTTCATTTGTTAGAGGAATTATGACTTGAACTCTGAAGCATTAGAACTGGCCAATTCATCCTGTGTGATAGTGGATATTGCTGAAAAATATGCTTTGGTCATTGCCAAAATAACAAAAAAAGGGTGTGTTGCAAAGATAATCCCCTCTGGCCCTCTATAAGTCTGTCTTGAAAACTGCTCTTAGTAACAGGACTGTCTGAGGATCAATGACACCTTATCTCACCAGATTTGTCTCCTTTGTTGCACGCCCACAACCATGTCTCGGGAGTGATGAACTGATACCTTTCAAGACTGGTTTTCCCGCTGCCCATTGGATATCTTCACTGTGCACCCATGCTGGCAAAACCCTTTGAACCAGACATATCTTTCCAGGCTTTAAGATTCAGAATGAATCTAAAACCCAGGTCCAGAAAGGAAGGGCAAGGCTCCTGCAGGACAGTTTACACTAGCAGAGTCTATGTGATTTTGGAGGATCCTAGGAATTCCAACCAAGTAATTGTTTTCACAGTGCTCAATCTGGAAAGTGATTGCTGGTGCCATCTTATGAGGAAACGCAGAGAGAACTGAGAGCCTGGAAAAGAGAAGGCTTTGGGATTATCTAACTGCAGCCTTCCAGTACCTGAAGGGAATCTGCAAGAAAGCTGAAAAACTTTTTAGACAAGTATGTAGTGACAGGACAAGGAGGAATAACTTCAAAGTGAGAGATGGTTTAGATTAGATTCTAGGAAGAAATTCTTGCTGTGGTGGTGGTGAAGCACTGGCACAGGTTGCCCAGAGAAGCTGTGGGTGCCCCATCCCTGGAAGTGTTCATAGCCAGGCTGGACTGGGCTTTGAACACCCTGGCCTAATGGAAGAGAAGTTGGAACTAGATGTGCTTTAAGGTCACTTCCAACCCAGGCCATTCTATGATCTTCCTATCACCTGGATTTTGTGCACAAGGGATATTGCATTCTCAAATGATTATTTGACTGCCATGTCCTGTAAACATTTACTGAAAACTGGGCTACTAAAAAATTGCTTCTTTATGGAAATAAACTAGATAATTACAATCCTGTCTTCTTGCAGTTACTGCCAAGAACTTTTAAGTAGCATAATTTCCCTTCTACCGGTTCCTTTCTCCTGTCTTGGGGCTAGGTTTGTCCCCTTTTCAAGGCTGAAGGACAATGCAGGCAGTGTTAATAAATGCACCAGAGAACCAGCTTCTCAACATTAGTATTATCATGAAATTATGCTTCTCTGTAAGTGAAATGAGAGAATTAGCCAGGGAATTTGTTTTCTCTTCTTTTACTATTCTGTGACTTCTGGAGCAGAAAAGACTGTAGAAGCTGTTAGAACAAGGTTTTTGGAGGGAAAGGAGCTGAAAATCAAGCTTCCAGAGGGCACTGGAGTACACAGTAGTGTGTGTGCTTTTGTAGATGGCTAACAATCAATCAGCTTGAAATCCTTGTTTTCCTGCCCACTCTCTGTGAGTGATTGGTTAGAGTGTTTTAGGAAAGATAAGAAAGATCCCTCTTACTGTCTTTATGTCCACTGAAATGCAATATTGAATAAACATGTGTGTATTGCTGTCCCTCCTGCCTCTCAGCTTGGGCTGGTAGATCCAGAGGGTCACCAGTGTGGTGTCGCAGGTCTCTTACCATGTGTTTTGAGATGTGCAATTGCCTCATTCTGTTCCTGGGATCTTCCTTTGTTTGGGCTCCTATGGATTTAATAGTCTTCATGCACCCTTTGTGACTGTGGAACCGGTAAGTTGGCATTTTCTTCACTCTCAAACTACAGAGTTTTGGAAGTGAAAAACCTGCATTATGTTTTAGCAGAAAACCATGACTACCTTCTCATATGCTGAATGTGACAATGGTGATCATTACACCTGCCCAGATGACAGAGGTGTTGCCCTACATTCACTAAAGGTTGCTGAAAACTGCTGCTGCCGTGCTGAGGACTGCAGCTATGTAGTGTGACACAGGTACTGGTCTAAGCAGACCGAAACCAAACTCCCACATACAGACTCAAGAATGCCTTCTGTGAAGTGCTGGGGTGCTGCCCCACCTGGCTTTTTCTGTGACACACCTCCCCAGGGAATGTGGACCCCCGGGTCAGAGTTAGGCTCAAGGACATGCTTCCAGATACCATCTCTAACATTTTAGGGCACCACACCTCCTTCTCGTGAAGACTCCTGTATGTGGTAGGACAGGAGAAGAAAGGCCAGCAGGTAGTGTTTCCTCAATCTCAAGCCCATGCTTAGACCTCTGTGTCATTTCTGTCTTGCTGGATTCCTGATGGTCAGGGTCCATCTGTTCTGTCCAGAGAGTCTCACCATTAATGCTTGTGCTGTTCTTTTCCTAACTCAAGGTAGCTGGAATGTGTAGTCATGTCCCCCAGGTATGGGTTTCTGACTTCAAGCTGAGACAGTATTCAGACTGGACTTTATTTTCCAGATCCGATTGGTCTAGGAATAGTGTTGAAAGCTCCTTTTTAGTTTCAGAAGCACTTAACTGTCCTTCTAAATTATTAGCATGGCAAGATGCCACCAAGTGGGACAGAGTCCCCAGTTCTGGGGAGGTGTCCTCTTACTTTGTTGGTTTTTATTGAATAGCAGCCACAAAAGACCACCTAACACTCATCAAAATTTTTCTTCCTGATATGATGGGAGCAGAATTTATTAATAGCACTGAGTCTGGGGAAAATGTGGGCTCTTGTCTCTTACACTTTTATGTTTTGTGTGTGTGCTAAGTCAGGGAAGAGGAGAACTCAGAAAACAGAAGGAATTCTTGTGTCACTTTTCTCCCTGCTTGTTTTGAAGTGCCGGAGTGAGAAGCTGGTACTTCAGCAGGCTTTCCAGACTTCTGTTCAGAATGCAGTTATCACGTGACATGCTTCACCCTGGTTTTGGTATCTCAGGACGAGGCATTCTCCCCCAGGGTTATTTTGGACTGCTCCATGACTGTATTTGCTGGTGTTTGTAAAACTCTATTTGCAGTCCTGTGTGTTAGTTGTTCTGTTTCAACACACCTTTAGCTGACCTGTGCTCTAGAGTGCTGTTAAGCATTGCAGGCATGCTTAAGGAAGGAAAATAATCTTTCTTTTAACTTACAGTGCAGTACTTAAACTTACTGGTGTGGCAGAAGGAGCACTAGATGTGCTGTGGGTGGTGCTAAACAGGTTTGGAGAGAACTGAGCACAGCATGAAGCGTGGAACTAAAAACTTTATACCATGGTGGGATGGATAAGTTACCATCTATGTGCTGGCAGGCTTTTTTTTGTGGGGGTGTTAGAGCTTTAAAAGCATTGTGGGTTATAGAAGGAGCACTTTGGAAAGTCTTTGAGCCCTGGCATTGCCTTTGCCTTGGAGAAGGTCACCAGAGATGGTTAATAAAGCTTTAGCTGCTGAGCTCACTAAACATTCTTCCGGTTCAATGGCCTATGCAGAATGATGTGTTTAGTCAATGTTTAATTCCTAAGCAACAAATGGTGATTGTCATACTAGAAGGCACTTGTGGTGTTGACTGAAGCAATGGAGGCCAAGGATTAAAAAGGTCATGGAAGGAAATCTCTTCTACAGCCTCAAAGCTCTCACCTCCAGGTCAGGTCCCTTCTCAGCAGGAGAAAACAGGGAGAAGTTCATGCTGCCTTAAGGCCAAAAAAGGCTTTCCAGTAAGAAAACAAACCAGCTGGTTTGAAAAACCAGAATTGGCTGTAGGAAACAAAATGAAAGGAAATGTTAATTGTGGATGGTTGAGGGAAGGCAGGGGAAAGCAGGAAAGTAGGAGATATTTACCCTTGCCCTGATGAAAGGAGAGCAGGAATGGAGCATGTAGGTGATCAGCATGACAGCAGGAGAGGAAAGGGTGGCAATCCAAGTTGAGGACTTCCTACATGGTTTGGATCTGGAGAAGAGATCCAGAGAGAACTGCAAACAGTTCCCTCATGGAGCAGAAGACAACCTAGATGGGATGTCAGGCAGAAAACTCAAGAAACTTTCTTGTTGGATGAGTAAGAAAGGAGAAGAGCCCTCTCAGATGAGAGAGACTAACCCTGTCTCACTTTCACCCTTCTCCAAGATCTGCCTGCCCCCAAATAGACATCTTAGCTGCCCTTTTAGCAAATACTGTGCTCTTTAAAAAGCCACAGTTCTTGTGTCTGCACAAAGCACAAACTTCACTGCGTGTGCAATGCATCCTGCAGAAGATAACTCAAGGTTACTCCCACACACACTGGGGCACTTCCCTTGTGTTGGACAACTCTGTACTGAAGGAGGACTGTCGTAGCCTGGCCTGTGGGCTCTGAGCAGCCACCAGAGCTGTTTATGTCCAAGCCTGGCCTGGTTTTGTTCTAAAGCTGCTTTCTGCAGGGATTCTGTTAGCTCAGGCTCTGGAAGGGAGGAGGGTGGGAGGGGTGTGTGACACTCCTGCCATCTACAAAGTTGACTCAAAGCGTGTGAAGTTTAAGTGTGTTTATAAAGTTTGGCTCAGGCCAGTGGGACTGACTTGGCTGTTGCAGATCTATAGTGGTTCACTTCTGCATCACTGCTCGGAGGATGGAGATACTTGTCCTTTATTGTCCGTTATTTTTCATATTTTATATTATTCTGTGCTTTTCTGGCTCTGCTGGGTAAAACACACTGGGATTTTGTGATGCAGACAGGCAAAAAGAAAGTGTCATTCAAACCACTGCACTTTCTAGATTGTGACTCAGTATTTGGGATTGCTTTGTCTTAAAGACAGAGCTATTACCAATTTTTTTTATTTTTTTATTTTTTGGTAGGCTGTTACTGAGCCTGGGCATATATAATGCAGACCAGAGTTATGCTTCAGTGTTAGAAGAGTAAGGCAAGATTGAGTAGATTGTCTTTGATCTACCAAGACCTGCAGTGCTTAACTACCAAGGGAGGGTGAAACTGCAAGCTAATAGCAGGGCTTTATTGTGGCCAGGACACAAAACTTCTTCTGTTCTATATATTGACTCCAGCACTGATTTAGTGGGCAGCAGGAATAAGTTTTTACCCACACGTTCTCCAGCTGCAAGACAGGTTTGGTTCTAAATTTGTGAGGATTTCAGTCATGGCAATGATTAATTTTGCTGATGAGTTGATGCTCCTGGAAAAATGTAGGGCAGCTCTGCAAAAGTCATTGTTTGAAGTATTTGCTGCTTTTTCTTTTCAAATTTCATGCTGTTTACCTTGAGAATGAAGAATGAAGGCTGTATAAAAGTGGCATGTACTATAAGCCAGTATTACTTTGCTCAGTGTATCAGCAGGAGTGAGTTGTTCTAGCAGCCAGGGTGCACATTCCAAAGCAATTAGAACAGTTTCATAAGTAAATACTGCTCAGCAGCTGATAAAATGCCTTTCAGATGTCTTAGTAAAACAGATTCAAGTGACCAGCAAAGAACTACTTTCTTTAATCTTTGCAGTTGAATGTGAAAACTCTTATTTTAACAACTTTTTTGTTTAGAAATTGCTTTGAATTGAAAGGAGTTCACTTGTCTTGTTGGAACAGCCCGCAACTCAGTCACAGGAAAAAGAAAAGGTGACACCCTGTCTGCCTTCCCGGGGTCCCTGCCCTCTCTGAGTGTAATTACACATGGAAATCATTTGATGCTTGGCTTGCTGTGAGGGTGAAAACTTGTAGGGGGAAGGAGGAAAAAGTGGGAGGGTAGAAAGGAAAAAAAGGAGGATTTCCTCTGCCTATAAACTGATGTACAAAACTGCAATTCATCTGGGGAGCTCTGCAAACTAAAGATGCCTGTTCAGTGCTCAGAATGAACATGGCTTCAAGCTGCAGCACTGATTCCCAAAACCTTGGGCCAGGTTTTCTCCATGTTGTCCCTTGTCACAGTGCTTTGAACTCTTAATCTCAGAGCAGCAGTGTGGTCTCCAGGCCCCCTCACAGGCCCATCTGCTCTCCGTATTCCCTAACTAGGAGAACCCCTAACCTGGAGTACTCTCTGGGTGAAAACATGGGAAGTTGGCCATTAGGTACTCCAAGCCCAAATCTAAAATCTTTTTTTCCAGAAGCACTCTTTTGGAAACTAAACCAAAGTTAGTTGGTCAGTCTAAGAGACTCCAGTCTCTTAGATGTGGGTTAGCTTTTTACTTTTTGTCTCCCCCGTTTCCCTGATTTTCTTTCTTTCCTTTGTTTTATACATCTTGGCTAGTGTTACTTTCTCTGGATTGGCTCCTTTTGCTGAATTATAGATCAGTTTGAGTTGGAAGGGACCTATAAAGGCCATTGAGCCCAACTGCCCTGCTTTAGGCAGGGACATCTTCAGCTAGACCACGTTGCTGTCCAGCCTGACTTTGAATGTTTCCAAGGATGGGGCATCTACCACCTCTCTGGGCAACCTGGTCCAGTTGCTTTACCAGCCTCATTATAAAAAATTATCCTTAATCTAAACTGACCCTCTTCTAGTTTAAAACCATTACACCTTGTGCTATCACAACAGGCCCTGCTAAAAAAGTTTGTTCTCATCTTTCTTACAATCATGGAGTCATTAATGTTGGCAAAGACCTCTAAGATCATCAAGCCCAACCAATAACCCAGCACAGCCAAGACACCTTCAGGAAGTGAAAAGCCACAATAAGGTCTCCCCAGAGCCTTCTCTTCCCAGGAAGAACAACCACAACTCTCTCTGCCTGTCCTCATGGGAGTGGTGCTCCAGCCCTTGGCTCATCACTGAAAGGCAGGACACTCACTGGGAGCTCCAATTGCAAGGACGAAGGAGACCAAGCCATGTGAAGGGAGAAGTTAGGGCTGAGTGCTGAGCCTGAAGAGCTGTAGAGGAGGGAGGTGGGCCTCAAGCAAAGCCAGCTGAAGTTCAGCCTGGACAATGCATGAAGCCAAAGCCCAAATCTGTTTGCTTTGACTGGGTAACTTAAGACCTGAACTTGGATGCTGTGATCCAGGCCCTGGCCAAGCACACGGAGTGTTAGCCTGTTTGAGTATGGGGAAGAAATAATTGGCTTTGTCAGTCTAAGTCCCAAGCCTGTCATATAAGCATACCCTGAATTTTAAACATATGTGTAGCCCTGTTTCCAGTACAGCGTTTGAAAATACGTCCTCCCTCCAATCCCTTGTTCTGATTAATAAAACAGGATTTATGGAGAAGATTTCAAGCATAAAGCTGCCTTTTGTTCTGTACTGTACTGAAGCACACAAAGATCTATTTCATTCACTCCAGCTAGCAGAAGGATTGGTTTGGGTTTTTTGTTTTGTTGGGGGATTTTTATTTGTGTGTGTGTCTTATTCTGTTTTGATGTGGGGTTTCTTCTGGGGATGGTTGTACGTGATACAGTAGCATGAGAAGTGTTGGGCAAAGCACTGGGCTTGGTAGTTTTCTGTGGACATCAAGAGGGTTGCTGATGGCATGTACATGGTGAGGTTCCAGATGTGACCAACTATCAGAAGATATTCCTCCTACCTCTTGCCCAAGCACTTTCCACCCCTTGATCCCCTTTCAAGATCACTTCCAGAACAGCAGCTCATGGTTGCACTTGGTGGAGCCCAGCTCTGTTGGAAACCTTGGCCAGCTCTGTCAAGGACCTGGGGCCTGATGTGATACCCAGGTAAGTCCAATCCATTTTTTCCTGTCTCCCATGTATTAATATAGAATCTGTGTTTCCACGTAGTCTTCTTTTTTTAAATATTCTGAGTCTAAGACTCAGACTAAATAGGGAATCCTGTTGATTATGCTATGAAATCTTTTTTATGGTATGGTTGTCTTCTTTAGCTTGACTAAGTTTAAAATATAAAAAAACCAACCAAACAAAAAAAAAGGCAGAAAAAAACCCCCCCAAAATTCTTTCCAGAGTATGAGGAGTGTGGCTAAAGCTTTTCAATACCTCCTGGGCCTTCAGTTCACAAGAAGTGTCCTGGTCTTGGTTTGCTGTGAATCAAAACCTAAACGAAATCATAAATTCAACCCTTTTTCCACCCCTGAGCTCTACTACATTAAAGGCAAAGATACAAATTTTACAGGGATAATTTGAGGAGCTTTACAGAATCTTGCTCAGTTTTAAAACCTTGTGAAAAAGCAAGAAGAAGCTTCTATAATTTTGTGTTTATTTTCAAGCTTGAGTCAGAGCCTTCATAGTATTTTCTGGCCTTGGTTTGGAAAGGGAGCTGCTTTGGTTTGGAAAGGGAGCCACTTTGGCCATCGGCCACCTGGCAAAGGGGTAGCTTTTGGGGCCCCCCATGGAGCCCTGCTCTCTACAGGTCAGCAGCTGAGCCACAGAGTCTGGCCAAAAGCAGGAGTTTTGGGCCCTTGCCACCTTGGCATGCCATAGCCCTGTGGTATAAGGATGCAGCTGGCCAAGACCTTAAGCTCTCGGAATCAGGGAGAAGGTCTGCAAGGAGCGTACCTTCACCTCTCTGGGTACCTGGTGCTTCATGTCAACATCAGCATGGAAAGGAGTCTCCATCGTGCAGGACTGGATGGGAGGGTTTCTCTGTCACTGTTTCCTAATCCCACACTGAGTGGAACAGGGTTGTAATCTGCTGCAAAATAAGCTCTGAGTCCCACAACTGAGTGATATTCAGATTTATACACTGATTAAAATCATTAATGTGCTCAAGGTGAAAACTACTATATAGTCTTCCAATGGAGAGCTGTATTCTGGCTGAGGAAGACCAGTCTGTGTTCAGATTGCAGCCTTTCTCTATTGTCACAACTTTGACTGTTAAAAAAAAAAGTAAAAAGTTCTGTCACGCTTCTTAAAATCCATGTGTCCCTACTATCCCAAGGCTCTTGTTGTTGGCATGACCAACAGAAGTCCTGCACGTGGTCCCCTGTGATGAGCAATGTAATTTGCCTGTAGAGGAGGAACCTCCAAATTCCTCTTACGCTATAGAAACAGAATCACAGAATGGTTCAGGTTGGAAGGGATCTTAAAGGTAATCTAGTTCAATCTCCTCTGCCATAAGCAGGGATGCCACCCACTAGACCAGGTTACTCAGGACCCCATCCAGCCTGGCCTTGAACACTTTCAGGGTTGGGGCATCCACAACTTCTCTAGGCAGCCTGTTCTGATGCTTCATCACTCTCACAGTAAAGAATTTCTTCCCAAGGTCTGATCTAAACCTTCCCTCTTTTAGTTTAAAACCACTGCCCCTTGACCAGCCAGTATCTGTCCTAATAAGAACTCCACCTCTCTCCTTTTTACAAGCCCCATTAAGGTTGTAAATGAAGCTGCCTCTTTTCTAGGCTGAAGAACCCCAGGTCTCTCAGCCTGTCTTTGTAGGAGAGGTGTTCCATCCCTCTGATCATCTTCATGGCCCTCCTCTGGAGCTGCTCCAACAGGCCCATGTCTTTCCTGCACTGGGGATGCCAGCTGGACACAGCAGTCCAGGTGGGATCTCACGAGGACAGGGTAGAGGCAAAATCCCCTTCCTTGACCTGCTGTCCATGTTGCTTTTGATGCAGCCCAGGATGTGTTTGTCTTTCTGGACTGCAAGCACACATTGGTGGCTTATTTCCACCTTTCTATCCACAAGAACCCCCAAGTCCTTCTCTGCAGGGCTGGTCTCAATGAGTTCTTTTCCCAGTCTGTACTCATGTCTGGGATTGCCCAATACTCCATCACTTAAAACCTGGATGGTCCTGCTGCCTCCATGGTGCCATTTCATTCTTTGCTGCAGGCCACAGACTTGTCCTCAGCTACAAAAGCATATGATGAGGTCTGCAGTTCTGGGAGGCTGAATGTGGTGACCAGGGCTAAACCTGGCCCATGTCCCTAGTGCCTTGTATGCAAAAGGTAAATCATTCTCACTTTTAAACTTGTTGGTTTTCCACATTGTTATATTTCCCTTTGAATTGTTTCTTGGAGAAGGGAAATTTAAAAGTTGCTCTTTCACCTTTAATTTGGTAAAGTAGGCTGAGTACTGCTAATATGACAATGCTTAAAGGGATTAATTAGCACATTAACAGTTTCAGTCCCTAATCTGTAGAACACAGGGGTTTGGAAGTGAATAACTGCTTCTCCCTAGTGACTTTCAATTGCTTGTTCTGCATGGATACAGGTATTTCCTCAGAATCTGCAGAAGACTAGCGAGCAGTGGGCTAATGAAACACAAATGGTGTGGTGCTTCCACAAAAACTGGCAGTCAGCTGAGGTGCTCAGTCAGCATTAAAAGCACCCTGTGGAAGTCTATACCGGGGATAATCAAGAAGAGAAAATGCTTCACAGCATGATAATGTCTTCACTTCTCAGAGAAGCCAAGAGCAGCTTCTGAATCACACGGTGTCCTCAATGCCTGATCATAACTCCTCACTAAGTTAGAAGAAACAGTAAAATCAGCACTTTTAGCAGGTTGAAAAATCTGTGCTTCTTCTATCCCCTTGAACGAAGATTTGGAGCATGTATGCATCATCTAGATGGTGTTATTTTGCACTTGCTCTATGTAAAGCTAAGTAACTCCAGCATACACATTCTTCAGCTGGAATAGTAGGAAAACTGCTTACTTTTTCCCGTGTCCCAGACACTTGTAGTTTCAATGTGCATTGTTAATGGGGATATTGAATCTCTGGGTTCCTGCTAAACAGCCACATGATTCTCAGATTCTCTTTGAATGCACATGATTCTCTTTGTGCAGGTCACAAAGCACAGAGTGCTAGAGGACAAGATGTATTTGTGATGGAAGATGGACAGAGTAAAATGAAGTCAGAGTTACTTTCTTACAAAGTCTTTGCAAAGATGTTTCACATGTAGATACAGGTCATCCATGCTATTCTTTCTCCCTTAAACGCCTAATAATTTTTTCCATTAAAGAAGCAGACATATCTGGCTAGTCCTTCAGAAGGAAGGTAGTGAAGTCCAATGAGAGGCCAGAATTAAAATCCTCTGGGACAGTCACTGTGTTACATAAACTACTAGATTCACCCTTGTGTGCATTTCAGAAGAGTGCTTGCCCGTAATCTAGAGAATGTCCTTTCAGTATCTGTTGGTGAATATTGTTATTTTGGGTGAAGCTTTAACACTGTTTTCTTCAGTATTGCTTCCTATTGCTGCTTTCAGCTCTGGTCTCCTACCCCTTCATCTCCTTAAAGCTCCCTTGTGTTCCAAAATACTTTTCTGGAAGTTAAGTATTCAGGAAAAAGTAATAAACTGAAGGCCTTGCAGCACCCTCTGATGTTTAATAAAAGGTTAACAAGTCCAAAAATAGTTCCTCAAAGCTGTGGGCAATTTCAGGCCAGGTTTGCATTTTTCAGATTCTTGCTTTACCTTATTTGGCCATGCAAGATGGAATCCAGCAGTCCCCGGGGACTTGGCTGTGCAGAGATCAGGCTTTGTTACGAAGAAAGTATGTGCTTTTTCCTTGGGAGACACATGGCTAAATATGGATTGTGTTAATAACAAATGAGTCTGTTTTCTGGCAGAGTTACAGATTCCCAATGTCCCTCAAGTTAAAAAGGCAGGCAGGCAGGCATGCAGCAGCCCTATAGCATCAAGCTTCCACTCTGACAGCGACTGCATTGATAGCTAGAGTTGCCTAAACCAACTTGAAATGAAACCAAACAGGCCAGAGAATGAGAGTTGAGTGGGTTTTATGAGCTTGAGACCATACGTGATCTTTTTTCTCTTCATGCTATGTTTTTCTTATCTTTTTTTTAATAGTCTTTCCTGTGAACAACCATCCTCCATCTGAAAAATACAAGAAGACAAAGCATAAAGAGGCCAAATAATATGCATAGTTTTAGGGAATAAATATTGCCTTAAGATCTGACATAGGTCAAGTGATATGACTGAGGTGTGGCCTGTAAAATGTAGCTCTTGGGACAGGAGCAGTATCAGATTAAAAATCTCTGCTGACTGCATGCTTGATTTACTTATTCAACAAGGATTCTGCCTAAAATATTGTACCTCAGTGCTTTGTTAGGCATGAAACCTGTTGATGCTTGGGCTGAGGTGAAGAGTGTAAGGCACAGAGCAAAGAAGAAGCACAGAGGTACTCAAGCATGTGTTGCATAAAGCATTAACTGTATAACCACTTTTTAAAAAAATCTCAAAACAAGAGTGAGGAATTCTTGCAGGAGCAAGGGAAGTGTGCAGAGAGAGGCTGTCAGAGTCATCAGGACCAGAGCAGATGTTAGGGAAAAGATGTGGGTAATGAAAACAGCTCCTACTACCTACTTGGGCACTGCTGATGGGACAGTATGAGCTAGATCCTCATGCTAGTTTAACAGTTTTAGCTCTTCAGAAATGGTTACAGGCCAAAATCCTCATAATCCTCTGCTCACCAAAAAAAAAAAAAACCAAAACAACCAACCAAAAAAATCCCCCCAAACGCAAAAAAATCAAACAACAAAGCAGCCCAACTTAGAAAAAAGACAGTTTAACTTTTCTGTTAAGTGGGACTTGAAGTGAAACATGGAGGAAAGGCAGAGAGGGCAGGTCCCAATGAGACTTTGAATAGGAAGACATTACATCTCAAGCTCAGTTGCTTCATGAGCTTACTATGCAGGTGACAAAAATGTGAATTCTCTAAAACGCTTCTTGAAGAGGTTGAAAGCAGGACAGCCACAAAAGCTTGCAGGCATGTTAATGGAATAGTGTGTGTCAGTGTGGCTGCATCATGAGGAGAAGCAGAGGGGGGGCAGTTGCACCGTAATTGCAACCCTGTCTTGATAACTCTTCCTGAGAAAGTAATTTTAAACTTGCCACAGTTTGCTCGTGTGTTTATATATTGCCACCTGGATTGTAGGAATGTTTTGATTAGAGCTGATTGAAATTTTCTTGTAGGAAGAGTCTTATGGAAAAGTATTTCACTGAAAAATAAGAATTTCACTTGAAGAAGGAAAACTTTTCCTGGGACATTGCTTTGGATTGTTCTTCCTCTCTCTTTTCAAAATATTTTCCATGAAAAGAGAAGGATTTTAAAGTTAAGGAGTCTTGCTTTCAGATTTCCTGTGGATATTTGTACTTTGTGGTGGGATGTAGGGGAATATTGGTTCCCATAAGTGTTGTGTGGATTCGAGACTTGGCAGATCTTTGAATATGTGAAGTATTACAAAACCTTTGTTATTTTTAGTGTGAATTACATTCTCAGTCATCTTGTAAATGGTTTTGAAAGCCAGAGAGCAAAGAGCTCCGAAAAAACAAATGCATTTTCATGTCCAAGAGGAACATAACTACTGGCCACTGATATTTATTTTATTTTTCATTGGGGTGTGTGTGCTCAGGTTTATACCTGAATATTTTTAGGAGGGATGACTTTGGTTGGAATTGAAGGTGGTTCAGCACTATTTCAAGTTGTGCTGCAACTTCTCCTCACAGCTGGTGCTGGGTTTTCACACCACTATTGCACGGAAAAGCTGATATTAGGAGAAGGTAACTGTGACTGCTGAGGACTGATTTCACTTGGCTGTATGTTTGCCCTAATTTGGAAATATGTGACCAATTAAGGAGTTTGCTCTGGACTGATGTCCAGAGGTGGCTGGAGAGCTGAATATAGTTAAAGTCCCTTTGAAATAATGGCTCACCTTACTCCCTATGGCCTGTACCCAAGGACAGTGAATTTGATTATTTCTTCTGCATCCTCCTTATGGACAAGCTGTAGGATTTTGATAAGCTGTATTTTCTCATGTACTTGGAGACTGCCAAAAAACTAAGTACCTGTGCAAATGTGGGGATGCAGCAGGCTTGTGGCTTTTCACAGGTACAGATCTGAGCAGGAGCCAATCTATTTCTCTAGCTCGGGCAAGACATGCTGAAGAAATGAAACCAGTCCTGCAGCCCCTGTGGGCTTTTTAGTAAGATTCAGTAATGCAGTTATCAGATTTCTGTAATGCTGATGTTACTGCTGTTTGTGATGCCTCTGTTCTGACTCTGAGCACCACCCACATTCCCCGAGCATGGGTTGTGAGGCTTTCACCGCAGGCTGGCTGTGCCTACGGCCTGGGGTACACTGGGACAAGGCTGGGATTCGTGTCTGGAATGCCTGGTGCATACCAACAAACCCACTCCCACTGCCTGGCTGTTTGGAGGAGGCACTGGCAGACAAAAGGACACTCGTGGCCTCTGATAAGTTAATTACTGGTGGCTTAAATGTTTATAGGGTGGAATGTGCCTCGCATTCAGCATCTGACCTGTGCTAAGAAGCTGCCTCTGACGTGTTGTTTCATGGGTGAACGGTTTAAAGTGTCTGTGCAAAGTAGAAACTTGTTTGAATGGTGTGTTGTCAGTGCTCCTTTTTAACACTGAAGCTTCTTTACTGTCTGTTTTAAAATATGAATAAGCCCAGTGCGTTGGAGCTGGGGGTGTAAGCTCATCCAGCACAAGGGCTCCCCTGAAGCAACCATATAGCCCCTTCAAAACCTGTATTTTGTGCGTGTAATTGTGTTTCTGCTAATTACAAGGTAGTCATTGTTTATAACCTCATCTACCCTTCCGGCTTCCTCTCGGAAGAACAGGCACAGCTCCATCACCCCGAGGCAACTGGAGGCTCTGTGCTGTGGGTGATGATGGTTGGCGGCAGCACCAGCCAAAGCATGACACTTGAGAGGGGAATGTCTGAGCTGGGACCCAACACTTACCCAGCTGAGAACAGGGACAGGGAGAAACAGCCCCAACATGTGGAAGGGAAGGCTTTCAGGATGAGCAGCAGCCTTAGGGAATAAGATCTGCTGCAATGTACAACCCCTCCTTTATTATGGAGTACAGTAGCATATGAACTCCAAGCAGAATAGTGAATTTGAAACAACTCCACGGACAACTGAGTGTTGGATTCTTGAATCAGAGAATAGTTCTGAGTTTTTGTTTTCCTAAAAAAAAATGGGTTTTCAGGAAAAGAAAATAGAGAAGGGAAGCATGCTTTTCCTATGGAAACAACACGAGGGATTTGGATTAACAGACAGCAGCTGTATTGATGCAGACACAATAGCTGTCTGTGAAGAGCGTGCAGACAGCTCAAGTATGAAATCGCACTGCTCCCAGGTCCCAGCAAACACTGGTACCCACTGCAGGAGGAACTGATGATGGCCATGGCTAAGGCACCTCCTCAATGGAAAGTTTCTTCAGCGTTACAGCTCAACATGCTTGGAAACGTTTTGATGAAAATATTTTCTGTAGAATAGAAAATGCAGTTTTATCAAAACCGAAACATCTTCTGTGAAATTGTGGGTCTTGGAAAGAAATTATTTCACAGAAACTGGACTAATTGCTTTCCTCTGTTTGGAGGAAATGAAATGTCTATACCTAATCAGTCATGTTTTGGGAAAGTAGTGTTTCATTTGGTTTGTTGAAGAGTATACTTCACCCCAACTGCTTTTGGTATTTTAAGATGCATTTGAAAGCAAAGAAAGAATGTTTGAGGCAAGGTTTCCCTTGACGGAAGTTGGAAATGTGAATCTAAAAGAGGCTTTGATTGGTCTTACTTAAAACTGGGACTTTTCCAGCCTTTCATGCTTGTTAAGACTGAATTATTCTTAAATATCATGTTTTATAAGAACAGAAACTGATTTTTGACTGACTTATCCACAATAAATCATTCAATTCAAATAGCTACCTAGCTGCTAAAAAAAAGCCTTCAGGACACTAATCTTTTAATTTATTTCATTTAGACTGCTAACCTCTAAATTTGAAATAGCATCTCCCACTCCAGTCTTAGAGTTGCAGGAGGATCTTATCCTTCCATAGGGGAAGAAGGAACTGGCAGAGGAGACATAACCAGCCCAGTATCACATCTGAGCTTGACTTGCTTTAGATTCCCAGGAAAAACCAAACAAATGGTGCAGTTCTGGTAAGCTGTGTAAGACGAAAACTTCCATCTGTGTTAGTGATCAGAGGGGCAGATGGAGTAGCTTTTTGTCAGTGTGATTGTGCTAATGCTCAGGTGTCCTGGGCCCCTTGTTCCCCTTGACAGCTGATGAATCCACCCAGTCTGCCATGTCTCTCAGGGCTGCTTGACATGGTAAGGCACAAAAGAGGGAAAGAGGGATTGAGGTGGCTGTAAACACTGAAATACCACCCATGAGAGACCCTGCAGGTCTGTGACTTCCTTTCTCCATTCCTCTGTGGAAAATGGCATTTGGAAGGGGTTGGTAGTTATATCAGTGTTATGGCAAGGCATCTGTGTACAGATTTCTTGGTGCTGCTCACGTTGGGTGGGGCTGTTGTTTTGGGCTTTGTTCACATTGGGCTGCTGAAAGTACAGGGAACAGCAACCTTAATGGAGAGCAGAGGCTCTTCCAGAGCTGAACCTTGGGGGAGCAATGGAAGCATCTGCTAGAGGTGTTACTGGGGAAGGGTGGGGAGTGTGACTAGGACTCCCTTTTGGTAGCTTCCTGCAACGTAAGGGAACAGACTTAAAAATCATCACATTTGTGGGCACCTCTTTGACTACTTGATATGCTCATTGCTCCTCGTAAGTATAGGAAAAATAACAAGGAGGTGGATCTTCTCTTGTGCTGTAGTGGCCCTGGAGGATACTGCAGGCCAGAAGGAAAAACCATGAGATGAAAAGATCCAAAGTGTGTTTTTGATGGGGAAATGCAGTGTCAGAGGCAAAGCAAAAGCGGAAAGGAGAAATCCCTGAACAGCATACATTGCTTTAGATGGAGTCAGTGTAGGTTCCCTGGCAGCATGACCACCAGCCCCCAGCAGATGGGAAAATGATTATGGACTGAGCATTGAGCAAAACACAGGGCCTGGGAAAGGGCATGTTGTTCTTCAGTAGGGTTTGGGAGTTATTTCCCTCTGTCTATTCCTGTCTTGCATAAATACTTTAAACTGGCACCAGCCAGTTGCAGCCGATGTTGCATATTTTTCATCTATCAACTTTTTGTAGATATGACTCAGAACTGCTTAGATCTGAAATTTCAGTTTAATTTTAAAGTCGGGAGGAATGGCTTATAAGCCTTTGTGTAAAAGGAAATGTTTTAGTACACTGTTATTTTTAAACACGTTATGGCATTGCAAAGTGGTGCCAATCAAGTGTTGAGTCTCACGTTGTACCTAGAAATAGGAAAGGCTGTATGGAAGAGTCAAACAACACTGAAATTTAGAAGGTTAAATGAGCAGCAAAGAGAACATTAATTCAAGTAAAACATTAACATGATTTCTAAGGATGCAGAGCTCTTTGATCAGACCTAGTACTGTATCTGCATGTCTTTTTCTGTCTGAAAATTCTTTGTATCTGCTGTGCAACTTTTATTAAGTGTGATAGAGGGAGAAAAGTACTCAATGTAGCTCATTTTTGTCAATGAAATGCAATGAAAGGCTGGAGAAGCCACTGCTTTCCTCCAGAGAGGGGTTAGAGGTGACTGCAATCGTTCACAGGCACCAGAGAGTACATGCAGGGCAGGCCTCATGAATGCCTCTGCTGCAGGGAAAGGCACCTTGGGACATTGCAGAGGGTTCTACCTTTGTACTGGGATAGCTACTCTTTTAGGGTATTTATGGAAAACATTTGTAGTGCTATAGTCACACAATGATGTGCTGAGCAAAGCCCTGTTTGCAGGAGAATGGAGATGGTAGAGTGTGCCAATGGTGATGGGCACTGACCCCTCCATGCCAAGTCCAAAGTTAATACATTCCCAAACTACTGTGAGCCTAATTTGCTCAGTTGTCTGAGCTCCTGTCAGCAACATGGCAGAGGGGGAGAACTGTGCCTCTAGTAACAAATGTGAAATCAAGATATGCAAATTAACACCCTGAGGATTGCTGGTTTAGGGTATGAAGTGGTTATTAAATTGCAGAGATTTAAGGCTACCTCTGTGTTTAAAAGTTCTGTAAATGTGCAAAAAAATCAAAAAGAGGGGCGAAAAGAGAATGGTTTTTACAAGGTCGCTTTTCACAGATGCAAACTGTGACAAGTTTCTGCAGGTTTTTCCTAGCAGTGGTTTCCCATTACTAGGTGGTTCATTGGATCTGCTAAGGAGAAGTGCAATTTAGAGGTCCTGCATAACTTGATTCTCAAGCATCTAATTGCATGGCTCAGTTTCAAGCACTCCTGTCTTCTTGCCATGGGGATTGGCCATGGCTGCTTTCAGGTGGCATGTGTGACTGTGGATTTTCAGTGGGAGAGGGCAACTCTTTGGGAGGGGTAAAAAATAATTCCTTGCCAACATGTGGTGGCTTGTCAGAAGTGTTGGATGATGAGCCTGGTGTTGGTACTGAGTCTTCCTTGCAGCTGAGCTAAGTCTCACCTTTGTGTTTGCAGGGAAGAAACCTGCTCCAAAGTGTCCTGTAGCATGTGTGAGGGTGGGATGTGACAGTGCTGAGATGATGCTCAACAAGAATGAACTTCAGGTATCACACACTATGGTGGCCAAGTTATGAAATGGCATAAAGCCTATTCTTCAGCAAGCAGAGCTTGCATATTGCTGACGATGGCCCAAATAGGAATATTTTGCTGTGGCAGGAAATGCTGCTAAAGCACTGGTAAAGTGTAAATGGCAGTTTTGCTCCTGACAATTTTAACTGTGGAAAAGCTGTGCTCTCTTTAAAGATTCTCAAAAAGACCAAGTTACTACTTTATAGTTCATTTCCTATACTGTGG
Source organism: Dendrocincla tyrannina (assembly GCA_035047865.1). NCBI lineage: Eukaryota > Metazoa > Chordata > Aves > Passeriformes > Dendrocolaptidae > Dendrocincla > Dendrocincla tyrannina. Next base: position 20,600,751 of record JAWWMP010000001.1, read on the forward strand.
AAGTGATGTTAGTCATTTTATTTTATGGAGTTATACGTAATGGTGTTAAACATCTGACTTTAGCAAAATAGTAAGATTTATGGAACACTGAAGTTTACAAGTGAAGGAAAAAATCACAGGGAATTGCAGTTTTAAAAAATCCTTGAAAGTGTCATGTTTTAAAAGTTTTTGTTATGACATGGTGTCTCTTGATTTCCAGCTTTAAATGCCTTTTCAAGGCAAAGATAATTGTTTTTTCGTTCAAATCAAATGACTGTGGTTACTTTGGTCTCCAAAGTAAAAGATCCACTGACCAATGTTAATAAGAAATGGTGTTATCAGAGTCAACAAGGAATAGTTTCTGCAATGCCATGCTTGAGTGTAGAAGAGAATAGTACAATTCTAAGCAGTAAAACAGAATATTGCTGCAAAGGGATTTAATTTAGCCATTTTGGAAATCCAGATTCTGAGTTTCCTGTGACTCGCATGATGCAATTTTTTGTGTGTGTCAAATAATTTTAGATCCATACCCCTTAGGTCTCTGGTTTTTTGTGCTATTATAATCCCCTTGGAAATGACTGGGAAATAAAACCGAGCATGTGCAGACCATGTTGATCATTGACACTATCAACTGATTTTTTCAGTTTAAGCTGTACTGTGCTTTTGGTGCGGTTCCTTTCTTATTCTTTTTACGGGTTTTTTTGATCCTGGCTTCATTGAAAGTGGTCAGACCCTAAGCCTTTACACTTACAGGTGAAATTCTTACCCTCTACCTTTTGCAAGGTGCAGCAAGCAAAAATGTGTTTGTTCCATCCGGCACAAATAGCAGACATATCCTGGCCGTGTGTGTGTGAAGGGGAGTGGGATCTGGCATGCAAAGGAACCGTGACTGCCTGAGTTGGGACTGCTCCTTGTGAGCACTGCAGGCATGTCCTTGGTCTGCAGTTAGTGTGGACTGGGCAGTCACCCCAGATCCCTTGATCGGGGGAAAAAAATGAATTTTGTATGATGCAGCGGAAAATCAGTCCTCTGTGATCCTCTTGAAGAGCATGATTATTACGAGGGTGGTGAAGCACAGGAATAGGTTTCCCCAAGATGCTGTGGATGCCTCATCAATGGCAGTGTTAAAGGCCAGGTTGGATGGGACTCTGGACAACCTGGTGTTCTGGAAGGTGTCCCTGCCCAAGACAGCGGGGCTGGAACAAGGTGATCTTCAAAGGTTCCTTTCAATTCAAACCATTCCATAATCCTATAAATAGCATCTTGGGGCCTGTCCTTCAAGGGAATGGTAGAAATGGATAGGCAATGGCTAACCCAATATGCATCAGAGAGGGCTTGGTAAGAGGTATCAGGAGATCAGTTTTTGGAAGAGAGGGTAAAATGTGGCTGCATCTTTCTGAGAGGGAACATGGGGCACTTGTCACTCCTCCTCTTCTGCGTGGTAAGTTCATGCTTGCTGAAGATGTTTTAGTCTATAAGTTTTTGGTCAGGCCTCTGCAGAGGGAAGCACTTTGATTGCCTCTTTTCAGCACCACAGTAGTTTACATCAGTCTTTAAAAGATGATACAGCCAATGTGAATGTGTCCTTTATTAATCAAACCTTCTAACTTGCTTGGTAAGTCTACAGAAATATGATGTAATCAAACAGTGGATCAGAAAAATGCTCTTCAAGTACTAGTCAGGATTATCATCCAAATGAAGGAATTCATCAGAGAGACCTTAAGTCAGCTGGTATTTTTCCTGATGACTTGGATGATGGAACAGCGATTCATTATTAATATTATTAATTATATTTGAGAATGGAAAATCTGGGATGGGAGTGGGGCTCAGGAGTTCTAGGCAACAAGTTCCTGCTTCAAAATAACTGAAAGAAACTGAAAAAATTACTTGAAGAGAGATTATAGTTCAGGGAAGACAAATGTGAATTTCTGCATTGCAACAAGCAATATTTTTTCAGTTGGTTACAAGGTGGAAAACAAATGGATAGACTGTAGTTGTGAGAAAAAGATTTAAAAATGACAGTGACTGAGATGATCTATGTATATTCTCAATGAGATATATATATCTCAATTATATGATATTATCAGTTATTCCACAAGGTTTTAAACAGACAAAGGTGACAGGACATGCAAAGGGATTCTACTCCCTGTGAAGATAATAGTGGTAAGACCAACTGAAAAGGCTTGAAAATAATAAGAAGAAAGACCAGGGCCCTATACCAGGAAGAGAAAGGTATGGGGTCATGTAATTTAAGGGACAGTAAAGCTGAAAGAAACCAAATGAGCTGTTTGTAAAGACAAAAGCAATACTCTGTTCTCTAGTCCAGGGTGGCCAGAAAAGGGCTTAGGATGGTTTTGCTGAAAGCATCAGTAGTTGAGACAGGCAAGTTGCAGTAACTCTGTTCATACCACGTAGATGCCCATGTTGATCAGGGGCGGTGTGTGATCCTGCCTGGGGGTGTGCCTATATGGTGTGAATTCATGAGGCTCCATTGGGTCGTTGGCTTCTGTGATCAAATCAGGAGGTGGAGTGGGGAGGGAGGAACTCTTAACCTGTGATAATCTAACATTTTGGCCAGTGCTTGCTTCTGCCTTTTTTCAACCTTGTACTTCTAATTCCTGACCTCAAGACTCTTGCTCTGCCTGCCTGTTGACATAAATTATGCAGCAAGTCCTTTCAGGCAGGAGCTGTGTTTACCTGCCTATTTGTCTGGCATCAGTGGGGCTCCAGTGTTGACTGGCCTCCAAGCATAAACAATAACCATTGTCAGAGTAGATTATTCAGAGCACAGCAATCTGAAGTCCTTTGGTTATGGGAAGCTCCCCAGAGCCCGAGTGCTTGCTGTGACCCAAAATGTTGGCATGGAAATCGATTACATGGTAGGTTTATGTGGCAAACTTGTGGTTCTTCCTTGTGCAGACAGCACATGGTGTCATGGAGATGGTATCTATTGTGTGAAAAGCATGTGCAGCCTCCCTAAAGGGAACACAAACTCTCGCCACGGGAGAGAGGGCTGAAGGAGCCCCTTGGTTGGGAAAGGCAGTGATAAAGAGTCTTTGGAATTTTTGAAATGAGATGATATGAAAAATAATTGTTGGGGAGGGAGTGAGATATAGGGGCCAAAGATGCAGCATATGAAGCCGAGTAACTTCCCTCAGACATGTTCTCTGAAGGCATGGCAGCTCTGTTGCTTGAGAGCTGATTGCACAAACCACTGAAGAATGCAGAACTGCTTGAAATGAGCCAAAAGCCCTCTTTCCATCTTCCATTTCTGTGCTCTGCTGCTTTCTGCCTCTGATGAAGGTTCCTGCCAGATCCTGCTTGCTTCTTGGTTGGCAGGGAGAAACTGAGCATAATTATTCACATTATCTGCCCTGTTTCAGACAGCTTTGCTGCTTTTATTTGCTGCAGCCTGGCAGCAGCTGAAGGTTCAGCGTCTCTTGAATGGGGATTCAGGCCCTGGAAACTGTTCCCCATCAAAATTTTGGAAACTGTTGAGAAGGTCCCCAACTGTTTTACCTAATGTGTTTCTTAGAGTTGTTAAGGACAGCCACCTGGGCAGATACACTGTGGATGCTAAATGCAAAAAAAAAACCAAAAACCAAAAAACAAACTAACAAAAAAACAACAAACTTTATGAAAATTTGATTTCTCTAAAAATAGCTTTAAAATGCAAACATTGTGCTTAACAAAAAACAATAACAACAAAAAAAGTCAACCAAAACTCTTAAAATGGCTAAAGGTCTTAATGAGAAATATGTTAAATCTTAATCTGAAATGAAAAATCTGCCCCAAAGACTGAATGCATCTGAAGATGATCAAAGCCGTTCTTCCAGTGCATTCTAACTAGCACAGCAAGGGAATTTCCTAGCAAGTCATTATTGGTATGTGAAGGTGCAATGTGTTAAATATCAAAAAGGTATGCTCGACTCAGAGCAACAAAACCTGTCTTGATTTCTGCCCTGGACAAGTTACAAAAACACGGAGCTACAAAAACAAAGCAGCAAGGAGAAGATATGCATGTTCAGCATACACATCTCCAGCTGGGGCAAATGCCTAATTCTTGAGCCTATAGCTAAGAAACAACTAAAAGAGGAATGAACTGGTGTGATAATTTCATATGAGGCGAGACACAGTTTCTTTCCTAATCCATATGGTGATCAGTTTAAACCATGAAGTGTGAAATGTGATTACCCTTGTTCAGTGTTTGAATTAGGGGGCTGCAAGTAAAGGCTCATTGCTCCAACTTGCATGAAGGAGGGGGAAACAGACACAAGGACTAAGAGCTGCTTCTGTATGAGGCAGGGCAGAAATAATCCTCTTCTATATATTCCCTTAGATTTAAGTATGACGAAATAGATAAAATGCTCTCTACAGATCTTTGGTAGGGGCAACAGCTGCTGTGGAGGACAAATGAATGACATGCCAGTCTTTCTCCACAAATTGGAAATCAATTCTTGGGAAAAACAAGACACCTTGAAATGAACATTTACCTAGTGCCAGGCTTTGGGCAGTTCATAACCATTCATGCCACAGGTAGGGTCACAGTCTTATATTGGCTTTACCTGAGCGTGTGTTAGTTGGCACCAAACTCAGAGTGCAGCCGCCTGTGAATTGACTTGCATTTGCAGATTATTTTTCTTCCTCTGGTAACTCCATCCATTTTGAGTGGGCCTGCTGGTTATACGAGGAGAGAAGTTGATGGGAACCTTTATTTCCTTTTTCAGCAGTGGAGAAGTTACGTTGATACGGATGCTTTGGCAGAGCTGTGGTGCTGTGAGTAGGAGCAGAAGCTGTGATGTGGAAAGACTACCAGTTCTATCTGCTGTACAACAGAATTGGGGATGCCTTATGGTAATGCTTTGAACTGACAAACAGGTGTCAGTTTTGCCCAGAAAAGCGTTCCTCACCATGTCTAAATGAAACACATTCAGGTGAGTCTATAGAAATATAGAAAAAAACTACTTATGGTGGGCTGCAATGCATGACTTGGAGCCCCTACCCTGCCCCGAAAGGTTTTCTAATTAATAGAAAAGCTGTTGTGCTTTGCTGTTGATCTAACACTGGCACTTTTCACACTACAAGGCTGAGAAATTCACTTTGGGATTGGATAACCTTTCTTTAGAATCTGTGCTGCCACTTGAGCTGTTACCTTCATAGAGAAACCACAGGATTCACTAAACTGTACGTCAGGCTAGAATGTGTAAATGAAAAGGCTGAAAACCAGGGATGGTTGTCACTGAAATGTCAAATATAATTTTCTGTTGTTTATTCACTTGCTTTGCTTTTATAGACCAAATTTCCATTATCTAACCAGTTCTGGTAGCTTTCTAGAGTCAGAAGGGTCACTGCCCTGCTCTGGAAGCAGGTGTGTAAAACATTTTGACTTTATCAGAGTGGTTTTGTCTTAGTGCACTGGCATCCTTTGATTGCCTTTGGAGAGAAAAATTCCTTCATAGCTCTGTGTGCTGTAATCGACTGCTTGCAAGCACTTGACTCTGCAGTTGCTTGGACTTGGACAATAATATTCCTGGGATATTGACGGTGTGTGTCAAAGGGAAAGAATTCATTACGTTAGCCAACTCTGGAAGATAGATTTGAAGAAATCCACACAGTACAAAAATCTAAGCTTTAGTTTTAGTTTTAAGTTGGACTTCCAATATGTGGTTGGTCTGTCTGAGAACAGAATGATGTCCTTCGTCTGCCTATAAAATTCTACACAGCAAATATGTTAGAGTAGTAAGGATTAGTAGTTTTTACTCTTATTCTTGCTTAGAGGCTTTCCACTGGACTTTGAAAACAAACTTATTTTCAATATTTCAGTATTCGCCCCATGCAAGATCCACTCCATTGTGTAGACTATTGGCAAGCTACCTACAAAGAAATTCCATTCTGGTTGCCTGTTGCCCTTTTCTGTCACATTATCGATGTATTAATATCTTTCCAAGCATAAGTCTGTGCAGTGGGATTTTTTTTCCATGGCATTTTTCCTCAGTGTGCTGTGTCCTTGAGGAAATTCTGGAGGGGTGCTGGAAAGCTGTTGCCGTACTGGGTGGGTCTCACTGCTGAGCACAGGGAGTTCCTCTGATGAGCTGAAGCCTCAGACCTGCCTCCTAGACCCAGTTCTGTGACTTGCTGCTCACTGAGAAATGACAGGGAAGGAAAAAAGGGTGATCTCAGGCTGGCAGCCAGGAAAGGTGTGGAGATCGCTGTTTGGCCCACTGGGGATTTGGCTGGGGTTTTGGGGTGCCTTTTAGTGAGCCCCCCTATTCAGCAGCAACAGGGTTTTTTAATGCATGCCCTGTCCTAGGCTTGAACTGCCAGCATGTAACTGCAAGGCTGTGGATCTCGTGCCAGTAAATATTTAAAAGGTCCATTATTTATTATAAAATAAGCAAGTACAGATAGGAATGACATAGCTTGAGCTATGAATCACATCTGACTCACGTTAAAGGTTACAAGTCCAATTCTGCTTTTATCTGTATCAAGTGTTGTTCTGCTATTGGTGCTAATACATGCAAAAACAGGTGTTAGTACACAAAAGCATTTCATATGAAGGATTCATCTTATCTCGTTTCAGACTAGGTATTTCAACTCTGTCATCACTTGTATTTAACAGTTGTCAAAATAGTTGAATATGGTAGAGGGGTTGTTTCTCATCAGCAGACTTTGCAGCCTGCCTGACTTCACATAATAAATCCCTTCATAGAATAAAATATTTTCCTATGGAGAAACCAGTTATTAACTTTTGCCTTCCTCAGAGTTTTAACCATATGCTGCATATAGGAGATATCTGTGGTTTGGATGGAAGAGAGATCAGAAGAAATATAGCAATTTAGTTTTACATATCAGGCAATATGTCTGGATGATGGGGGATGTGATAGAATTATTTATGTAGAGCTGCAGTGACAACTAAAAACTGAAGCACACAAATATGGATGAATTTTTTGACTGTTGCTAGTGCTGGCCGCCATAAATAAGAGACTATAAAGTTGGCCCTGCTTGATTAGTTCATTATTTCCAATTAACTCTAATTCCCTCCAGATGTATGTGGCATTAGTCATTTTGGTATGGTGTATAGACAGTTTGCTTTATATTTTTGGATTATTTGCTCTTCTTACTCTGGGCTTGGTTTAGTAATCCTGATTATGGTATTTCTGTTCCCCCACTACATGACTGAAATACACTGGAGGAAAAGCATTAGAGAAAGAAAGGAAATTCACTTGGACATCCTAAATTTCATAATCTTGTTAATATAGATCAGTGCTTCAGGAGCCACAAACACTTCTACAAATAGTTGGTAGTCTTCATATATTTGCAAGCAATTAATATTCTGGTCTGGTAAATGAACGCAAGTTAAACTGTGGATTTAATTATTTTTAAAGCTGTGCACTAATGTAAGCTTTTTTTCTGCTCTCATGCTACTGAATTTGGTGAAATTGCTGCTAGTCACAGGGTATCATTTTCCACAGGAAATTAGTAGAAGCCTTGGGTTCCTGAGGCCAGGAGCTGTCTCGCTGCATTGCTGTGCTTCATTCCCAGGGTCTCTGCCCTAAGCACAGCTGTGCTCACCACTGCTGCCCTGGCTGCTTTTCTTCTTCTTTGCTATTGCACGAACTCAGCTGTATTGGGTTTATTTGGCAAGGTTTTGGTAGCAGCAGGGTTACAGGGGTGGCTTCTGTGAGAAGCGGCCAGAAGCTTCCCCCATGTCTGATGGAGCCTGTGGTGAAGACCTTGGTGAGGCAGCATGTCCCCCCCTGTGGCCCATGGAGGTTCGTGGTGCATCAGAGATCCACCTGCAGCCTGTGGAGGACCCCACACCGGAGCAGGTGGATACCAAAGCAAGCTGTGTTCCTGTGGCAAGCCTGGGCCTTTTGTTATATTTTCTCTCCGTTCCTGTCCAGCTGAGGAAGGGAGTGCTAGAGTAGCTTTGATGGGCACCTCATGTCCAGCCACGATCAACCCATGACATCAGCTTAGTGGAAACAGTATATTTTTTGGCATTGTCAAGTCACTCTTACGTTCCTTGTGCCAACTGGCCGCTGCACCAAGCATAGGAAGCTCCTGACCTCTGCCTCCAGGCAGCTCTCATGACTGGTATCAGCAATTACCGCCTTTCCAAAAACTCCCTATCTCCTTCTGCTGTCCACCATCTCCTCATTGTTCATCACTGATGTATCTTCATTTAGGAGCACAGTTCCCAAAATTAGTTTACATCAGCATTGACAACTGCTAACAGCAGCAGCTCTGGACTCTGTGCTTTGTGCACCAGCAGTAAGAGATGGTCACTCGTTCAGGCAGCTTCTGTAATATAGGAAGTATCTGGCATGCAACTTGTCTGAGAAACCCTAATTAAGACCATTCAGGTCCTGCAGCATTGTTCATCTCTGGCTGGATGTAGAGTGGAGATGTCATGGACCTACCTGGAGCCTCAGCTGTGAGCCTCTCACTCTTGGTGCCAGACTTCTTTTTATTGCGTTTCTTAAATCCTTGAAAGAAAGTTAAGAAACAAGTGACATCTGTCTTGCACATCTCTTCTTCACATGCAATTAATGGATCTAATGATTACCAAAGGAGACTGAGTGGAAGAGGCAAAAGAGAGGCACAGGCTCAAAACTTTGCAAGGTTTTTAACTGTGTAGCTCCTTGGGATATTTGCTTCATTTGTGTGGCTCTTAAATTTTTGGGTTAATTATTTGGAATCCTAGCTAAGCAGGACATGTAACTGTGTAGCCCTAGTAGCCTTTGGAAATAAATATCCGTTTGCTGTTAGGTTCTGCTAACCTTGCCAGGAAAATCCAGCTTTATAATATCAGATAACAAAATTAAACTTTGCCCTAGCTGAGACCTTTTTGGGTATTTGTACAACTTTGCATGATGTTTTGGAAATGTCTGATGTAGACAAGCATAATAAATCTCCTGCAGTGTCTCAGCTGTGTCCAAATGGCTCCATCTCTGAATGGTCTCTGCAAATGGTTTGCTATACTTGAGGGGCAAATTGTATGATTAGGCAATTAATCCTAAAAACTTTGCTCTTCCCCACTGGAGTGCAATAATATTCAGCTGAATGTATTGCCCATTTGTTCCTTGTAGTTCTTTTTTGCTTCTGAAACAGTCAGCACTGGTTGAGTAATCATTTTTTCATACAAGAAAAACAGCTCTGATTGCAGAGTCACAGCTTTCTGTAGCCCCATACTGAACACATCTCAGACTCATTTCTCCTGTTGGTCCTACATGTGGAACAGTCATCAATACAAGATATTTTGCAATTATCTCTGCTTCTTAGGAGAAGTCAATTAGCATGTGGGTTTTCATCTTCTAAAGCAATGTTTTCTCTCAATGGACCATTTGCCAACCAGTTCTGAAGATCCTTTCAGCTCATGGGTTCAAGTGCTGCAGCCATAGGTGGTAAATAAAGCAAAGGGATATATAGGCAGTGGCAGCCTTTTCATCAGGGTATATGATATGGTTGAGGGAGAAAATATTAGCACAGGGGAAAAAAGCACTCTTCCATTCGTCACAGAGTTACTATCCAGAAGTAAATACATCACTGCCTCAGTCTTTCCAGTGTCATCAGTGTTGATAATATGGGCCTGTCTGTAAGATGCAGTAGAACTTGCCTAAGATAGAGTATGCCTTTGACAAGCCAATACTTCTCCTTAGAAAGGATTATGTGTATTTTCTGATTCATTTAGCCTATATAGGTATGTGATTATTTAATTTATTAGATAGTATTAAAAGTTGGGGTTTTTTTTGAGACTATTTGGTTTGTGAGTTTAAACATCTCTGTGACTCGCATAGAGAATAAACAGTCTGGAGGAAGATGTTTAATCTGTCATTATTCTTCATTAATAAAGCAAAATCTAAAGAAAAGCATGAGAATGGACCCTATTATGGCTGACTTCAGTCTGGGTCTGCTCACACTATCTAGCTTGGGCTTCTCTGCTACCAATCAAAAGTTGAGATCCCTAGCATATGTAAGCAAAACCCCCGCCCAGTGCCTCCCAGCCTCTAGGTATGATCTAGGCTTTTGACCAATTAAAAATATATATGTTTTGATCACGACTAAAGAGTCAGTCAGAAAACCAGTCTCTTTAATTTTATAAGAACTGAAGATACACCTGCATAAAGGCTGCAGCCGACTTTGGATTTGAATCTATAGGAACATTCTTTAGGCTATTTCTACTGGCAGATGATTTTTGTATAGGAACAGTTCTTAGGTTATAGAAGACTGGGTTTCACTTTTGAGTATAATTGTTTTTAGTCAGCTTTAAACATTGAGAGTTCTAACACATTTATCTTCTTAATGTGAATCTCCTCAGCCCTCCTCCTTTTCTGTGCAGCTCCAGAAGATATTCCACCATGTCTGACCATATCACTTGGGCTGCTGGTTGATGTCTGCACAACATGTCGGAGCCCTGGTATATGGAGGAAATAGAAAGGGGAGGTGGTTGAACACGCACTTTCATCATGGCTTACAGGACAGGGATGGCCTGAAACTGGAAGAAGGCAGCACATGAATGCATGTACCTGTGTCTCTGCCTAGCCTCTCTATGGCCCCTCTGTCACTGTCAAGGGCATGGGCATGCAAGAGTTGTCTGTGAGGACAGAAAGGTAGAACAGACATGAGGGGTGCTGGGAAAGGCTGAGACACCTAGTAAATTCATGTGCACTTTGAATGCTGTGAAGGTCAGTGACTACACTCCCAAAGGCAAATGTCAGCTGTCCAGAAAATTCAGGACTTGGGAGGAATGTCTGAAGGTGTTTTGTATCACCAAAGTAAGTGCCAAGGGCAATTGACCCACCTAAACAGTGGTACCCTGTTGCTGTGGGTGCTTAAGCAAGGGGAGCATTATAATACTTGCAGTTCTGGTAGTACAAAGAAAATCCCAGCCTTTTTTAAAAGACTTATTTGCTCTGACTGTATTCAGAATGAAAATCTAGCCTTTGGTCTGGGTACCATAATTAGAAGTTTGGTTAACTGGTGGCTTTTGGCAGTCTTCACAGAATCACAGAATCAGTTATGTTGGAAAAGACCACTGAGATTGAGTGCAATTTTTGACCAAACGGCACCATGGCACTGAGATTTTTCTAGATTTTTCTGCAAAACTAGATTTTCCTGCAGACCACAAATCAAAAACTAAGTGAAGTAGAGCGTGACCTAAAATATTAGTTTTTCTGAATGTGACAATTGAACACAAGATGTTAAAAGATAAAGCTTTTAGCTTTCTACCAAGATGTCAATGACATTCATGATGCGTTAAAATAAATTTTGTTAATTGCCAGAAACTAAATGAGAAAAAGCATTTTGTGCAGATACAGAAAATTATTTTGACTCCATTACACTGGATGAAAAGGTCTAAAGTCCCTACTCAGACTGATGCAGATTCATAATTATTCTTCCAAAATCTGTACCTAACTCCTATTTACAGGCAAGTGAACTGAATATTGTTCAGGTACTTTCTGCAACTTGGATAAAGATTCCAGTTTTCAAAGATGAATCACCTCATATGAAGCTTTTAAAAGGTTTACATAAGTCTTAAAATGTATATTTATTTTTTCACCATTTCAGATTGAAAGTACAGAGAAGGCTGTTTGTGGAAATAAGGCCATGTTTTAACTGATAATAGCTACATCCTGTTAAAATATTTTCTGAAATTTAACAATAAGTGGAATTTTAAGAAAAATACATACACATGGTATTACCTTACCAAGCTGCCCTTACACAGCAGGATACACCTTGGGCTCCTGTGCTGAGATAAAAGATACCACTGGAAATTCACCTAAACCCCATGGGCTGTCAGCTCAGCCAAGCTGAGGAAACCCTGTTAAGGTTTCTCTGGGGCCAGCCCTTTGTGGCAGGATCCCTCTTTGGGCTCCTGGCCCTTTCCGAGCCACAGCAGCACCACTGCTTGTGTGGTGTGTGTTGATGCTGTTTGTCTGAATAGTTTCTGCTTAAAGATAACAAAAATCAGAGGATTGCTGCTGGAGGTACTGATTAAGGACTGCATCCTTCTGAACTGTGCCTCTAGGAGACCCTGAATGAGCCAGGCAGTATTAAAATGTCATTAGTTTGCCTTCTAGAAAACGGATCTAAAGAATTTCCATGGTGTGCTTTTCTTTCTAGCAGCATGCATTCAAAGTCCATCATGAGGAGCACCCAAAGCTGGTCCTTGTGCTCTTTTGTATTTGGCCTGAAATGGTTTGGAAAATTTGATCTGAATTTGTACTTTTAGTTCAAATAAATTCGTCACTATATTATGCTAATACCTATTTCTCTAGCTAATACTGGCAAGAAAAAAAAATTTATTGGTGCATCAAACTTCATGAAGCAGGAATATAGGGCATGCTGTGGGATTAAATTATTAAATATAATGTATAATACAAGTGACAGAATTGGTAAAGCAGCTTATATATGGCATTTATCGTATATCAAACAAGATGAATACTTCAGTCCTTCTTAATACAGCAGAGAATAAAATCAGGAATAAAAAAAAGGGACACGACTAGTTTTTTAAATATTGGTTTAGGTTAATGATTAAAAAATCCTCCAAATATCTGTGCAATAGGTCATAGTGGAAGAATAAACACAGTAATGACAAATCAGTGGCTGGTGTACTCTCAGTACTTACAACCTATGGCTCCTGGGTCCCCAAAACTCATTTTTGGAAGGAATAAGTAAGGCTTCTCAGTGAATCTGTGATGGTTTCACACGGTCTTACTGGCTTGAGAGCTTCTGGAAACGTGTCCGGTCTTGATGCCATTTCTGTGCCTGTTACTCATCATTAGGTTTCCAGACCACTTTGGTATTTTGGAGAAATGTGAGAATAAAAAACAACTACCTCATCTTTTGTTGGGTTTGGGTTTTTTGGATTTGTTTTTTCACTTGAAATGTTTTTAGAGAAACCAAAAGAGCCTGCTTTTCAGTTTTAGCTATAGAAGAAGCTGGACTTCTCTGAGGGACAAAACAGGATGGCGTGAGCAATGGCGTGTTTCGGTATGTGTGTTTTAACCAGATGAAGGTGGCAGATATCACTTGTTTTCACTCAGAAGCCCCTTTCAGTTAGAGCCACCTTTCTTTCAGTGTGGCCTTTGCCTACATGCAGCAAGTTACTGTGTGAAATTCATTAGTTTAAAAGATGCTGTTTGAATTAAGGCCACTCAGAACAGTTTTTATGCTGAATCTTCAAAGAGTCTTTGACCTGAGCAATCTAACTCTTTCTTCTCCTTTGTATTCCATCCAGTTTTCATTCCATTCCCCTCGATGCCTCATGCAGATACCAAACACACACAGTTCTTGTTTACCTTTGGCTGCAATTTCTGTATCTCGGTGGGGCTTTTCCCCCCAGCCAGCCAGGAAACAAAAAGCAGAGTGCACTTTTAAAGGCAGGAAAGTAGCTTTAAATATCCTGATGGAAGAATTGTGAGATTATTTTTTGTTTGTTTTTAAAAAGGCATCATTTTCTTGAAGATTCTCCAAATTTGTGGCTTTGTGAAATATTTATTTTAGAGAGTCTCTGAGTATAGCAGTGAAGCTTCTTCTAACAACATAAGCAGGACTTCCTTTTCTCCTCAGCCCCCTGCCTTCCTGGAGCCTTACAAATAGCATTTTTCCTGTAGAATAAATAACTTCACCGAAATAGATATATAAACCCACTGTAAAACTCCGTCTGTTTACAGCTGAAACCCAACTGTTATTTTGCAGCTGGGCTCTGGCGTTTATGCTGAAGTTTACAGAAGGTTATTAACTTCTCTGAGATCTTTGTTTTACACATTAGTTCCTTCTGAATGAGAAATCAGCCTTGTGCCTGACCTTTCTTAATGCTAATTTCTACCAGCAATAGGTACAGGAGGGCTCAATAAAAATAGCTGGGGGTTTGTGACTACAAACTGCACCAGAGGCAGGAGCTGGTGTCAGGACTGGATGAAGCTCTGGCAGCCATTGAGGCAAGGAGAGGCAGGTGATGACTGAGTGCTGAGATAATATAGACCAAGAAAAAGCTCCATGTAATTATCGTTGTTACTGCTCTAGTAAGCTATGTTGCCTTGCTTTTTGAGTTTTTGAGGTAGGGGAAGAGAGACAGAGGCAAGATTTATTAATTAATCTGTGCAAGGGCCTTTGTGACTGAGTTCAGGACAGAGCTAGCATCTTCATTTTGTAATAAACTGTAATTTATAAGCTATAGGTCATGGCAATAAAAGGTTCATGATCCTGGAGGTGTTGTTATGTGCCTGGAAGCACGAATAAGAAATGCATTTACAAAGCAAAAATTTTGGGAAGCACCTCTCTGTTTTTGTCAGAGCTACTTTTAGGTTCTGACCACAAGAAAGCAAAGTGTGGAGACCACTGGAAAATTATGTTGCTGTTCCAGTTCAGGTGGTGGAGTCAGAATATGCAAGACCTGACAAGATTAGAGCAGTTTTGCCCTTTAATTTGAACAGATGCAAGTTAAAGTTACTAGTAGATTTACATCATAACTCTGGTTCAGCCCTGAGTCATGGGATTATTTCATTCTGCTGTACTCACTCTTGATGAACCACTTTGCTCCTTATTTTTTTTTGTGGGGGTGGGTTAAACAAATGCTAATTCCTCAGTGAAAAATTTCTCCCTTGTTGAAACTTGAATGAGCTATTTTACAGAGTGCAAGATCAGAAACCACCCTTCATGCAATAGCTGTGCCAGAAATAGCTTACCAGGAAAGCAGATTGCTGAGGGGTGGGTAACATTAAGGAAAGGGACAAGGTGGGGGGCTTTTCAAGGAGTACTTTTATTTCAATGTTTTTCTTCTCTTGTGACATTAATTTTATTTTTTTGCATTGTAGCAAGTTGGATGTCACACATTTCTTTTATTCAAGTTGTTAAAATTCCCAGCTCTTGCTCAAGCACAGTGTTGTTTCTGCTTTTCATTAAGGTTGTTTGACTATTTCATGCCATAGAAAAAGAGGTTATTCAGATCACAGCTTTCCTAGTTGTGAGCACCAGGTGGGACCATATAAACCTGACTGCTACAGCAAGACAAGGACCAGGTAGCGACTCTGGATTTTTACAGGAACCCACATGTTTAGATGACGACAAGGGGAAACGGGCAGGAGTGCAGAACCACAGCACCTCCCTCACCCCAGCTGAGGAGGAGGCCCAGGGCATTTCAAAGTGTGAGTCATGTGTCAGCTCCAAATTGCAGCTGCTTACAGCATCATAGGAAATCATAAACTGGAGCTTAAAAGCAAGGGGAAAGGACAAACTGTGTAGAAGGAAACTGCATGCTAGCTGAGGGATGCAGAGAGGATTTTAAGAGAGACCTGTAAAACTTTCCTGTAACTCCTACCCTATAAGAGTAGAAGCATTTGTCCCAGGATGGAGAATAAGATACAGCTATGTGCATAGTCAGACTAGGCTTGACTTGGATTTTATTTGTTTTTTCAAGGCACTATATTTAAACCAGAGTTTAAAGTATTAAGAAAAAAGACCATTCTTGCTCAACACTGATTTTTCCCTTTACCTTATAACTATGTTTAAATGCTGTGCTTTCTGTCCTAGAAATTAAATCCACCCTAAAGCAGACTATGTAGCTATAGGAGCAAGATTGCACTGCTCTTGGAAGAATCTGCATGCCTTTGTGCTTACACTTCCTTGCTTTTGCATCTGAGCTGAGCCCCTGACAAATGAAAATATTTAAAGGAGAAAAATTAAAACCTAAAGAATGTGAAAGGCATCTGCACAAAAACACAAGCCTTCTTCCCTCTGTCTCAATTGAAATACCTCAAAAGGCTTGTACGGGCTATACAAATAAACACAGCTACTCCTTCCCTCTGTGCTCGTGTGCCAGTTTTTATCTCCCTATTCTTTACCCTAATAAAGATCCCTAAGTAAAATTTCTGCTTGTCTAAAAGCTCAGCTAAAAGCTGTCTAAAAGCTACATGGCCACATCTTGTCCAGATAATTTTTCCTGTGAACTTTCTGTTCCTCCTTCTTTACTTGGAATAAAATCAAGCATGCTGTTGATGGCCAGAAGTCTGCAGCAGGAGGGCAATACCACAGCTCATCTGGGCCTGTGGGTGCAAGAGCCTACTGGAACAGTGATGAGTATCTCTAAAGTCACTTTCCTACAATAGAAGTTGAAGAGAAGAAAAAGCACTGGTCTGCTTCACTACTTCTCAAGACCTGCTTTTGCCATGTAAAGTCAATTGGCTGTAAGCTGTGGACCCAGCTTGGCTTCAAAGTGCGCCTGGCTCTTCATTCACAAACTAAATGCTCTAGAGAGCTGCCAAATTGGGGAGATTATTCTGTCTCGTTTTCTGGCAAGCTGCGACTGCGTGCACCACTTAATTTATATGCTAATTAAGGCCAAGCCTCCAAATAGACTCCATACAATATCAGTGTGACTTGGCTCTGACTGTACGGTTATTCTGTCTTCCAGCAGCCTCAGTGAGTGTGCTCTGAGCCCGAGAGGGTTTAGTATGTCTTCATCAATGAAGTCCTGGGTCCTGACCCCAGCTTTTGGAAAGTGACAACTCAACTCGAGGAGTCCGGGTCATTCACACTGAGGATTACCACGTCGCTGCGAAGGTGAGCTCGTTCTGTTTCTTGACTGGGACTCTACACATTTCAGGTCTGAGGAGATGTTGATGTTTCTTAGGTCAGCTGGCCTAATAAGAGGTTGCAGAGGGCACAGCTAATTATGGGTCCGATGTGTTGCTGAGCCAGCTAAGTTGAACAGCTGGTTTTGTTACCTCCTCTCCTCTGCCAGCTCATGCCTGACTGAATGGCAAAAGCTCACTTTCTCTTATAGTGCCCATTTTTAAGGCACAGCAAGGATCCATGCTTTGTCACCCGTTCCTTGAGGAGCACCATATTGTTACAAAAAGAGCAGATATAAACATATGCGTTCAGGGCTACTTTTAAAATATGCACATTAAGGGTTCTATTTGACTGTTTAGGACGTTGTGAATTCCAAAAGTCAAGGATGAACTATTCAGTGAATGGACACATGCCTCATGCTGAATATAGGATGTTTCACTGAAGGCTTCTGAACTTAGGTTGGGAAATGTACATAACTTTTCAGAGAGAAGTATTTTATCATGCTTTAAAGCAGATATGTGACATTGGCTCTCATATGCACTTTGCCATTAACTCCAGAGATCAGAGGTCCAATTCTGAAATTTCTCTGTGATATTATTTCCACACTTTTTAAAACTTCCTTTTAGAAACATATCAGGGTGTGCTTTTAGAATCTTGTTAAAAGAGAACTGAGTGCTTGAAAGTTAGGAAGTTCCCAGATGTCAGTCACGTGTGTGAATCTTTAGCAGGTATACACTGCAACACCACATGTCATTTTGGACAACAGCAGCACGGGAACATGGACTTGCAACATGCATAACTTTTAAAAAGTAAGGGCTTGTACTGCAATTCCAAGTCCTGGTCCAAGTGTTCAAAATGGGGGTACTAGCCATAGCATACTGGAGAGAGGCTGTTGACAAGAACAAAAATGTGCCAAAACCTCCTGCACTCTCCCAAGCCGAATGCATGCTTATGGCTTTGAAATAAGGGATTATTTGAAACCAGGATTCGTTTCTTGAGCTCAGATACCTTGTCTCTTTATATATGGGGGATTTGTTCTCTCCTGAGTTGTGTCAGTGCCCACCTCTCACCCAGGAAGCAGGGGTATCAGTTCAGCATGAGTCCTTTCCTGAGGCAGCTCACATTTACACCTCCTTTGAAGGATAATTGGCTTATTCAGTTAAAGAACTGACACAGAGAGGTTCTCCACCTCACATGTGTATGTGAAGTCATGATCTGGTCAGAAAAGGAAGGAAAGAGTCATCAAGCCACAGAGTAAAAAGCAAGAGGTAGCATGACTGCTCTGCCTAGTGATGAGGCAATTTCCTGGGATGGAGCAGTTATGGGATCTGGTACTTCCCAGAAGTATTTAAGCATTTTTGCAATCTGCTCATCATTCATCAGGTAAAACTTCCATGGGATTTCCAAAGCATGCCCATGCATTCAGTTTTCTTTGTTCCTGTGAACAGCTTGTGCCTGTTCCCAACAGTGGGTTGCCTCCGGGTTATGACCTGTTGGTTGACAAAAATAGGTGCCAGGTGAAGTTCCTGCCAGGGCATGACCGCCAGGCTGAAGAATACCAAGGAAGTGGCTCATTTATTTCCATGACACTGTGCTCCTTTGTGTGCTCTGTGGAGCAGGTCTTGGCAAGCGGCACTGAAGCAAGCCTCTCTGTTTAAAGTGGAAAAGCTCCAAAGCTGATAAATTTCCTCTGTCAAGTGGGTCAGAGAAAGGACATCCCTGTTCTAGGCAAGACTGGTGTCATTAGATAAATGGAGATTGTTCCTCGGCCTTGGAACTGGCCCACCCTAGAGCTGAGCATTTAAAGCTGTGCTAAATGAGATGATTGCAGAGAGCAGGATCAGGGTGGGGGATCAGCTGCATTGACATGGAGGAGAACTTGCTGCTGTGCTCAGAGCACCATCCTGTGCTTTGGGAAGTTCTGCAAGGGGCAGTAGTCCTTCTTCCCTCACACATTAGCTTTTGCCCAAAAAGAAAAGACAGCAAGAAAACTGAACCAGCCGGGGAGTGCCAAATTGGCTCCTAGGAGACTCATATCTGAAGAACCACCCAAAAGTCTGAAAATGCCCTGTGAACAAGGGAACCCTGAAGGTTTCTGCCTGAACTCCACCGCTGCCAGAGCAGCAGCTCTGTTACTGCTGGAGTATGGTGTTCGGCCTTAGCACTGTCAGAGGCTGGAAATTAGTTTATTCCATGCCGGAGTGAAAGGAGAACTGTTTGAAATTGTAAACTGTTCCTCTTTTTATGTATATATTTTTCCTGCTAACTCACTTGTGTTAGTGTTTGCTTTTGGATGCTAATCGGATGTTTTAATTCGTGAACCTTTTTTGTTTGTGGTATCAGACACTGACCTGACACAAGACGTCATTTAAAACTTCTGCCTAAGTTGCAGTAGAGGTTGTTACTCCACACCTGCTCAGATGAATACAGCAGGAACTTGAATGTGGATAACCCACTGTCAAGAGCTCTCCAGAGTATGAAACCAGCTTCTACTCATGGCCAAAAATGCCAGCTAAGGCCAGGTAAAATCTTCTTCATTCCCCAAGATACTCTGGCTACTTTGTGTCTTACCACACTAAGGATAGCTGACAACACGGGTTAAATTTTAAATGTATAGAGCTGTGTTTCACAAAGGTATGAAACTATGGTTAAAGCAAAGGCCAGATTTTTCAGCAAATAGAACAGCCTGTTGGCATGTTTAACTGCAAAATGGAATTACACGGGGAGAGGAGAACGATTCAAAGAGCAGGAAGAAGAGTGGAACAGGCCATTTTCCTGTAGTACTCAGATTCTGCCTTTGTCAAGGCAAAGGGAGCTGCTGCATTTAAATACAGGGGTGTTTTTACTGTAGAAATATAGAAGAAGGTGGTCTGCAGTTCTAGCAGTTTCATGGGAATTGATCTGTGTGTCTGAGAAAACTTGCTGGTTAGTGTTCTGTTGAGTAGTTCTGACGGACATAAACACAATGGCTTGCCTGGGTACTAAAAATGCACATCTTGTGATGCTGGAGGTAGTGGGTGTAACAACCACCTTTCATTGAAGTCAACTGCAAAGTGCAATTAGGCTTTAGGGAATAGATAGCTGAAACAATAGATGCCATCACCCCAAAAATTAGGGTGTTTAAGAATGTGTGTGTAGGTGGAGAACTTGGTACCAGGCCAAGTTAACATGCAGGTGGTTGAATATTGTTCATGTGCAAGAGAAACCAGACAGACATCAGGGCAGCATGCAGAGAAGGCATCAAGAAAGTCACAGCCAAGTAAATACTTTCTGCCTGACTGAATAAAAGCTGAGTTTTCAGAAGTCAGGCACCTGGAACTCCAAGCAAGCAAGGTGTTATCTGCTCTGAAGTTCTCACTGATATGTGAGAACTTGTGCTTAAAGAGTTGCTCTGAAATCATAAGGCTTTGTATCACAAAATGCAGTACCAGGTTTCAACATCTGTTTGCAAGAGAGAAATTATACAAAAGTATTGACCAGCTAGAATGTGGCAATGCTCTGTTGGATCTCCTCATTGTTGTGGCAAAGAAGCCACTCTGCTTCTAGCTGTAGTTAAGCAAGTGAATCTTTTATATGGAATGCAATTTCAGATTTCGGTGTGGAAAATATAAATGAACATCCATCAGAAAGGAAAGGCCAGGTCAGAGTAAAACTCAAACTAGGCCCACCTGATCTAAGTCAACTCTACTGAAGCTTTCCACTGTTACTTTCTACAGAGTTGAACTTGGCAAAGTGAGACTTACACTTGGCTTTTGAGGTTTGCTTTTCGTCTCTATTATACAGTCAGTTTGATCACAGTTCAGTTTTTTTATTATTATTATTTTATTACTACAGTGTCCCCCATATGCTCTCTTCACTGAATGAGCTTTACTTGTTCACCCATCTCATTGGTTAGAAGACATCAGATTCTTTGCACAATGCTTGCTTTGCTGATTACATTTAGCATATGAATGGGTTGTTTGGCTATGACAGAAAGATTGTCCCTTGTGTCTTTCTTTGAAAAAAAGCCCATACTTTTGACAGTCTATTTATAACCCTGACCTTGAGAGATGTCTAACATTATGAGTTTGTGCTGCAAATGAGACAAAGTTCAAGAGCAACCAAACTGTGTCTTCCAGAGATAGTTCCTCTGCTTTGAAAGTGTCTGCAGGCTTGACGCAATTTCCCGTGCAACTGAGTCTGACTTTTATTAAAGCACTGTCTGCATCTGACTTTCATTAGTCCCATGAATGATCGCTAAGTGTAGTTTTAGATTCTTTTTACACTTACATTGCAGAAAATGAAAAGCAAATGGGTTCAAGGTAAAACTGAAGCAAGTCTGTACATAATTCTGCTGCATTCTTCTGAATCCCAGCTAGATCCCTGGTGATGCACTGACCAGACTACTGGCTTTTCTGAGCTTACCTGAATGCATCACCTAGAATTCAACCTCTAGACATTCTTTCATATCTATTAAAGAAGTTTCTCGTCTACTTTCAAAGTGAGAATACAATCAGTGCAATTATTAGTTTCCTATAAAATAGTGAACAGTGTGAGATATCACACGGTGTACACGGAATAAGCCACCAGGGTCATCTCATCAAACGCCTCACAAGTGCAGGGGTAATAGTTGGTTAGACCCAAAAGGTCTACAAATGGCCCATTCTGCATATACCACAAGCCACAAAACACTCCCTAATGCTTTATAACAGCTTTAAGAGGTACAGTGCAATGCATTCAAAACCACAGACTGTTGTTTGCCACAGTCAGGCTGTTGCATTCATGGCAATCTAGCATCTCTTATCACATACCACAAGAGGATAGCAAAGAAATCTAAGGCATTTTCAACATCCTAAGCACCAAACACCCTGAAGGCCTCTAAATGAAAATGCACGAAGCAATATATCTTACCCCATTCTCTAGCCAGACTTTTGCACCCTGCTACTGTTACAGACACTCAGAATAAGATGCACGCCTTGCGCTTGCACATGCATGCACATAAATATGAGACCTGGTGAGCTTCCAGAAACTGCTCTTCTGTCTTCCTGGCACAATTATGTTGTGTCTTCTGACCTCTCCAGAGCCAGAGAAGAGAGGTAGCACCTTTGTCCTTCCCAATCACTTCCAAACCCTGTCACCAAGGCTTTGAGGGTTCAGCAGCCTTGGCCATGATGCAGTCCAGAGGCTAAAGGTTTATTGGTCTCTCTGGCCACTAGAAAAAGGCAAAAAGCTCTGTTCTGTGTTTGAGGTGAAGCAAGTTTTGGGTCCCAACCATCTGAGCAGATATATATCCTGGGGCTTTCACTGTTCAGGTGCAGAGCTCTTTTTCCTCCCATGTCCGGCTGGTAACTTTTATTTCCATGAATAATTAGGTGTGAATTGCCAGGGATATTTCTCCTCTCATGCAAAACCACAGTCTGTAATTTTAGAAACAGCTGTGTGTGTTAAACATCACCATATCTCCATGCTTCTAGCAGAGTTTCTGTGCCCTGCTGTCTGTACATGTGCAGAAGAAAAACGGAGTATTCTCACTTGCTTTGTTCCCCCTCTCAGAGCAAAACATCAAATATAACCAAAAAAATGTGCTATGCAGGACCCTACAGAAAGTAGATGTGCTTTTGAAATGGTGTTTGGTTTTAATTTTGAGATTTAGTCCCATTTCGGTCTTGACTTACCCAAAACAGCTGCATCCACCTTAATTTAATAAATGGAAATAGCAGCTCGACTAGGGACCTAAGATAGTTTCAAATGAAATGGGTCAGGAAAAAAAATCTGAGAGCAGAACTATTCTGATAACAGGTGGATGAGAGTTTTGCTTCAGATGGAGGATAGTCTTAGACTATTGGCATCCAGAGAGAGCAGCAATGTGACATTTGTTTCTCACAGGAAAATCCTTTCCCTAGGGTAGAGACAGGAAATCCAAAATGAGAGGAGGTAAATACCAAAGGACCACTGAGGAAAGGGGAGGAGAATGTTCATTTGTGTCCACTAAGGAAATAAGACTGCATGAGAAACAAGTGCTTATTTTATGATACGAAGTGCTGTGGTTGCAGGATGAACCCCTTCCATGTGGCTAAGCTGTAGTGCAGATTGTTGTGCTGCTCAGTGAAGTCTTTATTTACTGTGTTCTTTACTTCCTTCTAAATCACTGAATTCTTTTGGGGGAAAAGAAAAAATCAAGATTCACTCTATTCAACTAATGCACGAGACAGATCCTTTAGTTTGTTCAAAGCACTTGTTTTTCTGACTGCCAGCTACTGTTAACTGGTAGTTTCTGTGAAGTCCCTGACTCTTTTATGTTAGAAATCTTGGTGCAAACCCCGTGATTCAGTAACAGGTGAGAATTATAGCATCACAAGCATATTTAACTCGGATAATGGCCTTCTCGAGCTGCTTTCCTCTGAGTACAGGATGCTGCGTTTCAGGGGTGGGAGGGACAGGGGTCAAGCCCACTGAGCCTTGCAATCACTCCTTGAACCCACTGATGGGAGCTTAGTTTTGGACTGATGCTGTCACATCAGCCTCCCCCAGGCTCAGCACACAACTGCTGGGCAGCAACAAGTGGGTAATGAGAGCTAGTGACTAACGCTTGGAGAACAGAGTAAGGATCAGTCACCTCGTAAGGACAGGCCCCAACAAGGCTCTGCTGTGTGGTTCTATTGACATGCTCCGTGACAGGAAAGACTGTGAAACAGGGACTCTGAAAAGGACATTCTTCACATTGGATTTGCTGACTTGAGGTTTCTGTCAGCTGGATCTTTGGGCTTCTTGCCAGCCCAGAAACAGCTAACAAAGGCCATTTCTACTGTTGCATATGATCAGGGAAGAAGGAAAGGAAGAAGAAAAGAAATGAAGGATTGTAATACTTTTAAAAGGGAAACGTTTTCCCCAGGGAAGTAAAAATGTCTTCTTTATATAGATACTCAGCCTTTGGTTACTGTGAATCCCAGGATAATTCTTAAATCTCTGCAAAGTGGCACAGACCACACTGCATTAACATTCTTCATATGCCATTTGGTATTATGTGGAAAGTTAGGACAGTCTGTTAGGAGCTGCAATCCTACTGGGGTCAAAAGTTAGAAAAGATGTAAGATTAAGACTCGGAGGGAATTGTTTGAACTGGATTTGCTAATCAAAGGCAAATTTATTTAAAGTGTTATTTTCACTCACTCCACATTTTTTTCAGTCAGTTCCCTATGTTCTTTGGAGTGTTTGTGCTGCCTTAAGAAAATGTTTCTCAGGGTGGTGTCATTTCTGTGCTTTCCAATAAAGAGATAGGTTAATCATATATCCTTATTTTCCAAAACTCCCATTTCAGTTTTTCAGCCATTTAAAAGCTGTCCAGCTGAGCTCAGTGATTTCATGGTGCTCGTAGCTCCGGGCCATGGCATATTTGATGAAAGTTGAGCTCTTAGATAGCGTTTCCAGGACAAACTCCAGTACAGCTACATTTTGACATTCTCTTTCTGAGCTGCGACCAGATATAAGTGGCACCATTTCGTTGCCAAATTATATCTAACTTCTCTAAAAAATAACCCAAAAAACAACAACAGCAACAACAACAGAATAAAAAAGAAAAAAGAAAGAGGTGAAACCACCATTTTTAATAGTGAAGGATAACAAACTGTTGCTGTCCTTTCTTTGTATAAACTGTTATCAAGACTTTGAAGTTCTGCCAGCTTGTTTCCATTACAAGGAAAACCTGATACCAGATGGAATTTTTGGAGTACAGAGGGAGCAATGGCAGTGGTCCTGTTGACTTAAAAACTGTGCATAATGTCCTGGGGTTTAGGAACATAGAATAAAGAAACTGGAAACAATTTTCTCTTTAGAGGTCTCTGTTTTTTCAACACCCCTAAGAAGCTTCATCTATTAAAACTCCTTCCTAATGTGATATCCACAGGAACTTTTCTCATTCTCTCACTTGTTTTCAAGGCTTTCATTTCTTGTCTCCTGCCCATAAGTACTTCAGGCTATCAAGTGTTCCAGCCCTGTGCTTATCTACCCCATGAGAAGCTTCCCGGCTCAAACAGCATAACTCCCCTTCATGATTTGGGTGTTAGCTTCTGGGATTTCTCAGACATCACTACCTCTTGAGGGTCTTCCAGTTTGCTGAACGCAAGCCTGGGACCGATGAAAAAGGTGATTAAGGCTTTCAGTCTAACAGCTGGCTGCAGCTACTGACATAAAAACCAGCTGCCATGTTCTATTGATCGCATGCATCAGTGGGCAGGTAAAGCTTTACAATCAAGATAATCTGCAGCAAGGGTCCTTCCTTGTATGCTCAGAGTGCACAAACAAGCTACAGCCCTGCTTCGTCTCTAAAACAGCACTCAGTTTCAGCATGTGCACTGTAGTAAGCTTTCTTTGCATCAATTGAAAGAAATTCTTCCACAATATGTCGTGATTTGAGCTATATGGTGTGTGAGAAACAGGTGGAGCAAAGGCTGAGCAACAAGCATTAAAAGAAGAAAACAACCATTATTTTAATAGTCAAGATAAAGGACTATATTTGTGACCATCACTCTCCAAACAATTATCATCAGAATAAATAGTCAAGGCCTTCCTTATAAAGAATTATCTAGAGAATGGAGGCTGAACATAAGAAATTATCCACTGGTGTGCTGCATGCCTGAGAGAGGTGCTGCTAACAGTTCTGTGGTGTGTGTTGTCTGTGGCCATAAACTGCAACAGAACTGCTGTCTTTGACTTATATTTTGAACGTTCACAGTCTGCTCCTTTTGTTATGATTTTTTTCTTCACCTCCATCCAGGAGATTTATTTCAATGTCCCGACTGTGCGATTCTCTAACCCACTAATAATCTTTTCAAAGTAGTCACTGGAGCACTTCCCAAGTAAATATTTGTTGAAGTGCTTATTAGCAGGATGATTTCCTTGGATATTTTCTGTTTCCATGAACATTCTTATTAGAAATGTTAACAGAAATGAGAGGTAATTTGCAAAATCTGTCGATATTTCTAACATAGTTGTATAGGATGGTTTAATCAGAGTATTTACAATTGCAAGCCTCCTTATTATTTTGTCTTTTGCTTGACATCTTTTTTCATTTTATAACAAAAAAATACTATGCCGTTGTATGTTCCTACGGTGAGTAAAAGCCAAAGCAGTCATCCAACTGTTAAAATTAGTGTTAAATCTGAATTTTCTATGGATTTCCCACTGCATGGCAGGAAATCAGCTTTCATTGCTGCTTCCCCCTCCTCCCCATCCAGGCTTCTATTAGATTAATACCAGAAGCATGAAGTAACATTTAACAGAAAGTTGTTGCTTTTAGCTCTGGGAAAACTTGGCAGCCTCTCCAGAAATGAAGGGGGAGGGGGAACATGAAACCTCCGTTAACTAAAGAGGAGATCAGAGGCAGAAAGAAACATTTTTCTTCCATTGAAATTCTGAGGTTTAAAAAAACATGCTAATGACAAACTGTTCCTAAGTCTAACGAGGATCTGCTGTCAGCTCTTCTCTCTCTTTATATGCTAATCACCTGGATCTTAAGGGCTACTTTTGTGTCCCCATTTCATATTGCTTAGTAATTTATGTCCTGTTAGCAAAGTGTATCACTGAGATAGTGCATTTCTCTTGGTTAGAACGGGCATCTAGTTTACAGGATGGTCTGGGGATCTTGAACTAAAATGAAGGCTGCTGCTCCCCAACACTGGGATGCCTCCCCTTACGTGCTTTAAGGTTTCAGTATGACAAAGAGAAAAAAATGCAACGTGCAAACAAGGCATTATGAAAAAGAAGCCAGACTATCCCCAGCTTCCTAGCTCAGATTTCACAGTGGTCTTTAAACTACAGTAAAAAAAAATATAATTTATTAAAACAATATGTTAAATATTATAATATATTAATTTCCTGTGATACTGTGGGATGAGCAAGTGTCTTTTATAACTTCCTGTAAGCCTAATCCTACATCAGTGAGTGGAAATTTCATGGGAAGAGTGTGGTGTCTGTGCAGAGCCAGAGTGAAGAGCAGATCCAGACGGGGCTCTGTGGTGAACAGGCTACCCAGCCTGCCAGGAGCAGCGCTGCAGGGTGGGGACAGAGGCACTCCAGGGAACAGTGTAGACAAGGATACAGCCATAAGCCAGCAGACTTCTCATGGTCCAGCTCCTGTAAAATAGCATTGCCAAACTGCTCATATTCTCAAAATCTCTGTGTTTATTTCCTTTTCGGTTTACCTTGTACTATTAGCTGGGGTG
Source organism: Dendrocincla tyrannina (assembly GCA_035047865.1). Taxonomy (NCBI): domain Eukaryota; kingdom Metazoa; phylum Chordata; class Aves; order Passeriformes; family Dendrocolaptidae; genus Dendrocincla; species Dendrocincla tyrannina. The sequence goes on from JAWWMP010000001.1 coordinate 20,627,507, forward strand.
CTGCCCTGTAAATCTTTAGGTTCTGGTTGAAAGGCAGGGTTCCCAGCCACTACAGGCTGGGCAGGCGGAGAGATGCAGAGCTTTGACTCTGAAGTATCCAAGTACTTTACTTTCCTTACACCAAGATCACAGTGCCAAAAGCTCTTCCAGCAGTTTTCAGCCTGCACAGAGGGTGAGGTCATCTGGAGCCCTCCCAGTTTCATCCACTGCCCTGCCTGCCAGAGCCCCATCCTGTTAGTAGCATGACAACAGACCCTGTGAGGAGGGTGGCACATCCAACAGGAAGCAGAGGGAAACAGTAGGATGGCTGGGCATGGTCCCTGTTATTTCCCAGAGTAACCCAAAATAGGCCTGACATAAGGAGGAAAGAGAAGGACAGGATATGGATTAATCTGACACGGGGCATATATGAGGGGTATGTGCCATACCCTGTTTTATAGTGCCTTGCACACCCACAAGCTCTCTGGCACAGAAGCTGTCCTGGCCTCAGGACCAAGAATTCTACAGCAACCATCAGTTAAAAACCTGTGGGGAGATGCTGGACCATCTTCCCCCTTCCACTGCATATTCTGATGGGAGATGAACATAATCTATTCTGTGACATTCTCCACTACCCTGTTATACATTTAGGATTTTGTTGATGGAGGGGCAAGTACCGTGGGGAACCTAGATGGAGGGTTGTCACTTGAGTTCTGTTTTGGTTTATGTTGATTTGGCCTTGGGCATTAGTGCATCTTCAGGATGTGTCTTTGGGTCTGGTATAGTTTGTCAAAGCACTTTTCAAAGACCATTTTCAGTAGGGACTGTGTAGGGAGAAAATGGTCATGATTTACATTTTTCAGATGCTTATAATCCTGCCTCTGTCAGGAGGAAAAAAAAAATCAGAAATCTGATCTCTGCATCTTATCCTGCCCCTACTAGTGTGAGAAAGTAGTAGTGATATTGTATCATCCTTTGTGCTGCTAATGGGACATAATTCCACATTTGGGGACCATCTGCTAAGAAGAAAATCTCTACAACCCTTCTCAGTGCACATATAAAAACTTGTCATCAAAGGCAGCTTCGTGAATCAGCTGTGAGAATATATTTTATCTAAACTTTGTCAGGCAAAGCCTTTTACTTTACAAAAGCCCAAATGACTCTTAAAAGAATTAACTAAGTTTTGCCAACTCTTTCCTTTTGGTACGAATACATTGTTTTACCTCTTTTGACTCTGTACTAATTAATTTAATTTCACTTGAAAGGGAAGAATATTTTTTGCAGGAGGAAGAAACCAAATGAGAATTTATTTCTATATTTACAAAGAATAATTGTGAAATTAAAGTAGTAACTGGTTCTTGTGTTCCACACCTTGCCCCCACTGAGATTTCTCACGTGACCTTGGGCAAACAAAAATTTCTTTAAGATTTCTTCCCACTCTCTACTAAAGAAAGTGCTATCTCTCTGACATGACCCACAATGTTGTTATATATGCATGCAGATTTGACAAACAGAGATCAAAGGAGAACAGAAAACTTCCTTGGCTTGGCACCAGAAGCAAATCATAGGGTCCCAACCTAAGGTGCATGCAGGAACTTTTGTCCTGTGCAGGGCCGAGTTGGACTCAATGACCCTTGCAGGTCCCTTCCAACTCAGGGTATTCTGTGATTCTCTGAGTAAGCTTACTGCTTGCTGGGAAAAAGACAAGACTAGAAGGGGCAATTGTAGAGTGAAAGTACCCACGTACCCAACCATTGAGGACAATATGATTAGCTGCCCTATCTCTAATTGTAAGCCAGAGCAGCTACAGAATTTGCACCGTGTCTTCTACCAACAGTTTTCCTACTGTTTTGGCATCTCTGAGGAGCACTGACCACGGTTTTTTCTACTACTTGCAGTTTCCAATGTGTTTTCTCACAGATCATATATCAAAAATGTACTTGTGTACAGGAAAAAACACTTTAATCCTACCGTAGAGAGCTTAGCTGCTGTAGCAGCTAAAGAAGCCCTAAGCCAGCCCCACTCACCAACACATGCTGATTCTAGGAAAGGGAAGCAATTAATCAGCTGTGAAGACAGAGCCATACACAAGCTAACAGGGGAGTGTTTTTGTGAGTTGAAGCAATGTCTGTCCTGTGTTAGCAAAAATTCTTTAGATTACTAAAATACTCTATTTAAAGAAGAAATAGCATGATCTTTCGTTGCACTAAATGGTCTAGTTGCTTAATAAAAATGGTCACCCCACCAACAAATCTTGTCTTGTTTGTATCTTTAGGCCATTATGGCTACGATGCTGCTGCTACTTAAATGTGTCATTATGAGTTGTGCAATTATTGACAGAGAGATTTTTAAGGTAACTACTTATTATTAACAGAAAATTAGCTTCCTAAATTAGTCTTGCTTTAATAATAGTTCTGCAACACAGTCATACTCTGGGCTAGGCAGTCAGCACAAAGGAAGAGCAAATCTCACAACTGCACTGCAAATCTAGGCAAAACCTCACAAAACTGCGACAAAACCCACCTACTGAACCTGTCCCTTAAGCTCGGAATCCAGCTGCAAAAGCAGCCAGTGGCTGATAATTCAGAGGAATGCAGGATAGCTAACTGCTTTCTTGCCTTGCAATTACAACCTAGTTAATTGTGTACAACTGTGCAAAGGAAGAGAGTGAGGAAATTCCTTTCTTGACCCTTCCAGCAATTGACTTGTGCCCTGGAGCATGAGATTTGATTACTCATGTAACTTATTTTCCCCAGGCAGTTTCTTCTTGATAGCGTGTGTGTGACAATTTAGGTTTCAGGCCAAGTCAAAAGAATACCCCACTGGTTGAACACCAACATACACTGTTAGGTTGTTGTTTGATATACCTCTCTATTGTGTGCTGCATTAACAGATTTTTAACTAGGATAACCAGTGTAACTATTGGATGTGATTTTTTTCCACTGGAATGGTACTGATGAATGCAGTCATGCCTTTTGATTTTTCAGAGATTCCCAATGTGCCTTAAAAATCAAGTTTCTTGCAGTACCTAGAATCCAGTCTGCTACACTGCCTCAAAATCTCTGTAAGGAAGTTGCAGCTGAAGAATGAATACTTGCTTTGAAGTTTCACCCAAAGTCCTGATTGTGACAATTGTTATTATTTTCAAGTTATAAACAATTGTGTGGTTTTATTCTGGAATGGCAAGCAACAGCTGGGTTTCTTCACGGTGGTTCAAAATGCTCTGGTTAAATGATGGAAAGCACTGGAACCTCATGATTTCATGTGTTTTGACATGTTTGTTCAAAAAGGGTGTAATTTAATAATCCATTAGTGTGTTGGTGATGCCAGTTCAAGAAACAGAGGTTTGGTCTCAAGCAGTGGTTCAAGTCTATTTGTTTCTCTTCTCATCAATCACTCTAATGCAAGTACTTCTTAGACCTTTTTCAGAAGGGGTAGAGGTGCAGGGAAAGAAGATCTGGATTGTTTTCTTGGTCTGGGTTTCATAAATAACTGCACCAACTCATCAAAGAAGGTCACAAACCATAAACTGGGAACCCAAATGGATAGTTAAGGCAGGAAAGGGAAGAAGGCAGACTAGTTTTGCCATGAAAAAGAAAAGACTGGGTGTAACAGCATGCAGTCACCAATGGTAGCTTTATCTCAACTGATTTTGTCAGGCCCTCCTCTTGCAGGTGACATAAAGCCTGAACCAACTCCCAGCTGCAGGCTCTGGCTCATTTGACAGAAATGCAGTCATGTCCACACCTGATGTGGATAAAACCTGTAAAGGTAAGGGACCAGGTAATGTAGATGTCGTGATTGTGGGTGCCTGCTCAGAGGTGACTTCACATCTGAAGCAGCTGAAATAATCTCTCCTTCCCTCTTACAGAAACATGACATTGGAATATGGTAATAAAATGGTATTTCATATACCATTTTCAATGCTCCTGATTAGAGCATGATTTTTGCAAACATTCCAACATTTGATTTTTACTTATATGAATTACCATGGAAACTAAATTTTTATCAGGCGTGTTTACATATCGAGGGATGGAAATTTCAAAAGCTCTATAACATGCAGCACTGTTGTAACTGTGCAATTGTCACGAAAAGAGTTAATGCTAGTTGGGTGGACTGTTGAAGCCATCTATGACTTGTAGCTTGTGCCAGTTTCCATACACTTTTCCCTGACTTTCTTTAATAGTAACATTGATGCTTTTGTTCCAACAAGAGTTTTCAGCTCTCTAGTTTTTGGAGTTTCACTTAGTTGCTAATTTTTAAGTATTTCCTACTCATAAAATGTCCAAGACAGGGTTTTGTTGTTGTTGTTGTTTTAAATTGTCAGACTCTTCCCTACTAGACATGACAACCTACCGAGTTATTTTAGGGCCTCAGCTATGGCTGGTTTTAAGTACCTCTTATTGTTCAGAAGTAAATCCTATTCCTTATTTTTATTTCCTCTGCTGCCAAGAAACAGATGGCACTTATTCAGATTCTCCTAACATACAGGTATCAGGGGAAACACATGCCTTTCCCAGGTTTGCTGTCCCCTCATCTACTGTGTAGGAACTTTCTGACCATACGTTTCAGCCGGTATGTCAAAAGTCCTTTGAAGTAACGTTTTAACGGCAAGAGCAAAGTTACAGCTTTCTGTATTATTAGGCTTCATTTTCTCTAGGGAGATATTTGCAGACTATTACCTAGAATTTTCCCGCTTAAAAGGAAGATCATGTGAGAGGAGGGGAAGGCTGACTGCTTTTGGTTCTGGCTGTGGCAGTGTTAAGAGTGTGATCCTCACCTCTGCCAGCTGCAAGCATGTCCTTAACTCTGCATTAATTACATGCATCTGCCTTAGTTTTTTAACTGTGTGTACTCCTTCTTTCTTGTTCAGTGAACAAAATAGAAAAGCCAAGTTCAAAGCTAGTGGTAAACGAAGCATTGGTGTGTTTGTGGAGGCATGACAGAAGAGCCTATTAATTAGTCTCAAAGAGTGTCTTTTTATATGTAAACTACATACAGTAGACATCAGGACAACCACGGTCTTTTTTTGTTTAAAATATTTGCTGGTATTTTGGGTGTCACTATACAGATTCCTGATACTAATGCGTTATTACAAAGCTTATATTGTGGAAAAGTGACTGTTCTAGCCAAGTAAAATATTCTGCAAGGCGGGAACTGGATCACAACGGCCCCCGTTTCCTCGTGACACATGGGAAGAAACAGCAATGGCGTTAATGGTTTACCTGGCCGAGTGCTGTGTGAGCTTCGACCCATCCCGCAGGACCCCTGCACAGCAGGTACGTGCTGCGACCCCCAAATTTCGTCTTTGAGAAACAAAGGGGAAAAGGTAAAGAGGCCACACAGCACGAAACAAGATCTCCATGCAGGATAGTCTGGCTCAGTGCCCTGAGCACAGCCTGGCAGGCTCGCGTCTCTCATCGCAGGGGTTTGCCTTACCAAGCTGGTAAGTGGTGGGAAAGCGAAGGTTGGTTAGACACCCTAGGGTCCAAACACCCGGGGATCCCAGGGATGGGACGACACTTCCCTGGAGGCTTCGTCCTCTTTCCCTCGTACCAGCTGCGACCCAGCTGTCAGCCTCGCTGCCTCTGGCACTGCACAGCCTCCTGAGCCAGGAACTCTGAAGGGTCCCAGGATGGCATTCCCAGGCGCTTGCCAAACACGGGACAGGCGAGACGCACTGCTCTGGCACACACGCTTTGCCGAGCTGCTGCTGGTGTGTAGGCTTGGTGTGAAAACCCCTCCGGCAAGGGCCGGACTGGCTCCCCGACCCATTGCTCGCTTTGGGACAGCGAAATGCAGGTGGTGGCAGGTGCCACCTGCGTGCGCCCTTCGCCGGTGCACGGGGCCTGGGTGGGGGTCTTTTGGGAACCCTGTAGATACACACACGTGTATCTGTGTACACACACACACACACACTCGCAGGCGTATTTCCGCAGGTGAATCGCAGGGCGCCTCTGACAGGTGGCAGCAGGGTGTGACCCCGGGCTGGGGGAGCGGCGGGGACGCCCCAGCCGGGGCACGGAGCCAAGCCGGCTCCACTCCGGAGTCAGGAGGACGGGGGGCAGCCCCCTCGGCAACTCCGCTTCGCCGAGGATGATGAAGAGGAGAAAGAGGAGGTGCAGGGCGAGCGCAAGTAAAGGCAGCCCCAGCCCCGAGCACGGAAAACCGGGCCCGCGCCCTGCCAGCGCCGCCCTGTTTGCTCAGCTAATCTCGCGGGCAGGAAATTGCCTGGCGACTCATATTTATGGATCGCGAAGATCCCGCGGCGGCCCCTCCAGGGGCATCCCGGTGCTCGTTTCCCCCTTTGCTCCCGCCTGCCCCCGGCCCTCGCACCCCCCGCGCCGCCCGTCCTTGGGCCGCCCCGCT
>JAWWMP010000001.1:20633983-20692668 GCA_035047865.1 Dendrocincla tyrannina
GCGGTGAGTGCGGGGAGAGCGCCGTCCCCCCCGGGCATCGGGACCGGGATGCGCGGGGAGCGGCGGTGAGTGCGGGGAGAGCGCCGTCCCCCCCGGGCATCGGGACCGGGATGCGCGGGGAGCGGCGGTGAGTGCGGGGCAGCGGCGGCGGAGCCCCACGGGCGTGGGAGGAGGGTCCCTCCCGGGCGCACAGAGCCCGGGCTGATGCCGGCTCAGCCACTCGCAGGCGAACCCTGGTTTTGGCTACTTCTAGGGGAGTTTCTGCCACCCCCCCCTGCCTCCGACCGCCTAGCACGCCTGTCGGGTGGGGACGGCAGGGTCCCCCCTTGCCGCCCGTCTCGGCAGGGACCCCGCAGCTAAAAGGGACGGGGCTCCCCCCGTGTCCCTTTCATCACCGGACACCTCTGCCTTTCCGTCCGGGTGCTTCCCCCGGTTCAGCCGCTGAACAAAGCCTCTGACCCCCGGGACGGCGGGGGCGTGTGTCCGTGGTCCGAGGAGGCAAGGGAGGAACGGCAGGGCTCGGCTTGGCTTGGTTTTCCATTGTCAGTAGTCTACCTGATGGAAGGGAAGACGCCGGACAGAGCTCTTTGTCCGCGCTCCTTTGTTCAGCGAGTGGCTTTTCAGGCTCCTGCGGCTGTGCGAGGGCTGCCGTGCCCGGCGGGGATGGGCTCCCGGGGCTGGGTTACCGGGGCTGACCCGGCGATGGATGCCGTCTCGGCATCACTGGAGTTTAGCAACAGGAGCAGGCGTTACGGCTGATCGGCTTGCGGACGGAAAGCGAGGTGTTTGAGCTCGGTCCCCCCCTCGTGTATCCCTGTCAGCAGCCGGGGAGGGATTCCGTGGTGCCCGGAGCCGCGCTCTCGGTGGTGAATTCAGCTTGGAGATCAGAGCTTTCTCGGAAAGATACCTGCTCCCCACCAGCAAAAGGAGGGATGGGCTGGAAACCCATGGACTATGGGCTGGAAGAAGTCCCCCTTCCTTCTTCTGCTCCAAAGCTGCCTGAGGAATTTCCCCCTGTGCAGAAGTGTAAATAGACTGTGCTCGTATAGAGGCTCAAGACATGGGCTTTCTGCTCCTGTCCCAGTGCTTGCCAGATCTCGAACACATGGCTTTTGTCACCAGTTCCTTTTCCCCCAAATGCTCATCTTGTCAACCTGTCATCTTGTCCCTGAGCCTTGACTCGGCACGTGCCTGAATCCTCTGTGTCTGCATCTCCAGGGCATCTGGGTGAACATGCTGCCAGTCAGAACATGGTGAATATTTCATCTTTGTGCCACATATTCCCTCTCTTTTGGGGGAAGTGGGACACAAGAGCAGCCCTTTTTGCAAGTTTTCGTGTTGATGAACTTCTTGGTTTTTCCTTTTGCTATAGTCTCATGGCTAATATCACCAATATATCACATAGGAGGAGGTAAAGCATGATGGTGCCAAGTAGAATTTCAGAGGATGAGGATGGGCTTGCTTTCCTTCAGCAGAAGGAAGCAATGTAGGAAAGATAGAAGATGAACTAATGGGAAGATGGAAGAGTGCCTACCTTTGCTGTCATGGGGAGGGGTAGTCTGAACTAAGAGGAAGAGATTCGTTTAGGGCTGTCAAATAGTAATACTCTATCATTTCTAGATAGTTCATTTTACACAGTTCCTTTTCCAGCAATTTATTTTCTGTCCATTTTGATAAATGCTAAATGGATTCACTTGTGTGTCAACACTTTTACTGAGGGAATGGAAATATTTGCCAGCAACCAGGACGGGAAGAGTAGTAATTTTTTCCATGTCAGTTGCTGTCTACACTTATCAGACACAGTTATTACCCAGCTCCTTGAATGTAGGCAAAGGTACCAGTTGACCACTGTTAGGAAGGAACAAAGCCCATCATGAAAAATTTGAAGTATTTTGTTTGTAGATAGGAAGCTGAGAATGGTGAGGTAATTATTGCAGATCCATCTTGAGGCTGGAGATGGATGAGAAGGACTAAAGGGGTTTGGATGGCAAGATTTTTTTTTTGTCCTTTCCACTTGAAGATCCAGAGAAAAGCTGAAATAATCAAAGTGGGTGGGGGAAAGTGCTGGTGATTGTTAATGAAGGAATTATTGCTGTATTCACTGCACATGGAGTGTTTTCTTCTCATTTTTTAAATTTGTTAAAACTGTAGTAACCGTCAGTGTAGGAAGCAGTGTTTCCCATTAAATTAAATGAGTAGCTATAAGACAATGCCCTGCTCTGGGTTTTCAGAGCAGGTGCTGTTCATTTAGGTTTTATTTTAGAGTGGTGGAGCACATGCAAGATGCCACAGAAATCCAAGGGGAGTTTTCCTCCCCTAGAAAGGAGGTCTTCCAGAAACTGTGGTGTAGACTCAACTCCATAAAGGTGACCATGCTTGGTTTTTTCTTTACTTAGGTCTCATGCATGTGGGGTCAGTTTTCAAGTGAACCATTTTATTTAACTTCCATAATTATAGTAAATACTGTAACTGCACGTATAGTACCCTTATTCCTTGCTTGAGGGAACACAGTCCTGGGAATTGCTGATAAATGCTGCTGTGTTTGTGCAGGAAGACCCATGAGCTTGGTAGCACAGCAGCCACAGCGGGTGCCACTTGAGCTGTCACTGTCGTGATGTGGTTTCCAAGCATTTAGTTTGGGGACATGCTTGCTGCCCTGAGAGTGCTGGAGAATGAAGTGGCGTTAAGGAGCTAGAGTGGGTGTTTGGAACTATGGAGAATGCATTTTGGGAAAGAGACAAATTGAGGAGAAATGGAAGAACGAAACAAGAGAGACAGAAACTGTCAGAATTAAGTGGGCATTGGAGAGAACTGATTAGTGAAAGGAAGTGGCAATGAAAGAAATCAGCACAGAGTTGATCATGTCAAGGAGGATGAGAAAAAGGAGAAACTTTTCTCTAAGGTCTTTTTGCTCTTGTACAGCGACAATTTCTACTCCTGTATGGTATGAATTTGGATACGTAATTGTCTTGCACTAGAGCCCTCTCCTGAAATTTTAGATGAAGAAAGTCTATTTCTTGGGCTTCAGGAGTGAGAATCACATTAATCTAGCTGTTAATACACCAGCTATGTTGCTTGATTTGGTAGTGGTTTTGTTAGTCTGCACAATGAGATGTAAGCAGTCACAGCCCACCAGCCACCAGCAGAGATTTCTATTTGCCATCTCTGTGGGAAATTTTAAAGTATCAATTTGCAAATCTTTTGAGCATGCTCACATTTTCAGTGGGAAAGGAGTTAATGAAAAAGTGTCAAAATGATACCAGGGAGCTTGTCATTACTGCCATGAAATAAACCAGTCATTGGCCAGACTCTTTAGCTTAACTACCAGAGAAGTACCAAGATAGAAAGGAGGAGTATGACTAGAGTTAGACGACTTCTTTGCCAACCCTGTTTTTCTGCATGAGGAAAGGAGTTCATTGTTTTAACAGAGATCTCTTCTAGTACATTTCTACCTGTCGGTGGCTTTTGTTTGGGCAGAAAAGAATTAACACTCCTTCCTTTAAACATCTCTTGGTGACCTAGTCCAGATGAAACAGTGGTTTATATGACTGTAAAATAAGGAGGAGATAGTGCTGTCTACTAAAATAATACAGTATCAGTAGATGGTCTAGTCTCTTGTCCTACCAAATGCATAGGAATGAGGTTAGATTAATTGAAATGCCTATTTTAACAGTTTCAATTTCAGGTAAGAGTATCTATTATGGCACAAAAGTTATAAAGCTTCAGCTTTTCCCCTATCATTATTATTTGGGTGCACTCAGTAGTTGGTGTCTTTTATATCAATGACTTAAATCTCAATTTGAAGTCACCAAACCACAGTATTTACATGGTAATGAATGTTTTCATTTTGATGCACATTTAAAATTGTCAGCTGTCATGACCTGATTAAAATGATTACATCTGTCTACTGGAAAGAGCAATTGGTGTGACAATGCCTACAACATCAGGCCTTATCTAATACGAGAGAATCATATTTTAACAGTAAGACAGAATGATTAAAAATGTCTTAGGTGCAGTTTTTCGAGTAGCTGGGGTGGTTATTACAGGAAAATAGACGTGGTTTATGAGGGGAATAAAGTTATTTAAGGTGTTTTCTGTTGCACTGTTTTGTTTCTGCTCCCTCTGTAATATCCAACACGATAATTTCTGAGAGGAAGAGGTAAGCCATAAGAGCGACTTCCTCTGCCACTCCCTTTTCCACATCGGAAACCTGCAGGATTGCAGAGGAGTGACTTAGTCAAATCTGATTCACAGATATTTGATTTTTCATTTATTTAGTGTTGCTGAAGGTGCCAACCTGTGAGTTTTGGGAACTAAAACACCCTTTGCCTGTAACCAGACCTTGTGCTCACTTGCATGCAGGGACCTATGTGTTGCAGGACTTCTATCGTGAGAAGACAGGGACTGAGCGAATTTCAGGGCTATGCTGGCAGGAAATTAGCTGTAGCTCGAGGTCTAATGTATTGTGTTGCAGGGGAGCAGGAGGAGGAGATTAAGAAGGATGTTAAAGGCAACCTTTAGATAACAGCTTTGCTGAGTTGTCCAGTTTTCGGCAGAAATGGCTTTACTCTCTCTAAAGGATTTGTCACTTCGGTAGTTCACGGGTACAGAAGCTCCACCAAATGATGCAGGTGCCTTTCAGTGAATATATTGTTTTAGTCTGACAGTGCGCTTCAAGGGGTTGGGGAAAGATGGATTTACACCCAAACGTTTTGGAGGTAACCAGTAGATCCCAGTGAGTTTTACTTTGCCATCAGATTAAGCCTATCAAGACTTCTGTTTGTAAATAATCAAAGTAAGTTGGGGGAAGGGCCGGAACAGTCTTGATTTAATCAGGAGCAAGTACATTGTCCTCAGAATATGCAGGAAAAGCAGTAAATCAACTTGGTAATGGAACAATCTGTTTATGCATGTAGGTGTGCTATACTGTGGGAAAATGAAATCTCCAGGCACTGAAGCTATCAGCACTCAAATTCACCAAATTTGGTCAGGGTGTGAAAATTCCAGAGGCTTTCTTGTTTCCAAAACAGCACGTCTTTTATTGGAATAGTTGAAACAGACTAATAATTTGAAAATCTTCTTGTTGCAGAACAAATGAAACCCTGATGATGTGATGACAGTGCCAGTGATGGGCTTTTGTCTTTGCCCTCTATCACTTGGGGTTTGGTCTGTTTTCCAAGAGTGACAATACACAGCTATAGGAGTTTCTGAGGAGAAGGGTCTGAGGTAGTAGAGGAAGCAGGAGCTGCAGGGAGCTACCATTAATGTTTCGAGAAACTGAAAATGAAAAAACAATGAAGAGCAGAAAAGCCTTAAAAGAAAGATGGCCAAGTTTGAGAGCTTTGTTTAAAACGGTTTATTTGGAGTCAGAGGAGTGCTTTAGCAATGCCTGAGGCACTGGAACCAGCTCCCTTGGTAAAGTAAGAGCAAAGTGTGTGCTATAGCAGTCTCTGCTAAAGGGAGGTGGGTATCAGTCCAGGCAGAAGTAAAGGAAGAGGTGAGAAACTTCTGTGCTGAGAAAACATCACCCTAAATTTATGGACTAAAGGCCGTGTAGAGCTGTACCTGTAGCTTGGTTGAGCTGCAGCTTTAGGCTCTGGAGCCAGTGTCCTGATTTTGGCTGGGATACAGTTAATTTCTTCCTAGTAGCTGCTACAGCATTGTGTTTTGGGTTTAGTATGAGAATAATGTCGATAACACACTGCTGTTTTTAGGTTTTTTCTAAGTGGTGTTTCTGTTAAGTCAAGGACTTTTCAGCTTTTTATGCCATACCAGTGAGAAGGCTGGGGTAGGCACAAGAAGTTGGGAGGAACGCAGCCGGGACACAGGCTTACCCAAAGGATATCCCACATCATATGGCATCATGCTCAGCATATAAAGCTGGGAGAAGAAGGAAAAAAGGGGTGCAACATTCAGAGTGATGGCATTTGTCTTCCCAAATCACTATTACAGGTGATGAAACCCTACTTTCCTGAGGGTTTCATTCTTTACTTTGCTTTGCCCGTTAAACTATTAACTCAATCCATGAATTTTCTCTCTTTTACTCTTCTGATTCTCTCCCCCATCCTGGAGGGGAGTGGGCAAGCCTCTAGGAGGACTGAGTTGCTAGCTGGGGTTAAACCACTGCACAAGGGAAAGGAGTTTTTACTGCAAAGCCACCTTTGTGTTATAATGTCTTAAAATTGGAGTCCTTTGTTAGACTTGCTGCCTGTTTGAGTCGTGAATCACTGTTTCTTCTGGTCGTTAGTGAAACAAAGCTTAATTTGGTCTGGGCTCTGTAGAGATGAAACATGATTGGTAGTGCTGTATACATTCACTTCAGATGACTTTATAAATCCCAGATGAAATCATTTTGCTTCGTTCCAGACAGGGCAGAGTGAGGTATGTGCTCTGTAACGAGAGTCAGCCTTGCTGGAGGCCTTGTTGGAGGCCCTGTATAACCTCATCTGAAAGAACATGATTTCATGAGAGCAGATATACTGTGGATTTTGAACTGTTAGCTTAGCTCATTAATTCATTAATTGTTTTGGGGTTTTTTTGCTCACAGTGGAGAGTTTTTAGCAAGATCTTCCCCCTACCAAGTCCAATTATTACTAGGTGATGACTTCTCTGATCTTTCATCTTCCATGAAAAGAGATGTGTAATGAGTTCTCAAACTGAAACCATATAAATATTTAACCTTAAAAATGACATTTTTCCTTTTAGTTATTAGCAAACCCAGGTGTTCACCAAACTGCATTGAAGATTGAATTTTCAATTGCATAGAAACCATTCCCTTCTAGCCGTGCACTCCTTAATGTTTGGCATATTGATTAAGTGGTTGCCATCATTTCACAAGATAAAAAGGATGAGGGTTTTTTTGGTGATCTGAACCATAAAGCAGCAATGGGAAATGCAATTATATCTTCCTTTCTTTTTAACTGACCCTCTCTTCTGCCTTTTAATTCCAAGTTGCCCATATTTAGCCTTTTTTCTGTTCAATGATACAGTGACACTCGTTTGAGAACTGTGTGAAACGTTGAGAGTCACTAGTTTTCCGCGTCGAGTTGAACATGTTCTGAAAAGTCAAAATCTTGTTTGCTTTCTGGGGAGCTCTGGGCTCGAAGTGCAGTATTTTTGAGATTTCCCAAGCAATATGCCAAGATGGCAACGTACTGGCAGTGTTAACTGGATTTGTGTCCTTGCTCTTCACATCTGGAAGGCAGACGAGATGCAAGGCAGGCAGACAAGTGGTAGAACCACTGTTAGGTCTTGCTGCAGTCAGCTGCCTGTCGCTATAGCCCTGCCAGGGGTCTGTGGCCAGTCCCCCAGGCCTGCTGCAGAAAGTTAGGTGCCTGCAATGCTGGGCAGGTTTTGAGTTTGGAGGAGCTGAGGAAAACTTGGAGGAGTTAGGGAAGGAGTCTGTCTGTGGGGTGGAAGACCCAGTGAGGTAAAAAGGATGGTAAATGTTTCGCGTCAATAAAATAACCTGTTGAACACGAAACTTGGGTTGAAAAGCCCTGTGCTGTCCAGGTTCTTTCCCCACCCCCAATCCACTTTTGAGAATTTCGGTCCTGTGGTGCTGGACAGGGCGGACATGGTGGGTGAGTCACCTCAGGAAATGTGGCACTCCGGGGCTCTCCTTCCTCACCCAGGCTCCTTGAAGGGCAGTGCTCTTTTGGGGAACTGTCGATTGTGGGATCCTGGAGGAAGCCCACTTCTCACCGTGAGGGGGAGGAGGTGCCTGCTGGGGTGGAAACTCTCCCCTTAGGACTAAGGAGTGGCCTCTGCAGAGGAAGAAAAAGCACTGCAAAGTGACAGCAGTGCAGAGGGATTCCTGGGGGAACAGCAAAAGGACAGGGACTGGCTTCCCTTTTGAGAGAGCAGCTTCTGAGAAGTAGGTGAGGAAAAAGCCAGAGGTCACAATAAAGGAGCGTCCCTCTGCAAGGATTAGGAGTCAGCTCCCTTCTGCCAGGGCTGTCCTCCCAGGAGAAGAATATGAAAAAGCACGGCACAGCAAGTCTGCACGTCAGAGACCTGGAACCTTGGGGCTGTGATGAGTGCAGTTAATTAAGTAGGTGGCTTGTCTCTAGACAGCCCCAGACATCTGTCTCCATTCTTCTCATGTTTTTCTGATGTGTTTCTATTTGCTTGTCCAGAGTCAAAGCCTAGAGGACCTACAGATGGTCACCATTAATTTTGTCACTTGATGCAATTAAAAAAAATGTTTTTGTCAACCATTTAAAAACAAATGTGCATATAAAAAAATAAATAAATCTTTTAATAGACCAACTCACTAGAGATCTTCTGTTTGGGTTTAGATTTAATTTTAGTCTTTAGTGGCTGGGATTTAATTTTGGCATTTCTTTTAAGCCAAGTCTCTCTTGTAGCCATATCAATTTTCTTGTAATTTTTTTATTTTAAACAAACTTCCAAGAATCTCTTTGCATTCCTAGTCTGGCTTCTTTAGAAACTCGGAAATCTTTGTATGTCAAGACATTTCCTGTGTTTTGGATCACACACCTGGTTTTGCATAGGTTTGTTCATGATGGCAGGATCCTGGTGTTTCATGGGCTGAAACTGGGCTATGGGCTTTCAAAAATAAAGTCTTCAGAAGCAAAGTCCGACCACGTTTATGATTTCTTAAGGAAGCCACAGCATCACAGACAAAACTCAGGGGCTGTGGCTAGTCACTGCCTGTACAGAGTGAGGATCATAGATAATTGCTGATGATCAAATCAAATTATATGTACTTTTAAACTGATAGACCCCTTGCAGACAGGTGTTTGTTTTTGTTTCATTTTGTTTTGGGTTTTTTTCCCCGCAGTCTTCACATTAAGCATAGAGTGTCCTTTTCAAATATCTTTTAAACTTTTTTTTTGCATTGTGTCTGAAAATTTCACCATAAGAAAAGCCAATTGTTGTCTATATTATATACTTGTCTCAGAAGGTACTTCTTAACATAATGTTTGTTTGTTTTCTTTTGTTATTTATTTGCAGGTCAAACTTACCTGGTTCAGTCACATTAGTGTTGTTTTAACCGTCCTGTAGAAGACGAATATGATGCCGAACAGAAGTAACCTCTCCTCCTTTCCGAATGCTGGGTCAGGTAATCAGTTAAAATGAAATTTATTTGTAAATGTACTGAGACCTTTCATCATTTCTAATTGATTTTGGTCCTTTAATTCTCGTGACACATGGATAAGATCAGCACTCTGTTCTTATTCCCTGCCTAACTCCATTTACCAGGCAGAACAAGGCCACAGCTGCATAAGGCTGTAGACAGCCAACCCTCCCCCAACAGTTTAATGCCTGGCTGGAAGAGATATCAGTGACCCCCAGCTAAACAACTCAGGAGAGGAAGAAAAAGAATGAGGGGGGGGAAAAAGAGAATAAAAAAACCCTGGAAGAATTTCCTTCTGTAGCTCCAGGCAGCAAATACTTTGCAAAACAGAGGACCCTTGTGCTGTGTGCGACAGCTTGGGCTGACCTGGATGCGAGGTGGGTTCAGGGCATGTCACATCTCCATGCTCCTGGTCTCAGTCTCTATAGCTGCATGCTAAGGCAGTCTCAGCCAGGATGTGTAATGCATCCTGACATATTCATAAAGTCTCTACCCAAACATTACCCTAAAAAGAAACAAAACAAACAAGATATGGTTTGTGGGAAGCAGCTACGGTTCATCGAAACATGTGCTGTTGTCCAGCTGGGATTTAATGGTATGATTGCGGGCACTGTGGTGCTGGAACCAAAAATACAGAGGGACTAGCATAAGATATCATACAGAAAAGCTGAATTTGAGTGGCTACTTGAAGGTATCGTGCCTTGTTTAGTTTTCAAGTACAATGAACCCTTCAGTGCTGTGGTGAACAGGCATGAAAGTTTCCATGAACTAACTTGTTTTTTGGCAAAAGCATCCAGTCTTTGTACAATTCAGTGTGACCTCGTGGTATTGCAAGAGAGTAATAAGCAATTATTAATGTCCTATTAATGTATCTGCTAAGCTATTTATATAGGAGCCAGTGGAATTTATTCAAAAATATTTGAACTTCAGCTGTGTTCAAGTCAAGCTTTGGACAGTACAATTTTAGTATGAGATTAGATTTCAGTTTTAGGAGAGACTTGGAAGAGAGGAGGAGAGAGAGAGAGAGATGAAGATGAAAATTAGGTTCCACAGTGGAAGGCTAATGGATGGTTAAGTATATAAGGCATATACATTGTGCTTTATATCTGTGTTCTTAAATAACTTCTACATCTTATTCTTTTTCCTTAAAGCACCACTAATAGGATGAATGCTTGATTTTCCAAACCATGTTGTCTTATCCTGACAGGAGTGGGTCATGTTCCTCCTTTTGTTCATTTGAACTTTGTCATTGCTATTATCAAAGTTTATGAAAGTAGGCAAAAAATAACAAGTAAAATGTCGCATTATAAGAAACTGCAGTTTCACTGCTCAAAGCGGTGATGGTTTGACGAGAACTCTGTGAAATCACTGGTTCAAAGGCAACTTAGATAGCTGTATCATCATAACAAATGCGTTAAAATTATAAATATAATATAAATCACATAATCACAGCCAGTGTAAAAATTAAATTCTATGTAGTAGTAAACGTGAGGCTTAGCTTTGAGGGTGCACGTTAATGTTTTTAGCCACTACCAGAGCTTGTAAATAACAGCTGCTTAGCCAGGTCCACTGTGCTCAAGAAGGTGTTTGATTTTACTTCGATGTGTGTGTTTTGTCATGCTGACTCCTTTTATCTTCTGCTTATTAACGATGGTTACTTTGTTATTAAACTTACGGGTTTTTTCCTTAAGAATTGAGGAAAATGTGTTGTTGTGTACTTGGATTTACGCAGTTTGCACAGAGGCAGCCTGTGCAACAGAGGTCTACTGATGCCTTGGACAGCAATGAATTCCATGGGGTTTTGCCTTATTAGCAAAGAAGGTCCCAGGAACAAGGACCTGCACGCAGAATAAATTGCCACCTTCCACTAGATATCTGAACCTAGGGATCCTCAGTGGAATCAGATCATATGAACTCTGGTGGGGGGCAGGAATCCCAAGTTTTGTTTCTAGGTTCATATAACTGCCTGAAGTGGTACTTGGAAGAGTACTAAAACCTTGCCTCTGAGGATTTTAAGGGCACTTTACACATTAGGTTTTCCTGCTGAGTGACAAGCTGAAATTATGTTTGTTGTGAGGTGGCTGGAGTCACAGGTGAAATGTGACTAAGCCAAGAGTAAATCCCAGATTTGATCCTTATTTTCAGAGGCAACACTCCCTGGCACTGCAGGAACTGACATTAAATGCTTTATTAGTTTGAAGCACAGCCTAGCGCATCCCAGGAGCTGCTGTAAATGTTGATGGTGCCATACCTCCATCAGCTGAGGTCTGAGTGTAGCCCTGCTGGGGGTCCCGTTTATCTCCTGCAGTCACTGGCACTGTCAGGAGCTGAATTCCTTTATTTCCTTTTGCCAAAGTGGAGCTCAGTACTGTAGGCTGGAGCTTGACGCATCATTGAACACCACAGCAAACGCTTTTTTTTGGTCTGTTTCCTTTTCCTGAATATAAACTGTAGTTCTGAACACGAAGCATGAGGACCTTAACCCCCATCAGTGTTTTTATTAGTCATGTGGTTTTGTTGTTCTGAATGAAGTCATGGAATGTAGCATTATACTTCCTTAAGGTTATCTTTTAACCAAAGTGCTCTTTGGAGATGTAGTTACAGCTTTGTGTTTTAAGAGCAATGAGCTGAAACACCTTGAAAAATGTGCCTTGGTTTTGTACTTTCTGATGAAGCTGTAGAGGATAATCCACAGAGTAAGCAAAAGTGTGACAAACTCCTCCTGAGCTTTGAATTGAGCTCATGAGTGTATTGGGCTCGGATGCTCTAGCTGGTTAAAAGAAGAGGTGATCTAGAGCAGTATCTTATGTCCTTGGCCCTGGGAGACCTGAGTTTGGTTCTTGATTATGCTGTCTGCTTTGCATCTTCTCCCCGAGCCTTGGTTCCACAGCAGTAATACATCAGGACAGTAATGCTTCCTTACTTCATGGACGTCTTAAGAGGCTCAGAATTACAAAGGCTAACCCACACACTCCTGCAATGGATAGGACAAGAAAGGAACAGTCTAGCCTTTTTCCAGCTGTGTTGCTGATTTGTGGTATGAATTTGGTGATATCCTTCTACCTTTTTCAGTTTCCCATCTTTTGCAATAACAGAGATGGGAAAATTGTGCATCCTCTCCTTTACTTAATGATCTGAGACCCTTTTATTACAAGCACAGTAATTATTACAAGAAGTGTTCTTTTTAAGTTAATATGAAGGCATGCACGTGCAAGAGGCTATTTACTTGCTAAAAACTTTGTTTTCTTGTTTTGTCTTCTTTACAGATTCCAGTAAGATTATGGCAGAGCATAGCCACACGCAAAACCAGATGGAATTACAAAATGCTAGTTTGGGAAAGGGTTCTGTGGCGAATTCCCTTGAAAATGGTCTACAGGATATTATGGAAAACCTCAATATGAAGAAATATTCATCAACTCTGAAATTTAAAACCAACGGGGACTATGCTGGCTCTTATTTAACCCTTTCACAACCTATGCCGATTAAACCAAATTCTTCCTCCAGTGTTAAAAATGCACACTCTATTAACAAAATTCAAGGAGGCAAGCAGTTCCCCTGTGAAAGCCCATATCTTCCTGATAAAAGCATCTCTGCAAAGCATTTGGGTTCCATTTCAGGTGCATCTCCATCCCTCAGTGGGTACAGTTTAGGAAGGACAGACTTTGATATTCATGCCAGCAGAGAAAATGAAAAATCCCTTGGGCACATGGATAAGTTTCACTACTCAAAGTACAATCAGAAAAATAAATCTTACGACAACATCTACTTCCCAGGAATGCTGGAGACAAAGAAGATCTCAGGCTCTCTTCTGACTATGTGGAATGGAAGCTCGGGGAACGAGCTGATGCTTTCACCTGTGAGCAATTCCGGGGCAGCCAGCATGCCTTCTAGCCCAAAGCAAGGTAGGAGGATGAATGCTGAAAACAGCCTGGCCCCTCACATAAAGCCACTTAGGTACAAGGATGTGATGATGGAAACTCTAGGTTCACGGCCTAGGAAATACTCTGGTGGATCTCTAAGTCATATGGGAGTGTACAGTCGTTCCCTACCCAGACTTTATAAATCAACAGAAAACCAGTTGGTGCCATTAAGTTTGCCCCCCAGAAGCTCTCTGGGAAATAGTAAAAGGAAAAAACTTGGAGAAAAAGATCTACCTCAGAATGCTCTAGATGCTGATAATTACATGAATTTTTCTTCTTGCAGCTCAGGGGTTTCACCACATGCAAACTCTGTCTCTGGAAGTAATCCCTATGTCAGTTCAACTCTTAGTGTTCCTCCAAGCCCACGAATTGCTAAAAAAATGCTTTTAGCACCTTCTTCCCCATATCTGCCCGATGATTTTGATAGACTTGGGCTCTCAGGAGCAAATCCCAGTAGTTCTTTCTCCCCAGTGGATTTTGACAGGTCATTCTCTGTCCGAAGAAACCTTTCCACCAGTTCTATGGACCTTGATGACCCAGATCTGGAAAGCTACAGACAGACACCAAATTCTCTGCAAACGTCCATGCGAGAGCGGAAGAACAGCATTAGCTCGATTTCAGGGAGAGAAGACCTCATGGACTATCACAGGAGACAGAGGGAAGAGCGACTTCGGGAGCAGGAGATGGAACGGCTGGTAACTTTCTTTTTCCTCTCAGTTTTTTTGTGACATTTAGCATTTGCAAAATGTCCATCCCAGGTACTTTTCTCATAGCTGGACAGCAAAGCACAGGCTGCTCTGCTTTGAAATTCAGATCCCTCATTTATTATTGCAGTACATGAAGTTAACAGTTAAATAAGGAGCTGCAGTAACAGATTGGGTAGACAGTGCTATTCAACCATCCTAAAAAAATGTTGGAACCCATGTCAGTTGTGCTCAGTTATCCTACGTGCTCTGTTACATCTGTGTACATAAAACCCCCAAACTACACTGCAGGGATCCAGGACATTAATTTAAGATGATGGCACTGTTTTGTGGTAAGTGGGCAAAAAAAAAGGGGATTCCACTCTAAGCTGCTCAGCCATGTGTGCTGTGGAGTTAGGTATGCATTGGTGTGGGCTCAACACCCATCAGTAGAACTTTTTCTGCTTAGTTTTCATTTTTCCTCCTGAGTATTTTCATGAAAATACAGGCCTCCTTGCTTCTCCCCCTCCCAAAATGGTGAGTAGCAGAGGAGGGCAGAGTTTCTTTGCCTCTAGTCAATGTAAAGTAGTGCATACTTCTTCGGTTTAGGATTAAACTTGGTAGTAAAATGTAATTAATGTATTATAGAAGCAAATTTTGAGTAGGAAAAATAAAAAGGTCTTCCTAACACACAAAGATGTTTGAAACAGCTTCTTACTGAAACTGTCTTTGGAGGAATACTTAGTAGTTCTTCAAAGAAGGTTTATCTAAGTGGCTTCAGGAGTCCCTGACCCTATTAACATGCATTCATATTTTCTGATTTTATCATGCACATAGAAACAGATGTCATGAGATGGGCCAATTGGTATTCCTGCATCTTAAATTTGAGACATTAACTTCCCATTTTTGTGCTTTAATTCAAATATTTATGAATTTGAGCAAAATGGCAATAGGATACTCTTAAATCTGTCTAGTTTGCATCGAAACAGCAAGCCTGCAGGAGAGTTCACTTCCCAGGCAGGCTGGGTGTGAAAAGCTGCAGGGAGGCAAAATGCAGGAGGAGTGGGAATGTGGGAGCAGGAGCTGCCTGTAAAGGGCCACTAGCAATGACCCAGCACCCATGCAGAGCCACTGTTCCCATCTCAAATTGCACAAGCAGGCAACCTCAGCTACAGAATTGTAACCTATTCAGATGTCTCCCCTGCCCTGTCTCACTTATGTCCTTGAGGCAAGTTGGCGAGGAACCTGTTACAAGGGCAGGAGCCTTCCTTTTCATCCCTAATCCGTTCACTGCTGTAGTTTGTAACATACACGCTGTTGTGTGCAAGATGTGCAGATGTTCATCTTTGCCTGCTCAAAGCCAGGGCTGTAGAGTTGAGCCATGGGTATGAGGGGGTGGCAGGCACTGCCCCTTCCGTGCTCCATGAGTGTCAGGGCATATGTGCCCCTGCCCTGCTTTGTTCCCCAAAACCTCTGCTGGCTCCCCGTGAAGGTGCAGCTTCTTGGGAAGAGAGACTGGGATCCCCAGGGTGAGAAGGACCAGCTGTGAGTGGAAACAGCTGGATGGCTTGGGAAAGGTTGTGGGAAGCATCAGAAGAAATGATGGTGGGTTGTTCCTCTTTTTGCTGCCTTTGTCTTGCTGTTTCTCTGCTCCTTTTAGAAATCTCCCTCTTTCTCCCTAGTCCTGGTGATTTGTGTATGCAAAGTGGTGATTGCTTCTTTGCTTCTTATCAGAAGGTTTTCCAGACATGCATGCTGTAAAACCTGAGATAATCAGTCATAAAAGCAACGTATTTGTATTTTAAAGAGAACAGCTTTGCTTTTTTTTTTTTTTTTTAATTTGTGATGAGAGATGAAAGATATGGGGTTGTTTCACTTTTCAGCAATGCTTAAATTGCTCTGGTTTTGTATTTGGATGTAATGGCTGCCTCCTCTCCCACCTCCCCAGTATTTCTTCTCTTGCTGAATAAGACTTCCTTCAAGCCCTGCTTCCTTAAAAGGAGAATTTGCGTACTGTTTTTCCAAGCATGTTAAATTTTTTGAAAGAAAAAAAAATCTTTTATGTGTTACATATAATTTGAGCGTGAAGGAACTTCTTCCTGCTTGAGTTCATCTTATACTCAAGATCCTGCTCAATACCTTTTTTATTCCCTTGTTAGAGCTGTCTGGTAGAAGAGGGAAATATCTGGAGAATGCCCGCTTTCAGTGGTTTGAGAGTCTGAAAAATGCCATAAACTTTCCAAGAAGTAGAAATATATATTAAAAAAAAGAATCCACACATCAGCTCTTTGTAAATGAAGGCCTGTCCTGTTTTCCTGTTTTGGTTTGATTTTTGTCCTGTGTGAATCCCTGTCCAAAGAATGGTCAAGGATCTGTCGAAACAGGGTCTCAATCCGTTCAGCCTGAGCTTCCAAAGAACAGTTTTGTTTGCCCTTGTGTGCTGACATGGACAAAGGTTGGAGATTCATGTCTGTTCAGGTCTCTCTTTTTTGAGTGGTGGGGGAAGGTGTGAATAAAAAAACCCAACTAAACAGGCACTCCTGGGTTTCAAAACTGTGTGCTCTGAGTTTTCAGTGCAATGTAAAAGTTCAGGTTGAGTAGCTGATAGGTAAATGGCAGGGAAAATGTGTGCAAGTGTCAGACTCTTCCATACTGGGCTTTTGAAGAAAAGTAGGTAGAAAAATGATGTAGGACTATTCAGAGAACTCCTCCAGAAACATAAGCCTCCTTTTTAGGGGACTAGAGTGCTCTTTGGCTCAGATACAAAGTGGAGAGTATCTTTGTTTGCACCAGTGCTGTCCCTGCTGGCGCTGGGTAGTTTGGGGGTGTTGTATTTGGTAGCTTCTGTTTACTTCTGGATTTTTTTAATGCACGCGTTGTAATCTGACCTACTGTCTGCCCTTGAGCTCTTCTGCTTACTTTAACTTGCTTTCTTTTTCTTTTCTGTATAAATAATTATATGAGTTTTACTTGTGCTTAGTTTGCTTAAGTGACAGAGGCTCCTCTGGAAGTTTGCATTTTGAGCTGCTGCTACAGCCTGCATGTGAAACCAAACTATCTGCTGTCATTGCCCAAAAACCAGAAAAGTCATGTACGTACTTGAGTAGGATTTGGTCTTTCTCCTTATCACTTTCTCTAGGTTTGCTCTCTATGCCTGGGTTCACTCCAGCTAGCTGAGGACTGGTGCCACTTCTATTTTGCCAGCCTGTTCCTCTGTGACTTGAGGAGTGGGAGGAACTGGAACTCTCATTGGTGCCATCCCTCTGGTGTTACTGCTGGGGGCTGATGGTCTGTGAGAGCAGGTGGGACAGCATGGGATTGTTCCTGGAGCTGGCACAGGCAGCAGGCTGGTGGGTCACGATCTGCTTCTGCTTCCTCTCCAGCCCAGCTGACCGGACATTGCATTGTGGTGTAGGGGTGTTTATACAAGCTGTACACAAGTAGAAGTCAGAGTATCTATTGCTGATGCTAGCCCAGGAGCCTTATAAACAAAGAAAAAAGTATCGCTGTGATCTAATAATTTTCAGTGTGATTCAGTTAGCTTTTTTTTTTCTCCTTCTTCTATTTAGAGAGGAAATCTCACTCCTTTTTTCCTACCTGAGGTGAAAGCCCATTTGTGGTTGCTCCTGGAACTAAAAGGCAGTCTTTGTCTTTGGCACATGGGGAAGTTAGGGGTGGAACAGCACAGGCAACATAGCTGGGTAGATATTGAGGGCCATCTGTTTTCTTTGATAGCCACTCATTTGAAAGCATTGAAGTTGAATTTTCTACTGCTGGTTTTTAGGCAGTACAATGTATTTCCTCTAGATGGTGGTAGGTACTTAAAAATGACATGTGCAGTAACTGCCTGAGGCCCTCCTAGGCCAGCTGTCTGTACAGATCTGTAAACACATTCTTGTTAATGAGGTTTTACTAGATGCAGGAGTTGTACTGGGAGAGATTTCAGTTTATCAATGCCTGAACAAGCAGTAATAAAATTCAAGGAGCTTATTCCATAGTCCACTTTTTAGAGCACTGAATATCGTTTGTTGATTTAGAAGTAGGGAATAATACAGAATGTCCCTGTGCCTGGTTTGTAGGCACAACCTTTTACAATTTAGTAAGATGTGCTCATTGTGAAGGGAAAATGAAATAAAAATACTTCTGAGGTTTCAAGATGGTAGTGCTTTAAAATCATGTTTAATAGAGCTCATGTATATCTTTCATAAAGCTTGCAGAAAACCTCATATGCATGTTTTGTAAATTTATATTGGTACTGTGTCTCTTTATAGACCCTTTAAGCATAAAGTACTCAAGCTGTATGTAACACTGTAAGTGATTAGCTCTGACAGGAACCCCAGCCAAGCAGACAAAGGCTAGCTTCAAGGTAGTTTTTCCCACCACTACTATTTGACAGTCTCTATAGTGTTACAGAATAGCTACTTAACATCAGTTTAGTTTTGTAATTGAACAAGTGCTGTATCCCTGCAGAATATAACTAATATTGATGACTCCATAACTTCTCAGGAACATTCACTTTCAACGGTGTTGTAAAACATTTCTGTGGGATCTTTAAGAAGCCAAAGTGTGGATTACATATGCTTAATTTTTGAGGCTATGTTTTATGCAAACTAACAGTATGGGCCAGGAAGAAATCAATTTCAGGAGACCTATTCTCATTTACAGAACTTAAATACTGCACCGGAGCTCTAGTCTTCAGGCTTTTGCCTTCAGTGTGATATGAAAAGAAGCATCTGCACAGGTACTATAGGGACAACAGAGTTCTGTGCTGAACAGTATTATTATTTTGGAAGCCAATGACATTTCCTCAGGGGCCAAATACATGGCTGCAGGTACAGGAGCTAGTTCTGCAGAAAGTAATCTGCTCAGCTCCTCCCTGAAGGCTGTCCCTACTCTGTGCCACTGATCCTTCCTCCTTTTACCAGCCTGTTTGTTCTGTGCCTGTACTGGGAAGGTAAGGAGGAGGCACACCTGTTCCTCTGCTGTGATCTAGGGTGGTCTTTCCAGTTTTTCTCTCTGCAGGTGCCTCTGCTGTCAAAGGCTGCCTGTGAGAGACCAGACACTAAATACAGGTGCTTTTTCTGAATTCTGTGCTGCTAGTGGTAGCCTCAGAGCCAAAACACTAACTATAGCAATACAAGGACTGAAAATGGGAAAATAAATTAGGCTCAAGTGAGAAACTGGTGCAAACTGGAGGGAAGGGGAAGAACAGTTGGCGAACTCTTCTCAGTCCCAGTTAAAGTTTAGCTTTGAAATAAGCTCCTTAGAAATGCAGGAAGAAAAGAGAAAGCTTCTCCTGCCTCTTGTCTGAACATGGGGCACTGAACATGTCTCTAAGAAAGTTTGGGGAGTTTCTGCAGTTCTCTTCCCCAGTCTCTCTGCCTCTTTCCCTACTATTCATTTTGACTAGCTGCTGCTCTAGACTTTTGCTGAGAAGGTGGTTGTTTGCCTGCATGAGCAACAGTAGAAAAGTGCTGTTCTTTGGCAGCTCAAAAGAGCAACAGCCTCTTCTTCAGGCAAAAGAAACCTGGCTGCTTGGACTAGCTATAATTCATGTGAGTGCTTGTCACAAGGGAGAGACTGCACATGTATTTTTAATGAAATTTGAGATTATCCAGTTGCTAATGGCACTTACCTAAAAAGCTTCCTGCTTGCCACAGCTGATTAACCAAGTCTTGCCTTGATGTCTAGATACAGTGTCACCTCTATGCATCTGTAGAATCCATAAACATGATACACAGCAGATGAACAAATCGGGAACCACCACATAGTTACTATTAAAAAAGTGGGATATTTATCTCTGCTGTTTTGGAAATTCCTTTTACAGTGTGCCAGGGATGTCTCTTAATGTCATTGTTAATCACACGCAGAGGATAGCTATCTCCTTATCCCACCCTTCCCCTTCAGCACCTAAATTTGCAACCAACCATAGGTGATGTATGGCTTTCTCAAAGCCAGGAGTAGTGAAACTGCTCAGGCAAAAGGCTCACAAGACCTGTTACCCCTTTTTGTAGAGGGAAGAGAACCACAGAAAGTACACAGAGACGTTTTAGTCTGTTAGAAAGAACATTTTATGGGGAAACAGACTGGCAGGCTTATAAAATTTGATTCAACACTCCTCCCTCCTGCCAGAGCAAATTTTAAATCCGTTTCCTGCTTTTGACATACCTTTTTCTTCCCCTCTGCTGTGTTCAGCATCACAAATTACTTCTGTGGCATTTCTTGCAAAATTGTTAACTGGATTTTCCATGGACTACTTTTCTGTGCAGAGATACTTTCCTAGCTTGCTGCTTCACTGAGAAATTTATGCTGGAAACAGTTAAATGCAGGTGTGCTGAAGCTGGAATGAGTTGGCTGAGATGAAATGATGAGAATAGAGCGTATAAAATAACCACAGAGCTTCCTGTCTGTAAGCTTCTCAGCACATGTCAAAATAGAAGTGAGAGATATCAGTATTTCTGTAATGTGTCTGAAAGCTCATCAGGAATTTTTTGAAGACTGGCAGAGGCTTTTCTGCAATTTTTGAGCCTTTTCTGAGCATCTGAGACTTGGGGGGGGTAAAAGAAAGGACAGGTTTGCCGTGAGCACCGGTCACCTGAGCACTTCTGCTGCGATGAGCAGTGGCCACGCTTTGAAATTTGCCATTTCCTATTATTGCCAAGGGGATGGAGGCTTGATATGGGGTAACCTGATACAGCCTGTTGTTGCAGGGAAGGATGGGACCTCATGTCCTGATGCCATGTTTCCTGTCTGTAACCACTGTGAGAGGCCTGATGCCGTCACAACAGGGAGAGCTGCATAGTTACTGGCAGTCCCAGCCAGCACTTGCACAGCACTTTAGGAATTGAGTTGCGTGGCCAAAAGACTTAGTAAGAGGGAGGATAGTGGCACTGGAGGGGTAAGGAAAGAGTCTTAGGGTCTGGCAGGAGTTGCCTGGAGGGAACAAGGCTTTCGAGAGTTACAATTATGTTGATCATTTGGCATTGAAGGATGTCTGCAGAATCTGCTGGACCTATTTTGTGGAAAAAAGAAGCTTGCAATTGCTGCCCCAGGCTCTGTTATTTCAGCAGCTCATCTCTGCTGGTGCTTCAGGAGGCTTCAGAGGAAACCTGCAGTGGGAACCTGGGAATAAGCTACCCAAAGGCAAAATTTCTCTCTCACAATGCTCTCGTTTGGGTAGTACTTAGAAATGGGTGGGTTCTGATGGTTTCTCCAGCTCAGAAATAGAGCTCTTAACTGTGGGTGATGTGGGGGGATGTGAACGTGTGGTGCTTACAACCAGGTAATCTCTTGGTAGCTGTATAAAAAGCTGGGTGATTGTAAACCAGTTTTAAATTTTCATGCAATCAAATGGCTTGCTGCAGGGAAAGGGCAATTGCCCCAACTGCTTTGCTTGATCCTTGTTATCACTTGCTGTTTGGCATGGGGAGTGTTGGAGCTGTCAGAAGTAGTTGCTTTGCAAATCCTGTTTGCAAATCTAATGCCAGGTAGAGATTGGAAAGAGAACATGCCTGTAGTGATTCCTGGGGAAGGAGGCTGAGGATGTTGGGGTTTTTGGCTTTCTTTTTAAATACTACTAAAGCTAAGAAGGGTTTTCTGGAAATCAGAAATGAGATCATTAGTTCAGGTATTAATGCCAAGCTTGGAACTCTCACAGTGGTCTTTTTTCCAGCCAAAGTTTCAATAGGCTTATGGTAAGCAATTTTTTATTTACTTTTTGTTTAGCAAAAGTAACGTGAAATGGTATTAAATTGTTACCTCTTAAAAATGAAAAGGTAAAAAGAATTCATCTGAAAAAGAAGTTACAGGAAGCTATGCATACAGTAAAATAAAGCAAATATAGCTTTCTGATAGTTTATAATAGTATCATAAAGATCTAGAAATCCTGCAGGAATGAAATGTTTATAGCAACTTGAAGCACGTCAAGTTAAAGTGGCACAGCTATTCAGAGTCTCATATTTGAAATGTTGGTATGAATCCATAGGGAATTTGAATAAACTGTTAAATAAAGATTTCCCCCATTCTGTGCATTTGGCAGCTGCTGTATTAAAGATGTGATGCCTGATTTTTCTCTTAATGCTCCTAAAACTGTGTGTTTCAAAATAGGGAGTAATTCTCTCAAAAAGGGGTATCACAGTTAACAAAATGGAAAAATCAAAAAAAAAAATCAGGAACTGGTGAGTTCATGGAAAATCTGTGCTGTATTTTGTAGCTTGGTAAGAATATGGCATAAGTATGCAATGGAACAATTAGTGATTTATGCAGTGGGATCACTGGACATGTGTACGTACAAATGGGGCGTGGTGACAACAACCTGAATAAGAAGTTTAAAAGTACGTTTCACAGAAATGAATAGCTACTTAATTAAGATGCCCTAACATTTATCTTTCCAATGTAGAACATTTTAGTATTTTGAAATTGTTCTCCCATGTTAACTTTGATCCATCATCTTGCACTACAATTTATTTATGTATATGTGTTTATTAGCTCTGAGTGATAGATGGGCTTTACATGGACTTTAATCCTTCACTCTAAAAAAAATAAAAGCCCAAAACAAACAAACAAAACCCCAACCCAAACAAAACAAAAAAAACTCAGCAAACTTTTTTCAGCTTCATCTTTACTTTAGTTCACATGTGACACTCAGTGCTGTTATCTTTTTTAAAACTAGGAACGACAGCGGCTCGAGACAATCCTCAATCTGTGTGCAGAATACTCTAAATCCGATGGCAACCCTGCTGCAGCTACCACAGTTGCTGATGTTCAAAAAATTAACAAAGAACTTGAAAAACTTCAGCTCTCCGATGAGGATTCGGTGTTCGAAGACTCCCAGATGAATCTGGAAACGAGGTTCAGGGGCCACTTGAAATCATCTGCAAGTGATTCAGATTTCTCAGAGCTGAGCAGCCACAGCCGTGGCACTGCTGCTTACCTTCCCTCCCGAGGACTGAGAGCTGATGAGCACTTCAGTGAAGGTGGGAAGCCTCCACCTTTTCCTGCTCCCAGCTTCCTCAAGGATGCCCCTGAGTCGTCCTACCTAAGCATCACGCCAAAGGTAACGCTCTGGAGCAGCTGAAAGTATAAACAAGACTTTGATGTTTGAAGTCCTCCTCTAGGTTGTCCTGGCAGGGACTATGACTAGGCTGGCTTAGGTATGAGAATTAATCTCAGAACTCATACAGTTTTATAAGCCAGCAAATGTAGAAAATACAGCCAGCAAAATGTAGCAGCCAGCACGTGATTATTTCGTATTTTGTGGAATATAATGTTGATGGAATTTGGAGTTTTTTTCAGAGGTACGTACATTGTAGGAGGAGTTTTAAGATTTTCAGAGAGGGAAGGATTTGCTTGAACAATTCTAGCTACTTGAATTTGGGAGCTCTGCTTATTATCCTGAGCTGGAGGAGGGAAGGGAAGCTCTGCTGTTTTCTTCCCACCTGAGGCTCCTGTTTTCTCTAAGAGGAGTATGTTTTCTCATTGTCAAATCAGAACAGTCACATGGAAGGTTGTTGGTGTGAGCTGAATTTACTGTCCTGTCTCTTTTCCCAGGGCTGGCCTTCAGCCACTTGTTGGATCAGCTCTTGTCTCTCGGGGCACATGGCAGCAGCCAGCCTCCTGCCCCTCTAGCCCAGCTCCTGCATTTAATAAAGTGCACCTTCTTTCCTGTGCACTTCACACTACTGTTTCATTACTGAAGAGAAGTATATGCTAATGGCATTGCTAACTATTTGCTTCCTAGAGCAGCGGCAGTGTCAGCAAATCCCGGGGACAGGCAGCGTGTTAAATAACTGTATTCAAGACTTAGAATCAAGAGCATAATAAGACCAAGCAAAGCCATAAAAGCATGTTTCTGCTTGACAAATTCACACCTTTAAAATACTTTGTTTCTCTTCTCTTTGCTGTTATTTACACACTGTATGATCTTCAGCATGGTTACATGCCTAACATGAATTGTGTTTAACCCCTGCTTAACTCACAACTTAATAGAAGTGTGTGTGTGTGTGTGTGTGTGTGTGTGTAGAAGAAAGAGGTGCAATAGAAAAACATTTTCTCTTCTAAAAGGTTATCTCTCTGGAAATGTGTCTGCCAAGTCTTCTGGCGTGAAATTGTGTTGAACAGAAATGTGCTATTATGACTTTATTTGTCTTTCCATGTTGAAAAGGTAGTAGGACATTTTGCTTACAAGTTGCTGTGCTCTTGCATTTCTTTCCTATTTATTGCTTTCTTCGTGCAAGTCAGAGATCCTATTTTAAATCCTTATTAGGAAGTTGAAATCAAAGATGTTTTGTCAGCATTATCCAAACAGAAGATCAGACAAAAAGAGGCTTTCCTGATAGGATTACTATTGCTAAATCAAGGAATACCATTCATTTATTCATTGTAAAGGGTGTTCTGCTGAGCTCTGAGAAAAGCAGTAGCAAGCAACAACTGCATTAATGAAACACAGCTCCTTGTTTTAAAATACCGAGCTCAGATTTGTTCAGGCTAAAATGCCTGCTCTCAGAATAGCCATTCAGTAGCTGAGCTGAGCCTCTTTTGAGTAAGGTTGTGCGGTCCAGTGGTTACTGTGAAGCCCCACATGCAGCCCACTTCTAGTTCTGACTGGGGACAATGAGTGAGCAGCCTCACTGGAGTAATTGGATCACAAACCCCTAGGGTCAGGTGAACATGAAGAACGCATTTAAAACTCAATACCGTTCGATGTAGCGTTTGCTGCTGTAAGATCACAGGTATTTTCTTCACAACATTGTTTCACTCTTGGCACAGTTATCTAGTAAGTAAATGGCAATGAAAAGAAGAACATTACTACTTCCTGAGTGCTATCTGGGGAGACAGAACCAACTTTTGTCCTTTTTTTTTACATGACCTGCCCATCTTAATGGCTGGTTAGGAAATGTCTTCCTGGCTTCTGTTTTATGAGCAGCTGAAATGTACATAAAAAGCATCTTCATCCATCTGTGTTATTTTTATAAGGGAAAAATTGAATTTTTACAACCTAAATAGCACAGCATGTAAAGTATTTTCAAAGGTTAAGTTTTAGTAATTCCTTTAGAATGCATAGTATTTACTGTTAAGTATAGTATTTAATTCCAACGCCTGGAAGTAAAGTATCATGTTTGTTTCTCTTGTAAACATTCTAAATATAGAAACAGCAATACAGTAGATGGGAAATATGTAATGGCTTTAAAAGCAGCGGTACTGTTCTTGTCTAAGGTGAAAACTATACAAAAGGGAGAAGAAAAGACAGAGTGTTTAACTCTTTTTCGAATGAACCTGTTGTGATGTGCAACTGCAGATACCAGAATGCACCAGTGATGAGCAGAGAAGGCAGGAGCTCGGTCGACTGGAGGAGGAGCGCATAGTAATACTAAACAACTTGGAAGAACTTGAGCAGAAGATCAAAGACTTGAATGACCAGATGGATGAATCCTCAAGGGAGGTATGAAATATGTTTTGGTTTTAAATGTCTTGGTTGTTATGTGTGTGTACATAGCACAAGTCTGATGGGTTCAGCAAGTATATAGTGAACTCGTGGGTATATGAAGCCTTCATATTCTGTACTTTTTACCAGGTTTAGGCACAGAATAACAGACCTGGTGGTTTCCTATGATGAAGGTTATTTTTCCCCAGCTTGGAGATGGTATGATGCTCAGGTTAGCCTTTCCCAGCTGTAACCATTACACTCCAAAGTGGAATTGGAACAATGTTGCTTGTTTAATGGTCACTGAACTGATCCAAATACCTTGTGTCACTTAGGAGTTTTATGGTGGTATCGCCTGTGACTGTTTAAAGAGAAAGGAAGTGAGACAACTTCCTTTCAAACCTCCTTGGCTTTACGGTGGCAAGGGTGTGTTGGCACCGCCTTGCCTTCTGGAATCTCTCAGTTGCAAACTAAGCTGGCCAGGCATTTGGGTTTTGCTTGCTCCACTTATTAGTGACAGGAAAGAAACAGCTGTTCCAGAAGAGTTTCCTACTGAGCCTGGGCACAGAGACAGTACAGTATCATAGCAGGAGGAAGCACAGGGAAGAGATAGAAAAGAAGTAGTTTGGACAAAAGGGATCTTCAAGTTAAAGTTGGTTTAGACTTCATTTTGCAGTATTTTGTGTTGCAATTTTACTTCTTCTGAGATTTGTGATCTCTTTTTAGCTTTTGTGGCAGTAAGACCTTTTTTTCCCCCCTCCCCTCTTTCTAAAATACTTGTCTCTTGTCACCAACTCACTCCCCTTCCCCCAGAAAATAATGTGTATCAAGATTTCTTCTAAATCTGGACTGCTTCTGAAAGATGTTTTGTATTCCTAGTTGGATATGGAATGTGCCCTTTTGGATGGGGAACAGAAATCTGAAACAACAGAGCTGCTGAAAGAGAAGGAAATATTGGATCATCTAAACAGAAAAATAGCTGAACTGGAGAGAAATGTTATTGGTGAAAAGACAAAGGTAATTCAGTTATCTTTACCTGTGTGCTCTGTTCCCCTTGATATTCAAAATATATTTATATGCTTAACATTGATGGAAGTTATTTGATGAAGTACTGTCTATAAGTAAATTTACTTGATAAATATGGAAGGGAAAAGAAGTTGCTTCACCATCATTTCCCTTTAACAGTAAAGTGTTCCACGGTATGCTTGACAAGCAAAATATAGTATGCTCAAGTAAAAAGACCTGATCTACTGTGAAGAAAATTTTATTAATAAAAAACCCATATAGGGCTTGTGTTTGGGTTATCTGTTGCTTAAAAGAACAGTAGTAATTGAGCTGTTCCACTGCCTTCCATTGTAGGTTATGTAATTTTTAGAACAAAAAAAAAAAAAGAAAAATAATCTTTTCTCAGCAAAGAAACAGAATGAAAGAAGGCTGCAAGTTTTTTCTATTAGTGTATGGAATGATATATAAGACATCTGTCAAGTAGGTAATTTTAAAGCAATTATGTTTTTTTTTTCTTATTTTGTTTACTGACTGACAATTTTAGAACTATAGAATATTCTCTTTGTGATTAAGTCCCAGGAATTAATTAGTTTTCCTATACAGTCAGATTCTTACTTGCTCTCAACTACATACCAAATACATATAAACATATTTTTCCAGAATAGGATAGTACTATAATAAGATTTTAAGTGCAGAAATGACAAGGGCCTGCAAGTTGAAGTTGTCCCCCTCAAGCCATGGGGTGCCAGTTCTCTCCACCAGGCTCTTCACTCGCCTCTCCAGGCATGCAGTTCCCTTCTCCACAGGGGATGTGCCGTGGCCAATAATACCTCAAGGTCAGGATTTTTTTCCAGGGATTTCAGCCAGTGTGGTTTCCTTTTTAAATTTCATCCTCTACCTCATAATTTAGACCTGTCACTTGTGGGAATGCTCTAGCTAGTATCTCCTCTTTTTTTTTTAAGCTTTCCAGAAATATTTGGAAGGCTTCTGCATTATTTTCTTTTGCTTAGACAAGCTGCACGTTTTTAGCACTTTTGCAGTTCCCATTTAATTCATGCCTTCCAGCTTGCATTATTTTATTGGGCACTTTTTGTCTTTGATTTCTGCTTGTCCTGTCATGAGCCTGACTGCTATTTCATGGCTGTGCTCGTCAAGCCTGTGTCTGAGGAGGAGAATGGTGCTCCCGCTTCCCCACTCTGTAGAAAGACAATGCAGTTGAAGCTTGAACTTCCCTGAACTTCCCTGCTTGCACTTTTCCTTGGTTTTGTATACTCCTCACAGATCCTTCAGCTTTCAGTGTTGCCTGTGGTCATGTTTTAAATTGCCTAAGGGATGTGTTTCATACTTGCTTTTTAGGACAAAGATGAGTTTAAAGCGGCTATCAGCAGATAGGGTCATGCAAACAGATACCCTCCAAAGGGATGCTGCTATAAATTTTGATTGGTAAGGGGTAATAAATAGCATATCCAGAAATTCAAGAGCTCTTTTGCCTTTCATATTGGCTCCCTAGTAGCCTCAAAATTCAATTAAACTAATGGAAATTACTGTAAAATCTATAGGTCATTTAAGTTTCCCTGCAGTCCTATGATGGAATATTAGTGGGTAGCAGTCAGAAAATAAAAATGCCAGGTCTAGTTTAAATTTTCGGTTGAACTGAAACATGGAAAGCAGCCTAGAAAAAGCATGTTGTTATTTAAAGGCAAGTTCACTCAGAACATTTGTTTTCAGTATAAAATATGGCACTAGTCAGATCAGTTAGAAAATATTAGTTGTTGTTTCTTTTGTATTCTAAACAAACAGACCAAAAAAAAAATCCCCCAGCTGTGAATGTGTCCTCTAAACTTAAAGCCATGGCTCTGTTAATACTGAAACCTTCTTTGTAGGAATAAATTCACAATTGGGGTTTCGTTGTTGTTGTTGTTGTTGTTTTTTTGGAAGCTGTCTGAAAGCATTGCATAAAAGTGAAAGTTTAAAATAGAAATGGGAGATGAGTCTCTGTGAACAAGCAAAATACAAGTGACAGCTGAAGTGTTCTGGAGAAAGTGGTGTCAGCCAGCAAAACAGATGGCACTGATCATGTCAACAAATAAAAGTTTGGGCTGGCTTGAAACAGCAGCCTTTTTTAAAGCTTGATTTGTGTGTCTGCATTAAGGTTGCAGCCCTGCACATCAGCTGCAAGACAGGCAGCATGTTGGCTCTGTAGTAGTACAGGATCAATCCTTCAGCCCCAGCAAAGGGGCTCAGGCGGAGGCAATAGCTGGTCCTTTTTGCTGAAATAATTTGAAACTTAGGATTTCTTTGACAGAATTAAGGCTCAGGTTTTGGCCAGGAGTTGCCGCTCTGCTGATGGTACTTGTTGTGTTGTTTCTTGCAAGAACAAGTGTCCCAGTGTCGACAGGGTGGTCGTAATTTCTCTTAGTTGCCCGAATATTTCACCCCTACTGAGACTTGGGGTGTTAGTTTTGGTGGGGCTTCAAGGCAGGAAGCTGTTGGGATCCCATATCTCAAACAGTAGTTACGTTTCTCTTAGGGTAAGAGAGTGATACCCGAACACACCACATGGTGTTGATTGTCTGGAGGGGAGAGGGAAGGTCCGTTTCACTTGCCAAACGATGGTGGGACATTAGTGCTGTACATGATGGCACTTGTCCCTGAAGAGACTTGAGCATTTCACAGAACTTACCACTGATCTGGGCACCTGTTTGACAGGAAATCCCTGCCTGGCCATGTCTTGTCCTTACCCATGCACAAGTTCTTGAAGAACTTGTGAAATTCTTAAAAAGAGAGATCATAAACTACAACCTAATTATTGGGCCATAGAATGTACTCGAAATGGACTGTAGGTGGAAGCTCTTCTCCTACCTTCTACCTGATTATTAGATTTTTTCTTTTAATGCCCCGTGCACAATTCATTTAGGTTAGGACACAAAGTTTTGCCAACTTTTGCAGAATTTTAAAGCCACAGTTTCCAGTCCTTGCGAGGCAAAAGAATTGACTGCAAAACATACTTGAAGGCAGGGGCATTGTGAGTTCAGCTTTGGGCTGTGTCAGCGTGCTCTTTGCTGTGGTACAATATCTCTGTCCCAGCACCTCACATGTAAATCAGGAATGTGTTTTGTGAGCAGGTTTGTGTGTTATAGGTTAAGGTGCATCCTGATCTCATTTGAGTCCTGTGCTCAACCCTACTGAACACGTGGCAGGACTAATGGTGAGGAAGAATGAATGAATTGGTGGGGAAGATAGTGGGGCATGCTGAGGATGAGTTGGGAGCATTTTCCTTGCCTTCATAAATATGCCACCACACATACTGTAAAGAGCAAAGCAATTAGTGTGGATTTACTTAGGCTTTAGAAATTAGAGCTATGAGTGGTTGCTGTTCTGAAAAGATGACAGACCCTTTTAGCACCATTGCAGGACTTGGTGTAGCTCTGGTTGTGGTGCCTCTCTGCCAGGTGTAAGTGCTGTCAGGACTCAGTTGTCGTGGCTGGGGTAGCTACTTCCAGAGCTGTTTGGCATGTTCTGTGCTTTCAGCTGTGCTGGAAATCATGCCTCGGGTATGGAGGAAGGTAGCACTTTGCCTCCATGGCTGTGCTTCTAGAGCACAATTTAGAGTCTTTCATTCTTTTTTTTTCTTTTTTTTTTTTTAAACTACCTTGCACTACTTGGTTTTGTACTTGGTTTTGTCTACAGAAAAAGGTGGCCAGCTACATCACAGAATCACAGAAAATACTGAGTTGGAGGGGATCCACAAGCATCATCAAGTCCAAGTCTTAGCCCTGCACAAGGCATCCCCAAGAGTTACACTGTGTGCCTGAGAATATTGTCCCAAAGCCTCTCGAACTCTGTCAGGCTTGGTGCTGTGACCACTTCCCTGAGGAGCCAGCTCCAGTGCCCAGTATGGCCATATGGGAATATCAGCATTTAAGCTATTAATCACAAGGTCCAATTACGTGGGGACAGCCCTGATGAGTCACTAGGAACAAAATTTGACGGCTACAGCTTGAAGTTCTGTAGGAAAGATCTGTGCTACAGATATTGACAAAATTATGTTAAGCACAGCCTGCTGTGGAAAGAGCTAAGCTCAGGAATAAACAAGCAGGTGAACCAAGCTCCCTCTTCCCTGCCATCCAGGCCCAGCTCCCTGTAATCACCGCAGAGGTCACTCGTGCTGCTGTACTGTTGGTGGGCAATAATGATGCTATTGTTTGCACTGGAACACCACCTCAGGTCCACGGTGGTATTTACATTTACAACTTCCTCCTGATGAATCTTTGCTCATGAGATTTACTTCAGGATTGACATTTGTCTATAAGGGAGCTGGAAGAAAATTGTACTTGCCTGCTTGGATGTTACTCAGTTCTGCAACATATTTTCTTTTCATGCAGTGCTTCCTTAATCTGTGCCATTTTAAAACATGCAGTCCAGCATATATGGAGAAGGATGCTTAATGATTTCCCATGCCTGATGTGTCCAAGTTAAAGCATGAGGCTGAAAGTAATAATATAACCAGGGAAAGAAATAATAGATCAGTGAGCATGAATAAACAGGAATAACTGAACATTAGTAAAGAATTCAACAGAAGTGCTGTGGGAGCTAATCATAGCTAAATTGGAGTTTTGGCAGAGAGTTTCAAAACAATTATTTATGCAGAGGTTGAGATGTTTTATAGAGAGGGACATTATTTCTTTTCTTCTGGAGGACCTTTGCCTTATGTCATGGTGGCAACATGTACTTTGGAACTCTGATCAACCTGCGTTTCCTGTCCCTCTTCAAGGGCAGAAGTCACAAGCAGCTGGCAGCAGATAATGCACCTTTTTTAGGAATACATTTAATTTTGTCCACATGCTTTTGTGGAAATATTTTTCAGTCATGAACAGAATATCCCAAACATGCCAAAACATTTAAAGCTCAGCCTCTTTGCTGGATTAATACTGTAAAGGCTTTCAAGAATCAAGTCAAGGAAAGAGCATCTGTCTGATGAGCCACCAGCAATCAAAGTTAAATTTCCTGGTGGTCTCTCCTCAGTCCTTTCTCTTCTGGATGCAGAATTCCTGTTGCTTTTATCCTGATGAATCTGACAAAATTGTCTTATAGCATAGCCTTTTAAATATTTCCTGGTCAGATTCCAGTTCAGCAAAATATAAGCAAGTGTTTCAAGTGGATGAGTTATCGTGTCCATACCACTGTCTACTTCCTTTTTTCTTCTGGTTTGGATGATTATTTCCTCTTCTACACTCATGAAGAAACAGTGGACTAGAATCAGGGATTTTCTTTTGCCTCGCCATCTGTTCACTAGGATAAGACATTGCAATGGTCAGAGAATGAGCATAGAAATTGAAAAAACCATGAGTTGTCTTGGGAGCAAATTAATGTGTGCACCTATTGTGATTTTTTTTTTTTAACTTAGAGCATAGAGATTGCTTACTTTGATTTAAAATGCTTTTTAACAGTAGCCTTATGCATGCACCTGAAACAAAACTATTGAGATCTCTTGTATAGATGCCATCACTGAATACAGTCAGTTATATAATAAATTAGTTACCACTCATACAGAAGAAAGAACTACTGTGAAATACATTCTTCTGTCTTATTGTGCTCCTCTTCATATGCCTGGCATACTTTTTCTTCTTAATGGCTTCTGTCATGAACCCCATAAGGATTTAATGACAAATTAATTAAATTGTTACAAGTTTTATGCTTCTGTCCTGAAAGAGATCAAGAATACAAGAAAGAGTAGTATGAAAATATCAAAGATGAGCATGTACAGTTTGCACAGACAACTCTCTTTTATTTCAACAGTATTTGGTTTTTATCAGTTGTATGTGGTCTGACTTGTATGAGCCATAGTATTGTAAATTCTTTTAATTACCCAGAGTGCTGGATGAGTTGGTAGACCTCAGGTTTAGCCCTTTTCCCAAATGTACCACTTGCCCCCTTCAATGGATAACCACTGAAGAGCAGATTACTTTTTTTTTTTTTAATCTTTGTATCTTCTGTCTTTGCCTGCTTTTTTGTTAGGGAGTAGACTATCTTCTGACAAATTCATGGCAAGGGTTAGGCCAATTTCATTAGGGAGTTGTTCAAGTTAAATTTCCTTGCTTTCCCACCTTTTCTCCATTATTAATGAATAAATAAACCCTGTAGCAAAACAGCACTTCCAAGCAGAAAGGGGTAATTTCTGTACTCTCCTCTTCCTCTTCAATTTCTAGCTTTTGCAGTAGGTCATTTTGGAGGACGAGAGGGGTGTTCTTTTGCAGTGTAAAGAAAAAGGTTTGGCTAGAGGTGAAAGCATGAAGATGAGATGGAGCTGCTTTTCAAAGAGCTGCGTGTGCTTCTCCTTGTTTCTCAGAAACCTGGGAGAGCTGCGAGGCTGGTTCTGTACTGAGAGACAGGGTGCATGTCTGAGGCTTAGTGTGGATTAGGAGATGATACTGTTTTAAAACATCATGATTTTTAAGTGGGTTGGACTGAGAAAGATTGTGGAGTTCTTCAGACTGCAGCATTGAAAGTTAAGGGCCCATTAGATGGAAATACACTCAGGTTTTTGGTTAGGGTTTTTTTGGGGCGGTCTTTTTGCTTGCTTGTTTTTTTTCTTCCACTTGTCTTGTAGGTTTATTTGCTGTTTCTGTCTGAAAATAACACATATCTTAATTTTTGGGAGTTTTTTTGTTCATATGTTTTTTGGTGGAGTGATTTGGAAGGTTTCAGAGTGAGCCAAATTCACCTCGCCATAATCCATTTCACAGTGACCTTGTAAAATTGATAGGGTTCTTATTTGGGGGGGCCAGCCGTGTTCCAGTTTTTATCTGGGTATTTGAGGAGCTTTCTCTATTTCATCAACTCTACTCTCATTTTTGCAGTTTCTACCAGTTTATGCAGGAAGGTTGGTTCAGAGGGCACATGTACATGCAGCCACATTTTGCTTTACAGTTTTTTGCCGGCTGCCTGCAGTAGCAGATTGTGATGAATGACAAACTGAAAAGCAGAAGTTCTCTGCTGAAAGGGTGTGGGGATCTACTGGCGCTTTAAGTAGCAGCACTGATCAGTCTTAGTGCATCTTTTACCATGGGAGACAACACTGAAGCAATTTGTGTCACTTTTTTTCTGTTGTTCCCATTAATCTAGGGCTATGATTGTCTATGTCCTCATCATCTGTGAGATGTGTTGTGTATGTAGTCTTTTTTTTTCTTTGCCCTCAAATCAGTTCTGCCAGATCTAAAGATTGATTTCCTTTTGTGACCCATGTTGATCAGTTATGGTCTGTGTTCATACCACATGTGCTCTGCTGACATCACATGTCTGTGCTCTTGGGGGACAGTGTCACATGTCAATTCTTTCTACTGCTATCCTTCATAGTTTTCAGAAATCTTCTAAAAGTGATCCAAGCTGTGCCCCAGTATCATCAAACCCCAAATCCATCCTGCTCTGTGTCCTGGCTGACCCCAAGTTCATTTAACATGCACCTAGAGGCAGACAATAAGGCAAATTGGGCAGTAGGCTGAGACCAGATGATGTACTTCTTTTCCCTGGAAACAGAGTGTTAAAATTTCAGCCAGCCTGTAGCCCACTGGGGCTGGGAAGTGGTTTTCTGCAGAGAAATACTTCAACAAGTACAAGCTCCTGCAGTTAAATGAGGATGAGCAGTGGGAGCACACGGGTTCTGCTCACAGCTCTGCCTCAGCTGCACCTTGCACTTGGCTTGCAAACTTACAAATCTTTTCTCTTCTAGAA
Organism: Dendrocincla tyrannina; assembly: GCA_035047865.1. Lineage (NCBI taxonomy): Eukaryota > Metazoa > Chordata > Aves > Passeriformes > Dendrocolaptidae > Dendrocincla > Dendrocincla tyrannina. Next base: position 20,667,848 of record JAWWMP010000001.1, read on the forward strand.
GAACGTGCTTTGATTCATTTCTAGAAAATACTGTATGGAAAAAAATTACTGTTATTCATTGATTGATCAGATTAGTTTTTGTGAATTCAGGGGACTTTGCCAATGCGCAGCCGGAGACGTCAGCAAGCTCAACTCCACAGCTGCAAAACTTATAATGCCTCTCATTGCTGAAAGTGATACTTCCTGTCAAGACTGCACATTTTGAAGGGAGTCAGTTTGGTGGGATGTTAGCACTTCCTACCCTATAAATAGACCAGATGAGTATCACTTTCAGTCTCAAAGGAATCCATTTTTAATTTCTTGAGGGATGTAACAGTATCTCCAGCAGGATTCTCAGGCGGTTTTATACTTGCTGAGGATGTCTCCGCACAGTCAAGGTTTGACTTGTTAATGAATGAGCACACTTGTTGCAGAGCATAGACATTTAGAGAGCCATTAATGACTCCAGGGGCACAATATTGCAGCCAAGGTCAGAGCAGCCCTTGCTGCTTTGGATGGTGAGGTGGGCAGGAAAAGAAAGTGTGAAATAATGTGGCAGACCGTAGGTTGCATGTTAAATGGACAACAGGGTTTGTGAGGAGAGGAATACCAGTTTATTCATAGATTTCCTTCCATGTTGGAAGTAGGGGTGATTCAGCAAATGAGGCTTCTTGGGGACAGAGGTCTAGAGTTGACCTCTCAGGAGTTGTGTGCTTCTCCCTCATTATACAGCTTGCACATGCTATATCTTCTATATTTGTGATCCCTGCTGCTGCTGTCGTAAGACAAAAGCTAGTACAGGAAGTCCAGGTAATAGAATATTCTGGCTCAGTTGCTCGTTTTCATAAGCTTAAAAAAAAACATTTGTACTCAGCCTTTTGTTCATCTGCTTGTATGAACTGAGAAGCTGCATATGCAAGTGAACATAATGGGGCTGGGAGTCTGCTTGACATTGGACTTGAATAAAAATGCTTCCTGCTGTTGTTTTTAAATAGTGGAAAAATTAAATCCCAACCCCGGATCCCACTCAAATTTAGAGATAAAATCATAAAGACAGCTAATAGATGTTCCCATGCCTCTGCCATGCATAAGGGTTTGAGAACTTTATCAGGCATAGCACAGAGTAGGTCTGAAATGGCAAGTGCATTATAGTAAAAGCTGTTCCTTCTCTGTGGCATGTTCCGTAAAAGTGACGCAGTGTGTCTGTTCATACGGCACCTGTTGCACCACACATTTGATTTTAAAATTAAATATTAGTTGGGGCTGGAAAGAAGAGACATGAATAGATGCTGTGACAGAATTCAGTTGTTCTTGGAGGAGCCAGAAGATGCTGAAATTTTGGGGCTGATACTGTCAGTTTTTGAGTTTTAAGAAGAGTTAGAGACCGACTGAAAGGCAATGCATTACTACAGAACAAGATGTAGAAACTTGTGAGAACTGTACCAGTGTTACTCTAGAAGGTAGCAGAGAGCCACGCTTCAGGGATTTAGTTGATTATTTATGCCTGGCATATCAGGCATATTGGTTTTTTCCAGTTATTAATTGTTCCATTAAAGAAAATGCATCTGCTGTGTTGGCCAGTGTAGGTGCAAGTGAAAGGCACTGAAAAACTTCTCTGCACTTGATATATTGTTTCCCAAACTTTGGTCCATAGATAAATAATAGATAGTCTGCAGGGTGGTTAAGTGATCTGCAGCCAGTCTTCAGAGCAGCATTGCCCAGTAAATCACGTCGTCTTTGATTACAAAGATTAAAAGGCCACAGGCTTTGGAGGGTGAGAAGTACTGCTGCTTGAGTCGAATGACAGGAAAGCTGAACTAGTTGGAGGGGACCAGGGAGGCAAAGCTGTCACCTTTGATCCCCATGAATGAGTTACAGTTCCTGTCTCCTGGAGCAAATTTGCTGGATCAGTTGGTGTTTCTGCTGCAACAGAACTTCCTGGCCCGTAGTTCTTTCTTTATAAAGCTCTGTCTCACTCTGGTTTTTCACTGCTTGCTAAATGTCCTGATCTGTCCAGAGCCACACAGGCGGGTAATTCATTCTCCTGGGGAGATTCATTTCTCCCTCACTGCCAGACTACAGTCATTTTCCATTCATTTTGCTGTCTAAAAGCTACTCTTTCTCTCCGCTTCAACAGTTACCTCACTAACATGGCCACCATTTATTTTTTTTTTCATTAGGTGAGACAAGTGTTTGGGCAGTGGGCTTTAAACCATCCTCCAGGCACGGGTACAAAACACAGTGACAAGGGAGAGAATTAATCACCCCACTAAAATGATGAGTGTTTTATTTTGATCATTCTGCATCCCACCGTCGCATTTCAACTAACAAGAGGTTTCTGTCTTTGACCATCGTGCTTCAACTGTTTGTTAAGGTTTTGCCACGCACTGTCATAATCACTAACAACTGCTTGGGTTTGAAGGTAATTGTGTTTATTTTCTGGTTCATGCTTCAGGAAAAATTAAAACTTGATGCTGAGAGGGAAAAACTAGAGAGGCTTCAGGAGCTTTACTCCGAGCAGAAGACACAGCTTGATAATTGCCCTGAGTCCATGAGGGAACAGTTACAGCAGCAGCTGAAGAGGGTCAGTAGCAAGTTTCAAGATTGCACTAACTTTTTTGTTTTCTTGACTTTTAATTTTTTCTTTTTTTTTTGTTTTTTTTTAGTTAAGTGTAACATACCTTCAAATATCCAGTGAACTGAACATATTTGCAACTTAGAATTTTTAATAGTGACAAGGGTTATTTTTTGGGTGGAATGGTCGTAATAGATGATATGCATGCTGGCAAACAAGTAGAATGCAAATGGGTGGATTAGAAGTCATTTTGTGTTGAATGTTTTGAAAGCTTTGGGCTACTTGCCCGTAGTTAGCCCTTTAGGCGTGCTGAGTGATGTGGAAGCTGTTGAGATGTTTAGATGAATGGTGAAGCATCATTCTTTACCTGTGTGAGCAAAGGCAGTAAAATGTCTCTCAGAGAAGCCCTGGGGAACTTCTTTTTTTCAATATATAACGTAGGTGTTAGCCTGAACTGTATTTGAAAAATTAATTTTGAAGATTTTACCACTTATTAAAATAGCTTTATTTTGTCCTACATTTTCAACAGTTGCATTTTGGTATAAATAAACTTTTCATAATGTCTAATTGCAACTTGATTTTAGTTTATATTATTTGTAATCAAAAAAAGCTACAATATTGTCTAGGCAGGCACCGTTAGTTTCTGTGGAAAAATCTTAGTATTCATTAACAGGAAATGGGTTATACAGCACAGATAGTTAGCTTTAGTGGTGGTGGGGAAACAATTTTCAAAGCATCAATATGGCAAGCTCAAGAGGCCATATGACAGTCAGTTCTTTCTTGCTGTCTTGAGTGTTTGTATGAGGAATAAGGGTTGTAACAGCAGTGATTGAAAAGAAGGCTTTTCTTCTAAACAAGAAATATTCTTTAGATGTTGTTTTATTTGCAGAAATTTATTTTTTTTTTTTGTCTGAGAGTAAAAAGTGAAAAAGTCCAGCTTTGGAAATAACAGTGTTAAATTCTCAGTACAGAAGAAGTTTGCTAGTTTTGAGACACTTAAAGATTTTTGTTACCTTTAAAAAAAGAAAAGGCAGTATTATGTAATGTCTCATACATATTAAAAGGAATGGAAGCCTTTCTTCCACAGTCACATGAAGTATTACTTCATGAGAAGCTGCAGTGTTGCTGATATGGGAGGGCAGTAAATCCTTTCTCACTATTGACTATCAAGAGGCTTCCAGAAATCTGTTTGGTTAAATTTTGTTTGTTTGTTTATTTCTCCCAACTTGTCTTAATAACAATTTTGGATTTGAAAGTGGGGCAAAACTTGAAATGTGGGGGTGTAGTTCAGTGTCCAGTTAGTCCTATTGCATATCATTCCAGGCCAGTTGTAGTGGAAATTAGCAGTGCCTGCTGTGGTGGATTACAATGAAGTTATCACTGAACTAGTGCACAACAGGTCTCAAATGGATATCAGGTGTGAAAGGAGTCATGCAATGACTCCGTGTTGTACCCAAAATAGAGAAAATATCTTCTTCCCCCAAAATAACCCCAGCGCTGGGGTTCCCAACAAAAGAAAGACATGGCCTTGTTGGAGCGAGTCCAGAGAAAGGCCACAAAGATGATCAGAGGTCGGGGCACATCTCCAGTGAAGACAGGCTGAGATCTGGGATTGTTGAGCCTGGAGAAAAGCAGGCTCTGGGGAGACCTTATAGCAGCCTCCCAGTACCTAAAGCTGGGCTACAGGAGAGCTGGAGAGGGACCTTTTACAAGGGCAGGTAGTGATAGGACAAGGGGTAATGGCTTTTAACTGAAAGAGGGCAGGTTTATATTCGATATTAGGAAGAAATTCTTTACTCAGAGGATAGTGAGGCACTGGAACAGGTAACCCAGAGATGTTGTGGATTTCCCGTCCCTGGAAGCGTTCAAGGCCAGGTTGGATGGGACTTTGAGCAGCTTAGTCTAGTGGAAGGTGTCCCTGCCCATGGCAGGGAGGTTGGAGCTAGATGATATTTACGGTTCCTTCCAACCAAGACCATTCTGTGAAATACCTGAGTCTGCAGCAGCTTACGTTGTGCTACTTTACTGTCAACAAGGAAGGTGAGGAGGAGATGAATTCCCTTATTGCTTCATCTCTGGGACTTCAGTAACTAAGTAATTTGAGCCTGGGGGAGTGGGCAGCCAATTTTACTGCAGCAGCTGGCTGCAGGGTGCATCTGGACCTTGGGTTGGGGTGGGCAACTGGCAAACTCTTGGCTTCTCTGTGTTCAAAATGTATATACACTGTCCCTGTTGGCCAGGAAGTGTATTTTAAATGCCCCTAGTTGTCTTTATGGCTATCGGTTGCCTTCTCTGAAGTCTCTTCTTCTGCCTCAGTAGCAATTAATGTGGTATATGCAATAGGCTGAATTTATTGACTTTCGTGGCCCGAGGAAAGCCCTTCTGCTTATTTTGGATGCTGAAGATGTCTAACCAGTTTGAAACAAACATTTCTGTATTGTAGGTAACTGCTTTCCTGTAATTTTTAGCCCATGCCTTTGGTTTTGATCACTATCTCTTAAAAGCGAAGGGCACATCTCTGGAGAGTAATGGGAAGATGCTGGTATTTCATGCAGTAATGTGGATTCCTCAGTTTCTGCATCTTGTGTCTCTCCCTGGTACACTGGAAGCTGTTTTGGAATGACTTTTATAGGGACTTACATGCTTATCTCAGTCACTAATCTTTGCCCTAGGTTGAAATTAGAAAAGTAGTAAGTTTGCATTCCTCTAAAATGGTATGTTATTTCCAAGGTGTAGGTTTTCTTGTGTAACAAGTTGTGTACAATGTGCTTTGGAGCACTGTAGCAGTTGGCAATGCTGAGAGTATTAAAAACACCCTTTTCTTCTGAGCTCTGGAACTTGTAAGTAGGAATTCATATTATGAATGCACAGGTGTTTCAGGAGAATGATTAGCATTCAGTTCTTGTGCTAAAAACACCGTGAGTTTTATCTCATCATCCCTAAGTGGTGTGTTCTTACTTCTTGGGTCTTTTTTGTAGCAATTGGCTTCTCTTTATCTGACAAACCTATTTGTCACTCCAGGCAAATGCATAAAAGTGGGCTGATACCTTTTCTGGAGTAATACACCTTCTAGCTCGGGTGGCTGACTAGAGTCCTTAGTTGCACAGAGAGCAATTTTCAGCTCCAGTTTGTCATCCACCATCAGCCTCTGGCTGTCCACCTTACGTGGCTGGACATCACTGCTGCAGTGCTGGCAGTGTGCTGATGGCACCTGGCCCCGTGTCTCTTCTGTCTCATCTGACTGTGTCTGTTAATGAAAGCAGTGCTGAAGAAATTCTAACTGCAGGTCAGTTTTAGTGTGATTTCCCATAACTAGTTGATTCCATGTGCAGTTTTCCAGCGTTAACTGGTATGACTCTTTCTCTCCTGTTCGGGTGGTAAGCAGTTGCTCTCCCAGCTTGGCATGTGACAATGTCACTAGATAGGTTCAGGCTTTGGTGGTGTCCCAGGTTCAGGCTTTGGTGGTGTCCCAGGTTCAGGCTTTGGTGGTGTCCCAGCTGGGCCACAACAGAGACATCTGCCCAGCCAACTTGCTTTGAACACAGCAAAACAGCTCCCTCACTCTGAAGGTGCTTCTTAGCAAAAGGCACAGGAGGAGTGATGGAGAAAGCAACAGCAAAATAATGATTAGCCCTATTTACTCTCCTATTATGACAGTAGGTCACTAAAAACATTAAGCTTCTGGTAGAACATGTTATATGAGATAGGTAAACATCATTTTAGGTTGATTTTTGTGTTTGTAAGTACCTCTACTTTGGTGTCAGTGAAAGCATGATCACTTTTTATATATTACCTTTTTTTTTCCTTAAGGATGCTGATCTTCTGGACATAGAAAGCAAACACTTTGAAGATTTGGAATTTCAGCAGCTTGAACATGAAAGCAGGTTAGATGAAGAGAAAGAAAATCTGACCCAGCAGCTCCTTCATGAAGTAGCTGAATATCAACGCAGCATTGTCAGTAGAAAGGTAAAAGCACTAACAGTCGATTAATTTGTTCTTTGTGATTGAGTATAAAGGCCATGAAATGGCTCTACAACCTGCCAGTGTGCAAGAAATAATGGAAAATATTCCTCTTTGGAAAGGTTTTTGAAGCAGAGCAAAAGCAATAGCTCAGTGACATCCCACACAGATCAAATTGACTTTTTCAAAAGGAAGTAAATCAATAACATTTCCTGCCCTGTTTGTATATTTGCATTTGAAACTCAAACCCTCTAATTTGCTACAAAAAAGTACCAAAGCATTTTTTTTCTTCTTTAAGAAAGGAGATTTGTACACTCTGGACAAACCTACAGTTATTTTAGGCTTGTTATTGATGTTGATGTTGAATGATTTTGTTAAAACAATAATACAACACCAACTTCAGTAAATACAGTAAGTTTAAAAATCATTTGTAAAAGTCCAATCTTAACCAATTAAATACCATTTTTTCAGAGATCAGAGGTTGGATCTCTAAACCAGTTCTGTTCATTGTGTGAGGCTTTTCACCATAGTATCAAATAATATGTGTAATTATTCTTTTCTCTCTTGAATAAGCTTTCTCTTTACTGCCTGAATCTTCTTTATCTCCTTCAGAGCAGTGAGCTGCCTTGTAAAAACTTGTTTTCCTACTGCCTAGTCATGCATATGAGTGAGTGAACTTTCATGAATAGGATCCTTGCTGCAGGTTTTGTGCTTTGAAAATAAAACATAAATTGTGATTTTTTGTTTGCTTTTTATATTAGGAAAAGATTTCTGCTCTCAAAAAACAAGCCAATCATATTGTCCAACAAGCACAAAGGGAACAAGATCATTTTGTAAAAGAGAAAAACAACTTAATAATGATGCTGCAAAGGGTAAGTATTTATTGTCTTTCAAACATTTTTACCATGTAATAGGAGAGCGTTTCATAGAATAAAAGAATGTAGAACACAAGGAAAGTAGCAGTTGTGCAGAAGCTAACAAGTTGATATAATGTGATAAGCAAGGGTTGTATCCATTCACCTTTTAAAAAAAAAAATCTTTTGCAATTCATCAGAAGATTTCTTGAGAGAAAATGCTAGTGGCATTTGATAATGAAAAGGGTTTGAGAGGTGCCCTCTTTCCAGAAGGCTCAACCAGAGGACTCAGCTTCACCTTGGTGCTGAAGGTAGAAGCTGTGCTCTCTACGTGGCTGCTGGAACTGTGCACAGAGAGCTCAGGTTTTTGGCTTGTAATCGCCCATATTAGGCCACAAGATGAGCTCCTTAACATCACCTGACAGCTGGTGAAATAAGAAGCTGGCGTGAACCCTTTGTGTCCATTTTATGTTTTGCTTTTAATCATGAGAAAAATCACATTTGTTTCACTGAGCAGAATCTTTTTGAAAATGTTGAAGGAACACTTACTTGGTTTGGCTGTGGTTATTTAATAAAATCTTGCACTGCTTTTTTATTCGGTATCTCCATTTTTTTGTTCAGTTCTACTCTAAATGGGTGAAGCTAAAACTCTGCAGTGCAGTTTCAGCCTTCTATCCCAGTGTGTTTCTTCATACAGTTAAGAAAATGACTCTAATTTATTTTTCACTTACAAGGCTGTTGGCATTTAACATAAAATGTCTGGTTTTAACAGGAAAAAGAAAATCTCTGTAATCTGGAAAAGAAATATTCCACACTTTCAGGAGGAAAGGGATTTCCTGTCAGTCCCAATAGTCTAAAAGAGGTAAAGAGTTTCACTGCTTTTGAGTTTACCATAAGTAACTTTTAATAACACTTCATACAAAAGCACTTAATTATTTAGTGAAGTCCTAATCATCACATCTTGCCAAAGTAATTTCATACAATTTCAATTCTTCTAAGTTATTCATGGAAGTCCAAATGCGTGAGTGAGCAAAAATAGTTTCTCTTGACATTCTTCCAGATGTGACTGGTATCACCTTAACATCTTGCTATGTAAAAATGATTGGTTTTATGTGTGTGCAGTGTGTGTGTGTATATCTAATTTTTTTCAAAATAGACAAATCTCATCAAAGTGAAAAAGAATGAGTCTGGGAATAACTCAATAACAATATATTATAACAATAAGTTGTTCAAGTACAAATACCGTTCAGTCTTATTTTTGCCCTGTAGATTTTATCATTGCATCCCCTCCCTTATTCGAAGGCTCTGCAGAGAAGCATGACAAGTGTACATTTTGTTCTTTTTGAAAAGCACTAAATTGAAGATGTCAAGCTATTGTTGTTGTAAGATACCTATTGAGCTATTTATTTATCTTCTTTTGAATAGCTAGAGTGAATGGAAATTTTTGCATTTAAAATAAACTGACAGGTATTTATGTCTGCTTCATTACCTTCTGCTTAAGAGGTCTGACTGGACTTGCTGGATCTGCTTGTATCGAAGCCCTGAACAAGGTCTACCTCATCTAGTGATGTAGGTGTCACTGTGGGCAGCTGGGCTCTTGAAGTCTAAAGCAACCAGGTGTCCTTTCAGCACCTGGAAATTGGGATCTTGCTTATTTGATCTCCAGGTTCCTGGTGTGCAGTTTCACATGCCAGTGGGGTTGAGCACTCTTCCCTACTGCAGATGCTTAGACTTTCAGTGCCCTGGGTTGTGTTCTGACCTGAGCATCTGACCTCCCACCAGGACATCTGACAAATCTAAGCTTCAATTTTTATTTTTTTTCTCTTTTAGAGATGGGTGTGTTCATTCTCTCACTAGAGAGTGAGTGCTAGCTCTGATTTTTTTTTCTTCATATCCACATAATAGCTTGTTTAATCACATATTCAAAATGCATTAAGTGAGCCTACACTCTTTAATGAAATGGATTATTCAGTGGTGTCATTCTGTTCACTGCAGTGAAGTCAGTTAGGACCTACCCCAAGGCAAGTAGGAGAAGGAACAGAATGAGTTATCTGTTTTATCCTCAGTGGTCCCATAGGCTCTGTGTTATAAAAGAAATGCCTTACTTTGTCAGATGTTGTGTTTATCTCAGTCCAGTTTAACTTTTCTCTGACTGTTGTGGCACCTTTAAAAATCAGGCGCTAAATGGCACACAGGCTAAAACAGACTGCTGACACACACAAGTTAATTTCACCGTGCAGTTGCTCCCACATCAGTCGAGGCTGTGGTCCAACATTTCCCAGGCCCTCTTCACCAAAGCACACATTTATAACTCTCTTCCATCCATTGTGACACTTCCTCCCTTCCTGCACAGCAAGAAAGTAACATGGCCTCACATAAGGTCATAAGGATGCTTATCCTAGTACTTAAATAAGCGAGGAAAGTCAATGCGGTTTAGAAGTTCAGCGTGGACGAAATTACTTGGATGACTAATCTGACTTGAAACTATTTAATTAATGTAAGAGGGGCCTGAGCTAATGCACAGCACAGTCATTTGTTCTTGACTTTGTTTTTCATCCCCATGGTGAATCCTCATTGGCATCGTGAGTCAGAAGTGAATGTTTTTCTTATAATGGTGAAAGTGCTTTTATCTTTAAAAAATAAGACAATATTGTATTCATAGACTTGCTGAGTTTTGGTTACTGATAAACTGCTACTACAAGATGGTTAAGCAATGTTAATTCATACTGGACTCTTATTTCACTGTAGTCACATGTTTTGAGATATAAACTTTAGTATCTTATCCAGTTTCCACATTTAATAGGTCATAAAATAATATCAGAGTTAAGATTTGCCTCCTATTTGTATAGTGCTGTGTCCACTGCATGATACCTTATTCTCCAGAACAGTCTTATCTGCTTGAGAAAAACTGATAACATACATTGAAAATTATGCTAATAGATAGTAATGTTGATATTTTTTTTCAACTTGCCTTCTATGATCATAGGCATTTTTAAAAAGAAGAAATGTTATAGTAGTCTGTGGCTTCTTTTACTGAATTGCTGAAGTAGACATACTGGTATGTCACTGTGTTGGTGAAGTAATAGGAACATAGCCCTTTCAACACATTCTCAATGTGAAAGCAGCTTACCATCTTGATTTAAAAAAATAAGTGTATTTCTATCTCACCTTTATGACATTGCTTCAGCAGTGATTTATTCTTCCTTTTGCATAGCCTTGTTTTTTGTGGATAAGGAATTAGCACATTTGACTTTGTTCAGCCTGGAGTCCTATATACAATGGATTAGAATCCATATTTTATTTTCTAAATAACATTTGTTCACTTAACACCAAAACACATCCATTAATTGTATTTTGTCATTATATCTCAAATTTGCCCACATGAATCTTCTCTTCAAGCAGAAGTGCACTCTGATGGCCCTGCCATTCCTCAGTCCATCACCTCCTGTATGACTTTTATTTAAAAAAGAAAAAAAAAAGCAAATTGTAATATTGTAATGGTTACAGGGCTACCACTAACAGCATCTTACCTGAATCTTCTGGTAATATATAGAAAAGTCAGAAGCATCTTCCAGACAATGCAACTGAAAGATGTTGTGTTAGCATAATTTAAGGAATGGCTTGCCCTTATGTAAGTTCTTCCCAGTTCTTTTAGTCATTTGATATACTCAAATTAGCTTAATGGTTAGGCAAGAAACAAATCAGGTTATTTTGTTTAAACATGGACAAAAAATATAAAGATATAAAAATAAAATTTACTCTTCCTTGCCCCCCAGTCTTCTTTCCTGAGAAACAGCTACATAATTTCTAAAGGGTATTTACATTTTAGTCAAATCTTTTGGACACTTAAAGTACATTGGGGTTTTGATTATAGAAATGTTTTTGAAATTAAATTAAGAACAGTTTTTAGAATCCAATTACTTAACACTTGAAAAGTGTCATGCTAATTTTATTTATGATTAAGTATGTCAGTGATAACAAATATTTGGCTGTATCACTCTAAACTAACTTTCATTGTACCGGATACATTAATACTCTTGCACGTCTTTTGGCTTTTGCTTCTTTTAACTTCTGCATTCCTCCTTTTAGGGCTATATCAGTGTAAGTGAAATTAGTGAGCTGTATGGCAATTCCACGAATATATCCCCTTCCACTCAGACCCCCACAGATGCTGAAGCAGTTGAAACTGAGCCTTCCCTGGCTGTGCTGACGAGCCAGCCCCAAAATAAAGAGGTTTGTTGGAGAGACATTTCCCTTTGTTTGCATTGTTCTTTCATGGGTGCCTTTTTATTCTCTTTATTTTTCTTTTTTTGGGAATTCAACGTGTAACAAATTGACCTGAAGGCAAACTGCCCTATGCCAGTTACTGAATCACATTGAATAGTAAAGCTGAAGGACTGCTCCATTGTAAAGTGTCTTTGATGAGGTAGATGGAACTGAAGGCCAAAAAACCTGAATGCTGATGACCCAAGCAGCACTAAATTGCAGTCTTTGCCTGTCAAACCCTATGATGTAATGCACCTTTGGGAAACAGTCTGTGGACAAGCTTAATGATGACTTGATCAGTGGTGCTCAGGTGTTCATTTTGTATGTTTTGTAGCTTCTCCTTGGGTTTTGGGGTTTTTTTCCCCTGTAAGGTGGTAGATCTCAAATATTTGTGGGGGATGGGTAGCTTCTACCTATCTTAACTATTCCACGGAGTCTGTCCAGTCTGTCTTCTAACTTACTCTTTTTTTCTCAGTCTTTGTGATGTTTTTACCTTTGTAATGACCATAGCGAATTTTTAATAAATGCCCTTTTAAAGGAATGTAATAACCTTAAAATTGTAAAGTCACCTACCTTTATGTTGCAATAAGGCAGCAATTGGTTTAGAATTTGGCATTTCTGTGCTGCTTCTCGTAGCTCACTGTGCCTTGAGAGTTGCAATACAACACATGTCCTTTCCCTGCTGAACACAGCAACACACACAGTGCTAGAACTGCAGCTTGTATGTGCCGTATCTTTTGAGAAATTCCAAAAAGAAAACTCTGTCTGTAATTTCTCTTTTTTCTATAAAGCTAAGATCACCTCTCTGTTCTGGATTTGTGTTTCCTCACTCTCTTTCTCCTCGCTCTATTGCTCAACTTCCATCAGTCCATTGGCCTGAGGTCATGGCTACTCATGTAGATCCTATTCCTTTATCTGATACACCTCCACCTCTGCCAGCTAAGAAACACCGCAGGCAACAACAGGTAACAGTCAAAGCTGATGATTTGGGATTATTTTGTTTTGTTTGCTTTTCTTAGGGTGGCCATGAATTTACAAGTGAAGTTTTTAGAGTAATATGATAGGTCATAAGTTGATCGTGCTTGGAGAGTGTTGCACTCCTTTAAAAATCAACACGGTGTATTACAGAATGTTACTGAAGGAAATTTCTCCTTATATGAACAATGCAGAGGCAAATACAAATATTTGAGAGCCATTGTAACTGTCAGAGGACTTGCAACAATAAAGTGCCTATATTTGAACTCCTAAATTAATTTTTCATATACATTTGGACAATGCCTTTCAAAAACTGTATTGGTTTTAAGTCACCAATTCATTAGAATAACTTGTAAACAGAAGTTTTTCTTCGTAATTGAGTTCCGCTTGTATGCTAGACTTGAATCTTTAAAACAAAAGGTACAGGGGCACGCACACAAAATGTGCATTTGAATTTAATGCATTTTATTAATCGCTACTATTTTACTGTGATATTTGTAAAAATTCTGGCAAGCACTGTGAAGCAGGATGTACTCTGTGTTTTAGATTTTGGTTTTTCCAGACTATCGCCTTCAGTATTTGCCATATAGAGCTTAACTGAGCAAGTACCTCAATTCATTTTGTCAAAACTGTAACGTGTTGCATTTGAAGCATTTCAGAAATCTGGAAGAGCGCAAGAAGCAGCACAGGGAATGCACGTACATGAGTGACACTTTACCTCGCAAGAAGACTGCTCCGTCTGCATCACCGCACTTCAACAGCGCCACGCTTGGACGCAGCACCGCATCCAAAGTACGTGCTTGCTATTTGTAGCCCTCCAGCAGCTGTATAAAAACCTGTGTCATGTTAGAGGTTAGGGCAGGTGGCACGGTAAGCATTCTGTAATCCCCCAAATTCATATCTGAAACTGACTTTGAAGGAACTTCAGGTTTACTAAGAAGCCTTCTGTACTTCCAGCCATTACTGTGAGCTGTGGAAATGCCATGCTGTAGTACATTAATCACAAATGCATGATTTCCATCCCAAGGATTGTATTTTCAGGCTAGTTTGAATTGATTCTAGGGATACAACATGGGTGAAAATAGTCTTCATTCATGACATAGTAAATGAACAAACAGCAGAAAGGTGGAGATACTGCTTTGAAAACATGTTGATACCCATGAGAAAGCAAGCTGCTGACACAAAAACAAGTCTTGTAACATACTTTTAAGCATGTATTTACAATATTTCCTGCAGGGACATTTACCATTAGGACAAAGCAACAGCTGTGGCAGTGTACTTCCTCACTGCCTGGCAACCATGACCAAAGAGTCAGAGTCAAGAAGGATGTACAAAGGTAAGATCTTTTTATTTGATTCATTTCGGTTTAAAGTCAGTGTTCAATTTTTCAGAAAATAAGCCTGAAACTGGAGTTGTTACAATCAACAGATCTGTAAAATAAATTTACTTCTTTGTGAAAAAAGCAAGCTGTAAATGTAAGAATAAGATGTTAATACTATGATGTAGGTGAACATGTAGTTTTGAAGTACATGGTAACCAAATATAATCCAGTACAGAAGAAAAGTATATTGAAAAAACCACATTGTGTTAACTGGGTAATTTCTGTGAGTGATTTTGAGGCAGTATGTTGCTTCCTTGTTTCTCCTTTTTTTTTTTTAATTTTTAATGTTGTGATCTCTGAAATTGTTTTTCACGGGCATATATTTTTGCCTGGATAAATTCCTCAGACAGGGAATTGAGAAGCTGTTACTGTGGTGCTATAAGTGATCTTACATATTTGGGCTGCAAAACAGGAAGGGAGACATGTTTCATTGTGAATAAATGGCTGAGTTTTTGTACTAGGGACACAGCAATTCTGGATCCTCAAGGAAGTTACATCTCTGAAACGTGGTCTTGTAGGCTATGGGATTCTGTGTGTGTTGCTTGTTGACTTGAGTTGATACACTTATTTTCTGCTTTAGTAAGATGGATTATTCATAAGTGTCCCATCTTCAAATGGAGTTGCTCCTCAGTGCCATCTGTCCATTTATTTTCTTTCCAGCATCTGCATCACTGCTGTTGTTATTAGTGCAAGCAATCCTTATGTAGAATTGCATTGACTAAGGCTCAGCTGAGATAGGATCCACCCCACTGTTACTGGTCTTGTCAGAGCTAGCAGCTGTTAAAGGTCAAAGCAGATGACTGATGTCAGTCATAAGCACCAAGATGACTCAATACAGGCATGCTGAGAAAGGATCATGACTTGGTACATTCCCCTTTAGAGAGCTGATACTGTTGGGATTTGTTGGTTTTGATAGCTTTAGTTACGTAGCAAGCCCTCTATAAACCTACTTGTGTTGTAGCTTACTTACCTTGAGGGATTTCAGATGTGGTACAAAAAGAGCTTCATGCTCAGTTTGGAAAGCTTCTTCAAAGTAATGTGTGTGGAAGGAATATCTTGCAAGTACATTCAGACTCATCAATGGGATGTTTTTTCAGTTTGAAAATCAATAAGGATGTCTTGACTAAACTCTTACAAGACTTCATGTTTAAAATTGGAAATATTTCTGTAAAATGGTTGCAAAAGCACATTAGTGTGTGACATAAAACACAAAGTGTTACCAAACCTAACAGAGGCAAGGAGTTTTAAAAATAAACCAGTTTTATTGTTTAATTTTTTGTTTCCGTGCAACTAAGACAATCTAAGAGTAGAGTCAGATATTTTTTGTCACAAGAGTGAGAAAGAGAGAAACCTCATGAATCAGAATTGAATATGGGCTGACATAGAAGAGAAGCAGGGGAGAATGAGAGAGATGAATTCATAAAGACACTTGGCACAGCATTTTTTCATACACTGTTGAGGAATCGTGCTATACTGCTCCTGATAGTAGTTGACCATTATTTTTTTGAAAGATCCAACAGTGTAAATAGAAATAGTAAATTATGAAGAGAGCCTTAAGAGATTAATTTGTACTGGGAAAGAGGACAGTTCTAGATGTCCTTTTCTTAAACATCAGCTTGCCAAAGGGAAATAATGCTGCTCACAGGTGCTGTATTTGAACTGTCACAGGATTTGCAAAGTAAGAGAGTTGTAACAGGAAGGATATAGGAACACAAGGATTGTTTGTAGCCTCTCCTAGTGGAGGATTTATTTCCTTTATGTTCAACATCAAGCTCCCTGAATTTATTGCTCTTGGAGGAACTTGAAGAGTGTAACTGCTTTTGCACTGAAGTGCCATGTTTGTAGGTTGGGGAAAGCTCCTTTGACTGGATAACACACCACAGAAGTATTCGCGGGGCTCTTTCTGCCCTGAAGTGCAGAACTCAGAAAGGACAGAGATGTCCAAGTCAGGTGGCTGGAGTCAGATCCTAGAGTATTTCTATCCAGCTATACAGAAGGATCTGGCATACAGGCTTTAGGCGCCTTTCATTCAGCCTTTATGGGCATAGCCTTAATAAATGTCATTGTTCGAGAAGGGAAGAGACCGAGTCTCCCCTAGCACTTCATACCCATGCTCAACACACAGAGGGAAAGCAAACTTTCTTCAAGGTCACAAGTAAAGAAAGTGCATTTCTGTGGAACAGTGAGATTTGGGTAATGTTCTGAACATAACACACCACACAGTACAACTGAAACGAAATAAAATTCATTAAAATTCTGAAATCTTACTTCCACTAAAATCAGTGGGACTTGTTTGAGTAACTAGGATCAATTTCAGCAGACACCTTTAAATACATCATTGAAAACCAAGCCAAATGTCATTTCAGCAAACATATTTGGAGATATTTTCTTATTCCATCACTCAGTGATAAATGTTTATAATATAATAAATACAGTGTATTTATTACAAAAACATTCCTGGGGTAGATCAGATTTGCCTTTTCAGACTATGTGAATATTTTTGAGGAATAAGATTTGCTAACAAATTAGTGGAACTCTGCAAATGTATAGGGATTATACAGATAAATATGAGCTCACTTCTCTTCCTGCTCCCAAAATTAGTTGTTCACCTAAAAACAGTGACGCTTTTAGATAAAAGTGGTTTAGATAAAGTGTTCTCTACTTGTCGTGTACTGAGCCAGTGCTTTCCTTGGGTCTCTTTTGCCGCTTGACAGGTTTTTCACTCCATCAGTTTTCTCTGTTCAAGGTGATCTATTGCAGATGACATGGGAGTCTTGGCTTCCTTGAGCATAGAACTGCACCCAGGGCATTGGATCTGGGAGCGCTTGGCTCAGTGGAGACCCAGCGTATCACGTGTTAAATGCCACTTCACCCTCTCAGCGTGGAGCCCTGGATATCATGCAGTATCCCACAAACTGCTATCCAAAGAGGATGATGCGCTCCTGAAATTGTATTAGTGGCTTCCTGTGTTCCTTAGGGCTTGATAGCATTGAGCAAGCTTCTAGACCAGATGTTTTGGGGTGTGTGTATACATCTGAAAACAAGTATATTTGACACTGGCTGGAGGAAGTGGCACCTCACCTAGTTTTAAGATATTTTCTGAGTGTTAAACTTAAACTGTCATGGTATAAAATGAGCTTTCTCTAATATGCTTTCTCCTGATTTTCTTATTTCTATCCCAGAAGATAAACATATAAGCCTGAGATGAAAAAATCAAAGTGAAGTCAGGAAATGAAGAACAGCCACTTGAGTTTGAATATGAATTTCAATTTCATTTTCTTTATGTGGGAACAAGTAATATCTGAATAAATTTTAGGCTGCATGCAGTAGGAAATAATTTCATAGGTTTTTAAGTACTAAATAGTCTTTATTCCAGGATTACCAAACTGTGTTTAGTCAGTCATGTGAGTTTGAGAATTGTTATTAAAAGAAACAGTCACTGCCAGTAATCATAGCTTGAGTTAAGAGCAACTTATAAAATGTTTCAGAGGATGCATATTTATTATAAATCTTTAGTGGTAAAGCTGTTTCTTAGCTGCCATTCATGAGGTATTTTTGAAGGACTGTATTTATAAATTCACCTCCTGTATACATGCCTTTGTAACCAAATCATATGCAAAAAAACTGAAAATTAAGAAGCTGCTATTTGGTGCAAAGCTGCTATTTGGTACAGTCTAGTGACCTCACAGTGCACAGGCTGAGATTTGGCCACAAGGAGTGCAGGGTGCCAGAAGGATGTGCAGGAGCAAGGAGGGAGAGTTAGCCAATTGAGGCCCATTGAGTGCAGGATGGACTCCAGAAGGGAGAAGGGAATGGCTAGCAGGGAATTAAGGTATAAGACCAGACACACCTCTGGGAACGAAGCTGTTGGGACAGGGAAGTGAGGTACCAGCAAGATGATTATTTGTATTCTTTCAAGCTTTACAGAAAAAACAGTCTATTGCAGGCAAGGGATATTTGTACAAACGATTTATAAACTTTTTAAAGTAGTTTGCCTTTTTGTCGTTGTTTGTTTTTCACTCTTTTTCTTATCAAACTCAGGAAAAGCCAGAAAAGGTATGAAACAACCCCTTACATGGCTTTATCTGGCATGTCGTGTTTTCGCAAAAGTACCAATTGCATCAGCACTGTCAAGTAGTCCCCAAAATACTGCAAAACTTTTAAATAATGATAACACTCAAAAAAAATCTAATTTTTTTTGTGCTGTCAAATAACCTGTCACAACAAAACTTCTGCTTTATGGTAATATCTGCATAGCTATTGCTTTTCATGGGCCTAATTTTTTGCTTCTTTGCTCATAGCCACACAAGTAGAGCAGAAAATTTAGACATCTTTGCAGATCTGTGGGTGACAATGACAAGATAGACAGACTTGGGCTTCTTACTTTGGCATGTTTCCACACAACAAATGTATCTTGACACGTTAATATCAATCTTTTTTTTTTTTTTTTTTAAAAAAATAAAGAAAAGAAAGTAGGAAAAATAGGAATAAAAGAAAAATAAAAGAAAATGTAATGGGATCTATTTCATGGAATACTGGTGGGTTTTTTACATACTTGACGATGCCACTTTCAGTAATAGCTTTCACCTTTAGTCCTGCCCTCCCAAGAATTTTGTGGTGGTGTACCTGGTTTTTGTGATTCTGCAGTGTCTCCTTTAAAATAGTTTTCTTTAATGATATGGCATTATGGATACTTGCAATACTTTGATCAACAGTATGGTGGTAAACGTAGTTAGGTTTACTGGTTTGCTACAGAGTAATGGAGCTCTGTAGTAAAACCAATCCAACAAGAAACATTTTAGCTCTTCTGTCAGATTAGACTTGACTGGTGCAAATCCTGGCTTGTGGGAAAATTTTAGTTAAGTGCTGGATCTTACAAGGAGTTTATTATTTTTAAGTGCATGTTGTGTGAATAGGCACCTGAGCCATTAAAAATTCTTTAAACAACAGATTGTGCCTGCCTAATGTGTAAGTGTGGCTGTAATGGAGGCAGGTTGGCTGTGAGGCTTCTTGGCGTCAGTGCTCAGCTGATCCTGAGCTTTGAGCTGCCTGTTGCTTACGGCATGAAGATAAAAGGAGAACATTGAGTTATGATTTTTTTTCTGTGAATGGGTCTCATTTTGCAACCTAACAAATGTATATTTCTTGCAGTGTTTAGTTATATTTGCATCATTACATAAATTTAACTGATAAATGTTTTACTTAAAAATAGGTTCTTAATGGAAATTTGACTCCTTTAGAAGAGTGTTTGTAGAACTGCTATGCTTCTCTATGCCTTTTAGATGGGTTTATTTCTCAGTGAAATATAAGATATGGAATTAAGGTTTCTGAGTAGGCAAGGTTTTGCAGAGAGCTCAATAGAAAAATATGCATTTGAATAAAGTTCTTTCATTAATTTTCTTTCTGTTTCCCTAATGAATAATTGATAACCCTTTCACAGGAGCAATTAGTCATTCCAAAGATTCGCATATGAAAGGTAATTGCTTATCTGCAATAACAGCAGCAGTGGGGGGAGAAAAACAAACCACACATTAATCAGTAACACCTGTGTTGTGTGACGCTGTTATTTATGCCTGCTGAGCCATATTTTGTCTCTTACTAATCGATGCAACTGAGCTTTTATTGAAATTTAGTGTTCTTTTAAATGGCAAGTAAAGTCCCATTAGTTCCTTAGAAACCAGCTTTAACTGTCTGTGAGAAAACTTTGTATGGTACAAAGGAAAGTGAGGAGGAAACAATCTGTCTTGGAAATGCTTGTAGGGCACAATTTCTTTAATAATGTGCTTTAATTATTCAGCTGCAAACACACTTTTCAGATACCTACAGATGTTGCCTCCCTGAACTGGGACTCTCCCCACTTTGGCATGGCAAAAAATAGCAGACAGTAATATTGTATATGCAGATAGGGAATCAGGCAGGAAAATATTCCCATTTTAAGCATGTTTTCCTAACATCAGCATCTTAATGGTGTCTAGTAAATATTTTTATCTGGACCTTGCTGCATTTGCACACTTGTTTGCATTTTTCCCGTGTCTATTTATCTTAAATATATGGAATGTCAGTGGCTGCCTTCCTGTACAAAAGGGAGATTTTCATGTAGTCTGTCAGTCCTTTCTAATCTCCAGCTCTGCCAGCAGCTCAGAATTTGGGTCAGGAATGTGCAGAGAATATTATAAACCTGACTGAGCATCAGAACTGTGAGAAAGTCTCACTTCTTGGATTCACTGAAGAAAAAGATGAGTAGTGCAGTTGCATTTGTAATCACATAGATTAAACAACCCTTAAAAGGGCACTGTAAAATACTTCAGCAGTTAAAATGACAACTTCATTATACTCTTCTCTTCAGCAGGCACGCTCAACAAACTCTCTGTCAGTCTGTATAATTATTGCTACAGTATATTCAAAGAGCAATGGAGACATGAGAGAAAAATAATTCTGAAGAAACATTTTCAAACAACACATAGCCAAAAAACGTTCCCCATTTTCAAGAAGGATGGCTTTTCAGAAAAAATCATTCTGTGGAAAAATCATGATTTTGTGGATAAAGAGTGTAACTGTTGCATAAACTTTATTCTTCTTTACAGTCAGTGGGCTGTAAGGATCTGCTTCAGTCATGTAGAGTGAACTGCAGTTTCAAAACTCCAGGACAGTACCTCTACATTAGGAACTATGGTGATGTGACAAGCAGCCTGTATTATTTCAGCTGAAAGTAAAACTTCAGCTTGCAGTTACCAGAAGGCAAAGTTTCCCAAATAGACAAAAAATAATTCACATTCAATAAAATCAGACAAGTACTCAAGACCATAGAATATCAGGACTTTTTTTCCCCTCCCTAATGTAATCAGTGTCAGTTCTCCTAGATCCCTGAATTTAACTGTATTACTTTCCAGATTAGGCCTAATTTTAATTTGAAAATTCAAATGTCATTTGTTCAAATTAGATTTTCATAATACACATACAAGAATACTTATTGAAAAGTCTATTGATCTACATATATTTGCATACATCATATATTAAAAGAGGTATTTAAAGCTTTTGTTTCAGTTACGATTAACTCATGAAATTAACTGTAATATTGTAGCACCTTGGTCACAGTACAGTTAAGACCGAGGTGATGTTCAAAATGCCTGTGCTGCTAACAAGTTGTGTTCCAGTCACAACATTTTTGTGTCAAATAAAGGTTTTCTCTGTACTTTATAGGGTATAACCATCAGCGCATCTGTGAAAACCAAAGGCAGAAGTCTCCTGAATTCTATAGCAGAACAGCATCCGAATCCAATGTGTATTTGAATAGTTTCCATTACCCAGATCGTAGTTACAAGGACCATGCCTTTGATACATTAAGCTTGGACAGTTCCGACAGTATGGAGACAAGCATATCGGCATGCTCACCAGACAACATTTCCAGGTAAATCCTCTTTCTTTCTCATCTTGTAATGCTCATAGGGTCATAACGAAAAAGGAGAATATGCACACCTTGATACTATGGTAGTTTGAATACTGCTAACTGGTTAAGAAAACAGAAGATCATTACACAGGCATAATATTTGTGTAGCACCTCATAATCAGGTTTAACTACATCTCCCCTGTTTATTTGAAGATGAAAAATAACACTATGGAAAGGTTAAGTGATAATGTTGAAGCTTACAGAGATATCAGTCCTTCTTTCCCAGGTCACTGTAGGGAAGGAATTTCCTCTGATAGGAAATTTTTCAAAGACATCTGCTGTCGATGATGTACATTTGTTCTGTAAGTCCAGCATGTTACTACATGCTTAAGCTGAAACACTTAGGGCTCCTCCAGCAGTCTTTTTTGCCCTTCCCTTTGCCTTTTCTGGGTCAGTAAGAACGAAGAGATGACATTGAAAGGTTTAGAGCCCTTGGTTGCTTTTCACATCCTCAGAGGCTGTCAGCTTAGATGCCACTCCTCAGATCAAAGGAACATCCATGATCTATGTTAAAAGTCCAGCTGAGTCTCAAAACGGTGTACAAACAGTTTTCTTCTGACAGTCTGGTTTTCATTTCTGATAGTATGGTAGTGCTTTCATTCCTGCTCACAGTCCTGCCCCAGCAGTTTCACAAGCATAAGGGGAGGCTGATAATTAAGTACAGCCTTGTCACAGCATTACAAATCCCTTGTGAACACAAGGACAGCTTTTTTTGGCTAGCATGTTGTGTTTTATACAGCATCTGTTTCCTGTGACAGGGAAGCCCCCTGACTCCCCCTTGTAGTCTTTATCACTGCAATGTTAAGTGCTTCAGAAAATACCACTGGCATTCATTCTGCTGGCTTGTTTATTTGGGCTTTTTTGGGTTGGTTGGTGTTGGGTTTGGGTTTTTTTATGTAAAAACATTAGGCCTGAAGTTTTGAGGATTTCTGTTTTAAATAGATACAGTCAGCCAGTTTCTCATAGCTGGAGACAAGCTGGGAATTAACTCTATCTCTGCCGTGATCTAATGTGGCAGTGGTATGAAATCCACGTCTCTCTGACTTGCTGCTCTGACCATTTTGGAGGACAATGGTGTGTCTGAGCTACCACAGGGCCGTCTTGTCAGTGGAATCGCCAGCCCACGATGGTGGAGCCCTGATGGCTGTTGAATTTCACTGATGCTGTTTGCCCTTTTGCCTCACTATGGTTCTTCAGAAGCTTCCAGCCAATGCTGGAAGAAACCAAACCAATAAACCAAACCAAATCAAAAACCAGAAAAGGACTTACTACAACAGATCTTTCAGCTTCTCACAAGGCAGACTTCAGTGAGGGAAGAAAAGAGTGTGGGCTGATTTTATTCATAAAATTTGGAAGATCAGCAGATAATTTTCCGTGACAAAACTTAATTTTGCTTAATTTTGCTTTCCTTAAGCAAAACTAATTCAGATTGTTTTAGATGGTGTTTGACAATATTTTCTAGCCACATCAGACTGTAATGGAAGACAATTTATCAGGCTTTGTTCTGACATATTCAAAATACTTAAGATATCTTTTACCACATTAAAGGTGAGAGAGACTCTTTTTTTCCTGGAAGTCCATAACATTTGTCAGTGCTCAAAGTACAGAAGAAACAGAACAGCTGTAATCATTCATCAACTTGCCAAACAGTAGTACATCTTTTTTTTTTGCTAGTGGCTACTGCACTGAATTGGATCAGAACACTATCAAAATCAACTCCATTCTTAAACTGTCTGATGCTGGACTGAAATATTTAAATACCAAGTATTCTTTTAAATAACTCAGGGCAGTTTTGTTTTGTTTTGGTTTCTTTTGCAGTGCTAGCACTTCAAATGTTGCAAGAATAGAAGAGATGGAGAGACTTCTGAAACAAGCACATGCTGAAAAGACTAGGCTGCTTGAAACCAGGGTAAGCATCATTTGGAGTAAAAATAAGATTTTAGATAATATCCCCCTAAATGCAACATCAAACCGCAATAGTCTTTTACTATAATTTTTTTAATAAACACTTAAAAATTACCTCTCCCTTCCTGGTTTCACCCTCACACTACACCTTTGAGACCAGATGCAATGACTGCTATCTCAGGGGGCAGGTTGTTGGCAAAATCCCATGAGAGGCTAGGTCAGCATTGTTCTGGTGCCTGCTAGGAGAGCTGCTTGAGAAGGAATCTTCACTTCGACTTGCAATGTTTATTCAAAATTTCAGTCCACTGTGCTGGATATGTATTTCTACCTACTTAAGAGGCAAAAAGGGATTTAGCCCTAGCCTAGAAATAGCATTACCAACTATAATTTCACATATAACTGAAGTTCTGTGTGTGCTGTGGTATTTAGGAACGGGAGATGGAAGCTAAAAAACGAGCTCTGGAAGAAGAAAAACGCCGCAGAGAGCAACTGGAGAAAAGACTGGAGGAAGAAACTAGCCAGAGGCAAAAATTAATTGAAAAGGAAGTCAAAATACGTGAGAAACAAAGAGCACAGGTGAGATATGCTGATGTGAAATAGTTTTGAAGTACGAGACTTCCCCTTCATATACAGAAAGGATTAAGTGTATTTCTGCCAATGGTAAACAGAACTGCTCTCAGCTGAACAGATGGATTTAGTATTTCTGAGGTGCAATTGTTTTGCTAAAAGTACCTTTGGGCTCTTGGAGCATTAGATGACCAAGTATTCATTTAAAGTTAAATAATAGCATAAATATCTACCTAGCATCTTACATATAAAGGATAAATATGAATCCTTTAAGGTTTGCTACAGAATATGGGCAGAGCAGATAGTTTTTTTTTTAGCCAGAACAACAGAAATTTGTGAGTTTGTTAATTTTGTAAACCATTGGTGTGGGGTTTTTGTTTTGTTTTGGGTTTTAGTACATAAAAGACCTTGGAATGTGAATCGTTGCTTCCAAATAGTTAACAAAAAACCCAAAACAAAACGACACATAAAAAACCAAACCAAAACAAAAAAAAACACCACGAAACAACAAAAACCCCAAGAAAATCATAAGGAATCTTTTCCAGCTCCACATCTACTGTAGAGAGGAAATAGTATTTTTTCTAAAGTTCCTGGAACTTATATACATAATATACAATAATATACAATATGAGAAACATTATTGAATTTAAAAAGTGTTACCTCCTATATATTTTTCTTCTCTGTAGGATTTAGAGGCATCTTGAGCTTTCTTTAGGCCTAGAGGCCTTACCTATTTGTTTAGTCCACCAAGACTAATAATATATATATGGTACAGCAAATAGAAGGCAGTCATTGCCAGTATACCAGAGAAAGAAAATATCTCCACTGTAATAGATGTATTTGAATGCAGAGGATTCCATATCATATTTGAGTATCTTTCTGGTTTTATCTGTGCTACCTTTGTTGGTATTT
>JAWWMP010000001.1:20701703-20731581 GCA_035047865.1 Dendrocincla tyrannina
CCAGGAGGAGAGGCACACTGCTCTCACTGTGCTGACAAGGCGGGACCCTTGGGACCCATAAAAAGCATGGTTTTTGGAGTGGGGGTGTGCTTTTCAGACCTTCGTGGCCTGAGCACCCAGCAGGTGCTGAAACAGAAACTTTCCTTTTTCTGCTAAACTTATCTCACAGATATTTGTATCTTCACTGAATAGAACAAAAGAGATTTTTCTCACACCCTCTGTAGTCTCAAGGCCCAGCTCCTTGTGGGAGAGGCGCTCCAGTCCCTCGATCATCCTCAGCAGGAGCTCCATGTCCCTCTCCATGTCCCGAGGGGCCCAGACCTGGACACGGCTCTCCCGATGTGCCTCACCAGGGCTCGGCAGCGGGGCAGCATCACCCGCCTCCACCGCCGGGCAGTGCTCTTCCTAATGCGCGCCCCAGCATGCCACTCGCCCTCTCGGCCACCAGGGCACACGGCCGGGTCAGGGAAACATCTTTTATTGCCAAGACTTGTTCGCAGCTCCCCCGGCAGCTCCCCCGGGAGCATCCCGGCCGGCCCGCCCGGCCTGGCCCGGCCTGGCCCGGCCCGGGGGCGGCGCCTGCGCGGCCATGGCGGCCATGGCGGCCGCGGGGCTGAGGGCTGCGGGGCTGAGGGCAGCGCTGCGGTCACCGCTGCTGTCACCGCTGAGGGCGGCCCGGGCGCTCCCGGGTAAGGCAAGAACCCCGGGACCCTCGGAGAAGGGGTGTCGGCCGCAGGGGACAGGATGTGGGTCGGTGCCGGCTGTGGTGGCGGCGGGGACGGGGTGACACCCGCTCAGGGCCGGGGTTGAGGTGGGGGTGTTAAAAGGTCGCTCCTCTCCGAGGGACGGCGCTCCTGGCAGGTTTCCCGTCGCTTGCCATCTCTGCCGGAGGTGGTTCGGTGTCTGTGCACGGGGCAGGGCAGCTCCTTTCCCACGCGTGTCCATGGGCCCCAAGCTCCTCCTGGTTCGGTGTCTGTGCACGGGGCAGGGCAGCTCCGTTCCCACGCGTGTCCGTGGGCCCTGAGCTCCTCCTGGTTCGGTGTCTGTGCACAGGGCAGGGCAGCTCCGTTCCCACGCGTGTCCGTGGGCCCCGAGCTCCTCCTGGTTCGGTGTCTGTGCACAGGGCAGGACAGCTCCGTTCCCACGCGTGTCCGTGGGCCCCGAGCTCCCCCTGCCCCTGCTCGGATCTGAGGAGCTGCAGCTCGGTGTGCCGCTCCCATAGCTTGGGTGTGAAGCGTGCCTGTGTGTGAGGCTTCACCAGGCACCTGAAAAGCTTCGCTGGCATCCCCTTCTGAGGGACATGGCCCTCTGCCAAAACACACAGTGCACCCCACCCTCTCCCTGCTTACTCTCCACTTTCTGTGCTTGTCTGACTTGCTGAGTTCATTCGTTTCCTTAAATTTGACAGAAAAGGTGATGAACCTCATCTGAGGCTGCTAAATGAGTAAAACTTACTTGCTGCTAAGGGCACACGTTTTGTAGCAGCATAAAAACAAGAATACAGTGGGGGTTTGTTGCTGTTTTTTCTCCTTCTCTGTGTGTTTATAATGATAGCATGATCAAAGTGTCAGTCTGAGTTTATGCTGATAAGAAAACCTCTCTCTTGTAGTGTGTTGCAGATTTCTTTGACAGAAGTTGCAAAAAATTATTTTTCATTTTTTAAATATTTGCAAACTGTTTAGGGTTGCAAAGTGCTTTTTTCATTCTGGATAAACAGAACAATCCAAGTACCAGAATAATGTAACCTTTCCAGCAAGAATACACCAAACTATGCAATAGGATATCTTTTGGAAATGCCTAAGAAAATCACAGCTCTGCAGGGTTTGACTCTCTTTCTTCTTATGGGATGTGTTTAATGTATTGCTTTATGTTTACAGAAAATATAGGTGTATTTTGGGTTTTCCCTTTTGTGCTTTGTATCTGAGAAAACAACTGATGTTACAATAGCATTGTAATCACTATTTTTTGTCAGTATTCCTGGCAATATTATTTAACTTATTTAACTTAAGAGTAGGTGTTGAAGATATGATGAAAAAGGCTATGTGTTATTTATTTCATTTGGTTTGGAACAATGCTAATGCTCTTTTATGTTCACTGTGTTAAAAAAGTTAGTCACAACATTCTTTCCCAACTCTTGAACTTCCCCATTGTGCATGTCCATATGTTGTGTGGATCCAGGATTTTGATACGGGTGCAGTTTTGTTGTTCAGTTTTATTTTTCATGAAAAATTTGTCATCTCATGTACTTGTAAACTTATCATTGTACAGACTGCTGTAGTCCCAAAATTATACTTTTTTGAAATTCAATCTGGAAAAAACCCCAAAAAGGTAAAGTAAAAAGTTAAAAGAAGCAGATAAAAAAAAAATCTTACCATTTCATATGTAATGAGTAAATAAATTCAAGATAGTCTAAAGCATGAGGACAGGTGAAGTCTAGGAAATCTTAGCATTTGTCTTCAGTCAACCACTTTGCTAATTGCTGAGTAAACTACGTATATGGTTGGCATTTAATAGTTCGAGAATGATTCACAGTCAGCCTTCTCTTTCAGGTTCATTAATACTTGTCAGTCATTAAAGGATACAGGAGATGTTTTTTTTTCTCTAGCCGAAATATCTCATTTTCACATACTGTGCCCATATTCCCTGAACCCTAGATTTATAAAATACTAGTATTTCTGCCAAGGTTGTCATGATTCTACTAAATAGCTCTTTTTATTAGTTTGCAGGCCGAAGTCATCAGTCAGTTTTCTTACTCGACCTGATCGACCAAATCTTGCTTATCATAAGCTAAAAGGCAGGAATCCAGGGGTTATTTTCCTTCCAGGCTTTAATTCAAATATGAATGGTCAGAAAGCAACTACCCTTGAAGACTTCTGCAATTCACTAGGTCACTCTTTCATCAGGTACGTGTGGAGTACTGTTCTTGAGAAAATGGAAGTAGTGTCATGGGTTGGGGGAAGGGGTTTTGTTACGGACATGTAAACTTTGGCATTTGGATTGGAATGCCTCCTGTACTGTAGATAAGCTAAGAAGTCTCTCTTCTGTTTCAAAACATAGGATTTCTGTAGAGAGACTGAGGTAAATCAGGAGAATGTATTCTGAAAGGAATTCAGAAAACTCTCTAATAAATTTCTATAGCCTAGCCAGTGCTACATGCCACAATCAGGATATAGGCACAGATATGAAAGTGGAAGGACTTGGATTTCTGTTTTTAAGTTACCCCTGTCAGCATGGTCCTTTACTGCCAAGTCTGATTAAGTTACCTTGTGTCTTCCATGGTTTTGGAAGAACATGCCCATGGTTGATGATGCTGTCCTTTGATAGACTAGGTTGAATGCTGAGTGTCATAAATCTTCCTATTTCAGTACGGTGTTTGAAAGAGAGCTTGTACATTTAAAAAATGCCTTTAAAATTGAATTATTTAGGATCTTTTTGTCTGTAAGAGAAATTTTCTATTCTTGTAAGTTGTTATATCAAATTATAAGAAAACATTGCATCACTTAGTTGCGTATATTGTGTTTAAACCTCTTTTTATGTGATTTCTGGTGCAAGTAATAAGTCAGGACCAAGTAAGAAAATATTTAATGGGTATCTTGTCCCCTGTTTAATTTGATTAAGTAGTAGTGTTTAGTTAGTGTCCATGTTGCTGTAGACAGTACTATGACTTTCACTTTGATGGTTACTTTTGCAGATTTGATTATACAGGATGTGGAAGTTCCGATGGTAAATTTGCGGAATGTACAATTGGGAAGTGGAGAAAAGATGTTCTGTCTATACTGGATGAACTTACAGATGGACCACAGGTTATATTTTATTTTTTCCCCTCGAGGTAGAACGCTGATCAAAAATATGCCATAATAGCTCTGGTCAACAGTAGCTTCTGCTGAACAACTGACACCTGCACACTTTCAAGCTGCATCATTTGAGAGGTTGTATTTGTAGGACCTCTTTTGCAAGCAGGTGGATCGTAAAATCACAGAAGCATGGGTTGGCAGGACCTCCTGGAGGCTGTTTATTAGAACTTCCTGCTCAGAGCAAGGCTGTTGTCCCAGAGGGTCTGAGAAAGCCTCATGATGAAGGTGCCATCTGACAGGGGACAGGGAACAGTTCAGTGCAGTGCAGCCTTCTTAAGAAGGAGTGTGTCACTGTCCCATGCTGACTCATTAATTAAAGGATTTGCAGGAAGGTTACAAGCTAAGATACTCCATATAATTAAATAGCTTTAAAAAGGTCAACAGAAGCAATATTTGACTTCTTCAGTTACTTTAGAAGTTGCTGTGAGAAACTTGGAACCTCCTCCAACCTGGTATTTTTTTCAAAACAATTTTATATTATAAATTGCATGTTTTCTTTTGCTGCACTGAGCCTTTACCATGTACATTTATTTTAAGAAGGAAACATAAAGTATACATGTGATACTGAATTGTTTCAACTCTTTTGTTTACAGTGTTTCAGTCTCAGACAGCAATAACCAGCCATGCCAAACAGAATAATAAATACCAGATCTTGTGGTGCTTACTCAGGCAAAATTTCCACTGGAGATGACAGCAGGATTATGCCCAAGGTTTAAATAGTAAACAAAGTGAAAACTGATATTTTGTAAAAGAAGAAAAAACTTATTAGCCGTTCTCCTGTAAAACCATATATTTTCTTATCTTTTTTTATTTATTTTTTTTTCAGATTCTGGTGGGCTCCAGCATGGGTGGATGGCTGATGCTTCATGCTGCAATAGCACGCCCAGATAAAGTGGCTGCTCTGGTTGGGGTAGCTATAGCAGCAGACCACCTTGTAACAGCTTTCAAGAGGCTTCCCATTGAGGTAAGTGTTGGTGGTTCACTTTGGTGCAGTCTAAAAATCTATCAGGTGTTTAAGAAATCCTGTTGTTCAAACCGTACTTTTCGTGCAGATTCTCAAGTTTAAGTTTTCTCTGTGAAGTGGAAGTTAACTGAAAATTTACAGTAATCTAAAGGTCTACAAAATACTGTGCATGTAGTACGAGACTAGTGTGAGCACTACTGAGAATATGTTTATATTACTGTGGCATATAGGACGTGAAGTCAGATCCCTGCTGTTAGCAGTCCATTAGACTTCAGTGTTGAATATCTTATAATTGCATTGAAATTGGACCCTTGTGTTTTTAGGGATGGAGAAGTAGCTATTAATGTAATTGAGATTGCAGTGGATGAGATGAATATGATGCAGGTTGTGTGTGGAGAAAGAAAATCCTTCAGATTAGTATGTCTGTAAAGACTATAAGATTTAGGTAGTGGGAACTGTCTTTCTGAGTTTCTTGCTTGATGATAGTAACGTCCAGTCTTTAGGAAAGTAAATCAGATGTTATATGGCAATAAATAGCTTGTGCTTTAGAATACTTAAAATATTTTCCTGATTTTTTTGTTTTTTTTCTAAGGCACTTTGTAGTGTCAGCATTACTACTTAAGGCTAAGGTAAGAATCTGAAAGTACAGTGTTTAGATACAGCCATTGTGCCAAAGACTGAAAAGACTGATCAATGAAAATTCCTTTTCCTAGGATTCTCCTTGTTTCAGGTTCAGTGAACAGATTGAAGCCAAGGCAACTTACTGTTCACAGTGGCTATGCTTTTTTTTTTCTGATAGATTCTGACTGAGATACTTAATTTCATTGGGGAATTTTAACTAGATTAATGTGCAGAAGGGATGTGCAGAGCAACTTTTGTGACATAGTAGTCGGTTTGTCTTCTCAGATTCTGGGAGAAGAACAGGAATACATTTTGCTAATGAAAACAAACACGGTGAAATCTAATGAGGAGTTTTACTGCTTTTAGAACAGAAATAACTGGAGACACTCTGAAGTAGTCCTAACATCTGTCTTGGTTAATCTTTGCTCTCTTTTTTCATAGGCACAAAAGGAAATAGAAGAAAAAGGTGAATGGAAGTTCCCAACAAAGCATAATGAGGAAGGACATTACTCCTTGACATACGACTTTATCAAAGAAGCAGAAAATCACTGTGTGCTGAATAGTCCTATTCCTATAACATGTCCCATACGACTTATTCATGGCATGAGGGACGGTGATGTCCCTTGGCAGATATCTATGCAAGTTGCTGATCGTGTGTTGAGCAAAGATGTGGATGTTATCCTGCGTAAAATTGGTCAACATCAGATGAGTGAGAAGGAGGATACAAAACTCCTTGTGAATACTGTTGATGATTTAATTGACAAGCTGTCAACACTAGCGTAAGCTGCAGAGTAGCATTTGTACATGAACTCTACACCTGACTCTTTTCCTTGAGTAGCAGAAGGCCTGTTCTTAACCAGATGATGGCAGGCCTGCGACTTTCACACTAGGAACTGAGCTTTATCTGCTGTTTCCTTACCTCTGTATCGTAAATGCAAGTATTCTGTTATTGCTGCATTTGCACACAGTCCAGAATGGGAAGGAGTGCTGCTGTTGTTTTCAGAACCTCTCCCTCACCACTTAAACCTTTTTTCCCCACAAATTTCCTACAATTTTGTACTTAAAATTTGATAATTTTTTGTTAGTTTTGGCCTGTACAGTAAAACTTTATTTTCCCATCTTTGGCACCTTTTAGTGTTGTCCTTTTGTTGTTACAGTATTGTATCTTTTGTCTGAAATGGTCTGTGCAAGGCAAAATACAACTTGAGTGTTTACTGAAGTTAATTATTAGAAATAGTGAATACAGTGAAGCACAATAAACAGACGATTATTTTGTTCTTAAGTACTGCTAAAATTAAAAAGTGGAAGGCACAGTCTGGTGGTGTGCTTGGGGTACTACATGAGAAAGAATTTAACTTCTAAGAGTGCAGGGCCTCAAAATTTTAGAACTCTCTTATCTGCACTTGTCAGGAGGGTATATGTCATCTTCTCCAGGCTGCCTGTTTGTATTAGCTTATTTGTGGGCCTACTATTAAGGGAACAATACATAATCTTCGTGTAAGCTGAAACCAGATCCATATGGTGACTTTTATAGTAACTTCTTTAAAGTGGGAGTACAATGCCATAGGACACCACTGCCTCTTTCACATGACTTGAGAGCTCTAGATTACTGCTAACATTGTCTTCTGAGCTAGGAATTTGAGCTGCATGAGGGCAACCCTGAAAAGTTGTAAATGCAATTGGATAGCTGGATAATTTCGTAATGGAAATCCACAGAATTTAATAGTAAATGGATTTAATTGCAAACATGACTATTGCCTATTTTTTGTCCAAGAATACAGTGCCATTCATATGCTTGAGAGAGAGGAACTTAAGTGAGAGGCTGGAATTAGTTCAGGCTGGCCCTAATATGAAACATCAGTCAAAATTATATAGTTGTTTCTGGTTTTATTATTTTAAGTAGTAAATGGCATCACTGTTGTTACATTAAAAGACTAAAGCTCCTGGGGATATGGTATCTCTAGGGTTTGGCTTTTTCAGTTTTAGTTGTGTCAGTATTAATGCACTGTCTGGGGCTTTGCTGAGGTAGTGGGTTTTAATTTAAAAAATACAACTGAAGCAAAAAAAAAATCTCTAAATTTCAGGTAAGTTTCTGGGAAGTACAGTTCTATTTAGGCATCAATACTGCAAAAAACAAGAAGCTGTCCTGAAAAATTTGAATTTTGGTAGGAGAGTAAAAAAGATGGCTCTTGCTTAGATGCAGACTTTCTAATTCAAGCATACCAATTCCCTGACTCAATCATAGAATCATAGAATGGTTTGGGTTGGATAGGACCTTAAAGAACATCTACGCCCCCTGCCACGGGCAGGGACACCTTCCACTAGACCAGGCTGCTCAAAGCCCCTTCCACCCTGGCCTTGGACACTTCCAGGGATGGGGCAGCCACTACCTCTCTTTGCAACCTGAGGTAGACCTTATGCAGACAGACCTTCTTCTGTAACTTTGCCCCAGTAGTTCCATTGGTATTTATCTTTGCAAGCATAAACATTTTCTTTGTGTTCATGTGGAAATTACCAGAGTTTTGATTGTTGTCAACTTGGCCTGAAAGAAGGGATAGTGATAACCAGGGAGATTTAATCTTACCTCTCACTGGCTCTTGACCTGTCAGGAAGTTTTGACTATCTGGAATAATGTACTATTCCCATATCATGGTGTCATTCAAAATTGCTGTTATGTTCTCTGATTTAATGCCTGTGGCATTGTTTTTGTCTTTGCCAGTAAATGCCTACATAGTAAATTATTTTCAGTATTAGTCATGTTTAAAAACAAGTATTTCTTTCCTCTGTAGAAATACTGTATTAAACTAGGGTATTACATATTTGGGAAGCTCAGAACGGTGCAAATTTTTTAAATTCTTTGTAATTAATTCTTATGGTTTGCTTTGGGTTTTTTATTAACAGACAGCTGACTTGTTGCCAAATACAAATAATATTTTGTGAATATATAATATGCATTCAAATATACAGTTCTGCAGCAATAAGCTTGACTTTCATGAAATAATCAGTGTCTTACACTTTCAAATTTACCAACTCTGTCTTGTACTGTGTGGGGTGGGGATTCACTTTCTCCAAATACCTTAACCTACGTTTAATTATTTTCAGTAGTGCACTTAGCTTAATTTGTTAGTATTCTCATTGTCTTTTGCTCTTGGCAGCTCTGAAAAATTAGTTTTGGACTCATCTGTCATTGAGTGTAGTGTGGACACTTCAGAGCTGACTCTTCTGTCAGAGTACAAGGGAACTCTGGACACTAATTGAACAATGCATGTGCTTGTGTTGTTGATTTTCATTGAACAATACCACTCGAGTATAAGCATCTCGAGTTATTTGTCTTCTACATAAAGCTTAAACTACATAATATTAACTTTTGCTGAGGAGTTATAGTCATTCACGTTTCATGAGTAAATAACAAAAAGCTGTTGTAGCTAGACAGGAAGCTTAATTATCATACCAAAGGAGCAGGTAGTAGTTTCCATCTTAAAACCACAGAGCTCACCAGCTGGCCTCGACTGTCCCTAGTCCTTATCAACATTTTCTTTCCAAATCTGTTGCAAAGTAAAACTGTGATTTAACTTTTGAAACACAGTCTTCTGCCTTCTGAAAAGGAAGAAAGCGATGAGGCATGCTTTCCTGTGTTTGGGCTTGAACTCTGCAGTAAACCAGTATGTGCTGAAAGAGTCTCTAAAGCTTATGCCACTTGTTTTGTAATAAGCAACTGCTCTTGTTCTGCTTATATCGAGGTGTACTCATGCAGTTTTAGGTACAGGTATTTTTATCTTGTTAAATGTTCTGCTTGTTTTGTCTCTTCCATTTGGCTTGGTATTACACACCAGCTGGTTTGTTTGGTGGGTTTTTTTCTTACTTGTTATTATTTCATGTAGTTTCATTTTAGTTAACCTATTTTCTCTTGTATCAACACTAAGTGCAAACAAATCAGTGTTAACAAAAAACCTCTAGCTGCCTAGGCCTCAGAGGTAACTCCTACTGTTTCATTGTTATGTTAATTTTGATTATGTGCTCTCTTGGACATGCTGTTATTCAGTGGGAGTACAAGATTTATAGTACCCTACTTTTCATATCGAATTAAAATGTGCATAAAGAGAAATTTTCAACCAGTGATTTGTCTGCAGCTGCTCAAGTATTTTCAGTGCTCTAGTCTTGCTGCAATACAGAGTTAAAACGTTTTCTGAACCTCTGCCTTGGTCAGTTTCTACATTAGGTTTGTGCTTGTCATTTCTCCTTGGCCCCTGTCCTTTCCTGTGTCACAGGAAAAAAAAAAACAACAAACAAGTAGGAGGGAAAACCGTGTCCTGGGGAAATAATGAGATTTCAACTTCCTTGGTTTCTAATCTCAATTGTGCTGTTATAAGGAGGCCTACCTTGCCCTGTCAGATGTTTTGTTTTAAGTGCTGAAAAGTTACGTTAAAGCTAAAGACTTCCCTGGAAAAAGAAGAGGGTTATGTGTTTCACCTGTCTCTACGATCAATAGTCTCTGCTTTGAGCTGATGAACAAATTCATTACTACGTGTGTGAATGTAAAAGTTCACTAAGGCTTGGCGAATGTTCATCACCTGCATAAGGAATGCATACAGAAGTACCACAAATCAGTGCACACTCTCACCCTTCTACCTTTGTTCTCCAGCCCAGCAGGGACAGGAAAGGCAGAGGGAACTCAGCCAGTATGTTAAATGGCAGGCAGCTTGCTAAGTGTGAGCTTTTAATGCCACTGTCCATAGTGCTTTGTACCTGACAAGTGTTTTCTAGGGGAAGAGATTGTTGGGAAGGAGAGGCAGAGATGAAGAACACACCGCTCATAGATTTACAGCTTGTTGTTTGGTTTCTACAGCTCAGATTTACTTTGTGCCTGTAGGACCTCATCTCTCTTCAATATGTATTTACCTAGAACAGAAAAATGTTACTTACAGCCTTGGCTGTGTAATGCGTAAATCTAAGTTACAGGACTTATTGCAGTCTCGTTGCAGGTTTGACCTTCTATTTCTCTTTCAAGTCCTGCATATGTATGTTATATGATCCAACTCTTTGTTCCATTAAAGAGAAATGGGCGTCCTCCATATGACGCAGTAATTGTAGCTTGTGATCTGCTCATGGGTGACAAATGTTCTCAGCCTGCTACATTCGCTTTATTTGTGTTTGGCAAGGGGCTTTAGGCAGCTCTGTATTTAGATTTGGAAGGAAAAGCAAATGACAGCTCCTAAAACTTCCAGTCATTTGGTTCTGAAATTAAAATACATATTTAAAATGTTTTCAGGCTAGCATGTGAAAGGCTGTGTTCTTTTTGGGCCTTTTGATCTGCACCATGTTGTCCACTGGCCTCCCACATGGCAACATGAGAAGGTCACTGCTGCCTGTTGGGGTGGAAGCAGGTGCTCATATCTGTGGCAAAGGTATGCTGAACAGTAGCGTGCTTAGAGGTTGGAGTGATGAGAATGGCCTGCCCAGACTTCAGTCTGGGAAAAGCAATCCCCGGAGGCTGCCTAGGATCAGGTCTGTTCGTTACAAGAATCCTCACTTTTGAGTTTTAATTCGATACAGTTTGCTGGCAGAAAGTGTGCCAGTGCGCTCTAGTCCTTAGGACAGTAACTCTTGAAAAACAGTTCCTTACAGCAAAGCTAAATCCCTAATCATAAGAAGCAGCCTTTATTTAGTTAGAGGGTTTGGTCTTGTTTGTTTATTTGTAAATCTTGCTCTCTGATTTGACCTATGTTTCAGAGAAATAAAGATGATGCTTCCTTTCTGTTCTACTGGTAAATGTGTATTGCAATGTATAATGTTCAAACGACAGTAGTTCTCAGAAGATGCCATTTTTGTTGGGGAGAGATAAACAATTGATATGATGAAATGTGTTGGTTTTCTTTCAAAGGAGTCTGTCAATCAAGCACAAAACTTAGATCCTGAGAATTAAAATGCGCAATTTACCTTCAAGGTCATCTTAAATCGTGGGAATGATGACAATTACATCCACAGGAATTGGTTTCCAGTGCTAAGTGGTAACTGTTTCTGATGGGAAGCTGCTTGGAAGGTGATCAATGACTTAAAAATTCCAGAAACACTTCCAAGTCAGGGCAGTCTTGGGAGCTGCCTTGTGGTTGTGGTGTTGGAGCATTCTCTTCTGTCACACAAATAGGAAGGTCCTTCCTTCCTGAATTACTTTTAATCACAAATTTGCGGTGTTCAAACTATGCACTTGCTTGGGGATTAACATCTTCAGAGCTGGCAAAGAAACCTTTTTGCAGGTGAAAGATACTTGCTTAAGTTAATACTTTTTGTCTTCGAGGCTCTCTAGATTGTAGATTTCAATGTAACAGGGCAGTAGAAAATTTTTTTGACGTTTTTAAAATTAATGTTTGTCTCCTGGTTCTGATATCTCTGCCACTTGTTTTTGCACAGTTAAAAAAGATGGCAATATTCCAATAGCTACTTTTTTCCCCTAGTCTGACTAGTTCTCTTGTATAGAACATCTCCAGGTATCTTACAGCAAAGCAAGGCCATAAATAAAACCAAGGGTCTGCAGAGCACTTATTTGCCTTGAAGCTCCCTGAAAAAGCCCCTGTACTTGCACTAAGCTTGTATTGGACCTGAGCATCCTCTGCAACTCTTGACGTCACACATAGACGTTCATGCAGGGGGGATCTTTGAGCAGAAACTTCTTCAGAAGTTTTCTTGTGAAGGGAGGGGCTGTAAACTTAAAGCTTTGGAGAAAATCATTTATTTTGGTTCGTTTGGGGTTTTTTAACTTAGTTATGAAAGGTCTATTACTGTACAGTGTCATACAGGAAAATGGAGCCTGGACTTCCCAGTCTAATTGCTGGATAGCTTTGTCTGATGGGGATTGACCCAGCATACCTTGTAAGATAGTACTTTGGGATGGTTCAAATACCAGGCTTTGAGGGGTGAATTGCCAAACAGTGAATCTAGCAAAGGTTAAGGGTTGTTCTGTGTTAGAGTACTCTTAAGTTTTACTTTTCCCTCTGTGTTCCAGTTGGGAGACACTGAAAGCTATTGAGTTACCCTGGATCTAAACTAGTTAATGTCAGTTTTGTTGTTGAAAAGACCTGTTTATAGACTTAAAAAGATTTTTAAATTTATAGGGTAATATTGTGATTATCTGAAAACATAGGATGAACCACAGTACTTAAAGGTGTGAAAAACTACTTCAATTATTCAACTCTGGTTTTAGTCATAAATTCCAGTCTTGTGTTGCCAAGAAAAAAGAGAGGATAAAATCCGTCAGAAGCAATAGGTGAAGTGTTCTAATGGTAGTATCATTGCAGGTGAAAACCTTCTCCTTTCTTCCACTTGACATTTCTAACCACCAGGCTTTAATATAGCTGTGTCTGACAGAAGGAACTTGAGTTTCTTCAATTTTTCTTCAACTTGCAGGCACATGACCTTGCCATTTCTTAACTTCTGGTCTTGCTGAGCTAAACAGATAATCCTTCTGAAGTGATTAATGTAAAGGCTCTAATTTTCAATCCTCTGGTTACTGGAATAATTACTTGAATGTACTTCACTCTTCCAAGACTTTTTTTGGAGAATGTCAGAATTGGATATATTGCTGTTGCTAGATGTCCTGTCTTTTATTCAGCCAAACCCTTCAATCACAGTGTCTTACCCAACATCTATGCCTGCCTGCTTATCTTCATCACCCTTTGCAATTTTTTTAACATGTTTTGTCATAGGACAGGGTGTTGCATTCCGAAAAGCACTTTTCTCATGTAGGCTGGACTGCAGCTGCAATGAGACATATTTTTGCCTGCTTCCAGGTAGGCTGCTTTCAAGGAGGTTTCTGCATCATTTTTGTTTTACTCATCACAGCTCACATGAGCTGGGATCTTCTTCAGAGCCTGGATTTTGGTGGGGTTTTTTTTGTGACTTCTAATAAGATATTAAATAGTTCGGGCGTGGGAATATATTCTTGTACAAACTGAATAAAATACACACCATCATTAATGATTTTTCAGTTACAATCATATTACAGTACCTACTAGCTACCAGCTTTAATCTCTAATGTGTCATGTTGTTTCTGAATCAGTTTGTTTCCCTAATTAGTATGTCATGCAGTAGCCAACTCTAATGTATTACAGAACTTCTAGTAAATTGCATCAACACTGTCATGTAAAAAATCATTCCATTGGTTTTGCCAGGGCTGATGGCATAGAAGCAGGCCAGATGATTTGTTTAGTGGCACTTTGGCAATATTGGTGAGGGGCTGG
Source organism: Dendrocincla tyrannina (assembly GCA_035047865.1). Taxonomy (NCBI): domain Eukaryota; kingdom Metazoa; phylum Chordata; class Aves; order Passeriformes; family Dendrocolaptidae; genus Dendrocincla; species Dendrocincla tyrannina. The sequence goes on from JAWWMP010000001.1 coordinate 20,715,377, forward strand.
TGTTTTTCCAATCATCTGGAGTTTTCCAGATTTTCAAAGCCTTGTTAAAAATTGATGGACAGGCTCGCTTTTCAGCTTTCACGATATGGAGCATTCCCTAGAGAACAAGTTGCATAGGCAACATCTGTGAAGGGGAAGACCTCTGCTCTGCATCTTAGGAGAGTTAAATTACTTATCTCTGACCCCAAGTTAGGATACAGAGTCAGAGGCTGATGCAAAGGTAAGTGACTTTCATGAAATCTTAGTGCCAGTGAGCCTGAACACTCTGCTCTGACCACAAACAGCTAAGCGACCTCAGTTGTTCCCTTCTAAACAGAAGAACACAAAAAAAAAATCTGCAAATGCAAAATAAAACTTACTCTTGGGGAGACTGGCCAGAGTATGAAGCCCAGCCCTTAACAGTTGTTGGAAGGGAAAGGATGTCAAATTCCTGTTCTGCCTCTTACTGTTGCAGCTGCAGCTTGATCCTTCTCTCTGATCTGCAGGCTGAGTTTGCAGCCTTGGTTTGTGTGTATTCACTGTGCTTTCAACAGCATGTTCACTGAGGTGGAAAGTGCTCAAGTGGTGGCTCTGTCACGTAGCACTCTGAGTTATGTAATCAAGTGTCTCATAGCGGTTTAAAACCACCAGTGCATAGAAGAGAAAGCACTAAATGAAATGCCTGTGGAGGACAACAATGAATTAGGTCATCTATTAAATTCTTCATGTCTTGAGTCTGCTCAAGTCCAGTAGCATCTGAAGCAGTATAAATCTGAGAATTTAAGGTCTTAAAATGAGAAAATAATGAAGAGACCATTTTGAAACAGATACATAAGGAACTGTATTCCTTTCTCCTTTTTTTTTTTCTTAATTTCCAAATGCAGCAGGAGGACTTTTCTTGGCAAAACTGATTGTGAATCCACCTCAGGTTTATCAGCCTCCTTGCGTATCAAGGTGGACAGAAATCATTTGCCAAGAAGAAACTATTTTGTGCTAGAGTAGATAATACAGCATGAATGAAAGACATTTGACAAAGTCTTGTGTAACTCAGAAAGAAGCAAAGTTATTTAATATAGGATTAAATCTGTATAAATCAGACCACAAGGAAGGTCTCTTGTCTTAACTTGCCTTCTCTCCCTTTCCACATTGTACTACTGCAGTGGTACAATCAAAATTTAACCTACTGTACCTGAGCATAGCTCCTTTGCTATCCCTGGAGGTTAGCTGACTCATACCAGCAGAAGGTAAAATCCTTGTGCTTTATAGTACATTTGCTACTTTTCAGTGATTTCCCCTTGTTTTTAGTGGTTCAAGTTGTTTTCTCAGGACACTATTGCACTATTTAATAGCCTAATATATACTAATGATAGGGTGATAATAATGTTAAACTACATGCCTTCTCTTCCTTGACTTTTCCTATTGTCCCCTTGTTGAAACTTTTTATCAGCACTTGAACAGGGAAGAGAAGAAATTATTTTCCGCATTCTAAGCCTGTTAGCATGAAGATGCAGAACAGGGAGGAAAAGGGTTTGCTTCTGCTTGGTGATTAAAAATAAATGTGCGATAATTTCTGTTTACCTTGATTTAACAGAACGCCTCTATTTGTATTCCTAACTCTCTGTTACCGGGATGCTTGGTGCAGTTTGGGTTGATGCAGACTAGGTGGAGTAAATCTGAGCCTGTGGGGTGAGCAGCGCAAGGCTGAGGAAAGATGCATGGAAACAGACCGCAGATGGGCGAGATAAACAGGATCCCTGGGCTGTGACTGAGGAGGCAGGTCTCTTTAATGGCTCTTAGCAACGCCCCGGCTCTGACCCTCCTCATATGTGAGGAAAATCAAATCAATACACTGTTCTTCAAACTATGATGCTGCAGCAGCAGCAGGGCACTGTGGCAGCCTGCGTCTCTTAAATTCATCAGCGCTTTTCAGTTTGCTGCTCTCTGGATATCCATCCTTGCATCTCTGCCGAGGAAGACTCTGACAGCATCTTTAATCGGATTGCCTGAGCTCCCATGTACAACCTTCTTCTTATTAGCAAGTATTAGGTAGGCAATTTTAAAGTGCTTTTGGGTTTGCAGGCAGCTTTAACATTGATCTCAGAACTCTATTGTATTCTCTGTAAACACAGCAGAAGCTTCTCTTTAAAATCTACTGTTTTAAATCTTGCATTTCTTCTGTTATTGTGGCTGGGCAGGGGGGACTGCTGTTTTTACCTTCCTTTAAACAAAAATGCTGTAGCTGATCTGTGCTTTTGAAAAAGGATATTCCCTCGTTGATCCCTCCCCTATTCTGTGGAACCAGTGTCATACAGTTATTTTCAATGTTGATGAACATCTGTTAAACTGTCTAACACTGAGGGCAGGCTGCTCCCTCTTTTATTCTTTAATTTTCTGGTGCGTACTTCAAAGCTGTAGATCAGGATTCTGCCCACTAAGTAAGTTCTACCTTGTTTCTAGAGATGGCTAACAGAGGACCAAGCTATGGCTTAAGCCGAGAAGTTCAGGAAAAGATTGAACAGAAATATGACCCGGAATTAGAGTCTAGGCTGGTGAACTGGATTATTGTACAGTGTGGAGAACAGATAGAGCACCCTCCTCCTGGAAGGCAACATTTTCAGACCTGGCTGATGGATGGAACAGTAAGTGTTTTGTCCAATTGTATACTTTCATATGTTTATATGCACAGTGTCCTTATTTTCTGTCTTCATCCAGTTAAATTCATCAGAGCTCATGGGTAGTGCAGAATATATATCTTAGTATTTAACTTATTTCCTTTCAACTAAGAGTCTTAATCTTGAAAGATAAATTATTCTACTAGTGCACCGGGATCAGTACAACATCTATGATTCTTATGAGTCATACATGTTATAAATGAGTATGACTCATCCCTTCAGCATCTTTTCTCATACAGTTAAATGAGATCCATTTTAAAATCAGAGGTATACTTTTCTCTTTAAGAAATAACCAGTGTTGACAAGGAAAGACAAAGAGACCTAGCAAATTTGAAGGACTGCATTGTGTCACAGCTGTTTTTCTGGCAATAATTCTGTAGCTAAAACATTGTATTCCATTTGTTTATTGAACAACAGGCAGATGCTGTTGTTTGCAGTGGGCTGTAAGACTATGCTAATTGCTGAATCTCGGCCACAGTGACTTTAACAATATTTCAATTGACATTGCTTGCTTTTTGGCTCAGCCATGAGGTTTCTTCTCTGTCAGTTGTTATATAACCTCTATCAGTGTTGTTTTAGCAGACTGGGATTTATATGGTCAGGCTGTTGCCTCAGTTAATGAAAGCTTTAATACTTTTCTAGTATACTGTGATTATTATCAATTCACTTCTTTCTTTTCACTGAAGAAATTATGTCCCTGACTTGCCAGGTCAGAAGCATTTTGCAGTATCATTTCACATGCAGAAATTGCCTTCTAGTTTGGTGATTGTTTTCTAATTTTGTTTCTGTCTTTATCTCTCAGCTGTTATGCAAGTTAATAAACAGTTTATATCCAAAGGGAAATGAGCCCATTGCAAAGATCTCTGAATCAAAAATGGCTTTCAAGCAGATGGAACAAATATCTCAGTTCTTAAAAGCTGCTGAAATCTACGGAGTAAGAACAACAGATATTTTCCAGACAGTGGATTTATGGGAAGGTAAAAATAATAAACTGGAAGTCAGCTTGCAGTCTGCATTTTACTTTCCTTTGATGTGCATTTTATCTAAGGCATATGCTCTAATGTAATTATCTTTTGTTTCTGTTTGCCTTACCTCATTACCATGTTCTTCCAGTGCTGCATTATCTCCTCTGAGGGATTTATATTACCCTGAGGACATAACAGAACCCTTCCAAGCTCATGTGTTATCCAAAAGCCCATCATTCTGATAGAAATCCTCAGATCTAATAAAACAACTGTTCTCTATACTAATTATTTCAAAGTAAAGAGCTTCTAATAACAAATATGGAAACCCCTGATTTTCTGATTACAAGATTTTGTTGCAGTTTTCAAATTACAAGCAATGCTTAAATTGGAGCTATAAAATGCATTCCCAGGAGCATATCTGCCTCTGTGAAGTTTATGAGGCCTCATTTATAACTAGTGAGAAGCAAAATTCACTGCTTAATACCATGTTAGCTGAGCTTCTCTAAGGAGAGAGTCTTTTAAGAGAGGTCACCATGGCAACAGCAAAAAAATTCAGGGTCCTGTGATTTTGCAGTAAGGCAGGTGGAGGTTGTCTCCATCCCGTGCTCAAAATGGAAACTGCTTGTTCTAGTTGGTGAAGAGCTGAGTCATTTGTACATTCATGTCGCTGGCTTTGCCCACTTCTGTGGTCATGTGTCCCTTCATGGTGCTCTAACCAAATACACTCTGTACCCTGCATCTCTCTGGACAAGGTGATGCAATGCTTTGGATGAGGGCTCAGAGCAAGGGCAGCTGCAGGGTAATGAAAGGCACACGTGAAAGGGTCAAAAATCTGCCATGAGAATGAAACACTGGAAAGAGGAAAACAATCCACTGAGAAAGCTGGTCAGCATAGTTTGTGTAGGAGCACACACTGAGAGAAAAAAGTGGAGTTTGTTTTGGCATGCAGTTGGGATACGTGGAAGAGATCACTTCTTCGAAGGACAGCTGGAGGAACCAAAGACTAGGGAGCTCTTTGCGAACGGGTTAGAGGGAAGGGATATACTGACAGCTGGAGTTACTGGGATCTGTAATGGTCTCAGAGGGTCAAATTTCCTTGACAAAACCGTGCATTTGGGCCCAAGGGCAGGATTGTTTCTTTCAGTTCAGTCTTTAGTGTTTCATCCAATCCGCCTTTAAATGTCTTAAATGGAGGGATTTTCACCTCCCTGAAGTAGCACCTCCCCACGCGTCAGCCTAGCAGGCTGTTGAGAGAGAAGCTCCATATATCTTGTAAGGGATGATAGTGATTCATTTCAGATACTGTTCTTTGCAGTCTTTTGCAACTCACAACGGCTTCACACGATGCAGGTGAAAATATAGTACTTTGATCCTTAGCAGGAAAAGGACTTGCTTTGAGGACAAAATGCTCCTAATGATGGTGGCTGTCTCCTAATTTCTCTTCCTTTTGCCACCTTTTCTCAACAGATGTAAGGGAAAAAAAGATAGTAACTTCCAGAGGACAGGAAGTCAAAACACAACTTGCAATCTAGGAGGGAGACATTTCTTCACTGTTATTTTAAGACTTCCCAAAGCTACTCTCTCTCCTCACTTTCCCACTCGCTTTTCATCCTTCCTGCTGCTCATTTCAATGCTGAGATGAAACAGCATGTCTCTCCAGCAGTAAGTCACTGCAAGCTTTTGTGTCTAAACATAACTCTGACCTGTAGCATCTGTGCTGCTTCAGGGCTGAGTCATCTGAACCTGGATGCATTAGCTGGGCAGAAAGGACAGTCTCTTTTTCACTATTTCATAATTGCAGCACTCCTAGTTTTCACACCATAACCTCCTAGTTTTCACACCATAACCTCTTTAGAAAGGGACACATCAATGTTTATAGGGAAAGAAAAGTGTGAGTGAAAAACAGCTTTTCCCTGGCACTAATTGTTTTCTGGGAGGTTTTGCTTTGAAATTCTTAGCAATTATCAATGAAAATGTTTTAGGATGCGATCTGCTGTTGGCCGTTTCAAAATCACTCAGTCCATCTGGTGCATTTCTCTTCATCTCTGAGACTTCTTGGTCCAGGGGAAGTATCACATCTCTTTTGGCCCTTTCTCATATAAATGTTCTGTGCTGAGCAGCTCTCCCTAATCCATGTCCAAGATATTATGTTCACTGCCTTTTACAGACACCTCCTTGGTATATTTCCAGGCAGAAAAGAGTCAACTGCACCTCTGGTTATTTGTTCAACCTTTTACACAAAAGCATTTCAGGAATACTCTGCAGAGCAGTTCTCCATCTTTGTGTTTGAACCTTCCCTTTTCTGAACTTGGAGAAGAGCGTCTTTCAGCCAGGCTTCCCCCCAGAGAGAAGGGCATAAAAAGCAAGCAGATGCCCTTTCCCTCCTTGCATGGGCAGTGCCAAGTTCCTCTACAAGGCTGTGCTATTCAAAGCATACTGCAGAGGACATTGAAGATGCAGGAGTGCCATCAGCGTGGGTCCCTGTAGCACGACTCAGGGAGGCTGAAGCGGTGGGCCAGGTGGGCAGACGATGTGGCTGCCAATAAACAAGTACTGGAGCTGAGGGAAGGCACTAACTACCATTCACTGCAATGCCAGAGTCAAGTCTGGCTTCAGAGAATGTGTATGATCCTTTCTGTTGGGTGGCTGCAGCATTAGATGACTTTCTCACTGGAAATTTAAAATTTTCCCAGTGTTTTTTTTATACTGACCATGAGTCCCTCATATTCTTTGCTGGAAGAGGGCACAAGACTATTTGGATTTTGGGTCTTTCGTCACCCACAACACCTGTCATATGCAGCAAGAAGTCTCTGTAGAGCAGAGCCATGGTCATGGCTTTGTTTTGTCATGTGTTGTTTAGCTCCCACTCACTCTTTTTTCCTGCAGCGTCTCCCACTCATCACTGACAAATAAAGCAGAGCTGAGCACGGAGCGTGGGGGGGCTGCCAGATGGCTCTGCAAGGCTGATCATCATGTTTCACTGCCTGCCTTTTGTTTCTTTTTCTTGCTTGCCGTCACTATTCAGCTTATTCACTTTTAAATCCTTCTCCACATCCCTTTTCATCCCAATCAGTCACCGCACTCCTTGTTGTATGGGAGGCATCCCAAGGACGTTGTATGCGGCATCTGTTATGGCATATGGTACATCTGCTGCTTCGGGGAGCTCTGTTTCTGCCTTGCTCTCTTCCATGTGTGCCTGTGTACGTGCACATGTGGGATGTCAGATCTTCAGCTGCCCTCCTTAAGCAAGGACTCTGTCTGATGCAGTTTGCATTAAGAAATACAGTAAAATGAGGATTCTGGGTGACTGACAATGTATTTTCTGAGCAAATGGTCCCCTGCAGATAGGATTCCTATAAACTTTAGTAGTCTGTATGACAGCCACAGCTGGGAGCTGATAGGTGTTTTCAGCTTTAAGGTGTCTTCCTCACCTCAGGCAGAATGTGGGCATTTGGGTTTGTATGAACCAAAGCCCCAGACTGGATCTGCCTATAATCAAACATAGTGATGCACAGCATAAACACAGAGAGTGCAGTGCTCACTTGCCTCTACATTTCAGCTGGTCTACATCAATACTGGGCCACTGGAGGTATTTCTGAGATCTGCTATCATCATGGCTCTCAAGTGTCATGTTTTCATGAATTACTTGTTTTCATGTGTGAAGAACCAGAATCAGATCTGTTAATTAGATACATTACTTTAGGAAAGTGGGAGAACTGGAATGGAAAGAAGGGGAGGGGAGTCATAGAAACCCTTATGGAAGGATTTCAGAAGAAGGATTTCTGCAGAGGCAGCTTACCACCTCACACAATTGGAAATACCTGCTGCAAACTCATTTTTGCTAGAAAGTTTCCCAAAAGTTAGCATATCTGGATTGGGTAATGCGTTTATTTGACTTTTATTTGGCTAAAAATGAGACAAGCCATGACTTTTTGAACTGAGGAATGAAGTAAGATAGCATGGGGAGAAAGTGGAAGAATAGTGGACTGGATGGCAGAAACTGAAGGCATGAAACTGCATACTATTGAAGCCAGTAGGAAGGATTAGGGAGGCGATTTGATGGTTAAATTGGGAAGAATTGACAGAAGTTATCTGTATGGAAGCTCACCAGGACTGCTGTGAACTCTATTAGCACAGGGATCAACCTTACTCTGAATGAACACAGCACTGTTATTTAACACACTGTTCTCCTTCAGCCACATTTTATTGAGTATACTACCATTATTTGTACACCAGATTAATCTCTTCCTAGGAGAAAATTTTGCTAAGAGGATTATATAGATTTAAAATGGTATGGAGAAAGGCATTAAAATAACCAAAGGCCTGGAAACCTGGAAGTGTCTGAATAATTAAGTTTTGCTTTAACACTATCCCTTTGTTGACTTTTAATATGCTCTTGCATGCCAGCACCTCCATTTTAGCAGTAGTAAAATAGCATTTATAATGCTATTAATGCACTTCTTCAGGGGGCTGAGGGAGTTAGTTAATATGTTGGATAAGACTATTTTTCAGTGTGCCAAGCTATTTGTTGTGCAAGGATTTCCTATATTAATTTCACTGTCTGGCTTTCTAGGGAAGGACATGGCAGCAGTGCAGAGAACCTTAATGGCTCTAGGCAGTTTGGCAATCACCAAGGATGACGGCTGCTACAAAGGAGATCCATCCTGGTTTCACAGGTAAAGTCCAGAGCTGCTCAGAGCTGTCTTCCCTGGTAATATTGTCTGCCTTTAGAATTAAAGGAAATTTATTGGGAAAGGATGAATCTTTCCAAAGTTTCCTTGTACTGGAGAGATTTTCTCACTGGAGTCTAGAGAAGGGAAGCAAAGGCACAGGCAGCAACATTTTTTACCCTTCCTTGGCTCCCAGCTTTCTAGCTGTATGTCCTACCACACCCCATTCACCCAGTTACCCCAGGGCTGCTTGGGGAGGAGCCCTGTGGGAGCTGTGTACTGCAGCCCTTTCTCGTGTACCCCATTATGCCACCTTACATGAGCTGGGAGAGCACTAGTGGTACCAGTACCAAGGAGCTCCAGCTCTGGCTTCCTCCTGAAGGTGCCCCTTCTGATCAAGGCTGTTGAAGGCTGTGGTGGTGTGGATGTGTTTGCCTGGGGACCCCATTGTATGGCTGCCACCCAGGGAGGAGTGTAGCATCCTGCTCCGGGCACCTTTGTAGCATAGCCATCTTACTGCTTGAGGTGCCTGCACGGGTCACTGAAGAAGGTGCATAATTTTCTTGTTCACAGACATTAGCCCTGATCCTCATTTCCTAGGAGGAAAGCAACAATTATTAGGAAATTCAGTCACAGGTTTTGATTGCATTAATCTGTTCAGAAGCTTCAACTAATCCTCTATAATCATTTTATGAAAAAAAGGCAACAAAAATGAGAGCAGCCACGAAGATATGTGTGTCCTAAGAGTAGCTGGCAGCAAAAGTGTACTTTTGCCTCACATCACATAGCAGACAGAAAGTCTAATAAAGACAAGGCTGTTATGGATATCTGTAAACCCCCACACAGTGGAGCCCCTTACTGAGCAGAGAGAAGCCATGAAGCCTTTATCCCTTCTTCATCAAACCAAAAAGTGTATCATTTCCTAGTCTTCTTTTTTCTTGGGGACTACCACTTATCTGTGAAGAATTCTCTCTCTTGGCAAAGCTGTTTATTTGTTCTGAACCTCCTCTTGTTTTGGCTAGGGAAGCTGGGAGGCAGGGAGAGGAAGAAAAGGAAATTCTCCCACAGTTAGCCCTCCTGCCCCACAGGCATATTACTGTCATGAGATTCTGCCGTCCAAGAGTGTTTCTTACACGGAAATGTCTGAGGCATGTTAGCAAAAGCATGCTGGCTGCTTGTCTTTTCTTTCCTTGGATTTTCTGATCTGTAGGAGAGGGTCAGCAAAAAAGAGTGCAGACTTCACCTTGTCTTAAACCTTGAGCTGGTTAAACTGAATGTAAGGGAGACTTGACTTTTAGGTGAATAAATGCAAACTCCTATGCATTGTTTATATGAAATCAGGTTACATGAACTTAATGCAGTGCACAAAGAGATATATATTTATGGAATTTAGCTGGGTTTAAAATTGATTTCAAATCCAGTTACATGCTTTAATATAAACCAGACATGAAATCACTATGACCCAGACAGGCTTATTTGTTTTATGTAACTAAAACAAAGTCCTTTACGGAAAAGTTAATTTTCATCTGGACTTTTCATTGTGGGTGGGAACAGTTTTCGTTGGCATAGATGAAGACATGATCACCTCCCTCCCCTCCTCCTCTAAATGGCTGTCCAGCCCATACTCTTTGGGTAGCCAATCCATATCTATTGCAGCCCCTGAAATACCATTTTACAGCCACTACCTTAAGGAGAGCTGGTGTCACGGCATGTTGCAGGTCAGGAGCTGTTTTCTGAGTGCCTTACCCACCCATTCAGGCAGACCAAGCCTCTTCACTGCCACCCGGTTTTACTCATAATTCAAGGCTTTCAGGCTGATTCTTAACCACCTTAAGTTAAATTGAGAGAGCAATATTAAATGACATAAGAGTCAAGATCCATGCAGGGATCTTCAGTGATTAGGATAACACTACACTTGAGCTAATGAGCCATTTAACTCTCCATTGCCAGCGTGTTGCATACCTGGTCCCACCAGGCCTGATTCCCTCTTCCTTGCATGCCCCACCAAGGTTCATGAATCCATGTCTGTTTGTTACCCTGTGATTTGGCAACCACAAGCACTGGTGTAAAGTTGGTATGAAAAGTCAACAGATCTGGTTGCTCAGTTTGAGGTAAGGCTGATGCCAGGTGATGCCAGGTGATGGCAGACAGGCCAAACAGAACTTGACATCGTGTGAGACACAGAGGGGGAGTAGACTTGTCCTTGCCCCTTTTTCCACAGTCTCAGTTAAGGCCATTTCCAACCACCTAAAACCAAACAGTGTACATGTTGCTATCTGTAAGACTTCATATACTAAATGTGGTGCTTATGATGGTAAAAATAACACTATATAATCCAAACTATATATATAATCAACTTTTCTTAGCATATCCAGGCTTCCTGCTAGTTTCTTTTATTTCTTCTTTGCAGTTCTCATTTTTTTCCTGTTCAGATACTTTTAGTCTTTCTGTGGAAGTACTTGTCAACGCAGCTGAAAATTCTAGGAGCAGAGAGAAAAGCACAATAGAATGCTTTCCTGGTTTCTTAATTAAAGTAGAGGCAGACACAGTGAACCTGAGATTCAATTAGGTAATAGAAGTAGTTCTAAAAACATCCTCTTGTGGAGATCATCACAGTAGTTCCATGCCAGTGTAAGTATTCTGCAAAAGACATTAAGCAGCAGTGAGAGAGGCTGCTTCCTGAGGCACCCACAGCTCTGTGTGCTTCGGTCCAAAATGGTGTGCTTGTGTTTTCTGGCGAGAGCTGTGGGATCTGAGAGCCTGTGATAGGCCTCTATAAGCCCTCTCACTCATCTATACATTACCACTGAAGACCCATTCTGAAAAGTGACTGGTCAGTACTAGTTTCCTGTGGATCTTTTTCACCTTTCTGCTTTGCTGGGCTTTCATGTGGACATGGGTTCTTCTCCTGCAGTGTCCTGAACACCCTGAGCCTAGCAAAGAGTTTAAGTGCATTTTTTGGACTTGGGCCAGTGTTCTCAGCATAGTACAGGATCTGGCCCTCACAGAGAGGATCATGTTGAAGGTTTCCAATCCCAGCAGGTACCAAATCTAGCATTCTCATCTAGTGGTGGGTTGGAGAGAAAAGGGGAACTGTAACTCCATGCCATATTGCAGCGTAACCGGATCCCAAGGCAAACAGACACAGCAAGGAAAAGGATTGTACTTGGGTGGGAGTAGAGACTAGTGGCTGGAAAGCCTCCCTCAGCCTGGAGCTCTGCCAGTTCATATGGCTCATTTGATAGCAAGAGCCAGATCCTTCTCCCTTGTACATTGCTTGTTTTCTCCACCTTCTATAAATGAAAGATTAATCCAAGTTGTACAGTTTCTTGCAAGGCAGCAGTGTTAACTTTTGTGTTTCTTTCTTACCACTATGGCCCTCAGTGCTATTTCAGGGGAGAAAAAGGCTCTTTTTACAGTCCAACAAAGGGTCATTAATTTAAAGGGCTTTTGAGACCCGGGACACTTAACAGAAGTAGTCAGTATGCTTTGACAGAAGATAAAGGACTGTCGTACAGTTAAGACACAGGTGCAAAAGGAAAAGTCTATTGCTTAGAGGTGAGAGATCCAGAAATGGAAACAGAGCAATTGTTCAACCATCATCTACTCTACAAAAATGAGCAAGTCCCTTTGCTAACCCATTGCTGCTCTGGGGCCATTCAGATCTTACTTACTCCACTGAGTTAAATTATGCTAATTTGTCCTGTTGCTCGAGATGGATATCAACTTGTAGTATAGCACAGGTAAGTGTCTCATTTATCAGGTCCCATGGACTACAGCTGTTAAGAGCTATAGGGCTTAACACAAATTAACCCTATTTTGTGTCTTACAGCACTAGATAAATATTTTACCTATCATAGCTGCTGGGGAAGTCCCTTGGGGTTCTGGAATAAGGGCTACAGTGAAAGTCTGAACTGTTGGAGGCTTGATGAGAGCATTACTTCTAAATGCAGCAATTAGCCCAGCCAGTATTGTCCAGCACATGGGATGGTGAGAATGACATTACAAGGAACATGAGCCAATTTCAGATTGCTCTTCTTGGTCCTCTGAGTGTACAGAGAATGATGACATGTGTGTATGTTGGGGTTTTTTTGTGTATCTGGACAGGAAAGCACAGCAGAATCGACGAGGATTTTCAGAAGAGCAGCTTCGTCAGGGACAGAACGTAATAGGCCTTCAGATGGGCAGCAACAAAGGAGCATCACAGTCGGGTATGACAGGCTATGGAATGCCAAGGCAGATTATCTAAAAGCATCTCTGTCTGTGGAGAAAACACTCTTTCTGCAGCATGATCTGTTAAGAAACAAACAAACAAAAAACCAAAACAAAACAAAACAAAAAACAAACAAAAAAGCTCATTAGTTCCCTTTCTGCCTGATTTTTAATAGTTAGCCCTCTCTAAGGTTTGGGGGATTTTTGGTTTGGTTTGTTTTCTTTGCAGCTGCAAGAGTTTATCTAAGAACTTGGGTTTTTGTGGTGGTGTGTGTCAGTTCACAGCACGTGCGCACTGCTGCCTCCTACTTTTCACTTCTGAACTATGCAAAGACAATTATTCTGTGTTAATTTATTTGCAAAGTGTTATCTTCCATATTTGTCTCACACTGCACTTGTATTTCAACCAGTAACCTCGTTCTTCAATTCAGTGATGATATTGTTTGACCTAAGAATAAAGATAAATTAAAGACACCTCTTAGACTCATTATTTAGAGATAAAAGCAAGTAAAACCAATGACCACATTGTACAGAGGAGTCAAGTGTTTTCAATGGTCAGTCTGTTCCATCTCTAACCCAGAGCCCTGCCTGAGTGACTTCTTGCTGTAGTGTGTACAGTCTTTGTTTCATGTTCTATTTAGTGTTTGTCTAAAGGCACACCCAATGAATTTTCCTAAACAGAAGGAAACATTTAGTATCCACTGAGTCTGATTCGTGTAGTCCCACGCAATTTAGTGTGCTGGGTCAATTGCAGTCCACAAACTTGTGGATCAAACTGAAATCAGTTTAGTAGGGAAAGCGAAAGCTGCATGTGAAAACAAAGCGAAAAGAGGAATTAATTCACTATGTCCCATTGACAGACAGACATTCAGCCATTTCTGGAAAGCATGGCCTCAGTATGCATGATGGTTAATTGTTACTACAGTTGTCCCCTTCCTCCTTATTTCTGATCCTGACACAGTATGTATGGAATATCCCTTTGGCCAGTTGGGGTTAGCTGCTCCAGCTGTGTCTCCTCCCCACTTCTTGCCCACCCCAGCTGTGGGGGCACAATGGGAAAGACAGAAGACCCTGGCACTGTTCAGGCACTGTTTAGCAGTAGCCAACCCACTGGTGTGTTATTAAATTCTTGAGTCACCAGTCCAAAGCACAGCACTCTACAGGCTTCATCCCAGCCAGACCCAGTACACCCAGCAGCCGGTGAGCCTCCAAACTTGGGGAATTCTTCACTGTGAAAGAACAGTCTATCAGACAGAGGTGAGAACAGGCTTCGTCTTGTGATAGTTGATACTATATCAAGCCAAACACAAAGCAAGGTGTGTTTTAAATGCAACAGAAGAAATAGAACAAAAGTACCAGAACACTTCTGACCTTAAAAATGCCCAGAGTTCAAAATCAAATAATCTGTAAGTGTGGCTGGTGGTTCATTTGGGAGCAGTTTGCTGAAGTGTCAATAAAACCCTCAGATATAGTCACCTGGCCACGGGACTTACCAGAGCATACTCGACTTGCTGCTCAGTGCAGGTTGTCTCAGGGCTGTGTGGCACATACACTTGAGGGGAGCACACAATTCTCCCTGCAGGGTTTTCTTGCTGTTAACTAACTCTGCTGCCTTCATTTGCAAAATCAAATCACGTTTTCCCCACAAGCAAGTGGGAAGGCAAACATGATAACTGAACTCTGTGGGCTCTTTTTTCTTGTTTTTAATTCATGACAGACTTCCAAGAAGGCCTGAAAATGTAATACCTAGTCAGGTAACAAATGAAGAGTAATCTGTTCTGACAGCTGTCTGAGTGCCTGCATAAATCGGTAGGGGTGACTGCTGTCTGGCTCTAAACCAAATGACACATGGTGTCAGCTGGTTGTTTACTAAGTAGCCCTGGGGCCAGTGATACACCAGTAGATGTGGCTTCAAAAGTTTCTGTCAGTTACTAAACTGAATCCCAGCTCATAGGATGCTCTATTGTCCCTGTCAGGAGGAGGGAATAACATCTCCCCACTTCAGCCAAGCACTTCAGAGCAGAGCAAGCAAGAAGTGATTTGAAGGTCACGTTACATGGTTGGAGCTGACCCACAGTAGCTGCCACTGAAAAGGTCCTGTCCACACTTGTACCTCCTCTTATACCTGCCAGGGCATCTTGGCTCCTCACCGTGCTCCTGACAACATGTTTTCTGTGTTTACTACCTGTGTAGGGATATTTTTCTGTTACTTAGGAATTAGTTCAGCAGAGGAGCAGATGACCACCCCAGACAGTGCATCTCAGGTAAGAGCTCACCTTTCAGTTGTACAAAGTGCAAAGTATAATACATAACTCCCCCACGGACATGACATTATGTGTAACATGAAGAGAATAGCAGCTTTTCTTACTAAAAGCAAATAAGCTGACCAAGGAAATGTGGGCTGATGGCAAGACAAATGCCTGCCACCAGAAATTTCACCTTGATGAATGTGAAACAGCAGCCACCTTCCTCTAATAGAAACTAGAAAGTTGCAGCCACAGCAGGCAAAATGGCTGGATGGGATGAGCTGGAAGAACTGTCTTGAAGGTAAGTAAGAGGTCTAAGAGATCACAACCCCACACCTTCTGCCCCACACCAACTCCACAAGGGACACAGGGTCTGTCCTGAACTTGGTGACCTGAGTCTCCCCTCTCTGTTCGGCTTCAGAATTTCCATTCTGTATGTCCTTCTCTCTAAAAACACTATTTTTAAGTGTTGCATGCCAGTTGAGTTCCCAGGTTATGTCGCTTTCTGTATGCCTGATGCCATGCTGTGGCATCACCTGCTCCACTGTCAAATTTTCTCCTGACCTTGCAGGAAGTGGAGAGGACCCAGGCAAATTCAGATCCAAGTTATTAGCATGGCCGACTCAGAAGAGCAGATGGATCTACTGGTCAGAGCAGCAGTTCATCTGGCCCACCAGTCTGCCTCGGGCAGTGACAAAAAAAGAGGCTACAGTCCATCAAACTGATCTAGCTATTAATATCTGGCAGTCATTGCTGCAAAGTATACTTTATTCTGTGGGCTAACCTTATCCTTCCATATCCCCATATGATAGATTTAGAAATATTAATGCTATTGTTAATTAAATGCTAACACACTCGGGCCTACTAATCTTCTTCTATTAAAACATCCTTACTACTAAGTTTACAAACATCTCAAGCTAAGAAGTAAATTAATACAGTACCACGCTAGTTGTAACCAAGTTAGCAGGAAGCATTATCACTTCTCTTATATTAGCAATAAGCCATTGTAAGTTTGCTTCTACTGCATCAGAAACATTTACGCAGGTCTCCCAGAAGGCTAATTAATTTTCGTAGCAACGCTCTTCATTATTACTACTTAAAAGCCTTGTTATACATTAGAATAAAAGCATAAAAGAACTTTGAACACTGAGAGGTATAGTATGTGTTTGGAAGAAGGCGATTCATGTTTCCTCTCCTAGCTCTACTGCTTAGGGGAGGGTTTCCTCTGCAGATGATTAACATCTCACTGAAGGCTGTGGATTCAGTTTGACAGTGAGACGAGCTAAGATAAATCACTCACATCCTGCCTTATAATCCTGTTTGAAGCTTGAGTATAACATAATCAGCTATCCCAGCTTAAGAATGGAATGGAATAGAGAAGAGAAGAGAATAGAATAGAATAGAATAGAATAGAATAGAATAGAATAGAATAGAATAGAATAGAATAGAATAGAATAGAAT
>JAWWMP010000001.1:20743820-20766894 GCA_035047865.1 Dendrocincla tyrannina
TATATATAGTGGTTAAGAACTGTTATCCTTTTCTTTATATATATTTTTCCCTAATTAAAGTTCTGTTTTCTAAATTCGAAGGAGAGGGATTATTTCTTGGCCAACATAGGTATCTTAGTTCTCCCTTGAACTAAGACATTCAGTTTAAAAGAAACTAAGATGTCTGTCACAGAAAGTGAGGAACCCTTCTGGAGTAGGAAGGGGGACTCTTCCCAAAAACCACCACAACCTTTGAAATTAAGAGACTTTAATGAGAAAAAGTGTAGAAAAAGGATAACAATTCTTTTCTACAAATATATATATATGTATAACCAAAACCAGAACAGAACAAGCAGCAACACCATAACCAAAACTTTCAAACAGGTCAAGTCTCCCTCTGCCCCTTGGGAGCAGTTGTATTCACAGACAGTGGGAGGTGATGCCATGGCTCAGGAGGCACTGGCCATGATGAGTCGCTCAGGGGATGCAGTGAGGTGAAGATGGGGACAGGGAGAGGCACTGGCTCCAAAGCTCACAGAATGGCAGGCCACAAGGGTGGAATGAAACCTTTCCCATGGGCAGTGCAAGGACCCTCTCTTACCATCCTTTGCCCGAAAGAAAGCATTGCAGGGTGTGGCGGGATGGGTAGCAACTCCTCTGCAGATGGTGTTGGCCCCTCGAGGAGTCTGCAGCGAATCCAGGCAGTGGTGATGCTTCCCTCAGAAGAGCAGCACAGGGCAGACAGAGTCGGGGCAAGCCAGAAAAACCCCCTTCCACTGCTTCCACCAGCCCAGCAAATGGTGGCTGGCACCCACGCAAACCGAGGAGAGAAGTGTGGACAGCACCATGGAAACTCCTCTCTTCCCTCCCTCCCTCCCCAATCCTCTCCCCAGCCTTCACGTTGCAATGCAAAGCTTTCAGCCCTCCCTTTGTTCAGGCTTTAGACAGCTGGCTCTGGGGGCAGGTAGTGAGAGAGCTGGGCTTCAACAAGCCCTCTGGTCCTGGCTCTCCCAACCACTCCCAAACCACTGTGTTGGAAAGGGACAGAAAAAAAATTCCATGAAGGATTTTGAAACTATAACACCTGGTGTATGTTCAAAATGAAGCTGAATTAAAAATTTAGCCGATTTATTAGAAAGGACAGCCAAAATCTTTTGTTCCTCTGTTGGAAGTAATCTTGGCTGTGATTTCAAGAAATTATTCGAGGGACAAAGTATGCAATCAGAGAGTGTTATTCTGTACCAATGAAAATTGATTGATTAAAGAATGTTTATGAATGCCTTCTGAAATGTTACTATAATTGTCACTTAAGCTCTTGTTTATTTTTCACAGACATGTTAAAACATGTTTTATTTGAGTTTTGATTAAAGGAAAAACAGAAAAAGGCAATATGCAAGAGCATTTTTATAAGTACTGAAACCAGGTTGTAGTAGAATTCGCTTTGCATTGCGCAGGGACTTTTCCCCAATGGTATCATACAGCTCGTTAGATAATGCTGGTTAGCAAAGGAACATCCTGCAATCCAAGCAAGCTCTGTCACTTTTGATATTCAGTTTGGAAAAAAATGTCATGCAAGGTTAGTAGCTCTCTGGAGCACCCTGTTGTGTTAGTGGGCTGATGCCTTCAAGCTCCCATCAGTTAAAGAAACAAGGAGTGCCTCTGAGCTGATCATGAAGGCAGCTTTGGTCAGAAGGGAAAGATTTCTCTTATACAGAGATGAATTTGTAGATGGCAGGTTTGATAAGATAATTACCACTTTTCTATCTGTATTCAGTTGCAAAACTGTGATTCATCTTTCCTGTTTTGAAGCTTCTCTGTCACCATCGTGTATAGACAACAAAGAAAACATAGAAAACAAATTTGGATTTACATGCCTAACTTCTAAAGAGGTGAGATGAGCCCTACATCTCCTCTAGCACAGCATTAGGTTTGTGCAGCACAACACAAGCTTTTTCTCCTAGAAGGCTGAATTGCTGGTACCCCAGATTCCTTCGTGATGTATCTATGTAATGTAGGCAGATATCTCCACTGTGGCTTGAGGCTGTTGTGTAGCTGTGCTGTAACCTTTCCCTTAATCAAGGACTCAGTGGGCTGGGGGGCTGTAGCACAGTAGTTGAGGAAAAGTCCTCAGCCAAATCGTAGCATGGATGATTATGATTAGATTTATTGCCAGTACAGTATATAATATTGTCAGTGAAGCATCTAAACAACTCTGTGATTTATAACAATGGACTACAGTATCTAAAGGGTTGTAAAATATGGAAGTTTGGCTAGAAATATACAGACTTGCAGTCTTGGCCTTGCAAAATTCACAACTACAAAGCAACAAAGCACCTATGTATCTAATTCAGATTTTAGCTCTGTATTTCTCTGGATCTTAGTGCTTTTAGTCACTTACCCAAAAGTGAGTGTTCCCTGTCTTACCTGCTAATCCACTCAGAATCTGCTGGCAGCTTCAGGACATCAGTTTGCCCAGATCACCTGGTCTCCACAGCAGCATTTCATACCTTTTTGCAAGGCTGTGTGCACCAATGTCAATCCAAACATCACAACTCCCCCATCTCTGGAATGCAGTCATTACATGAGCCTCCAGACAGTTTCTCCTGCAAATACCCACCTGGTGTTCTTGTCTTAGGACAAACCACATTGCCCAGAAGGCTGGAAAGGGAGAGAGGTGTTTGTGTGCGTAGGAAAGGAATGGACCAAAGACCAGACTATCTTTCCTTGACTGTCTTTAATCACTATCATGGGGGTCACAGGCTAGACTGACAAGATGTGCCTGGTTGTGTGTCTAGGTGAGGCGGAAAACAGAAAGTCAGGCTGCCAAACAGATGTGCATGAGGAATCTATGCCCCTAAGAGAGAATGATGTGAATAAAATCAAGTGCCACTATCACTGTGTGAATAATCCGAGAAGTCTGTGATTTGTGAAAGTGGGTTTTGCAGTAGAAAAGCATGAGGAAGTGGAACTGGCCTGGAAGCTATGACAAGGGCAAGGAAATGGGGCACTTCTGAAACTGTTTATGTTGATTTTGGTCAGCAAGAGATGTCGTGTTTTGTTATGCATTAATTACAGGAGATAAAAATCAAACTGCTTTAGACTAACACATTCATACCAAATAATGGCTTAAAGTCAATAGCCCTTTCAGGTGAACCTATGTGAAAGTGTTCCTCCACAGAGTTCAGAACTGGAATAACTGGGACATGGTAACTTTTCCAGCAAAGCTGGAATCATTGGTATCTATCAGGGGACCTGAGAGATTAAGCCTATAATTTGCATTGGCTTTGAATTTCTTTAATCTTCAGATTTTTTTGTTATATAGGGAATATGCAATAATTAAACAGAAGGAAACAACAGTGCTCGCTCACTTTCATATGATGATTTTGTTTCTAATATGTTTCATGTTCCATTTCAGTTTGTCAGCCTCTTTATTCTTAGTGCATCCTGTTTCAAAGTAAAGCGGTCTCGAGCAAAACTCAAACCCTTGTTTTTTAAAAGGAGGAGAGGGGGAAGTAAGTACCATGTACTGCCACACTGGTTTTGGTTAGCCATGGCTATCAGCCAAACTGCCCTCCACCTGCTCAGGCCCGACCTCCTTTCCTCAGCAGAACTGGAGGAGAAAATGGGAGGAACAGGAAGAAAAGAAAAATAGTGGTTTCTGAGGAGGACAGGGAGATTATTTGCCAGTTACTGTTGCAGGCAAAACAGACTTGGGGAAAAATTATTGAACCTATTACAAATTTAAATAAAAATTGAAGTATTAATGTGGGTGGTAGGAAACCAAATGGCAAACATCGAAACAACCTTGTTCCTCCCCCTTTTCCAGGCCCATTTCTTCTCTTGCCTCTCCTCTAGTTTCCCACTCCCCTTCACCTTCCAAACCCTGCAGGGGAATGAAAGCTCATTGGTTGGTATTCAATGACTTCTCTCTGCTCCCTGTTCTTTCTCACACTTTTCTCTGCTCCAGCATCTGCTTCCCGTGGGTCACAGTCCTTCAGGAATATCTGCTCCAGCATGATCTCCTCCACAGGTTGAAATATTTATATGTACAATGCTCTTTCAATCTATGGACCAACTTTCGAAATACCACTTATATCACAATATCTCCCTGTGCACAGCAGAGTTGGGAGGCTTTTGGGAATTACATGAACACTTTAAGAAACCGAAGTTATCCTCAAAAAATTAATCATAATTAAAAAATCCCCAGAAAGTGGGACTTGGAAGCAATTATATTTAATCATATGGAATACATTAATAGATTTTCCAGTGCTACTAAGCATTAATAAGGCCCAGAGCTTAACGTATCACTTGAAATTATTGAAATACTTTGCAGTTCTAGAACAAACAACAATAACTGAGGACATAATTACTGTGCTTCAGGGCATAAGCTATAGACTACTCTAAATAAGAAATATTATAGTTTGCCAGTATTTTATCTAATGGTAGGATTTTTTGCCTTGTGGTTGAAGTAATATATTGCTGGTTACATAGACAGAACATAGATCATGCCCAGAGCTCACCTGCCATGAGTTCTGACTACAACTTTTCTATGTCTCTACTGTATTGCTAAATTTTTTGATTGATAGTCTAGATTTTATATCTTCAAAGATCAATTAATAGAAGGGTTATTTTTAAAATAAAAATAGTATTTCTCCAGTGCCAATTCTGCAGTTGACTCAAGGAAGGTATTGAGATTGCTCATCACTTAAAAGTAAAGACAGCTCTATAGTTAGCACACGTTGTGGTAAGTACTGGTTTACATCCTCTATAAATATTTAATTAACAAAGAAAATAGGATGAAACACTTATAATACAAGTGACTTCCTGCATCTGATTACAAAAAAGATTCTCTGTTTGAAGCCTGATCTATTTCACCGATATTAAGTAAGTTGCCTGGAGCAGTTTATTTCTCAGTTACAATAAAATAACCAAATTTGAGTGTTCAGAATTCTAGAAGAGAGTCAAAACGCTCCCCTTGATTTGCAGTTGTTATCTGCTATTTGCAATACTCTTTCCCAAGATGACTGTATTTATTTTCCTTCTTTTGGCATATGTTTGTTTTCATATTTACATTTTGCTTGCTACTTTTCTTGTTCATGTAACTAATTTTGTGAAATTTTAATGACGTATAGATTTTAGCACTGTGATTTTGTGTTTTAACAAGGTGGAGTCTATTTCAGCTTTACAAATACTATGAAAAGCCTATTTTATCCAGTCTGACTTGGAAGTCTAAAGTTACATGATAGAAGCCTTCTAACATTCACAAAGGTGCAATAGGGCAGATGAGATTACAATTGGAAACTCATCAAAGTAAGTTGATGCCCTTTTTGGTCCTGGGCATTGCTGTTAGCTGTCTGCAGCTTCAGAAGTAGAAGTGGTGCTTGAGGAAAGGCTCTTTTCCAGCTTGGACAAGCCATAAAATTAATTCCGCTGGAATGGATGGAAAAAATGATCACCCAACAGCTAAACCTGAAGATGAAGGAAGTGTAAGTAGTGACTTAAGCATTCTTGGTTTTCTGTGCTTCTTGACACTTTTAGATCTCTTGTGATCTGATCCTCAAGGATTAAACTTAACATTATGCTTAGATTTGCTATCATTTTCTATTTTATAGCTCAATGTGAAAATGTCAGCATGTGTTTGTATATCTTTAGATTGCTAATAATATGTATTTTTAGGCAATTGAAATAATGGGCATATCAGTGTGACAATATGAAAAGCTTATATTGGTGTCATGGCAGCAGGTTTTTCCAAAAAGGAGTAAATTTTTAGACAAGAAAGGCAGCACTAAAGTAGGCAAAGTGTATTGCTTTTCCCTGAGAAGATACAGCAGGGGATTACTGGGTGAGTATTAACTCATGACAAAGAAGTAATTAAATAATTTAGTGTATGGTGATAGTCAAATTACAGCTTTAGATGGAAACCAATTCTGGAACACAATAACTAAGCTGCAGTAGAGAGGAAAGCTGAATTAAGAATTATGGTCCTTACTGAGTGAGGGGAGCACTAACTTTGCCTTATTTTTCCTTACTATAAAACGTCTATAGTAGACTAATACAAATAGGGAAATACTGATAATGTAACACTCAGCATTCACTGTCCCTATGAATCCTATGTAACAGAGAACTTTGCCATGTAAACTTTGATACATTAAGTGCATTTTAAAAAAAAAAAAATAAAAAATTAGAATTGCAGTAACAGCAATGAAGACATTAGTTGTTTCATGTTCATACTTATAGTCCAGTTATGTCAATTTAGTGCAGTTTTTAACAGTCCTTGTGAGAATCTAATTTTTAAGAAGAGATCTGGCTGGTTTGGTCTGTAGCTGCCAAAAGAAGTGACATGGGAAAATGTAGATATAAATATTATTGGGGGAATCTTGATCAAAATGGCCCAAAGTTCAAATGCCAGAACTGAGCTGCTTCAAGCTGTCCTGGTGGACACTTGAGTGTAAGCAGGAACTTTATGTGACAGTGAAGAGCTTTAAACAAACAAACAAGCAGGCAATTTGATTTTCATCCTTAAAGAGATGTGTCCTTGATAAGGTTTTTTAAAAGTACAGAAGATGGGTGAACTGAGTGGAGAACACACAAAACAAGTGCCGTTCATTAGCTAGATGGAAGACATGAGTCTGAAATCTTCCAGTTCTGTGGTTTCAGTGTTTGTTTGAGGAAATTCTAAAGGGTACTGCTGGGTCTTTTAGTTCTACTTGTTACTACTTATTGCCAAGTTTTCTTTGAACATCCTCCATTCAGACGTCAAAGACTGTTATTTGTTGTATTTGACTATGGGACCAGTAGCATGTTTCTGGTGATGTTTCTTATGTTCCCTCTCTAAGGATACAGAGAGCTTTCTTCTTGAAAGCATTACTTGGCCATAATATCAGAAAAACATTAGAAAAATTTGTGTCGATGGGGACTTCTGAATGTTTTTCATTTTTTTAAAAAACAGAGCTAACATCAAAGGCAAAACAAATTTCTTTGGCCATTGATCCAGTGAGTTTTGAATACCTCTAGGGATGGAGGTTCACTGACCTCTCTGGGGATGGCTTACATGGAGGGACCTCATGCATGGCCATTACTCTCCCTCCCCAGTCTGGCTGGAATTTCCCCTGCTCCTATATATGACTGTTGTGGTTGTCTTTTCACTGTGTGTCAGTGAGAAAAGTGTGGCTCTGTCTTTTCCATAACCCACTTTAGAGAGGAAAATCTATAATTAGATTTACTCACACTGTCTTTGTCTTCTTGTCTCCAACTGAACAACCCCAGGACTCTCAACTTTTTGTCGTACACCATATCCTTCGGCCCCTCACAGCTTGGTGGCCTTCCCCTGGAATCACCCTGGATTATTAACATCTCCTATACTCAGGGGCCCAAAACTGGATGCAGATGTGAGTCTTCTGCTGTTGGGCAAAAGGAAACAACCACTTGTGAAGTAACCTACAATACCACTTTTGCAAATGGCTAGTAGTAGTTATGCCTGTCATTTCCTGCGTGACAAGCTCCATCAGCACAGAGGATTCGTAGTCACTGTTTTTAACTTGACATCCCACAATGATAAATCAAGAGTGACATTCTTAGCTGGATACTTCCTGTCTTTCATGGCCTTCTCCGTCCTCAAGTGAAATACAATTGGTAGCAATGAAAAATGACCATTTTGGTCTACAACAGCCCACACACTCTTTCCAAGATACATTCTGAGAGGCTTCAGAGAATGTAATGGTGGTAAACAGCTGGACAGCTTGTTGCAGACTTTCTTCTCACTGTCTCCCTGCTGTAGCTCTGCAGAGGCTAAAAAGGGCCTACTGAGCATAGAGAACAGCCAGATCTGCCCACGTCAAGGTCTGTGCTGTCTGTTGTGCATCTCTTCTAGTGTGGTTGTGAATTCTTCAGTGTATTTCTGTGATTATCATTGCTTAGAGATGATGTACCTCTGAGTAGGTCCTAGCCCGTAAGTGGCATAAATTCATCTGTGAGGTGAGACAGACTCTCTTTGAAGACAGCCTTAAAATGAGCTATTCCAAAGACAAGGAAAAAGACGCTTTTTTGTTTCAGTCTTCATCTTTGGAACTACTAAGTTCTGTTTAATCTTCATATATATGAGCTCCTGAGTCAGGTCCTTTTGTCTCAAAGACTGTTTTGTGCTTCATAGAAGACTGAGCACTAAAACTCTTGCTGCTGATTGCTGTCTGGTTTTTGTCAACACCTCCAGTCGTGGAGAACACACAGCTTCCTAAGGCAGCCTCTTGAGAGCTTCTGTCTCACCAACACCAACATGTTTTTGGAGTATTTTTCCGGAATGTTCCTTGTTTATGAGGAAATATTATGTAACTTATGTTACAATTGTGATAGAAGGAGGAAAATCAAGGTGGGAGTTTCAGAGGCTTTTTTGTAATTAAATTCTGGTGCAGCTGGGTATAACATCCAAAATTGTGTTTATATCCAGTGCATTGGGTCATTAAGGCCCTGAATGGTCCAGGAATTTGACAGCTAACCTCTACAGGGATGAGACAATGAATTGACTTGAGAAAAGGTGTCTGAACCTCCAGCTGATCTCACAACAAAGCATTTGACTGTGGGAGAGGATCTCCTAAGCAAGAATTCTATGAAGTCTCAGAGATTTCTCCAGGCACCTCTTGCTGTGCTTGCAGCAACTAAAAGACATTATTTGTATGCTTAAATGTGTTGATTATCTTTTGCAGAGGAAAATGCCTGGGGGAGTGTCTGGTAAAAACAGACTTTACAGAACAGACAAACTGCAGACACTTTATAAGAAGTGGAAAGTGCTCCTGAAAATAAAGAAAGAGTCTCAGAGAAGTCTTTTGTACCTAGATGAGATAGGAGATGTTTTGGATCTATCTTTAGAAACTTTGGGACTGTAACTCAAAATAAACCATCAAGGGGCTAGATATCCAGGTGATAACCTTGAGGAGGTCCCATCCCAGCAAGACCTGTGCCGTGGCCTCCTGTTCACTGGAAGTAACTTCTCAGGGGGAGCTGAACATGCAGGAAGAGTTATCCGTGGCTACTGATCCTCATTCTGAAGGAAGTGGGACTTTTCTCTGAGGAATGAATGGGTTCAGCCCATTTGTACTGGCATAGTTCTAGTCTGAGAAGAAAGCAGCTTTTTAAATTTTGGGTTGTTTTTGGTTTTTGTAACGGCAGTGTCATTTGGACCATGAACTGGGAGGTGTATGTATACCTGTCTCCTGTTTTCTTAGCAGGGAAATGACAAACCATAGTATTGGAACAAGGATTGACTGAATATCATGCTAACCCCTCCCTCCCACTCCACACAAAGGGAGGAATGAATGGCTGAATGTGTAACTGTGTCTGCACCAAACTTGCATTAAGCACAACAAAGATTTGGGTCACGAGTCACCTTGCTTGGTTATGCTACCAAGCTGCTGTTCTGCAGAACTTGTCTATGTATGCACCTCAGCTGCAGGTGGCACAAGGTAATTCAGCATCGTCTAAAGAAGGCTGGTTTACTTTACCCTAATGATGTAAGCACAGGGTACTAGCATTTGTTCATGTAGTTGATGCTGGGTAGCTGTTGAATGTTGAGCTGTTATCCTAGGGTGAATTGTGGTTTAACATCCCTATACAACAGTGACTGACTCGGTTATACCTGCAAGTGTCTTGAACAAAGGTCCTTACTTTCTGACTGGAGTTTTAAGCTGCTGTTAAGTTAATTATAGTTGTGTACATGCAGTAACAAACAAATGTATGTGGGAATCTCTTCTAGTTGCTGGTTGGTCAATTGCTCTTAGAAATGTTCCACATTTTTTACTGTCTTTCACCTTATTTTAGGTAGCCAACGTTTCAGTCCAAATGGTATCTGCAGAAGATAAGTTGGCAAAGAGGATTCTGGCAAGGAAGAAACATGCCAAATTGAAGGAAAAAAATAAACGGCTGTGGAATTTTCAAAACAAAATAATTCTCTTTACCCTCATTCTATTAATTTTAGGAGTTGTAACCTGGACATTACTGTGGCTCTTCATTGGTGAGTTGTTGAAAGATCAAGCTGATTTCATACATCCCTATCTCCAATAGTTCTTGCAGCTGACTTTAGGATCTCACTTGTCCTGAAGGCTGTTTCTAAAATAAACGCAGAACTTTTTTGTGTGTCTTTGTTAAAAACTTAACAAGTAATTATAAGAGCCGGCTCATTTGTGTCGTTGTACCTTATCTTGTGGGTAGGGACCAGGTGCTCCATTAACCATATTGTAGTACACATCAAGAACAGTTCAGCTGTAGGAAGCACAGTGTTTTTTTTGGTAGTTGTTTCCAGTGTAAGGCCAAATGTTTAATTTGGGTTAGAATTTAATAAAGTGAAAAACCCTTCATTGTTATTAGGGGAAAAAAAGTTTAACTATCTTCTTTGTTTCTTGCAGTTCAGACAGCAAACAAAGATGCACTGTATTTTGTTGGACTGTTTCGTGTTGCCAACATAGAGTTTCTCCCAGAATACAGGCAGAAAGAGTCAAAGGAATTCCTCTCCATGGCACAGACTGTGCAGCATGTGGTAAGATGAGGGGGTTGCTTGGCTAGTAAAGATTAGATTTGTGAACAAGAGGTGGGACATTCAGGTGCCATTGGGTCTGTTGCTGTGTTCTACTTTCCGCCTTTTCTCCCTCAGAGGATTATGGGCAAAGAATGTGCATCTTTTTCAAAACTCATTTATTTAGGAAAAGCATTGCTGTACACTTCAGCTGGCTATGGACAGATTTGATGTATCCTGGGAATATTGGACTTGTTATGGGTGCATTAAAGAGCTGGTCTCTCCATGTCTTCTGCTCTGCCTAGCTTGGCTGATGTTTGTCTGGAAACGTTTGCATGTTGCATAGTCTTGGTGAAAAGTAGAATATGCCCAGGAAAGGCCAGATGTATACTATTTCTAGGTAGGACTGACTTTCAGAAATGCTAGATCTTTATACTTTCTCTTTCAGATGAACTTGGTCTACACAACCTCTTCTTTGTCCAAATTTTATAAGCAGTCCACCGTTTCAGAAGTCAGGTAAAACTGCAGTCAGTGTCATTGCCTTCCTGCTGGGTAGTACATAACGTAATGAGCCCACAAGAGACGCCTGGTTTTGGTGGTTATGATTTCATGTCTTTGCCATGTACTTGTAGTGATAGCAAAATACGTTGTTAACCTATACTAATTCACTTAACAAAAGTAAGGGCAAACTAAAGTCATATAAGCAGTTCCTTGTCTGCCAGGAGTACAATCTAAGATGAACAGAAATAATGTCTCTAACTGATGATATCACGCAGAATTTTAACCACTTAAGCATGCTGTTAAAGTACAACTCTGTTATTGACTAACTCACACATATTTTGTAAGTAATTTATTGATAATTTATTGATATAAAACTATTTTCTACTGACACAAGGAGAAAATCTCTATACTGCAATAAAGTACTCTTACTCTAATATTATGTTTGCAATTAATATTAGAAGTTTAGTTATTTCCATCCTCCTGAACTAAATACAATTCTTGTTCAGGAACAGGAGTTTCTAGGGTATATTTGCTTCAAAGATTTTTCTTCCCACCAGAATGCAAAGATTGGGGTGACCATACATGATCTCTAATGTGTTGCCTAAATAGTCTAGAAACTGTTTCTTATATACCGCAACACATAGTACAGAGTGAAATTCATATCAGTGCAGAGTTCTGCATTTCTAGAGATGATAATTGTACTATTTCTGTTTTGATTTTTAGGAAATAATTTAGCTCTAATTCAAGTAGATAATATAATTTCCATAGATCTCAAAAGTCAGGAGCCCTCAGGAAATCAATGTACTGAAGATTCCCAGCTGGATATGAAGTGTGTGTTTTGGGCTTTTTTTTTCCCCCTAAGAGGAAAATATACATTCAGTGTGTTAATGTAACCAGGCAGGATCTAAATGAGCCATACACTTCTAAATTTGTACTTGACAAGCTTGGACTAAAAGTCTAGTTTTCAGAGAACTTTCACCATGATGATAACCTGCAGGACCTTTTTATTTCAGTACCAACAACAATGGAGGCCTTCTTATTCATTTCTGGATCGTATTTGTGGTACCACAGGCGAAGGGCAAAGTGCTGTGTGAGGCTTGTGTGGCTGCTGTTTTAAAGGATTCCATCCAGACAAGTGTCATTAACAGGACTTCGGTGGGAAGTCTCCAGGGCCTGGAGGTCGACATGGACTCTATTGTGCTAAGTGGTTAGTATTAGCACATACCCATATCCTGGAGAAAACATTAAGCAAACATTTTTACCTTGAAGCAGCAAATTCTATAAGTAAACTAAAATCTTTATCCTACATTTTTAGCTCCTAGTACTAAATTTATAATATTTAAAAAAAAAAAAAAAAAGTGAGAAGGAAAATAAAGCCCAGAGTTGAAGTCAAATTAAGGTGCTAAGTGTTCTCGTAAACAGTGATTGTAAAATTTCCTGTATTTGTAAGTACTTATGTTCATAATCAGGAGCTAAGACTGACACCTTGTAGGCAGCTCAGTCTGTGACTTTAAAAGTCTAAAAATATGAAGGGTTTAGGTTTCCACGTGGATCAATCTCCATTGAAAATGAGACTCTTGTCACCCCTTTAGTAAAGATTAAAAAAACAGATTATAAACCTGCCCTTCGTTAAACAACTCTTGTGTCACTCCTGTTGGGGAACAAATTAACAACGTGAGATTCAAGTATCTGTTTAATTTAGCTACAAAATGGCTTATGATTTTCAGTTCTATGAATATAGGATGGAACAACTCTGTCCAAATGAAAGCTGAGAAGGACTTTGTGGCCAAGGGTGAGGAAATGACCCCCTGGGTACCTCTGTCTTAGTCCTTTAATTGAATATGACGGCTTAATTGACATGCAGTCTCTTCTTGCCTCAGGCACTTAGATGTCTGGGGACATGATACCTCCAAAGCTGCTTGCAGAATTTGCAGAAATGAAGGGGACTTTGGTAGTCCCCCCTCACTTGGATACCTGTTTTGTCCTGTGTGTTTAGTGTTAGGACTGAAGTGTGATTGAATTAAATCCTGAGTTCTGGATTTCAGGCCCACAAGAAGACTTACACAACTCTTTTTCTATGCAGCAGGTCTCCGGTCAGATTATTGGTCAACAACAGGAACAGGTAACTCACCATTTTGGCACCTTCCTGGCAACGGGGAGGTGGAGAACAAAGTTTTGAGTTCATGACTTAGACTCAAAGACACTGTTCAGTGTTAATTTCAGCCTTGGTATTTAAATCATGATTTGCTATAAAATGACCAAGAGTCTTGCACGTGAGAGATATGGAAACTTTTTATCCTTAATCTGCCTGGTAATTTTTTTAGATGTACCTGGTGGCATGGCAGGAAAATATTGTTTGCTATTCCCTGTGTTGCACAGAGGATTAACCTTTTCTAAATTGGACAGTAACAAATTTAATATGCTGAACAATGGTAATGCTTTCGTCCATCCTTTATCCTCCTTAATTCCCCTTTCTCCAAGGTTAATGATGAGTTTTTCTTTTGAATTAATTTCCTAACAGTAATTAGTGTAAGTAGTTGAGTTTTGCCAGGGTTGTGGGAGACACTGCTTTTATGCCTGCTTGATTTCATTTTGTAAACCCCCCAGCACGGCTTTTTGCCAGTGTGCAGACACTTTACAATCGGTTCAAAATTGCAGCACATTGAAACTATAACAACTAGGTACTTAGAAATAGTGTGGCTAAACCATAGTGTGCTGACCACCTTTGATAAAGACACCTGATAAAGTCTCTGTTGGGCCAGCAGTTGTCAATCAGCTCAGTCTGTTGGCTTCCCATGCTCTTTGACACATACTGACTCTTCGTCTTGAGAAGTTGCACTGTTTCAGTTTTTTGAGGGCTTTATACCTATGATTGTATTTTTCTTTTCTGAGACATTGATTTGTTGTGCTTCTGTTTGTGATTTTTCACTTCTGTTATCTTCTAATGTTTTAGCTTGCATACTTTTCTAGAATTCAACAACTACTTTAGCCAGTGAAACCAAGCCAAGGTCTCCTAGTTCTGTGGTCCACTGGTGGACTTTAAGTCACATACCCTGGGCCATGGTTTGCAGTGTTCATATTGCTATCAGCTCATAATTTCTCGAAACTCAAGTCATGTTCACTACAACATTCTCTACTGTTCAAATCCTTCCCTAGACTAAACTGCAAAGCATAACAATATTGATGTTTCTCACATCTCATGACATGCATTTGATTTATACAAAAGAATTTTGCATGTTGGTGTTTAGTTGCATAGTGATTTCATTCCGGGTTCGGTGTTCCACTGCAGAGGAATTAGTACATTCAAAGTTTGTGTTTCAACTTACTCCAAAGGGCAGTTTCTGAAGAAGAAATTAAGGAGAAGAGTCAACACAAAATTGATGCTAAGGCTTTTTTAAGACTCATGTGGTATCTTTCACACAAAGGGAAAAGGATGTCCTGCCATAACCTAGACATCTTTCAGAGATTTTCTGTAGCCACCCACAGGTGTCAGCTGGTATCTGTGGGAAGCATAGAACTGGTATGCACTGAAGTTGCTGGGAAACAACAACATGGATGGTCACAGTAGTTGAGAAAGTCTTATACTGGTGCAATTTCATTTGTAGGGGTCCTTTAACCATGTCTGCTGAGGACTATAGAATATGGTGAATATAGAAGAGGTGAAAGTGATCATGCAGCATCACACGAGGAATGTGCATTGCCTGGTTGTATTTTGAGAGCAATGGAGTTAGTTCTGGTATGAAGATGCCCCCAGTCATTGGTTCAGGCACAGCACTGTAGTGCAGATTTTTTGAAGAAACTTATTGGAGAAGAGACTTTTAGAGATTTAGCTGCTCCAAGTGACTTGCATTGCCATGATATATGCAGGGTTTGCTTGGGTAGAGACTATACAGCTCTGCTTTCAAGCTAGCATGCTTGCACAAATTGTAGTTCCAGAAGAGAGCTCGTCCCATTATTAACTACTTAGTAGAAATAATGGTAGTCACATAATTCTAGAGATTATGATCAAAGCTGGCTTTGTTAAGGGTGATTAAATAAGCACAAGTAACTATCATAAAAAGAATGCTATTGGGAAGAGAGGAGAACAAAGAATAAGAAAGAACAATGGCCCAAGCAAAGCTTTAAATTGTTATAACTGTAATTCAGTTGAATGGTGTGTGACCCTTACAGACTGTTCTTAAACATTCATAGTATTAGTTTCAAGACTGTAAATTAGAAGTGGAAGTCAGACAAAGCCTGCCATTTCCTGTCTTGATTAGCTGCTTGTTAAAAGGCCAACAGCTAATTTGAGTCAACAGTTGGTAGGAAACATTCACAGTATTCGAATTGATGTTTCATGATAATAATTGTTTCAGAGACTTGTCTTCTTAATAGGCAGAAATTGATGCAAATATTTACTTTGGATCTTATTCTCCCTCATTTGCATTTTCCCTCCCTCTCACATTTCAAAGAGCTGGGTTCAGAGTTTTAGAAATGACCAAACAAAAAAATCCCTAAGATTTTTGCTTACTGTGGGCTGCAATATTGAATTGAAATAACGATCTCAATACATCTGACTCGGAAGTTACCATTGTTTCAGTTTAATTGGAAAATTGTATACAAGTGCCATAATTTCCTGGTTATCCTTATCTGAAGTATGACAAAACTTTTTTCCTTGTTTTATTTAAGGTAAGTGTAGGCTAGGTTGCATCATTTGTGTTTCACAGCCCTTCCATTTCTAACAGTGATTTCTAATGCTGCAAAAGTTTTCAAGACTGGACAGGACAAAATCCTGGTCTGAATTAATTCTGACCCTGCTTTGAGCAGGATTTTGGACAAGAAAAGTC
The DNA here is from genome assembly GCA_035047865.1 of Dendrocincla tyrannina. Classification (NCBI taxonomy): domain Eukaryota; kingdom Metazoa; phylum Chordata; class Aves; order Passeriformes; family Dendrocolaptidae; genus Dendrocincla; species Dendrocincla tyrannina. Next base: position 20,759,628 of record JAWWMP010000001.1, read on the forward strand.
CTAGAATTTCTTCCAAACTGAAGGAATTGGTAAATCTGAATTTGTTGGCAGCATTTACAGCTCATGTAATGATAAAACCTGAAAACCCTGACATCTGAATGATAAAAATGCTGCAGTAATACAGTATTTTTATTTTGCTTTTATTTTATTGATTACAGATATCCTAATGTCTGTAGGGGCAGACAATTGATTCATGCCTTGAAAGTAGATGAACATTTCCCAGCAAACAATTATTTACACAATTTATCCTGTAGAGAGTCTGCAGAACTTTGTTAGCTGCAAATTGTACAAAATGGCATTGCTTTTATGCAAATACACTGCAAGGACTGAATTGCAGCACCGTTGGCCGTGTTCTGTACTTTTATGAATAGACTTTCCCTTGACGGCAGACTTGTAACCATGGTGTAAGCAGTGCATGGTGCAGAAAGTGAAAGAGTCCAAGGAAAAGGGGGAATGGTTTTAATCTGGAAAAGGGTAGGTTTGGGTTCAGCATAAGAAGAATTCTTTACTGTAGAGGTGGTAAGGCAATGGAACAGGTTGCCCAGAGAGGCTACAAATGTGCCATTGCTGGAAGTGTCCAAGGCTGGAATAGAAGGGGCTCCGAGCAACCTGATAGAGTGGAAGGTATCCCCCCTCCCTGGCAGGGGATTTGGAACTAGATGATCACTTATAACCCAAACCACTTCTGCTTATTACTTTGTTTTCTAAGTTAAATACGCTTTCGTATGTTGTTTTATTTTAACATATGTTTTAGGATTTTTTAATTCTTTTTTAATGCCATGTGGATTTAAGCACTTTGGAGTGAGTGTGCCCAGCATGTGAAAATGTGGTGTTTTCACAGGAAAAAATTGTATGTATGATCTGTATGGTGATCGTTTACATGAGCACTTTCCTCTGGATATGCAAGCTGCCTCTGAGGGAACAATCTGCTATTTTAAGCTTATTGCATCTGTGGGCCATCTCATTCGCCTTTCAATAGTGTCCCTCCAGATTGAGGCAGATAACTGCATCACTGACTCACTAACCATTTATGACTCTCTGATGCCAATCAAAGACAAGATACTGTACCGGTGAGTATCAATTTTCATTGAGAATTCATTGGTAATTTCTTTTTTTCCCTGAAGACTTGTCATCTGCATTTTTGGTAGTTTTTGTTTTGTTACAATTATTCTGATCTTCATATATTACTCACAAAACACCTGGCAATTTTAAGTTTCTTATAAATATGGAAAAGTTGGCATTGCTAATAGAAGAAATGGTAAAATGTTCTTCAAATTGTTCTTTTTTCTTCAGCTAGAGTGCATCTTCACCCAGCTACACAATTATGAGAACGTTACACATTGCTGAGTGGAATTTTATGTTTCTTATTAGGAAACAGATGTTAACTGAAAGTGAATGTCAGAATTTCCTTCCGTAAGCAAACTCTTCTTCTAGATGAAGAATAGTGCTCTTCATATGAAGACTGAAGTTCTAAAACTAAGTCTCATGATTTTTTTACTGGCACTCACTAGTTCAGTGTTTTTTTAATCTGCTCTATTTGTTTAGAGAGTTATTAAAACCTAGAGTTAAAGGTGTGATGGGTTGAGGGATCTGGACTATTATTTGTTTTCTTTTCCTTCTGTCTCTAGGACAGTCAGTGTGCTTGTTTAGGCACTTTTTGTTCGAAATTCCTGATAACTAATTCCACAGGGCTATGTCAGTCCAAAAGGAGAAGACAGCATTTCCATGAAGTAGATGAAGAGCTTAGTGTTTTCACCCCTGAAATCCTTTTCTGTGGCCTGTCAGTCTGTGTATAAGCCTCACAAACAGAGCATTGGCTTTTCAGTCCTCTTTAAGAGCTCTCCTTTACTAATCTCTATCCCCAATTGACTTGTCTATCACACAGCAGACAATGTTCACTTACACATCAGTATCTGTAGAGGAGTGAAGGTATCTGCTAGATAATGCATATAGGCATATGGAAAGTAACTTTGTTTTAATTGGCACAAATTGTTTGGCTCAGGTTCTTAATTTCTGACTTGAAGAATAACTTTCTTGTCTTTCCCAGTCCACAACAAGTGGATAAATCTGTTGGTCTAATAAAGTAAGTTTTCTCTTTCTACAACTCTTTCTTTAAAATTGCCTTCATTAATTTTTATTTGGAGTGCAGGCTGAAACTCACTATCTCCTAGAGCAAGCCATTCCATATTAGTTTTCATGTTTACAATTTCTTTCCTTTTTTCGTAAGAAGTGATTTCCAATGTTGGGTTTCAAACTGGCCTTGTAGAAGCTACTTTTTTATTTAAGAACACTGAGATTTTACTGGACTTTGAAGTAGGTAAGATCTGAACCAGTGGAAAACTTATGCATAGAAGGAGAGCAATGTGTTAGGCTTTTTGCTTTTTAGCTGATTGCTTATGGATGTACTCTTTTCTTCCCCGTCAGAGCTTGTGAACCAGCTGATTCATTGGTGTCACTTGTGTCCACAAATAATCTCATGCTGGTAATGTTTAAGGCAGCACAGGCAAAGGAGCGTAAGGAATTCCACGGCTATTTTGAAGTCATTACACAAGAAAGTAGGTTTGTTCTGTGTTTGGAAATGTGTTTATTGTATTGCTTCTGTCTATGATCCTGAAGAGGCTGTCATGTTTCTGACTATAGATAAATAACTCCTGTATTTCATATCTATTTTTTTTATAAATACATGTCTCTGTTCTTCATCTCCTCTGCATTGCTGAGTGTCTCCCTTCCTCCTGAGTAATTTAAGCTGAGCAGACTACCTGTGAACTGAAATATGAAGGTAAAAGGCAGAAGCCAGCCCTGAATTCACTTGGCGAGCCAGTAGATGGAGCTGGTATTTCAAGTGTAGCTCTGTCCCCTCTCCTGGCTTGGGACCCCGGGGTCGCCTTGAAGGTGGAAGGAATTCAGCACTAAAAACTGCTCTCAGAAACTAAAACTTCAGTAGCCTTGTCTGCATTTGGTATCGGTCCCTGACTCCTCATCAACACAAATGAGTCAGTCATGTTTGTGTGTCAAGCCTATCACTTGCTTTTTATTGCTTTAATCTTTAAGAAGTAGTTAGATAATAATGACAAATAGTACAGGAAATATGCTAGTAGCACAAAGACAAAAATCTAACACAATCCAATGCAAGGAAATTCAAGTTGCTAAAAAAGATGCTGCATATTTTCCATGTGGACGGTAATTAAGCATTAAAACGCCATCATAAAAACGTGTGATAAAATCTCCATCTTAAGTAACTTCAAATTCAGGGCTGAGTGGGTTGGGGTTTCTTTGTTTGTATGTTTTTGTTTGGCTTTTGTTCGTTGAAATTCAGATCTGAGTTTTCTTTGGTTTCGTTGCTTTCTCTCCATGTGTTTTGTTTTTCATGGAGTCTGTAAATCCATAAAAGGAAATTTTGACTTCCAGGAGGCTGACTAGTTTAGTATATTGTTCAGAATTTCTCTTCTAATTGGCTGCATTTTAAGATTAAAGATCCTTGTGTACTACTGCAGTGTGGATGCATTGATACACATGTTTGAAAAACTCCTTTCAGCAAAATAACAAATATAAAACTTCACAATAATTTTTTCCTGGTCTTGCAGAGCCCAGCAAGCATCCCTGGACTTTTAAATTCCTCATCTTCTGTGTGCATCACTGGAAATGGTATCTTTTTACAAGTTGAACCCAAATAAATATAACTCCTAACCTGCTCTGTTTTGCAATGAAAGATAAATTTGAATGCTTTAGCCCACTGAGTAGTTTTACCGAGAGTAAATTTTGGCTCCCTTTTTCTTTTTTATCTTTCCCCCTCAAGGTTGTGGAAAAGCAATAGTGACAAAAGAAAAAATTGGCTATGAAGGGAGAATCACAAGTCCCTATTACCCAAGCTATTATCCTCCCAAATGTCTTTGTGCGTGGAACTTTCAGGTAACATGAATCTCTCTCTCTCAGACACTGCTGTGTGTTGTGGCCATACAGACCTGAAGCAAAGCAGAAGCAATTGAGGAGGCAGCAGCCTGCATCCTTACAGCTGTAGCAGTTTATAGACATGGCGTAGCTGAATATCTGGATGCTGAAGTGTTTTGGTTCAGTTTTTTCTTCCTCTGTGCAGCCATTCTTAAGGAAGGGAATGCAGTTCCTAAGCTGTTCTATTATAAAGAGGGAGAGCTGAGATAAGTTTTGATATTTAGCCTCCAGAATTACTTCCCGTCAGGAAATACAAGACTTGACTCGTTTTAACTCCCCTCTTTCCACCCTCAGAAATTTGGATGAAATATATGTACAAAAGACTCCTCTAACCTAGTTATTACTGCCACTTTTCTGATATCTTCTCTCATGCCAAATATATTTCACTTGTCTTCAGGATAGTCTGTCCTGTCAGCACAATCTCACAGACTTTTTTTTAACCGGGTGTCCTTTTTTCTGCATATTTTCAGGTACTTTTCTGAACATAAATTGCTGAAATTTAAATCAGTCTAAAAAAGTTTGTCATGCCTTCTTTGACATGAGTATTTCTCTCTAAGTGCTCCTAAAACATAATCTTTGACTTAGGGCTCGTCCTTCAATGTTTTCTTCTCTGAGGAATATGGCAATGTATATGATGATGTCCACTGTTTATCCATCTTTCTGCTTATTTTACTCATGACTTGTTAAGCTAGTGATTGCCCATATTAAATCACACCGAAAGAAATCAAGTCCAGCTAGCCATGACTTACAGCCTCCTCCTTTTCTAGAATGATAACATGTTTTGTTTTGGTTTTTTGCTAAATTTAAGGTCTTCAATTCACTCTGGACTTCTAAGGGTTAGTTTCTAGACACCCAATATGGGCAACTCCCAAGATTTATTGCTCAAACCAGTTTAATTTTGCAGTCATTCAATAATGAAAATTCCCTCACTTGCCAAATTACGTTTTCTGTCAGAGAGGAGAAAAAAATTCATTTCTGGATTTTGCCCTGAATCAGCCCTTGTTTTTAAATGAACATTGCCTAGTCTTGCAAAAAGGTTCTGTTCCTTTTAATAAGGTAACTTCTAATTAATCATGAACACTCATGATATTGCTGGGCTTCAAAATGTTTTGTAAAATACTAAAGAATGCTTGGCTGAACAGGTACTAGCAGAAGACTACAGTATTGTGGTAGAAGAAACATGACACAGTTACTCGGTGCAGTATCTTAGCAATAAAAGTCCGCTGGGGCTCTGTGTCCCTACACGTATGTATTTGAGAGTTTTGATCTTGATACAAAGGCTGTTTTCTTTGGCCAGTGGCATTCTGAAGATGAAAAGGCTATTGGCTAGAGGGGGAGAAAGCCTGCAGCTGTGGTGAGGCTGTGCTTTTACTCAAGACTGAATAGCTGGCAAGTGTCTTAAGTGCTGGCTGCTGAGCTGGCTCAGGTCTCCCAGAGTGTGTCATTGCCAAGCTCTGTAATTGCTCAGTTAAGTCTATAGACTTCTGTGTTCTGTGTCCACAAAATGAAAAAGATTGCTTGCACTGTCTTTCTTGCTCATGACAGACTCCACAGAAGAGTCTTGGTATAGCTCTGAAGTTTTATAACTATACCATCAGTGAGAAGAATATTAAAGGATGTGAGCGCGGGTGGTGGAAAATTAATGAACACATGTAAGTATTTTGGTACTGTTACATTAATAATCCATGCAGAAGTAAACTTTTCCATTGCTACTGCAGCTCTCTCAGAGAGTCTCCATAGGACAGAGATAACTCATTTGGTTCTCCTAGCATTCTTTCAGTTTAGCTGATGATGTAACAGAATCTTTATGATATGCACACACACACACACACACACACACACACATATATATTTCTATGGAAAAGTACCAAAAACCTGAAAACAAGCACCTTTGGTACTCTTTGGAGAGAGATAAATAGGAACTGTTGGGTGAAGATGGATGCCCTCTGAAACCTGAAATAATTCTGGGTTTCCTGGGGTCGTTGAACAAGGTCTGTCGCAGACTTTTTAAGTGTAACTTAATTCTATGATTGCGCAAGAGGACAGAGAATCTAATTGACTTTTCGGTGAAAGCTGTTGCAATGAGATGGCTGGGAATGCAAGAGTAACTGCTTCCTCATTCCAGTAACTGGCTCTCGAAAGAGAAACTGCAGTGTCTTCCAAGGTACCACTATAATTCTGAAGTGGTTTTTTAATTAAAGTATTGCTGCTATTTTTTTAAACAAGGTACCACTGCTTTCCCATCATATTGTTCCCCCATTCTTTCCTTAATTTTTAGATCATCTTTCAAATGGTGGCTCAGGAGGCAAGGTTAGGTTTAGGACATGGGAATTTTTATTTGGTTTTTTTAAATTTTGTTCAAATGAGAACCTCATTAAGATTATTCTTGAAACTGAGTTTCTCAACTCACTGCTGAAATTGAGTAAAGTCAATTAAGCCTCTAAGTGTAACTGAAAGAATTACAAAGAGGAGAAAAACTTTCTCTATTCTTTGATACCGTGTTGCAATTACATAGAGAAAATTCAGTTTGAAGCTCCTAAAATTGTGTCTTATTGTAAATTTGTTGCTGGACTAGATAGCTACATAAAAACACCAGTCAAAACACACCAACTTTTCATGTTCTTTTTATGACAGAATTGGAAGGGTTTGGGATATTTGGGATGGCTGAGATATCAAATAAAGACAAAATCTGGAGGAAGAGATGCTAATGGGTTCATATTGTAAGGATTCTCTATCTAAAAGAGAAGTTTTCCAATAAACTTACCACTTATACATTCCACAGAATCAAATATCAGAGTATGACCCTTAGAAGTGCACTCGGGGTTACTTTTAGAAGTACTGCACAAGAACACGTGCTCCTGATTTCTATTGTAAGTTGCTGATGTAGACCAAGGCAAACTTTCCTTTGAAAGTGCCTTTTTAACTGAAAATAAGGCTTTTGAGTTGCTGATTTTCTGCTCTATGTTTACTTCTCAAGGAAAAATAACACAATTTAAAGCATGAAACATCGTGATATTTTATTTTCTTTTCCCTCCAATTTTATAGCTAATGAAATGGAAGGGTGCGGGGGTTGAGGGTGGATGGGAAACCCACCTTCCAGCCTCCTGCAGTTGCTGCTTATAGGATGCAGGTTCTGTTATCTTAGTGTCTTAGATCAGGAGAGAACAAATATTATGCTAGCCAAGAAATAATCCTTCTCCTTTGAATTTAGAAAAAAAAACTTTAATTAGGGAGAAATATACATAAAGAAAAGGATAACAGTTCTTAACCACAATATATATATCCAGAAAAGAACCAGACAACAACAGTTTGTAATAAA
>JAWWMP010000001.1:20768104-20786341 GCA_035047865.1 Dendrocincla tyrannina
TACCAACCCCTTCCCCCTCTCTCCCCTGCTGGGGGAAGATCAGAACAAAAGCCTGGCCAAACTAGATAACATCAGGGCCTACATGTCTTTTGTCTCTTTTGTTGAACATCTTTACTGATATTTAGGCGTTGGCTCCCAGTCCTTTGGAAGGAATTCCCCCTTGGGCTTTTTGAAACTCTGACACTTAGGTAAAAAATGGTTAAGAAGCTTCAGAATACTGATATTAGTAAAGACTGCTACCAAGAAGATGGTGCAGATAAGGTTCCTTCAGACTTTTAGGAAGCTTTTTCTACCCAGAGACACCAAACACAACCATGCAGTTCTTCCTCAGTTTTCTTCCAGCGGATATACAAATGTTCCACTGCCTAGTCAAAGAAGTTACAGCTGATGAACTGCTTTTGCTGAAATTCTCAGGGGCAGAAATATTGAGTCTCTTTAAGCAGATCATTAGAGGTTTAGGTGAACATAGGTGTTGACAGTGCTTTATTTTTCTTAAAGCTGTTGATTCAACATCCCATTGTTTCTGCTACAGGATGCATATATCTGCTCATCCCCTGAAAAAGTATCCCACTCCCTCCTTCAACATACAGGACAGGATCCCCTAAATTAGTTTCTGTAGCAGTGGCACAGTTACAGAGGGTGCCTTGGAATCTCCATTTTCCTTGGACCTGGAGATAGGACTACTAAAATACCACAAGTCCCCTGAGGGTCTGTAGCTTCGTCTTACATATCCCATGAGCATATGACATTTCTCACTGTGCATAGGAAATAGCTCCCTTGATTGTACCTGTTTCAGCGCTTTCACAGATGGGCAAGGATATCCTCTGCTTCTGGCAAGATGATGGTTTTTTATGTGGCTGACAAGTGGTCAGTGCAGACTAGAATTTTTTTTTAACGGTGCTAAGGTTTGTTGGAGGGAAAGTGTCTAGTCATTGACAAAAGGAGAAATGCAGAAAATGTCTGTGGGCTAATTGAGGGGAATCAGAGGGTTAGGTGACATTTTGCTATGCACTTTGACAAGCTGTTTTCGATGGGGAGCATTGGTGATGGACACTAAAATGAGTAAGAATTAGACTTCCTGTAGCAGGAAGTCTTCACTCTTACATTGCTCAGTTGGTCAGAGCGTGATGCTAATAACACCAAGTTTGTGGGTTTGGTCCCTGTATGGGCCATTGACTTAAAACTCAGACTTGGTGATCCTTGTGGGTCCTTTCCAACTTGGAATATTCTGTGATTCTTCTTCCATTCTTCTCGGTGTTTTGGATGTGGCTTTTTGTTCGTTTGGATTTGGTTTTGGCTTTGTTTTTCTTGTTTGCTTGTTTGGTTTTGTTTGTGGGTTTTTAATGGGGTTTTTGTTTTATTTTGGAGTTTCTTTTTGTGTCTGCCCATTCAGATTTGCATCTAAATGCTAGTTGCAACATCTTTGAAGAAAGGAACATTAGAAATTCATTAGCAACATAAGAATTAAGCATTTGCTAGTATCAGGGAACATTTAGGTTTCTCTGAACCAGGTGGCATCGAGGCTGAAGTCCAAGGAACCTCTTTCCCTAAATGGCAGCTTTAAGTAGATGTGCACCCAAGGAATTATTTTTAAGACTAGTTATTTGAAGGTGTAACATTCAAAGGTAATTTTCCAGAATGTTAATGGTGTAGAAAGGCTGGGTGGTGACCACTTAAGAATATTTTTAGTTTCTCTAAATCTATTTCCCCTCTGCTTTCAATGAAGTTGGACCAATTTTATGCCAATCTCTTTCTGCACTGTTCTTTAGGAGCAATCCTCAAATTCAGAGAAGATAAATTTGCTCTCCCCCTGCACTGACATTTACCCTCCCACCAAACTTACTTGAGTCTTCCAAAAAAACCAAATCCTTTGAAAACAGATATCAGAAATGGTGTCAAAAGTACCCAAGCTGGTCTTGAGACATTTCTCTGTTACATCTTAGTTCCTCTAGACTTTTTGGGAAAACTTTGTGCTTGCATCTGTGTGGTCACGAAGGATTATGACTGGCATTTTGGGGAATTTGGGTACTGCTTCATGTTTTGGTTCTTAGTTAAAGTATGGCAGCCAACTGTACTGCTGAATTTCAGTGCTGTTGATGTTTAAGTTGTATGTAAGGCAGTTTTCACGTGACGGCTGCTCTAGAACTCCACTGAACACTTTTAGGTACTGCGGTCACTATGTCGATCACCAAACAGTCTTCCACGTTACCAGTTCTGCTGTCAGTGTTGAGCTCCAGTGCAGCTCGAAGGTCTCCGAGAAACCCCTTCTGGTGGAGTACGGCAGCTACAACATCAGCCAGCGTAAGATGAATTTTATCTTTCCAACCCCACTTTGCATTGCAGACCTTGGAAGCAGCAGGGTTTTTTGATCTGCTAGGACTTAATTAAGAAAGTTATGTATTGGGGTTTAGTTAATTTTCTTTTTTAATCGTACTACATCAGATGGCTAGCAAAGAGCCTTTTGTAGCTCATCAAGGCTGTGAGTCTGAGGTGTGTGGGCATGTGCAACATGCTCTGATTTCCTGCATGTACAGTCTGCTCTTTTCTGCACAGTCCTTAAAGTCTCCTGTGTAGTGCTGAAAATTTTAGTTATTGGAAGTGAGACTGTTCATTAGAAGAACATGACAATACATGGTCTAGTGTTGTGTCACAAAACACCAGCTGATTCAGTCCAGCCCTACTGAGCCTGTGGTACTCATTCCAGGAATAGCTGAATTGGAACTTTAAGGATGTTTTTTCCTCTTTTTAAGATCCCAGTTTACAGCATTTTGTTTCAGTTTAAGTGCTGGCAATGTATACAGGTTATTAAATTTAGATCAACTTTATCATTCCTTGTGATAGCTTAGTGGCTGTAAATTGAAATGAGCTGGCAATATTTGGAAAAAGAAAGTTCTGAAGTTTTTTTTCTTTTTTTTCCACCTCCAGCATGTCCACCTGGATATTTCAAGTGTTCTACTGGCTTGTGCATCCAGCAGCTGCAGCGCTGTGATGGCGTAAACAACTGCTTTGATGAAAGTGATGAACTCTTTTGTGGTTTGTATTCACTTACTAGATATCTTGACTGGAAACCCCAATGAATGAATTCTCTTGTCTTAGAAGGCAGCTAAAACAAGGTCAAATATTTTAGGGGGGGAGGAAATTGTTTTCAGCTTCCTTTTTATGTCCAGGTACAGGCTATTAGTCAGTCTCCAGTGCTTAATTAATAGTTAATTGGCAAGGGACAAAACCAAGAATGAAAAAGGTATGACACTGGAGAACATAGGGAAGATATTTAAGTGTGCAAAACCAGCTGTAATAGACTATATTTTAGTTTTTTCTCGTGTCATGAACACTGGCAATTATTAGTAAAGTTCTGTTCCATTTTGAGATTATTTTATCTTTGTGGGGGAATGACAAATGGGGGTGAATAGAGTAGATGAACGTGATGCTAGACATCCATGGTGAAAGCAGATTAGAACTTGGGCAACTCTGCCTAGTGCAATTGTGCATACTGGGGAGATCTCCGAACTCCTTTGCACCCTATTTTCTGCCACATAATGTGGCATTCACACCCATCCTTCTACTGTGCAGTTAAGGTAAGAATGTGGTACCCAGCCATAGTCAGAAGGGCAGTGTTGGCATTTACAAACATGCTTCTATACCTGATTTGACTTATGTTTTTAAAGTCTTCCCTGAGTGGAACTGTAACTCCAGCTTCGCAATACAGGGTAACTTGCTTGCCTGCAATGGAGTAAGTGACTGTGAGAATGGAAAAGACGAGCAGAACTGCACCCACAGTAAGGCTGCTCTCTTCAATATTTTTTTCCTCTCTCTTCTATTATCTATCTACTCCTGACTTGAATACTGGATGCTGCATTCAAATACTTAAGAGGCACTATCAAATGTCACTCAGGCTATGTAATTCTGTTCAGTTTTCTAAAATGCTTAGAAACAAGCCTTTATTGATTTAAAACTATTTTTTTTTGAATGCACTCATGAACACCTGCTTCAACAAAATACTGGCAGAATAATTAATTACTTTGGGTGCAGGATGGGGATCTAGGAATTTGAAGCTTGAATCCCTGCTTTTATCTCTTTAAAGCATAAGCTGTGCAAATTAATTCCTGGATCTGTCTTACTATCTGTAATATAGCTATAAAAATGATAGCTTCTCTGGAGATGTTTTCAGGGTTATAACGTTTATGTGTTTAAAATGCTATGCAAGCTATTATTTTAGCAGTAGTCCCATGAAAGTTTTGAATCAGACCTTTCTTCGACTTCATATGATAAAGGAGCACCACAACATGAAAGGGAGCACAACTGATAAGTGCTGCAAGTGACTTTTTTGACCTGTCTGACTAGACAGTCTGTGGAAATGGATAGTGGATACTTCTGGGTGTTGACAAGAAAAATAGGTTGGGTTTGAGCGGACTCATTTGTTGCAAGCCACAGGGAAATAGGAAACTGCCAAGGTTAGGGTTTGCAGTTTTACTGAATACAGTTAATAAGGCTGCTTTCACTACAATCTTTCATCTCATGTTTAATACTGAAACACAAAGGAGAGCTTCTCTCCAGAATCCTGCATGTTTTCTCTTTCTAGCCTAACACTCTATATCTAAATTTTTTCTACAGTATCCATGGTCATTAGTGCTATGGGAAAGGGTGGGAGGAAATCTTTGTTCAACTTTGAACGTGATACACACCTTGGCATAGATGCAGTTCTACTTGAATAGTTTATTCTAATTAGAGGTTGACTTAAGCCATCCCAGTCAAAATGCTTTTTTGCTGTGTTCCCTCCTATCTATTAATACATGTATGAATCCTTTATCTGTGCAGACGTTTCTTCATGTGTTAAGCTCAAGCTCAGACAATAGTTTTCTTTTTTTTTCCTCCACAATTATTTCAGGTATTCCTTGCACAAACCACACATTTAAGTGCAAGAATAACATTTGCATTAGGAAACAATATGCAAAGTGTGATGGGACTGTGGACTGTGTTGATGGAAGTGATGAAAGCAGCTGCAGTAAGTTCCTCTCAAACATTCATCTTCTTGAACTTCGAACTTTTTGTACAATAAAACCATTTATTTCTTCCTGTTTTGGAGTGAGTACAACTCATGCTGCAGGTACTGAGTTTTTATTGCATTCTGTCTGTAATAGTGGGGTAATGATCAGCTATCAGTTTATTTCAGGTCTGGTTGCAGAATTTCCTAAGTTCTTGTGGGAGGGTGAGCTTATAGTTAAGGGGAGTCTTAGAGAGCTGCTTGTTGTAAACTCTGTTAAAGATTAGGGAAGCAGGGTTAATTGCAGAGTGAACTTGGCTAGCTGGTGAGGCAGCACTTTTGCTGCCTGCAGCAATGTCAGGTACTTCTGTTGAAGGCAGACTGTATTTGCACTTTGGGTGTGATGCAACTGCACTGAGATAAAACCCACCAACTTTTTACTTGCTCTGACTCTTCCTGATGGTCAAGACCCCAATATTTCATAGTATCAAGCTAGGTTCTGGTTTCAAATCTTCCTAAAGTAACCCCTGTACAACCTTTCCAGTTTGTTTTCCTCTAAAGTGAACAAATGATTGTTACTGCAGTGGCAATAAAAGAGGGATTAGAATTAGTTGCATAGACTGAATGCTTTCAGGTATTTGAGGTATGTAACATAGACCTGTTGAAGCATGTCCAAAGGAGGTCCACAAAGATGATCTGAAGGCTGCAGCACCTCCTCTATGAAGACAGGCTGAGAGCTGGGGTGTTTGAGCAAGAAGAGAAGGCTCTGGGGAGACATTTTGGCACCTTCCAGTTCCTGAAGGGGGCCTACAAGAGAGTTGGAGAGGGGCTTTTCACAAGGGCATGTAGTGACAGCACAAGGGAGAATGGCTTTATACTGACAAATGGTAGATTTAGATTAGATATAAGGAAAAAAATCTTCACTGTGGGGGTCCTGAGGCAATGGAACAGCTTGCCTGGAGAAGTGGATGCCCCATCCCTGGAAGCATTCAAGCCAGGTTGGATGGGGCCTTGAGCAACCTGGTCTAGTCGAAGGTGTCCTTGAACATGGCAGGGAGGTTTGAACTAGGTGGTCTTTAAGGTCCCTTCCAACCAAGACCATTCCATGATTTTATGATTTTGCCTGGCCCTCAGCTGCTTCTGGCATGCTATCTGTATGTCTCACTGCCAGCACCTGCCTTGGATCAACTACAATATCTTAGAAGACTAACCATATGACCGCTTCTGTTTGGAAACATTCATGCTTTATTTGACTTTTTGGCTGTATGAGGGAAAGTTTTCAGAAATATTAACTCCTCTGTGTGTGAGTGTGGGACTAAAACTCTTGAGGCAGAAGCTTTATGTGCAGGCACTGGGGAGGGACATGAGGCCCTACAGAAGGGCCTTTCTTCCTGGCTTTTCAGAGTACAGGTTTTTGTGCTGAGGTACGACTTCTTCACCTGTTAGTGATACACAGCATTGTCAGACTGTCACTTATTTCCATACAAATTAATGATTATACCACCTTATTTCTGAAGTAATAAGCATCCAACCTCCACATACATGATTTTTGTCTCATTGCCCTGTTTTGGCAAGAATAAGTGTTCTGATGATGCTAAACTTCCTTACGGATGGTGTCCTTTCAGGTCAGGACTGACAGTATCAAAAAGAGATATAGGGTATTTTCTATATTTATATATTCATTGAGATGCTTATTAAATTCTCTGGCATTGCTGACATAAGAAATATTCAGAGGCAAATTCCTATAGTGAAGCTAGGAAAGGAACTGGATAAATTTTCCAGGCCGGTGCCTTTTTTTGACTTGGAGTCACCTCTTGTTTCAGTAATAGAGTAGCCAAATAGAGAAGTTTTCTGATTGGAACAGGGCAAGGAATAGATTTCAAAACATTTCAAACTGCAAGATTCTTTGATGCCCTGTGTGGGAAGCCCCCTCAGTAAAGAAAAGCCCTTGGAGATGGGGTTTGTAACCTGAAATGTCCCTTGCAGGTTGTGGCAGTAGCAAGATCAGCAGTCTCATCTCTCGGATTGTAGGTGGCTCAAACACCGAGCAAGGTGAATGGCCCTGGCAGGTCAGCCTTCATTTTGTGGGAGCTGCTTACTGTGGAGCATCAGTGATATCGAAAGAATGGCTTGTGTCTGCAGCTCACTGCTTTCAAGGGAGCAAGTAAGCAGCCTTCCCTCTAACTCTGTCCCAAACATGGCCAGCATCCACAAATGCCTTTAGATCCCAGAGTCTGAACTGCATGGAGGTAGTGCCACTCTCTTTCACCTGCCCTGCTGTCAGTGGATGTTTTGGGGTACTTTTTAAGGAAATACCTTCACTATTTGCTCCCAAGCAGGCTGGCAGACCCCAGATCATGGAGTGCCCACCTGGGGATGCACATGCAAGGCCATGCAAAGTTTGTATCTGCAGTGAGACGGATCATAGTTCATGAATACTACAACAGCAGGAACTACGACTACGACATTGCACTGCTGCAGCTGAGCAAGCCATGGCCGGACACAATGAGCCATGTCATCCAGCCAATCTGTGTGCCTCCCTTCTCCCATAAAGTCCGCAGGGGTGACAAGTGCTGGATAACAGGTTGGGGCCAAAAGCAGGAAACAGGTGAGTTTTATCCCTTCAGTTGAGCTAACTGTTTTTCCCAGGTAAACAGCAGCCTTCACAGCTGTGTATGTGTGTGTGTGCATGCAGGACGTCAGATTTTGTGCATTGCTAAGGCATGCAGAAAATAATAGTGTTCTGAGCTTTCTGTCCTATGTAAGTAGGTGCCTTGTGCATGTACCTTCATACGTTCAGGAAAATTGGCTACTGGTCCCATAGATATGAAGGTCTTCTGGCTCATGTTTTTAGCTAAGACTTGCAGGGATCTACACTTAATCTGAATTAACATGGTGTTGTTTTTGCCTTTGTTACCCTTGGAGGTGTGTTAGCATGCCTAAATGGAGCCTTTGCTACTTGCTGCAGCGAGATGAAGTTGCTAAGTCTCCCTTCTCCCACCTTCAGCCTCAGCAGGCTGAACAGCCCTGTAGAGCCAATCCTGGTTGTGAGGTGCCAGCTCCATCCTTGGAATGTGGCTTGACAGAATGGCCACACTGTAATTGTGGGCTGCCCCATGGCAGGGGTAGGTCTGGCCATCCCATCAGCTTGTCCTGACCTATCTCTTCCCTTGTGTGAATGGTGGTACCTTCTGCCCCTCCCACGGCCACCTTCCTAAACCCTTTCCATTGTAGGTGTGATGGATTCCCTTGGTCTGCCTGCAGGGATGTGGTCCAGATGGTTTGTCTGCACCTGCCCAGGGCCACCCTCACCTGCCCTCTTGGGGCTGCTGGCACTGTGCTGGCCCAGCCACCCCACTGCTCTTGGCAGGTTGTAGGAGAGGCAAGTGCATGGTGCAGGGTGGCAGCAGTGGGTAATTAACCTTAAGGTTAACTTCACAGCCAGGACTCCCACATGCTTAACTACATTCAGTCTCTCTGTACATATCTGTGAGAGAATATATGGTTGAAAACCAATGGCAGTCACCTGATTGAGATAGGACACATGGTATGGCTTCTGTCTTTGGGCTGCTGGTTAGTCATATGTGAAATTTAAAAGCTGGTTACTTGAAAAATAAATGCAATGCCAAAAAAAAGAAAAAGGATTTCTTTTTCCCTGTTTTCCTCTAATCCTTTCATCATTCTACACAATACAAGTGCGTAATCAGTCTTTTAAGTAATTCTAAAATATACCTTATTACATACTAGCTTTATCAAATACTGAAACAGTGTTGTGATGTAAACAGCACTTGCATAATTGAATATAGGCGAGGCTTCTTTGGCTATACCCAGATTTCAAGAGGATCAGGTGGTGGTGAGATTGGACCTTTTGTATTAAAAAGAGAGGACAATTCAGTTTAATTCTGTTTTTCTGAAAATACGTAGCTTACAGGAAAAGAGGTGTTTTACCAAATCTTTCAGACAGAGAGAACCAAATTTTGAGAAATGTCCAATTTCTTTATGCTGCCAAAACTTGCATTCTGAAACTCTGACTCATAATCTTGGATTCGGCTCCTTCAGATATACTACCTTAACTGCAAATCTGTCAGGGGATGATCCAAATATCTGTAAAATCCTGTTTCCTTTTAAAAATAAAAAGAAAAGAAATTAAGAAGTCTTGAGACATCTTGAAAAAGCAAAGAAAAAAACTCCTTGCCCAAGCCTAGTGATTATGCCATTGTATTTGGGGTGCCTAAAGGACCAAGACCACATTATACAATTACCTTTTAGAAGAAGCTTTCTGCTCTGTTGCAGTTGTTTGGAATCTGGAATAAACTCAGTGGCCTAAAGTATCTGTGGATATTTTCTGAAGACTTCTTGTTTTGTATTTCAATAGATGAGTAAAATGCTAACCTCTGTTGAATCACCTTTCTTTGAATTTATTTTCCAGATGATGAAGGTTCAGCAGTTCTTCAGAAAGCAGAGGTAGAAATTATTGACCAGACACTCTGTCATTCCACATATGGGATTATCACAGCTAGGATGTTTTGTGCTGGGCTATTATCTGGGAAAAGAGATGGGTGTAAAGTATGTATCTCAGCACACTTTGCATAGAGCATATCTTGCCTTTCATTGTTGCATGATGAGGTGTAAGAACTGACTGACAGACCCTTTGTGGTCAGTAGGTTTCAGTTCTCCAAAAGAATAAGAGTTGTCTGTCAGCAAATCTTTCCCCTGGGTGTTTTCAGAGTTCTGCTGCTTTATGTCCACGGGTAGCATCACTAATTTCAGTTGCAGGTCAAGAGCCAATCAATTTGCAAGTTCCAATTACAAGTTGAAATCCAGCAATTTTTTTTGTATAAGAGGCTCTGAGTTGAAGAAACAACTGAGGAACTAGCTTGTCTCTTTTCAGGATCCCTCCCTTCCAACTTGGACTGTATATTGAGACAATGACAATTAGGCATACATTTTCAAATGTAAAATATTTCTGATCTAGAAAAGCTAAAAGATAATAAATGTGAAGTTCTGAATTTAGTTCTAGTGAACAGTAGTAAAACTCTGTGTGTGTATATAAATATATACACACAACCTGTATTTATATAACATTTCATATTAGAGATGTTATATGCCATGTTATATTATATTGAACTTACATAAACCTGCTACTAAAACAGTAGTAAATTTTCTGCTAAAATAATAATAAACCCTTTTTTTTATGATGGAGACCTGGAATGTTCTAGTTTTCATTGATCTACGTAAAAGAGAGACTATAATGAGTCTGAGGGCTTTGAGGGAGTATAATGCACCAGCTGTTTTTTAAAGGTTAGCAAGACCATTGATATTAAGCATTGTTTTCACTAACTGGAGACTTTGTTTCTGCAGTTATCTGTATGGCCACTCAAAATATAGCCAAGGAAATGCATCATTTACAGGTCTTCTGTCTGCATTTTTGTAAGAACAAATGATTCGTGGCTGTGTCTGGCAGTTAGAGCTGATCAAAATGTGGTATTCCTGTTTTGTGAAAAATGCTGGTGCATTTTCCTTTTGTCCTAGAAGTTAGAGGGGGAAAAAACTGAAAATTTGACTTACTAAATGTAAAATCTTAGTTGTCAAAGAAGGAAAAAGTTTTCTTCTAAATTCTTAACATTTTTGTGAGGCATTTCCAGTTAATTCTACATTGAGCAGCAGGTGCCACTTAGGCACCTAGGAAGAGGTCCCTTCCAACCTGCATTTTGAACATCCTATGAAGTTAAAATAGTTTTCTAGCTCTAGCAAAATATATGTCTAGAAGGGAGGCATTTCTCTTGCAAAACATTAGAATTTCGACAACTCACCTTTCACTTTCAGAAGTTGTTTCTTGCATCAAATGTTTTGGTAAAGTTTATCTTGCTACTAAGTGTCTTTTTCAGAGATATTGTGTGTACAGCAGAGTCTGACAGGAAAGGATAAGCTTCGTCCAAGAAATTTTCCCCAAATTGTGGCACACATTTTTTACCTGAAGCTTTGCCAATGTGTTTGTACAAGAACACCCCATAAAGAAAGAGTCCTACTGGTTTTGTCCTGTATTATGGCATTATGACATCCTGTATAAAACTTTGAAGTCTATTACAGACTTCAGTTTAACTGATTTAATTACAAACACACTACATATGCCTAAACATTACATGCTGATTTGTATCTACTAAAGGAGAACACTTAGGCTCTTTTGCCTTCTTTAAACTAAAAAAACCACAAACACAAAACAATTGAGCTTCCATCTGTTTCCATTTACCTTATTTTGAAAAAAGTTATATTATTATTAAATATTTTATTTATTGCATTTATTTTTTAAAAAAATCTTACTGTTTTTTGAGTAATTACTGTGTAAGCTATGAATGTACATACACGGTAAGTAGCAGATTTGGGGTTTAGCTGTAAGTTTGAGGCCAGGAAAAAAAAATATTCAAATCTAGTCCATGAAAAGTAATCTATTTATTAGAGTCTCTAAAGAATGAGAGTCAGCCTTCCTTCTTGTGAAAGAGAAAGTTTTGGTACAACTCTGCAGTCTTATCTGCTTTAAAAAACCCAAACTATTAATGGTTTGAACTATGTGAATATGAAAATGTAATGACTGTTGAAATTACTCAGACAAAATATCTCCTGTGGATTTTCCCCCAGTTTTTATATTCCATTGTAAACACATACAACTCAATCTGTTCCTTTTAGGGTGATTCGGGCGGACCATTGTCATGTCAAAGCAATGGAGATGGAAAATGGTTTTTGACTGGCATTGTGAGCTGGGGTTATGGATGTGGAAGACCAAATTTCCCAGGTGTCTACACAAGAGTGTCAAATTTTGCACCATGGATTCACAAATATGTGCCTTCAGTCTTGTAGCTTGTAAAATGCTTTTGTGGAATAAAGCATGTCCTGGATATCTTCATTAAAAATCATCCGTGGAAAAACTGTTCAGTGGCGGAATTTCTTTGCGTGTCTCTTGCTGATTCTGGAATTCACATATGGGAGTAATAACTACCCTCTTCTCAAACCTTGGTGGATAAGGAAGAGGCTGTTCCTTGTGACGGCTGTTCTGTGCAGATGTCTGGAGACACGGGAGGAGCTGCAATAATAAACTTCTGGCACTTTGCATTCTTTTTCCAGGTGGCACATAGGTGCAGGTGCAATCCTGTCAGGAAGCTGAAGATACATTTGATCACATAGAGAGCTTAAGGGTTACTCAGTCCTTTCTTCTGAGATGTGTACGGTCAATACAGAAGTAACTGGAGCAGCAACCAGATATTTGCACTCTTGCAAATACTATTTTCTCTGTCTCGTCCACCAAGAATAGCTGACAGGCAGAAGGGGAGAGGAGACATTGCAGGAGATGAACTCTATCCTTTCAAATCCCTAGGGCCCTAATTTTTGAAGATTTATGAGTAGTGATTTGTTCCATACTTACTCCTTCTCCAGCTTTAATTAACTGCATGATTTGGAGCTACTAACCCTTTTATTTTCGGCCTTCATTTCTCTATATTCAAGTTCATCCACCTAAGAATTCAAATTCTTTAGCTTCAGGCTACCTTAACAAGATGAGTAAATATAATGATGTGAGTTTTCACAATGACCTTGTCCTTGCCCAAGTAAAACTGATGTTTCTGAAAGACCCTGATACAATTTTTAGGCCAAAGTGGTTTGGTTTCCTCTAGGCTTTTCCTGTGTTTTTTTTCTTTTCCATAAAGGAAGGGGCAAAGTACCAATCAGCAGGTTGTGTGTGGAGCAGATAGGCTGTTGAAGAAAAGAGGACTTGAACAAAGCCATCTGTCTGCAGTTGTAGCTTGAATTTCTGAGCCGTTAGGATTGCCTTCCAATTAATCCCTTTTGTAGTCTGTGTCGGGGTTTGTTTGTTCCCTTTGTGGTTTTTTGAGGGGTTTTGGTTTTTTGTTTTGAGGGGTTTTTGAGGTTTCTTGGGCCTGTTTTAGTTTTTTAGGTTTTGTTCTTTGTGCTGTCTTTCTCAACACGTATAAAATATGTTATTACCCCACACGCATCCTTAATTTTCCTATTTTACAAGCAAAATAGGCTGAACTTGTTGATTTGCTGACTTAAAACTAGTTTTTCTTTCCAACAAGAAATGTGAACATGAATTACTTTGCAGTTACATTTACCAGCTTGAGACTGGAAAATTTGAGTGCTCTCTGGAACTGAGCATTTCTTCTCTCTCATCCACATCCTGTGAATTCCACTGGGTGTTTATTAGAAGCTGTCTCATATATGTTGCTCTGGGACTTTGTAAATTGCTTGCATGACTTTTGCATTGTGTGATAAATTATTTCTGTACTCTATTTTTTTCTGAAAGACGTGATCTGTTTTAAATTATGGGATTCATATCCTGCCTAGCCGGTTAGGAAAACAAAGAGTTACAGTGATGGTAATTTTTCCACCCCACTTTCTTTGATTGCAGATCAGCTGGCTCCAACTTCAGGCAGTATGGCAAAGGGGAAATGAGTCCAGTGTGAGTGGTGGGGAGGGGAGCATGCTATTCTGAGTTATAAGAAATGAGGCTCATTTAGGGGTTTGTTACTAGATTTGCCCAAAGGCGTTTGTGTCACAGCATCGTGATATGGGCTTTCCCCTCCAGCAGGATTTCTGTGTACAGCATACCAGCTCCAGACACTGAGTGCACTGCAGGGCAGGTAAGAGGCACCAGCTAAGTTTTATTGCAGAAACATAGTAAATGATCTCCCTGTCCACTCTGGTGTGCATTGACCTCTGTTCTTTATAAATTGCTCCTAACCAAACCGATAGTAATTTTCCCCTCCCCTTTCCATAGATTGAAATGCATGCAGCAAGCAAGCAGCCAAGAAAGATGTGGGTTTCATATGTGATGCAGCTGATAACACGAAAGATATTACCTCGATTGTAACCTCTTTAAAAGAGTAAATATACTAAAATGTGATACAATAGTTATTCTTTGCTGTCTTACTAATTGATGCCTTCCTAATTGATGTGTCATTCTCTAGGAAAGTCTGCATATTTGCTACTACCCATCCTACCAAGATGGCTTACGTCAAAAGTATAATTTCTTCAAATGGATGAAGTTGTGTTTCTGGAGGAGGTGGCCCCTGGGCATATTGCCTGTAGTTTCTTTGCAGTTCAGTAATTCTGCTAGTCCTGCATTATTCATTCTATGTTACTCATCCTATCCAGACCACTCCGGGGATTATTTTGCACTGTGAAAAGTTCTGCACTAAGCAGCTGAGCACATAATGTGCATCCAAGCTTTTGACTTTCCCTTCTCCTTATTGTCTTTGCTATAGCAACAAAATGCACCACACTTAGCAGTTAATAGTTGCACAAGAATATTAAAGGCATGCATTTTATATCTGGGGTTTTTTTTACTCTGATTATCATAACTATTATAACTGTCATCCTTCTCAAAAACCTACAGGAATTAGTTGTTTATCTTCTACTTCCCTTTTAAAAAACAGAATGTGTACCTAACTTATGCTAACTTACCTTCCCAAATCTCAGCACATAGCCATTAAATCCATGCCCCTTCAGGAGGATAGCACAGCAAAAAACCAGAAGCTCAACAATTAAATCTTCCTAGTGAAAGTGCCTGTCTGAACCTATACCTCATTCCTGTCCTTTCTGCTGGGCCCTACTCTGTCAGTGAGACTGACTCGGTGCTCTGGCTATTACTGCATGTTTCTCCTAAGAACTAACACCTACAGGACAAAGACATCCTTCTGCAAGCCTCTTGTACTGGAAGTTTTTCTGTAACACTATTAGATGTGCTAATTTTTTTATCTTTTCTTTTTTTTTGGGGGGGGGGTGTCATTTTAGGGGGTTGTGTTTTTTTTCTCAGCTCCAGCTTTCTCCTTTATTTATATTGGTGGAAGTCTAGAACTTCCTAATTTGACTTACACGAATGACCTCAATGATCCAACATCACAGAAATTCCTCATGCAAGCAGAAGCAATTCAAAGTTATGTAAGTTCCCCCATAAACAGAGGAATTATTTAGAAATATTTTTACAGAATCAGACTGGGAATGAGGAGAGGATTCCAGATAGTCATAACCCTTTTTTTCCCCTTCAAAATAGTAAGCTTAAAGCTAGCAAGAGCCTTGGCAGTTTTCAGATTTAGGAATGTAGCTAGACAGATAGAGCTGTGTGCGTTATAGTAAGGTCAGTGTTTTCTAGACAATAAACCTGTGGGTTTCAACGTTATAGAAAATATAGAAAAATTACTTATCTTGAAGGAAATAGAGTGGTTTTGTTTTACTTTATTCAAACTCTCTTCCTTCTACATTTTTCTCTTTATTTTTTTAATAATATCTCCAGTTCAATGCTTAAACTTTGGTTTTCCTTTATCATTCACAACAATGATGCTTTCTTGCTCTTCTTATGAGTTTCTATTTCTCAGATCAATACTGTTCCCTAGGTCCATGTGAACAGCAGTCTTAAAGACAAAGCAGTTCCCTGTTAGCCTGTATTTCCCAAAAGAGCTAACCTCCTGTCTCAAAGCTGCTTTGTGCACAGCCAGTACAAGTTGCTCATGCCCAAATTCTGTGCCAGAAACTTAAAGACTGAAACAAAAATATAAGTGTATTAATAAAGGCTTGTTTTTCATGGCTAATTATCGAGAGCTATCTCAATAGCCTTAAAATGTGATGTAACTTAGATGCACTTTTTTATTTTGGTGGAATTTAATGCACATTTATGATCCTTATTTGATACATTTTGTGAAAGTGATGAATAGTGCCTGTGATGTGTGTAGGGGTGTAAGGAAGAGGAAAGGAAGAAAAAGACAAATGCTTTATAGCATAAGAGATTATATTGGCACTAAAATATAATGCTTTGCATTTTCACTTTTATCACTATTTAATCATCAGTTGGCAGAAACATATGAGTCTTCCTTCTTGGGAAAGTACTACTTGAAGTCTGTAGTGGCTGCTTTCAGGGAGGTACTCTTTCAGTTATCTGGAAGAACATGCAGATCTCCATAAGAGAATTAAAAATGCAGAAATAAACTTAAGGATATGAGCTAAGCTAAAAGAGTGATTTCTGCCTTGCCCTGTAGAAATGGTGAGAGAAATCAAGTCTGATTAATTGTTCCTTGTTTTATGCATTGTTTTGTAGCCTATTCATCTACTTCTAACTTTGGAAATAACAATTTGGCACTTGCAGAATCTTATTATGGTTTTGTCTATTCAGATTAAGTTCCTTTTTAACCTATCAAAATAAAAATTAAATGTATAATTTTGGGCAAGACATTCCACTTAAGCCCACTTCATTGGGCTTATTGCTTTGGAATTTTTGAGAATGCCTACAGAAAGGTCAGAAATAAATTGGAAAGGGGAGATTTGTTGCATCTACATTTAGTTGCTTCTTCCACTTACCAAAAAAGAAACATTTTTTAAAAACTTCTGTCAGAAGTGTTTTGTACTTACCCTTAGTTGCAATTTAATAAGAGAAATTCAGTGTGATGGTGAGGTGGTTTAAGCGATTTTCTGTTAACACAGTCAAAATGTGAGTTTAATACTGTCATAACTCATTCTTCTAACTGTGTGGATAGAGAAAGGTCCTAGCAAGTGAAGTAGTCTCCACACTTTAATCCAGCTGAGATAACTGTGTTCCTTGTTGATATATTTCTCTCCCGGTGTGTGGTGGTCATTATATTTCCTGTACCTGCCAAACACTGACTGCAGCTGGATCATCAGAGTAAGTTCTGGGAACTCTTCTCAGTACTAATGACTTCGTTTTATGTTAATTAGACAAGAAATTGGGAAAAATTACTTTTGATGTAGGTGAAACAGAGAGAAAACCTAGTGAGACTATGGCACCTGACTGCTTTTCAGGCACCTGTTTCTTTCCTGCCTTATGCACAGGTGCCAGCTATGGGAGGGAAACATTGCCAACTCCCAAAAGTTTGAGTATTACCCATCAGAGAAACAAATTAGTGGGTAAGATGACAACCCCTAGCAGCCAGAAAAAAATCGGTAATAGTTGGCACTTTTCTTCCATATCAGAAAGAAAAAATGGCAATATAAATCAAGCCTCATATGATGAATACTTCACTGTATTTCCCTGAATTCTGCAGAAATAGGCCTTTCTCTGGCTCAGAAGTTTAGGCCTGAATTTTCAGCAAGTCCTTTGGCAGGGCTTAGAGTCTACTCATGATTTCTGCCAACTCCCCAGCGTGTTTGCCTATTGCTCCATTAAGTGTTTAAATACTTTTTTACTTTCCCTGGCAAAGGAAGCTTTTCACATACATGACTGGGTAACAGTCTCTACCTTTAAAGTGCTCAGTGAAAATCATTAGCAGCTTGTAGCACAGAATTCTCATCTCTATGCAGGAAAGGAATGGGAATACATGGCAGTACAAACATAGCATGAACTTCTGGTGTACTGCTTTATGCTCACTGCAGGAATGCTCATGACTCCTTTATCTACCACAATATGGCCAAAGTTAGGACTGAAAGGATTCATACACATTTTTAAATTAGTAAAGTTTTTTGGTTCTTCAAAGGCACTAATTTGCACAATAGAATTGCAGTGCTTTCAATCCCATAATAACTAAACCAAGATTTCCCATCTTGGAGGCACAGATTTTTTCACCTTGTGAATATGTGTATCAGGATATTTATCCTTGGATTTTTAGGCACCATTGCCTGCCTACAAGCTGTCACTAAAAATCCTTGTCATACAAATTCAAGAGAAGTCTCTAGGGGCCAGTAAACGTGCTAAACTGGTTAGAAACTGATGAAGTTAGGTGAGTAAATACACTATTTTCTGAGATATTTATTTGCACTTTGATGTTCTGTACAATGTACTGTACTTAAGGAAAAACACATCACCATTTACAGTGCAGAAAGATAACTTTCAACAAAAAACCATCATGCTTCCAAAGAACTTTGGCAGAAGAATGTTCTTAATCCTGCCTTAGTATTGAACATTTGTCATTACATTTATTTAGGCATCCTGTTTTTTCTGCGGGCATTTGCTCACTCTTTTGTTTCACTTAAGAGCAATAATATAGGAATAGGAAACTACAGGATTTTATGCAGCTGCAGCTGAACTGTAAATTCCTGACAGTAGCTTTGCTGCGGGTGAAGAGCTTGCGTCATCAGAACTTTCAATTTCTATACCACTTACTCTTCAGGCATTGTAATTGTTACACTATGTGCTGGTTTAAAGGTAAACCAGCAGGAGAAACAGACCCACCACAAGAGAGGTTATAAGTCAGAGTTACAATTTAATGAAAGATATTACAATAAATACACTGACACAAAGA
>JAWWMP010000001.1:20797434-20850570 GCA_035047865.1 Dendrocincla tyrannina
GTGTGGAATACTTCCTTAGTTACAACCTTGCTACCAAGGAAGGCCTAAACCAAACCCAAGAAAACTAAACCACCACAGATACAATTTCCTTTTTTAACATTCAATTTATTTTATAAATGACACTAGCTTCGATTTTTAACAGCTATTTTAATATTTCTTCATTATATAGTCCTGCATTAATGCATTTAGACTGTAACAGCATTTCCAGTACCATTGATTTCTTGTTTTTCTAGCCTGTCCTTAAATATGCAGATAGAACATGCATTCCTTCAAGCAATATGTCTGAAGGCTGGAAAGGCTGCTCAGATGGTAGTGATGAACTAAATTGTGGTACAGCAATTATTTCTTGTTTGTTCTCTTCTGTAAAGAGTTTGTTCGACATAGTTTAGAGACTGTCTAAAGTTCTCTAAAATATTGGTGGTGATCTTTAAGATCACATGAAGGATGTGGGTGAAGATGTAAAAATCTGGAGAACAGGCTGTGCAATGCATATCTTTAAAGAGTGGGAGAACAAAAAAAACAAGGGGGAATTTTACACCAATCTTTATAAGTAATCTTCCAAAGGAAAAAGAAATAATGTACAACAAGTAAACTATTTATAAACAGTGAAAATATTAAAAACCAGCAAGGAGTTTTAAAATTTTGGTTTAATTCCCTGCTGCGAGAGGATAAATAGAGGAGAAGTTGTACTTTGGTGCTGTCTTGTGTAACAAGCTTATCAGTAAGTGGTAAGAAAAAATACAGAAAACTATTTCCAGAGACAGTTGGCCAAGAATGATTACCAAAGTGGAAATATATTTTTATTCAGTTTCTGCCAATATCTGTTATGGAATGCCACATAATTTTTGTTCATGATCTAAGTGATAGGCTAAAGCAGATGTTTATTATATAGGGAAAGTGTTACACAATAGGCAGATGGATGTATTTAAGAGGGATGTATTTATAAATGCTCCTGACAAGCTGGAGAACATATATGTAGACAAGTGGGTTGCCTAAGTTTCTTTTTTTGCTAAAAAATGGCTTGGGGGATGATAGTTGCTCAAAAGCTGACTTGTGAATCAAAGTCATAAAATATTCTTTGTGTGGTTTGTGTGTGTTTGGTGTTCCGTTGTTTGGTTGTCTTTGTTTTGTGGGTTTTTTTCAAGTGTCACACTAGGACATAAAGCAGGAGTTTGAAAATGTCTTCCCAGCCATCAGTGGGAAGGCTTCAGCTAGAATATTGTACCCAAATTGGGCACTGCACCTCAAAGCTAAGGAGCATTGAAGAGATGCCAGAAAGAGTGACCAGAAGGTAATCCAAGGTCAGCATTAGTTAGATAATGAAACAAGTCTCTCTGTCACTGAATGCTATCAAAACTGTGGTAAATTAATGTCTGACAGAGATGGCACCGTAATATCGAGGTGACCTCTGGTAGGGTTTGCAGCCCACAGCTGCTAGCCTGGTATTTGAATCACAAAGCATTTACAGACCTTTCTTCTTCAGGCTGTAATCCAGAACAGTTGAACTGTGGTGATGGGAAGTGCAAGTATCAGTATAAGCCTTGTAAAGATGCTGATGGCTGTGGGGAGGACAGTGATGAAAACAACTGCTGTAAGTGTATATATTTTAGCTATCTTCCAAAAGATAGTGGAAGGCAGAAGCAGGAATATGCTTATTTCAATGGATAAATGTGTTGTTTCTAAATATTTCTTTTCCATGGCACTAAGTTTCATAAGCGTGAAAATAAAACATGCAGAGTATAACCAGTTCTTGGAGAGTCTAAAAAATTAGTGACACGAAATCCAAGATAACAGTGATTTTAGAGAGATGACCAAACCACATCTTGCTGGTGATCCTGTTGGAAGAGCACTTTTTCCTCAAGTGCTGCCAGATTGGTACAAAATAATGTAAGGGAGAGAAATATAGTAGGTTGTGGACTTATGCCACATTGATGGCCTTTTTACTGTAGGTTCACAATGGTTACGGACACTGCCAGTCTCCCTAGTGACTTGCTATATTTTGCCTTCATAATTCTTGGCTTACTTTGAATCTTAGGTCCTTGAGGTAGCCAGGAGTATGTCTTTGTTAAAAAAAACCTCCCTCCCTCTGTTTAGAGGTCAGAGTAAACAGCTGGTGATAAGAACAACATCAATGGAAGCCTATTGCTGAGATATGCCAGCATTCTCCCATAGCAAACTTTGACAGTCCTTAGAAAAAAATTATTGGAGGGAGGTATAAAGTTCTTCCACAATTTTTTCAATTTCACTTAAGAATGCAAAGGTGCTGTGAAGATTCATAATGCCATTAGTGCCGGTGAAGGTAAAAGAACAGGTCTGACAAGCCTAGCTTACTCAGTTTGGAGTTAAGTAAAATGGTGGTGAAAACAGTTGGATGCTTTTCTTTTTCCTCATGGATAGTGAAGACTGAAATTAGTATGATCATTAATCAGAGTAAAACCTTTCTCTGTGCCTTCTCTGTAGAGGCACCAGTTTACACCAGTACAGACTATGGCTTCAAGCATACTGGAATGTATAGTTTTGAACAACTTGTTGAATGTGCAAGAGTTTTTTTAATAATTGGAAACATGTGGCATTATCTTCTCTCACTTATTTCAGCCTACAAAGATTGTTCCCGTTGTGCATACAAATGCCTTAATGGAAAGTGCTTGCTGAAACCAAATCCTGAGTGTGATGGGAAGAGAGACTATGCAGATGGATCTGATGAAATAAACTGTGGTGTGGTAACATTCATGTAAAAATTAGTTTATGTCTTGGGAAACTGAGTCATGAGTTTGTTACAGTCAAGCACTATTGGATTAAGAATTGATTAAATCAAATGTAAGTTAAAAAAAATCCCAGTAGCATCTATATGAAAATTTCTGTCCTGAATTTTGCACTTTCTTTTAAATGCACCCATTCATTCTGTGTGATGACTTATTTCAAGCAATGCACACTTCCAGTTGGAAGTTGGAAGGTCCTAATTCTTCTTGGAGCTGAATGAAATGCAGTCAAAGAACTGTGTTTGGAAGGAGGGAAAAATGTGAGAATGTATTCCAGTGAACTTTTGGAAACAGCCAGTCTGTCCAATCTGTCTCAGACTATGACATTGCCCTACTGGAAATGGAGATGCCTGTATTCCTCAGTGAGCTGGTACAGCCCATTTGTTTACCCAGCACCTCTAGACTATTTCTTTATGGAACTGTCTGCTGTGTAACTGGCTGGGGAGCCATAAAAGAAAGCAAATGACCATAGATTTACAAAAATATGCCCATGCTCATGACTCATTTTTTCTGGTAAATAGCTATTCTACAACTCAGTTTGCTTTTTTTACTCTCTACCTACTGCAGCACAGCACTTCAAGCTACAGAGGCAAACCCCTTCATGGTGCATACATTAAACTGCCTTCAGTTAAGACGGAGAAACCAAAAAATCCTCCATGATATTCTTGCAATTATTGCTGCTCATGGCCCCATATTGTTACAAATGTAGTCTTAGAGACAAATTCTTTCTCTCCAATAGTTGCAAGTCACTGTTTAATGCAGTAGGGAGAGAGTAAAAAAAGCAAACTGAGTTGTAGAGGGGAGGTGGGGGAGCCATGGGATCTCAGCCCTGCCTCAATTAAAGAGGAGCCAGAGCTGTAACCTGGGCTTGGACAGCCCCTCAGCACTTTGGAGGTCACCACAGTTGTGCTGAAATCTAGTTTCTCATGTTTGGACAGAAGCCATTAGCTGTGGTAGTTCTGGCTTACTTAATATGCCTTTAAAAAATATTTAAATCTCATTAATAACAATAACCTAATGAAGGCTTTACAATTGATGCCTTGATACAGCACCTTTATCAAAATGACATGGGTAATATTCAAATTCAATATAAAGATATGTAAAAGAAACCTATTTTTCCATCTTATCTGTTTCATTCTAAACCCGCCCTCAAAGCTGAATAAGCAAACAAACCAAAACCCCGTACTGCCTCTGATCATCCAGGTATTGAAAAGGTTACGTACACTGTTGGGCCAAAACATAACTCAGGACATTTAGTTCACAATGACATCTTATATCAATATTATAGTACAGAAATAAGCTCTTAGCATCATGTGGGGCTCGCAGGCTCTTTTCTGGGGTTTATTTAATTATTTGGTTTTCCCCCTTCAGCTTTATTTCTCAGATTTTTTTCTCTAGATGTGAGATGGTTGAAAACAAAATATAGATTTCATTTAGTAGGACTTGGACATTTTTTGGAGCACAAGCATAACGTAAACAATAGCATAGTGTCCTTGGGCAGAATTTGAAATGGCATTCACAGTTAGTCACCTGTGTAGAATGTTATCTTACAATTTGCATGGTACTTTTACTACTTTCTGGTAGAACAAGCTCATAAGGGTAAAGACTAGGGAGATGGACTGGTGGTGCATTCTTAAGAAATGTTGTTTTTCAAAGACAAAGGGTCAAATGTGTCGAGAAGAATTCTTTTTCATCTTCTCTTATATGAAATATGACTGTAGAACAAAAATATAAGGATAAAAGAAATAAAGTTAGGCCCATCTGTGAGTTCTGCTACTTGTATTAATTTTCTTTCTTTTCCTTTTTTTGTGTCTGGGTGTGGAATTACTAAAATACTGTAACAGTATGATGGGTAATGTATTAGCACAGTTACAAAGAAATACAAATAAAAAGCTAAGCTAAGTTTGGGAACTGCAGCTGCAATGCTGCCTTTTAATTTCAAGCATTCATTCATGTGTATAATGACAAGTTCTGACTGCAACATGGTACCATTAGTTATATGACTGTGTTTATTTACACACACAATCCAAAACTGCTCTTTGGACTGCTTCAGTTGTCCTGACTACCTTCTTTCTCCATGCCAGTTATTAGACTAGTTGTGTACTTTATTGGTATTTAAACTTCTTATCATAAATATCAACTTTCAAAATTATTAACATGCATTTTATATGAGTTACTGTGTAAAGGGAGAGAAATGTGTTACTGAATTTGAGACTGTGGCAATTTAATATTATTCTGGTGTAATACATAAATTTTCCTATTTCAGCGTAGCAGGATAATTTTTGCAAGATTGTAGTTCGAAATGGGTCAAACTTCCTTACATCAAATGCACTATTTGCAGGATTTTCTTGCAGTCTCTGAGCTCTAATTCAGTGAACTATTATTTTTGTTAACTTTATGTACAGCTTGTCTGTAACCTTAGACCTTGGAATTGTATTGCTAAAACATGTTGGTTTAGAAGTATGACGTTCCTCAAAAAAAACCACAAATGTAATACTTAAGAAATGCCCTTGTATTTTCAGATAAACATATTTAAGCAATTCAGCTATGTATCATAGTGGCCAGTTTCCAACACAATATGGGGTGTTTGAATCCTAGCATGCTGGCCCTCTGCACGTTTAAGTTCTTAGTCTGGGTAGCATCTTTGCTATTATTTTGTTTCCTGTCACGGGTATATTTCCTGTACAGTGCTAGAGAGGAATGATGGTGGCAGTTCAGGAAACCCTACTATAAGTCCAGACTCGTGGTCATCCTGTTGTGTTCATTTCTTCCTGGACATGTAAGCTGTGCATGTGTTGCACAAGTTATGTGAAGCTTTCAAACCCCTTTCATCTTCAGAGGATCTGATACTTACAGTGAAAAATAAAACATTTACTCTTTCAGACTGTTTTCTTACCACTCTAGGATGTTCTTTGATCTTAGTTTCACTGTGTAGGACCCTTCCTCTCTCCACCAGCACACAGCCCTTTTGGAGTTTCAGAACAGGCTGTGTAATTGGCTGGACTGTGCATCCTCCTTTCTCAGGTCTCTTTGGGATCAGACTCTTGGATCATTAAAACTGCCACTAGGGCAGCAGCCTGAGAGAGAGGAAGAACTGCTCTGGCTGCTTCTGTTATCTCTAGATAATTTTGTTTGGTTGGGTGATGAACACTTCTCTAGTCTTACTCTTTTCTTGGCACATGGCTTTCTTCTGACCTTTGACATGTTTTAGCTCCAAGTGAGGTCAGCAACCAAACCCCAGGGTCAGTTTAGAGGCTGCTGACTGCCTTGAACAGACCAGTTCACAGAAGACATACAGGGTTAAAACAGTGAAGGGGAAAAAAGCATTGATGAGCCCAAAAGTATTTTGATCCTGTGAACTGAACTAAGTGGGATTTTTTATTTTCCTACACTGCTGTGCAGAGCTGCACGCTCTGTTTGAGGACCCAGCTCTTCTTTGCACATTCCTTAGTCTTTGTTCCTTCGTCTCCCTCTACAAATGAAGACACAGGCTGGATTATGAAGCTAATGATAATACTTAACTGGCCTGGTTTGGTTTGGGGGTTTGGGTTTGTTTTGGTTTGTTGGGTTTTTTTGTTGTTTGGGGGTTTTGTTTGTTTGGTTTTTTTAAATTGGGGGTGGTGGGGGTGATATCTTTCTGTTCCTATTTAACAAGCAGTATGAGAGTTCTGCCTTCAACCTGTGAACAACTTATGGTCAAATGGTAGTAGAAATCCCTCTTTCCATCTCTATCATCATCTCTCCCCTTCTGGGCTGTGTTGAGTTGTTTTATGAATCCTGTAGTGGGAATTAGCAAGGACTATTTTTACAAACTACTTCTTGCCAAAGCTTTATATTGCTTAGAGTTCAATTCCACAAATCAAAATAATTGAATAAATTTGATGTCTAGCAGGGTATATTCTATCCAGAATTTAGATTCTAGTATTAAGTTTTAATTTGAGAAAGAGAAGGGCAGGTATTTACTGTTCTTAAACAACCTAACTCTTGTTACAGTGCTCTCTGTGTGTGTGTATTAATGGCTGGACTCCATTTCAGGGAGATTCTGGAGGTGCCCTGGCCTGCACAGGCAAGGGAAATAGATGGTACCTGGCTGGCATTGTGAGCTGGGGTGAAGGATGTGCTCGGTGCAATCGTCCTGGTGTACACTAAGGTGATGGCACTTTATGACTGGGTCCATCAGAATACAAACTGATCAGCTAAGGAGAAAATGCAGATCATCTCTGTATGAAAGACACTTCCTACTTTAGTCTACCTGATGACATAACATGAAAATGCCATTGACTTTTTGTGAAAGAATACATTTTCTTAATGAAGAAACTATCATTTGTGGTTCACCTAGCAGTAACTGTTCAGATACAGAGCAACTTCAGATTCCTTGTGGATTCATCTTCCTTATTCCCACTACCAGAAACAGCACTGCTTTAGTAACAAAACAAAGTGGATTAGAACCTGTAA
This sequence comes from Dendrocincla tyrannina, assembly GCA_035047865.1. NCBI lineage: Eukaryota > Metazoa > Chordata > Aves > Passeriformes > Dendrocolaptidae > Dendrocincla > Dendrocincla tyrannina. The sequence goes on from JAWWMP010000001.1 coordinate 20,804,649, forward strand.
CAAAAATCCAGTCAAATCTCTCTTGTGCAAGTCTTCCCCTCTTCTTTCAAGTCCCTTGTTATCTATATATCTCTAAATGTTTTCACATACACGTATCTGGATAGTCATAGTCACATTCCATATATACTCAATTCATATATGTTGTCTTAGTGACATTACAGAATTCTAAACATAAAAAATTATTTCATATTTCTCAAAAATACAAGTAGTGTATAGTGTATAAAAACTATAACTCTAGTTATGCTCCCACTGCACTCCTATTACTTTCTGGACTGTAACTTTTGAGTTCTCTCCTGTATTTTCTTAAAAATACCAGACATATAGCTCACAAATCTTAGGGTGCAAGAAATTTCTCTTAAAGAACTGGAAGAGCATGATGTCTAAGTAAAAGGAAAGAATTAATCAGTCGCAATTAATTAAACTAAAAACCTCTAATGCTTTTTCTTGTATTGTCTTTACACCTGGAACATAACTGAAGGGTTTAATGTTTTCAATGTGTTACAGCTGTATTTCTCTGGCTGTGCAATGTATTGTGAATTTTTACATGCTCCTGGTGGGTTCATATTGTTTTTCCTCATGTCCTTGGTCCACAGCAAGCAGTTTCAGGCTCAAGATTTTTGTTTTGTGTATCTTTGTGGCCCATGCCCACGTGGCCACAATTCATTGAAAGGGACACGAAAGGAAAATAGGTTTATGTGATTGGGTGCATCCTTGGGCTCAAAGAAAGTAGAAAAGGAAATGGCAGCCCCATTCCTTTAACCTTGTCAGTAAATCTAGTTTTGATAATCTCCCAATGAATTGCAAGTGGCTATGTTGTATTTGTTTGTTTGATTGTACCTCTGAAACTCTAATCCCCAGGTGTAACCAGAACTACATTTGTACCTCGGAGTTTTCTCTTTTTGTAAAGCTGAGCCTAGCCTAAGCCTATTACTAAAGTGCACATTTACAGGCACAAGTTTGTTCCTTATATGGAAACCACAGATGTCTTGGCTAGGGAAGAAAAACAGTTTTCCTGCTGTTCTCCTTTAGATAAAAGCCTAGTCAGTTCTCAACTTCCCATTCTCAGCAATGTGTGTCAGAAGGGCCAGTACTTCACATGCAAGGGCACCAAGTGTGGAAGTTAGATCCCCCAGAGGAAAGAAACTCAACAGTTTCAGGAGCTCCTTCACAGACATAAAGAAAATAAGGACTTTGGCCTTCGCATTGCGAGATTCATAATCATTAACTCATGACTCAGAAGAACCACTTTGGTTTCAGGCAATTCTCTAGGAGGTAATGTCTTTTACTGTGAGTAGAAATTAAATAAATTAAGTTGGTCTCCAGCCAGAATAGCTGATAAAATCTTTTCTAGTGAAGATGCCCCAGGTAAAATCTTGTGGATCCAGACACACCTTTTAATCTTAATGACTGCTCAGCTTCATGCTCAGTTTTAATGATTCTCAGAACATAAAAGTGAGGTTATACAATTTGTTGGTTTTGTGGGGTTTTTTTACTTGCTGAATAAACATAAGAAATCTGCTCAGCTTCATGAAGTGCCTTTGCCTGGATGGTTGTGACATGACATCAGGAGTCTGAACCCTAGGTATGCTTCAGTAGCCAGATGAGCTGCACAAAGAAGGGGTGGGGCGGGGGGGAGAGAGCATACCAAGCTTTTGGCAGGAACAAGGAGGAGCAGTGCTCTGAGTGGATCCCCAGGCAGCAGGGAAGGGAATGGTGAGAGAGGTATTGTTTGGCTCTTAATGCACGATCCTCCCTGTGCTGAAACAAGAGTAAGCAAGAATACAGTAACCAGCTGTCTGCCCCGCCCTTTGGATCCAGAGGGAAGAGAGCTGCTTACCGGGGAGAAAGCAGAAACCCGAGGACGGAGTCAGAACAGGAGAAATAAGAGGAGGTAGGATGAAGGATAGTGGGGATGTTGGGGGAGGAATCAGCCCTGGCTGCAGTCAGCAGTTGTGAGTGACTTTAAGTGCACAGGAGAGTCCACATAGGAAGATGAGGCAAACCAGATCACTGTGATCACCCGTAGAGCATAGATTGAAATAGAAGGTCATCTTCTTCTTCTCTTCAGATCTGTCCTTTGCTGGTTTTTTACCTAAAAGCAGCTTCTCAGGTTTAGGTTGGATAGTATGTTAATAGACATACATGGTTCTTTAACACCAGATGTGATTTTAGGGAGTATAACAACTAGAGAAAGGACTATTTACAGCACAAATGTCAGCACTGTTCATTTCTTTATCGTCTGTACAGGGAGACTAGGATCACAAGTGTTGATGGAGTCACAGCCTAAGCAAACTACAAGCGATGTGATCTTTTACTCAGTTTGTGCTGTTCAGAACCACATCTGTTTAGCTGCATGGATAACATTAATAGTATTTGTTTTGGCCGACAGCAGCGGAGAGAGCCCTCTGGTTCCTTTGAAAATTGCCTCAGTGAATGACTATGTTGCTGAAGATTTAGTCACTGGTTTGTCAAGGGCTGGTACAGGAAGGCAGGCAAACTGGAAAACCTAGTATTGCACAGCAGAGAGTCGTAGTTCTCACGGTTGGGCAAATAGATACTTCCTCCGCCTCCCATTTCTCTGGAGCTAATGCAGCCGACCTTTTTTTGTTCTTCCAAGGAATTCCCCTTAGTCACGAGTGTTTCGAAGTTGCTCCGGTGAAAACTCTCCTGACTCTCCATCCTCGCATCAGAACTGTTACTGACCATAACTGCGACTGAAATCAGAAGAAGATGAATCGCCTCCGTGCTTTCTTTAGAGACAGAGGTCCTCGCACAGAGAGCAAAGGAATGGAAAGGCAAAGCCGTGCCCAGGAGCACGAGATTATTGAATTGCGGGAAGATAATGTGGAGGAAAGTGAGGCTGATCATGACAAGCCTCTAAACGCTCGAACGAGAGAGGTAGGAATTTTACTTGCTCATTGCATCTTTGCTTTTGGGGAAAACACTACACAGCAGGAGAAATGACACTTTGCAGAAACATCTTGTAGGGGTAGTTCAATTTGTTGTTTGAGGAAGAGGGAAAGGAGCTGAAAACTTGCTTTTTTTCTTCTTATTAATGAGGTGTTCTAATATTGGAGCAGGATTTTAAGCTTTAACTTAGGAACTGAAGTTGTAATTGGTACTCTGAGTTTTGCTTTCTATTTTCGCGTGCTGTCAGTGGGATTGAGTTCAAAATCAGAAAGGAGAAAAGTTGAAATTTTAAACCCAGGCTTTTCTTCAGTACAAATTAACCAGAAAACAATGCTGCCAAACCAAAAATAAGATATCCTCCAACAGAGCGTGCTGGATTCTCTTTCTTTTTATCTTTGAGTAATTCACAGTTACTAAACATGAATTTGTATTAAAAGAGTGCTCCAAACCTCAGTCAAGACCAGCATGAGAGTCCTGAGGGAGGTACTTCCAGTACTTAGCTTAAAGCTGTGGAGCAGACTAATGCTGGCAGAGCTATAATATATGCTTGTAGGTGGCTGTTGTACAATGATTTACACTACTTACTCAAGGAATATTTGTGACAGAGCAAAGCTGTTTCCCACCTTTCTGTAGGCACGGCTGAGCCCCCCGAGAGCTGTATTAGTCACACCACCCCTCCCTTCTCGCTGCTGGCCAAGTTACTGCAGATGTTTCCTTGTGCCACCCACACTGATCACCTTGTGTGCTAATTCATTCCCCTGGCTGGGCAACCAACACTCTGCACCCCCAGCCATTTATTCTACTGTATCAGGGCTCAGCCACTTCTCTAGTCTGCTGCAGGGTGAGACAAATTCGAGGGAGGTGCAAAGAGGAACGGGAGAGAATGGAAGAGAGCAGGGCTGAGCTAGATACACTTGGCTGTATTGCAAAACTTTAACCTTAAGTTTATCCTGCCCCTTCCCAGAACTGACTTTTCATTTGAGCTCTGTTTGTGCTGATTCTGGAAATTGACTTTCTATCCTATAGGGACTGCTGGAAAATTATGCTCTGCTTTCTGCTTAGGCGGCACGTTAATCAGAAGTGCCCTGTTCACTGGGGAGAGATTTTTCTCTGTTGCTGTTCCTTCCCTCCAGCAGCCCTGTGATGCCTATGGGCACTGTTCCAGAGGGTATTGGACTAGTTGTGGAGCTGAACGTTCACTTGAGATCAAGCCAGTTTGCTGTGTGTGATTAGGAATTACATTTTGTGATAGTCTAAATATGTGGTGGCCCAGTCTTGGTGCTGAGAGCTGTCTGTCTCAACTGATCTCAACTATGGCTCATTTCAAAGTTGCACTCTAGGCAGTAGTTACTGGCTTTTTAAAAAAAATTAAATACAGAGCTATATACTAGTGTGAAGTATTAAACTGAAGCTTTATTATTCTGATGTATTTTAAAAATCAAATAAAAAAATATATATAAATGGGTTAGCACCTGAAAGCATGCTGTAACTGAAAACATATTCAGGTTTTGCTCTTCATTCTCCACCAAAGCAAAGTTCTGTGTGCAGAGGTGTCTGCAGAGAGTGTTTCCCTTTTCCTGCCTCTGCTCCAGCAGAAATGAGTCCTGTAAGACGTTTCTGTAAGTGTCTGTTTTCTCTACCTGCACCCCTGCCACCCCCACAAAAAGTTTTAGGCAGCTAGCTGGGGGATTCAGTTAAATTCAGCGAAAGCCTTTCTGGTATGCTGGGTTCTTAGAGAGTTCAAAAAGTAAAGGCAGGAAACCTGGATTAGCACCTCCAGCCTGCAGCTGGTTCCTTCCAGTCTGCATGTGTGTGGCCCAGACAACCTACAGCACGTGCTTTTCCTTACGTGTGCTGATGTCAGAAAGGATGTGGAGTTTACTACTGGGTTTATGATGGATGGAGAGGGGGAAGAAGGAGGAATTAGAAAGGCAACATGGTCAACTTATGAATTCAACCCTTTCCTTCAGTCTTCTGGCTGTGGAACAGAGCGGTTGAAGTTTTCTGTTTTGCTACATCACCTAAGCAGGGTGTTTTGTTTTTTTTTTTTGGTTGTTTGGTTGGTTTGGGAGTTTTCTTTGTTTGTTTTTTTTAATATTCATATTAGTAAGTTAACTAATTAAAAGACTAATTTTTGCTGTAGTCTTAAATAGCATTACAAATTAAACATCAGGCAAGTATTGTCCTTTGTCTCCCATATGAATGTATATGTGAACCATTGTTTTGGAGACAGTTTTCTTGTGGTCTCCTAGAACAGGTGAGATTCACATCAAGTGCTCTGTAAAATACATTCAATAACCTTCAAGCTTCCCACCTTCTGCAGAAAAAGCTCTAAAGGTCTCAATTATTTTATGATGGGTTTAAAGCAATAGTATCTATTGAGTAACAGTCCCTTTGCTTTGGTGCTGGCACCCAGTAGCTATGCAGATTGACATTATCAACACTGCAGAGGTGAATGATTTTGAAAATACCTCTCTAAACACCTCTTGGCTGGGAGAGATGGCAAACATTAATAGGACAGCTTGTGGAACATGCAAATCAAAGTCATGTAGTTAAAAAAAATATAAATAGGGAACCAAGAACACACTTTTGTAGTATTTTGGCTTTAAGGGCAATTCAGGAGTTAGAAATTCTGCACAAATGGGAATGAAACGTCTTTCAAGTAATCACCAGCCTGTGAAAGTCCTTTGCCTTCTGCAACTAAATTCCCTCCTGCAGCAGGTGGGAATCCCTGTTGCAGGGCATTGCTTACCAATGACACTCATCCATCTGTGTGGCATTTTTCTTTCTAAATGTGGTGGTAGAGACTTGCTTCAATACCTTTTTCCTTGCCTTATTTCATTAATCAATATGTCCTTCCCTTCTATAACTAGGAGAGAGATCACTGGGAATCATGCAGGAATGTACTATTCCGGAAGTGTAAACTATGGATGGTTATAATTACAATATTTTTAGTAATCTTTCTCATCATTGTGATCAGCCTAATTCTTTATTCTAGTAAGTATCTTACTCTTGCTTACAATAATACAAATGCACAATACGTATAATCTAATGTAACACAAAAGCAACAGCAGCATCCTTTACACAGCCTTCAAACTGCCGAAGGAACTGGGATACTGACTGCAGAGGGTGCTGTGTTGAGTAGTGGATGTGAATGCTTTTATCTTAGCAGGCAGCAAGTAGCTTGTCTCCTGATCAGCTGGCAATTCCAGCTTGTAGCTAAGTGAGAAAATATTATGAGAAGAGAGTTAGGGGATGAGGATGGAAATTATGTTTGTCGTGTTCCAATGAGTGCCATGGATCACTTAGATCCTCTCGTGAGGTGTCATTGTCAGTCAGGCTCCCAGAGCAGCTGACTTTTGTTAAAGGGGGTGAGTGATTGACCTCCACATGCTGTCACTTTTCTTCAGGTGACTTGCACTTTGTCACTCTCAGTGAGTCTCTACCTGGGAAATTTGTGAGAAAACCACCACAGAGCAAGCCAAGGTGTTTTTCAGTACTTCAGCTAACTGGAACTCTTCCCTTCCCTTTCTATCTCCTTTTTATTATTAGATGTTTACACAGATGAGGATGACTATTGGGATCCTGATGCACTACTAAACAGTGGAAATTTACACAATTTTTCGGGAACATTGGAGTTACTGTGTGGTCTCCCACACTTTTTCTCTGAGGACCTTACTAATAGGGTATGTGTTGATATGGTTCTTGGCAGAGTTGATTCTACTTACAACATAGTTTCAGTATTTTTCCTTTAAAGAAGTTTGTTTCTCTATGTAGCAACTCAATCATTTGCAAGTCCACAAAAAAAAAATTGAGTTGTACTTCTTAAGGTCGTGATCTCGAAAAAATTGAGTTGTCTGCTTTTAAGCACAAAAAAGCATCTGATTTTTTTTTCCCCACCATATTTGACTAATGGTTAGGACACAGCCTTTACCTTTTGCACAGAATCGTTGAATAATTTATGAGGGGCTTGTGAAACACATCTAGAACAAAGAGGGGCTAAAAGTCCTGTGTGCTGCATTCTTTCGTGAGTACACCAGGACAGCTTGGGTTTATAGCTCCAATTTCCATGAAGCCATCATGGTTCTGGTTACAGCTGAAATAAGCTCAGCAGGCATGGCAGTGCTCATTTAGACATTGTGTAAAGGGAGTGTCAGTAGAGAGACCCTTTCCTCTACCAAGCAAAAGTTAGAAGAGCTTTTTGGCACTAATTAAATCCCAAATCTAACAACGTGAATTGCACATGGCAACATGAACACATAGTTTTAGGTCACCCCGAATGCCTCTGTTGTGTTAAGGTTACATAGCAATCCCTCAAATACACAATTAACATTTCTGTCAAATTTAAAGGGACTGTGTACCTTTTCCAGGGCAGATATTTGCTGATATTTGACCCTCAGCATCCTTAAAACACCTCCTAAGAATGACTTGCTGTGCTTTCTTTAGTGGGGAAAAGAGAGATTGAATAGAAGAAATAAGTTTTTCCTTTTATTTTTTTTTCTATCCCAGCTAACAGAGGTCTACAGTTCATCTCCAGCTTTAGGACGTTACTTCAGGTCAGCTCAAGTGATTTCTTTCAGGTAAGCAATTTGTCACTAAAATTATCTGAAAGTTACAGGCTTTTGATGTGATATACACGTCTTTGTAAATATGCACAACGTTTAAATCTGTGAAAAATGGGTTGTTTGGGGGAAACTTAGGTTTATAGGTAATGAAAACTGGTCAAAGGATCCTCTGGTGTAAATGCAAAATGCTGCTAATAGTATATGACAGTAAGGTTTTGTTGCTGTAAAGTGTCATCTCTGTTATATTTGGTTCCAATTGAAGCCCTTAATAAACATATTCAAGGAGCTTCCTCAGGGAGTTTTGAAAAAGCATGATTACAAAAGGAATTAGAAAGATGGAAGATAATCGAGGAAAGTAGCTGAGCAAAGTCCCGAGTCCCCTGAGAGAACAAGGAGAGTCCCCTTGGGATGTGGCAGGGGGCAGTCCTGAGGGCACTTCACTCCCTGCCTTGGGCATGCCAGCTCAGTTCAATGGTGAACTGTAGCTTCTAAGCCTTATTTCTTCTAAGCCTAAGAATAATGATTTAAACCATGAAGTACAAAGGTATAGTTCTGCATATATATTGATCAGCTGATCTCTCCCTCTCTGCCTCTTTTTATGTCTCTCTCTTGCTGCCTCTTTCTGGCTGGCTTCAAGTACATAGTCTCAAGAGCTGTTCTGAGATGGAGGAGGAAGAAGGAGACTGGAATCTTTGATGATAGTTTTCTTTTATAAAGCTTTTCTTTAGAATACTTTTTTAAAAAAAAATCCATAACAACATTGATATGAAAAATGAGGCTTCTCAAAAAAAGAAAAGATCCTGGGGGAGCTTGAAGGCATTCATACTTGACTTTGTTTTTCAGTAATGAAAGCTCCACTGTAATTTATCAGCTAGTGTTTTCTGTACCACCATCAACAGAGGGATTTATGGAAAACACTATGAACCCAGATTTTATAAAGAACATTTTGCGTCAAAATATTTATGATGAAGATAATACTTCGAATCCTGGGACATCTGAATGTGACAGGTTAAAGCTTGACCCAACTTCTCTCACATGTAAGTTTTGTACTTTATAAAAACTATTTCTTTACAAAGAACTGATGTATTTACAGTAAAGAAGGCAAACATCTCTGGAAAGATGTTGAGGTTTGTTAGAAAATATATTTAGCACAACAGTATTAGAACACTGTAAAATAGTTTTCAGAAAGTCATGCTATGCTTAACTGATTACCCAGGATGTAATGTCAGGTCATCTGCTAAGAAAGGGAATAGTGGTTAGCTATGGACTTTAACCAAACTTCTCAGATCTGTCCTTACATTTTGTCTACACCAAGAAATTCTTCTCATATGTGCATGTACCATAATGGGGAGATGAATAATGAAAAATATTTCTCCATATTGTATATTTGTTTTACAAACCAAATTTTAATCCAAGTTAAACAGGGTAAATAACCTGGGATTAAATTTCTCAATTTTCTTTTTCACAGTCAAAGATGAAAAAGACTCCTGATTTTTGTCCTTTTGGATGTTTTGTTTTTGTTTTTTTTTTTTTAAATTTATTTTACACAGAGATACCTCTTAAAAAACACAAATGTTCATATTCCCAGGTTTTCTAGGCATTGGTTCTAATGACTATCAGTGACTAGACACTTGTCTTGATAGAAATACCAGTATAAAAGTTCTATGAGCTTTGCAGTTACACTGAAAACAATGCATTTAGCTGCTTCACCCCACCTCCCATTTACTAAGCCAAACCCATGTGCTTTCAGAACAATCCTAGACCAACACTTCAGCAGGCAGTATATATAAGTAAGAATTGTGATTAACTCATATTAATGTTTCATTTTAATTTTAATATTGTACTGTTTTAACTTTCAGAGAAATGCTGGAAAGATTTCTCATCTTCATCACCACTTAGAAGAGATGGGATCTCTTATCTAATAGTAATCCCAGGACAGGGAGCTATTCATTAGGTAGAAACACTTCTAAAGTTGTTGTCCTGTTGTCCTGTAAATATTGCCTGTGATGCAATATTGTAAAGGGAATATGTGTTATATTTATAATAGTGTTGCACTCCTATAATACCACTACCTCCTTCTTTATTGTCTTGATACCTCAATAATCCATTTCACCCTTGTATCTTCTTTGATGCATGCTCTGTTGACTTTGAAAGCTCTGCTTTGTCTTGCCTTATGATTAAATCTGAATGCTCTGTGCAGGCTTTTAAAGAGGTCTTGCACACAGCTCCTTTCTTCTTCTCTTGGGTTATCCAAAATTATCTGCACAGCTTCATCCTTAATGCTCACTTCCTCCATATTTATGCCTATTACTTTTTCCCCTCCCAACTTCATATGTCATGTTTCCCTGTTGCTCTTTTCCTTGTAAAACAACCTGAAAACTTTTATATATACACATATATGTGTATATTCTTTACTTACATGCATGACTTTTGCACTAGATTCTCAAGAAAGCTTTAACTCTCGTAATTTCCTTATTCATCCTACAGTCTTCCTGGATAAGGTGCTGTCTGCTCTATTTTTCCCCCTCTTCAATGTGAAATAGAAAAGAAGAAAGAAACATCATGAAGAAACATGTCTTGTTCACTAATGCATCTGAATGTCACAGGAATCTATCTAGGGTCAAATTAGCTGTGTACTTTAATAATTAGTCATTGCTACTAGTGAATAGACAAATATTTGACCCACATTTGTAAATCTGAAGACAAACTGGTCTACACCCTTACCTGTAGTACCGGTCCCAGCCCTGGAGATAAAAACAAACAGATGCAAGATATTTGCCTTAATAAGGCAGCAAATAGTTGGTTCTTGTTGATGAGAGATCAGATGAGACGGACCAATGCCAAGAGGAAGGTGCTGAAGCAGACCATGTAGGCTAGCATGGCATGAGAGTTATAGACAGTAACTGGCTATAACCTGAAAATGAAGCATTAACTTCATGCAGAATGGAAAGTATTCACTACTATGTTAGTGAAGTATACCTTCTTGTTATTTATTTATAGCCTGTATAGTTGAACAGACACGTTTTTTTTAAGAAACACTTGTATTGTAAGAAATACCTTACGGGAAGTTGTGGGTTTTTTTATTCTAATATTGCTAGTTTATTTAAGGAGTAGTCTGTCAATGTTATTGTGCATTAAATTATATTTACTTCTAAAGTGATTTGCTTTCAAGCTCCAGTCTTTCAGCTGTTTGACCTAAAAAATAACTTCTGGAATTCTAAATGCTGAGAGTTGTATGAAGCATCTGTCTGACAGAGCTGTACACCCAAACCCATGGCTGCTGTTGTGTGAGTTTCATCTGAGCTTGGGAAACATTCTGGACCAAATTAGTAGGTCACATGACTTTCATATTTGTGGTTAATTCTGATCCCATCTTGATCTGTAAGATGTAGCATAGGCTGTTAGAACCATAATTTCTCTTGCTGTAATCTATGCAGCATACAGCTACGAGAGGTATTCCTTTTCATTCTTACACTGGGGAAGGTTAAACTCCATGGCTTGTATAGTCTGTCCCCAAAGCAGCAGGCTAGGAAAGTACAAGCAGCAAAGAAAGAAGTTGCTATTGAGATGCTGCTCAAACTTACTGCTCTTACTAAGACCCCTGAACATATCCTTGGACACTTCTTTGTCTTCATTCTAAGAACTGAAAAATAATGAAATGACTGGATTTCGTTACAGTGATACCCCTATGAGCATTAAGAATTGAGAGAAAAAAAGGAACCAAGCATTCGTTTTTTTACCCAGCCATCCTCCTCTGCCCCAGTACCTTTACCTCAGCTATTCACAGGAAAAAAGGAGGTGGATTTGTAATAAGACGTGATATTAAACAGAAAATATCTGACTTTATAGTCTACATCCAGTCAGGCTTTGACATCTCATTGAAGGAAATGTCAAAAAAAGTGGTGCCTGATTTTATATCTGTGAGGTAAATTGATCATGTAAAAGAAAATAAAAAAGTGAATTCATTATGGCTCAAGTCATTAGGAACACAGCAGTGTGAAAACACATTATTTCATTGAGTTAGGTATTTTGTGTGGATGCTTAATATGAATTTTAATAGAAGGAATGTGGGTAATACTGTAATGACTGAGACAACTGAGACACTGTTACAAAGCAGCTTATGGAGTGTACAACCAGCCCTTTAAAACAGGTAGGCATCTGTGTAGCTACAGCAGCCAGTACCAGCCTTGGGCAGACTCAGCTGCCTGTCACAGTAGTGGTACCTGGAGAGTGCTGCCTGTGCCATGCTAGTAGTGTGCCTTTCCATGCTGCATGCAACCATTCACCCGTGGGACTGCCCCCAGCACTGAAAAAGCAGATGGGAGTCACACACAGAGCCAGGACTGCAGCCAGCCATCACATACAACATACATAGGAAGACTTAAATTCAGGAAAACTGTAAAACATTTTCTTCCAAATTGTTTTGTTACAAAAATGGAGGGAGCAAAATAACATGCTTAAGCAAGAACGCAGGTACATAATCACTTTATGAGCCTGGGGAACAGTTGAATAACCAGTTTCAGTCCTTTGTGCATGTCCAGAAATGCTTCGTGAGCAGGAGTGATGGACTGTAAGGAGGTTATATTCTAGCACTGCAGAAAGTCAAACCTGACACTCCAACACAAGTGAGCTGGAAGAGTTGTGTCATGCAAGCAACACCTGGGCTTCTGTTACAGGGCAAGGAGAGGGGGCTGGAGGTCTGTTGAAACTCAAACTAGAACACTGTTGAAAGCTTAACCCAAACAGTAGTTTTATTACCAAAAGTGGCCAAGTGAACAGGAAGAAACCCAAGAGAGAGAAAAGGCAAAATAAGCTCCAGGTATAAACACCCAAATTGCCCAGGTGTTTCCCATGGGGTTGTCTTACCAACCCCAGAATGCCCAGACTTCCCAGAGCACTGGCTGCATCCTCAGGGGTTGGCTGGCTCCTAGTGAAGGTGTCCCTGCCAAAAGGCAACGTTGTCCTGTCACATGAAGCGAGCGAGCCCCGAGCATGAGCCATCTGCTTTTTATCTAATTTGCCAAGTGCCATCTACCTGGGCAGGGGTGGCCAGGACCGCCCAGCCAGAGATCCTCGGCACCTCCCCCAGTTATGTAAGTGGCACTCCTCCTGTGCATGTGTGAGAGCATTGGAATTTCCTTGCACCTGCGTGCTGTATTCCAGGGGGTCTTTATTTAATGGGTCTGGGGGCTTACTTCATCCTTCTCCTCCTCTCTTTCTCCTTCAAGTGCCCTTGAAGGGCCAGCAGCCAATAGTGAGAGCCCAATTAATTTTAGTTTACATAAAAATGCCTCCTTCAAGGACAAAGTCCGTGTTTATCGGCCTGTGTTCCCATAATTTGGCAGGAAAAGAGCAACTCCTCACAGGTGGCTGGGCCAAACACAGACCAAAAATACTAGCATCTAATTCAGCCCGGATACAGCTTCTACTACTGGAGGTAGTTACCACCAGGGCAGCATCAGTATTCACAGTCTTCTCATTGGGTGTATTACTGGTTTTGCATGCATTTTATTGGGTTTTTTAATTTAATTCCAATTTCATTAAAACTTCACTCTAAGGTAAAAGGGAAAGGGGAGAATTTGAGAAATGAGTTATTTATAAAAATTTTGCGTTGTTAATGGTATAAATCAAGCAGGGCAGAGAAACTTCAGAAGAGTGTAAGTGCACCTTACACAAGGTTTATGCTTTCATTTAAAACAAAAAAGATCCCCCAAACAAACAGAATAACCCTGTTAATATGGCATTTTTGAGATTTATATCAGTAGCTCTTTAAGACCCCTTTGCAATTAAAAAAAAAAAGAAAAAAAAATGTCTTACAAAAGTCTAGAAAAATGTGTGTCCTCAGTTGCTTCTAATATTGAAGCTCCTAACTTTCTATTGAGCAACACTGTCTTATGATAGCAGTTGCTGCTGATTCCTCCTGTTTTAGTTGTCAAGTCCTGCACCCTGTCCGTGTTTCTTTCTCTGATCATCCTTTTATGGACAGGTTTGTCTCATAGGAAATAACTGGCAAATGTATCCTAATGCATAAGCTTGGTACCGAGAGAGAGTGTTTGTTTGAAGACCTGACAGCAGAGGTAGGATGGTTATCATGGCTGCACACGCTCAAATAAAAGAGTGCCTCTTAAGTTACCAGGACATCCTCATATTCACCATGCTCTTCAGGGCTGGTGATACTGTTCCTCCTCTTGGGCACATTGATAACTGTGCATTCTGTCTGATTATTGCTGTCAATCTCAGAGACTTCATGTTTTACATTGTGGCTGACAGTCGAGTGCCACAGTTCATTGGAATTCATGGAATCTTGTTTGGCAACATGTTCCTGAGTGGGGAAATGGGAGAGAGAGAAAACGTGAAGCTTCAGCATGATTATACCCTGAAGAAGTCGAACATAAACAAATCTAGTATAGCCTATACACTCATGTAGTGCTATTGATCAATACATACAATACCGAGAAGGGTTTGTAAATCGACAGTCATTGCCCTACTATACAGGTTGTGTCTGCACACCTGGAGCCACCAACAATACTTGAACACCTGGTGGAACTGAAGGATGAAGGCCTGACTCTTGTCCAAAGGTACCATCACCTCCTGAGGTCTTGAGGTCCCACCACTGCTGGCAGTGGATTACATGGTAAAAGCTCATGACCACACGAGGGAACACAGCAGCACAATGGTAGCTGGGCAGCCTGAATAATCCCCCCACCCCAGCTCCCCTCAGGGCTGCTGATCAGAAGGGAGATCATCCCAGTGAGCCCAAGGTGACATCCAACCAACCACTGAAGGAGAGCTGATGAGGCTGGAGGGAGAGTTATGTGGGACATTTTAGCGATGGATGTGAAGGGATTTTTTGCATTTGGGATTTGCACAAGACATAACATGGGGTGTTTAGAGGAAGAACTAAAGGGATGGTTCAGGGTGATTTGCAGAACAAAGTGCATAAGAAAACAGAGGAATAAAGGGAGGGGCAGAGGAGTCACAGCCAGTTGCCAGTGAGACCGTAGGGTCTAAGACCCCAAGCGTGTGTGTCTATCTGTGCAGGAGACACACTGTTCTGGAAGGGGCCCTGGCCTCGTTGGAGATGAAGCAATGGCTAAGCTCTTCCCTGGTGGCCCCCATCTAATGCTCTCTGTGAAAACAGAGGGAGGAGAAAGAAGAATCCCTTCCAGCTCAGAATATTCTCTAACTCCTGTCTGATGTAAGTTCTGTAAGAGCCATTAATGAAGTAGGAGGGAAGATTGTGTGGGCAAACACCTTCCCAACTCTGTTTAGACTTGTCCCTCCTGCCTCTTGAAAGTGTTTGCTAGTGGATTGTGGGTGATTTTGCACCTAAACAGCTATCAGGATGACTCATGAAATCTAAAGGGACAATGTGAAGTGATTAAGTACTCAGAAAGAGAAGATAAACAATTGTTTGCCCTGGTGTTCTTGGTTTTAACCCACCGGTTAATTAAGCCAAAGAGTAAGTATGGGCTTTATAGTGGCATCCTCTATTGTCCTCAGTACCCGTAGTGTTTTCAGTGAGTGTTGCTGGGTTCATGATGACATTTGTAGCTGCATTCCACACGCCCTAAGTGGAACAGAGGTCTCTGCTTCATGGGTTAAAAAACCCAAAGGGTTACCTTTCATTTCTCAAAACTACAAGTGAGAAAGAGTTCTAAGAACAAAATTCCTGCAGAATTTGTCTCAGATTTTCCAAGTTTAAATAAATCATATTGTCTTTGTAGATTCTGCTTGGTGTAAAAGATCTCCTGACCTTGAGGACACTTCATGGAAAATAAATCCTGAGTTTTGATTTGAGGCCTTATACAATTTTGAGATTTAGAAATTCCAGAAATTGTCAGGACAGAGAAATCAGAGTAAACTTGCTTAAGAAAAGGGATTTCCTACTTACCTGTAAGTGCATGGCTCTCTCCTCACCTAGTCCTGATTGCAAAGAATTGGAAGGACAGCAGTGCCTCTGTGACTGTGAAATGAGAAGAGGTAGGCTCTTTATTTTCATGAGTGACTGGCTCCCAGTCACATGAGTGAAGTCTGGAGCACCTCTTGGCTGTTCGAACATACAGGTCTCTAAGCTAGACTTGCTCATAGCCACATTTTCCAGAATCCTTCCAGTCTTCATGTTTTGAAAGCTGTTACCATCAACCTTCTGTGAGAAATATTTCTTTATTGAGATTTCGAAGACGGCCAAAAACTGTGAAGCAAAGAACTTTATTAACAGCATATGCTGGGTACCTCAGCCTGTGGGAGGGTCTGAGCACACACGAGGGTTGGAGATCACAACTTTTATGGTCTTTGACATTTGCATGACCATCCCCTCTTGGAAGCCAACCCCTCCCAGGTTGGGTTTCATTCCCTTTCCTTAAAACATGAAAATTCGTGGATAATTGGATTTTATTGGCTGACGCAGGCTTAAGGAAAACCCCCCTCTCTGGGGAGTATGCCCTCTAAAAAACCAAAAAACCATGGTCTTATTACAAACAAATGTATTAAACAAGGGTTTATTAACTTAGGGGTTGTATTTTTTTAACTCATAGGTGCATCAAGGAGATTGTAAGGTGCCTGATCCCATCTGGAGCTGGTACCAGGGAAAGTTTGTGGTTGGCAGTAGGGAAATTATGAAATGGATAAAGATGTAGCTAAATTCGCTTTTGGATCCTGGTGGCCTGAGCACCCGGCACGTGCAGTTAACAAAATTTCCTGCTCACCACACTTTTCTGTTTCACAGGTTATTTTTGCTGTTTTCTAAATTTAATAGAAGAGATTTTTCCTCACAGGCCAAGTTTAACACTCAGAAGGGGTGCCTGTCCTATTGCACTAACAACACTGTCTTGAACCATGCTCTGGAGCTTGCTCAAGGTACTAAAAGCTCTCAGAACTAGACAGCTACTTGGCAGGTTACCCATTAAAGTTCCACCCTCTCCTCTTCCCCCACAGTCCATCCCACACTCACATGCACAAATGATGAGCTCATTTCATCACAAGCTTTTTTATCATCTTGCCCACGTTCTTCAGAATTTTCTGCTAAACACCCACTTATCTGATGGACATCAACTTTTGTTTTACTGATGTCATCTTTATTAAAAAACAAACAAACCAAAAAAAAACCCATAACCCAATTAGGCTGCTAAATGGCAGTGCTTTGTTCTGGTACAGAGGGCTCCTGGTGATGGTTTGTCATCAGTGACTGGAGGCACCTTCACTTACTCTCTGATAAAATGAACTATTGACAAAGCAGAGGTAGAAAACCACAGGTAAGGTAGAAAACTACAGGTACTCACTCAGCTGCTGCCCCTTGGAGCCCAGCATGTTAACACAGACAAACACCCACACAAGGCCCTGAAGTGCAGCAGTTGAGGAGTGGCTGTTCCCCCACTCCTCCCTTCCAGGATGATAAGTTTGAGCAGAGAAGCAGGGAACACACCAGCTCATAGAGTTACCTATTACATTACTTTAGGATGCATTGGCAGAAATCTAACCCCAAAGTAGGGAGGCAAGATGGATTGAGCAAAGTGTTTATCATACCAGTCTTTTCTGTGTTGCAATGCAACCATTTGCTCCATTCTGGTTTATAAGGATCAAATTTGCAACCCAAAAGGGCATGTTTGGTTGGTTATATTTTTAATTTTCTTCCTTCTACAGGTAGTGAGACATTGGAAAGGGAAATTTTATTCTGTTCCAACAGAGACTTAGCCATTTATTAAAGCATCTTTTTTTTTTTTTTACAGTAGAAAGTGTAACCTTTATGCCTCAAAGTATTAAATTTCCTTCTGTTTTTCAATTGACGACTTCTTTTATTCCTAAACCTGGTTACCAATAGTCCAGTTAAATGATTTTTAGAAAATGTCATGTTGAAACTGAAACATTTTGTGGAAACATGTCAATAGTCAAGAGAGGCTATGCTGGCTATCAGAAGGCTGAAGGGAGAAGGGAAGGGGGAAGAGGACAGAGAAGCACTCAAACAGCCATACGCTGTACAATGGCTGCAGACACTCAGCCAGGACAAGATCACAAAATTCAGCCTCCTGAATTGTCTGATTTGGGCCAGGCAGCATTACACTCAGCCTCAGAAATTACCGGGGAGTGCTGCAGTCTGTTTGGCCACTGGCCGCCCAAGAGCAGGGCTGCATATCAGTGTTACAGTTTTATGTGCATACAGGCTTAAACGGATGTTTTTCTGTGTCCCAAGCAAATACTCTGGTTATGGGCTTTTCTCTCTCCCCTGGGAGCACGATGGACACCATGTCTTTCTGATACATGAATGGTTTGGACTCAGTTGCCCTAGAGAGCAGCAACAAACAAACAAACCAAATCACTGTTAGTCTTTACCTTGATGGTACTTGATGGATAGCTGTAGGTCTGTGCTGGGGAAAAAGGAAGAAAACACATGTGATTATCGTTCTTTGGTGTAGTGACACGAGACAAGGATTTTAGGCACCACAGGGCTTAGCTACAGACTGAGCACAGAGTGTGCAAAATCATGGGCTCACATGACATTAGCTGGGGAAAGAGTTGAGTCTCTGAGGGCTAAATAAACCTGATGACTTTTCAAGATTTATATTTTCTTTAGTTTAGCACACACTTGTGTCATGCAGCAGTGCTCAATGACCTTAATAAAACCTAGATTTGTAACCATGTTGGGGTTTTTTGTTGCTTGTTTGGAGTTTTAGTTAACTGAAAGCAGATGTGCATGTCTGTTTTACAAATGGATGTCCTTGCTTGCCCTCTCTCTGACTGTGTTTTAGCTGTATGGCCAATGCAGCCCCAATTCTGCTGGGGATCATGGACGGGGTGCTGGGCTACAGAGGTACTATGTGATGTGCCACACATCTGAGTGTGCACTGGGTGTTTGTGTGCACAGGTCTGGCAGCCTTGAACTTTTCTGGAAATTTGTGTCTCCTCCCATAAGCATCTAAATGGCAGAGCGCTGTCATGTGCACCACACTTTCTCTCAGCCCTATTTTTATCAGTCTAGCTGATCTTGTTATGGGGTTTAGAACTGTTGGTCACTCCTGTAAAATTTCACAGCTGAGTTTTCGCTTTTGCTTAAGATAATGGGGTTTTTAAGCATAATTGGTTTGTAACCTGACAGGAGAGACATTAGTCTCTCAATACTGTGTTAAAGCTGCCTATCTTAGAGAATTCAAGGTGCTTTCAAACATTATTGTGCTGCCTTAACACTGTCATGAAATCGCTGAGGTACATGACTAACAAGAAGCTGGTTTTTGTTAAGCAAATACCGCAGCTTGTGAAAATGGTAACAGAATTGTATCTTTGCCACATGAATGGCTTTACCCACAGAGGGAAAAGGTAGCAGTCTGAATCAAAACTAAGGCCTCCTGATTCACATGACCACATGTGATCCTGGCACTCATGTGAGTCTTCCCTAATTGCATATTCAACATGCAGAAACTGTTTTATTAGGAGAATATGTCATAGCGACGTCTGTTTAGAGAAAGTTCTGAACTGTGCTTGTGTATGGGGAACAGGGGCTGGCGTGTGACCAAATGCAGGCTGTGCTATGTTGGCAGCTTGCTTCCTTCAGCAGCCTTCCACCTCATTTGCAGGTGATGAAGCAGGGGCACAGCAGAGGCTCCCCCACTGTGGTCCAAGTGCTTGCAAGCCTGTGGGTTTGGCTGGGACGTATGGAGGCCAAGTTCACCATTGCAGGAGACAGCTGCTAAGCAGTGCCAGAGGCACTTGTGGTTTAGTAGCTGGAGGGGATGGCTGCCCACTCATGCTGCCTTCTCCAGAAACAAAAAAGACCAAAGAGGCCCAAGATAATTGAGCATGGTGGGGCATTAAGAGGACAGGTATCCCCCGCTGGATGCTGGATGAGAGCTCCCCCATGCACCCCTCCAATGCCATGCCACATCACCCACAAGGCACTCAAGGAGCCTCTTTATTTACTTTGCTTGTGGGAATATCTTTTTGTACTTATTGGGACTGGTACTTTCCACCTTCGGCATGGAAATAAGGGTGAGCAGGTAGGTCTGGCACTTGAGAGTCCTCACTCCCCACTGCCAACCCATGGGCACCTGCAGTCCCATAGTGAGACCCCTTCTGCAGCTTTTTGGACAAGGCACTTTATGTAGCTTCTCTGCCACTGTTCTCCCCAGGAGGCAGCCACTGGCAGGCACCCAGCTCTGCCCTGGAAGCTGCAGGAGCAGGGGCTGTCACAGGGGAGTAGAGGCACAAATCACAGACCCAAGGATGAAGGGATGACAAGGACAATCTGGTGGCCATGGGCAGGTGTTACAGCATGTAGCTGTCCCTGGGAAGTATGGCTCCCCCTGGGGGGAGCCCGGCAGTGCCTCAGCAAAATTTGTGGATTTGAGGAGCTATCAGCCTTTCTGGGCTGGTCTGTACTGAGTACCTCTAGATAAGTGAGTCAGCTGTAAATATTGGGAAGAGATAGGGGAGAACTAGTCTCATGCTCCCACAAATAATCTGACCTTTAGCGTGTCTTGGTGAAAAGCAAAAGGAAGAAAAACGTAGCAATTGTGTAAGACAAACTGCAAACACACAGGTGAGTGCAGGGCTAGCAGACACGCCAGCTTCTGGCACATCTTCTCTCCAGCAATTGAAATAATCCTTGCTGTTTCAAGCAGGAGACCATTCCAGGCACTGGAAATATTTGGCAAATTTAGAGCCTTTACATTATGTTCAGATAGCTGTTACCAAGGTTCTTGGCAATAAGAGCTAGGCTTGCTGGGGCATGTGCTATTGCTTGTAGTTTACAATGTTGTGCTTGTAAAACGCGTGTAATTTACAAACATTTTGCAATATAGTGTGAATATTTATATGTTAGATTTATACATATAATGATAACGTGCTAAGGGATGCAAAGCTTACTGGTGGAGGCACATTATGAGTCGGTCTCTAACTGGGTATTTGCATATGCTTTTTCTTTCCCAGGACTGAGGTAAATAGGTAATGCCAACATTCATTGTTGCTGTTGATACTTTCCTTGCTAAATGTGTGCTCTTAGGTCTAATTTCCTGTGTATATTACCTAAGTTGAGCAACTTGCCAGAAATAATTTCTTTCTGTATATGCCTCTTTTATAAGAGTAGCAGAAAGTTTTGCAAATATTCGTAAACTTCCCGACTTTCTGTTTAGTGGGGGAATTTAGATTGCTTTCATTACAGATGTGTATGAAAATAAAGCTATGATCCTATCACATTCCAGGTTGCCTACTTGATTTTCTTTGAACTGTGTATAGTGTTTTTTCTATACTGAGCATAAACTCCTCTAGCTTAGTTGGAGATGCTAGGGGGACTGTGTCATACAATTCGGTCCTAGAATTCCTATGAGATTCATTTAAAATAAAATCTGTATGCATATTTATAATATGCACAATTCACATTAGGAGTCTATTGTAACTGTCAGACATCGTGAGTTTGATATAAGTCCTTTTCTGTTTTTTATTTATTCCACTTTTTCTTGTTTATATTCAGTTGTCTTCTGATTGTTTAGTCCTTTGCTCAGGTGGAAAGACTATTAGGCTTAAGTAACTCTTCCCCTGGATTGTCAAAAGATAAATAGCATATGTTATTCTAGCTAATTAGACCTGTAAACTGTTGCACATCTCTCAGATAAATTCTAATTTAGTCAATCATGTGTAAGTCTGTGGGAAAATACATAGCATGGTCTGAGAATTGAAAGCATTTCTCAGCATTTGCATGTGCTACAGACACGGTGACTCTTTGAGGCAGGTCCCCAGCAGATAGAGGAAGGGAGCCCAGCTTGCCTATGGTTGGAGGGGTTCTGGGGAGTTGGCTCATGTTGGGGTTTTTCTGAGGCAATTAAAGCTGTAGCTTTATCAGCGAAAATGCTGGGAAATAGTCCCAGCCAGCAGTCTTAAAAAAGGGGAAATGTGACTCAACTATGAAAATGAAAGCAAAGGCAGAATTTCTTCCCTCCTTCCTTCTGTTTCTCTTTGCAGAGCAGCTGCATGAGCGGTCATGCTCAGGAAGCGGTCAAACCAAATACAGAAGTGCTGCTAAAAAGTTAACTCTCCCAACAGATGGGATGAAGTGGCAGACTTCAGGATATATTGGAAGAAGGCAAGAAAGTCAAGAAATAAATTACAGAGGAAGCAGTAGAGTCTACGGATAAATGACGGTGACTGAAACCTGCAACATTTTCACCCAGCAGTTGCAGCATTAATCACCTGCTACTAAGAGCTCAAGTTTGTGTTAGGTCTGCTTTGTACACCCGAAACTAAGGTTGCCTTCAGTTTGATTTTACTTCAACCCAACTGCCAAAGGGACAAAGGGACAAGGCAGTGGGTGCACTTTCTGTCCCTGAAGGGGGACTTCCTGGGCAGGGGTAGTGGGATGCTGCTGGTAAGAGTCCCATAGAGCCACCTTTATAAGGGGTGATGCCAGTCTCACCTGCTTCCAGAAATATGCTCCTCTGACCTGCTGTGGGACTTGACAGCACCAGCCTTCAGGAGTGAGGGCTCCAGCGGGGAGCCGCTGCATCTGTTGTCTCCATCTAGCTTGGTGTCCCTCAACAAGAGGTTATTCATCCAGAACTAGCTGGACCTTCCTCCAGAAACATCGAGTTCCTCCCTGACTCCTTAAACCCACCACCTCTGAAACAAAGCTGCCAAACCTTCAAAAATCCACACATCCAACCAAAGGAAAAAGTGTTCTCCTTGCTCCGTGTCTGGCTGCTTGGCAAAGAAGACCCAGTGCCCCATAACTTCAGTACATTTCCTGCCACCCCTGTAATTGTCCCTGAGCCCTCCCTCCTGGGAGCCCACTGGCCTTAGCTGGGCGGCCCCCACATGCAGACTAATTCCCCTCAAGCTGATGAACTTTTCCTGCCAGTCTCACTGGAGTGGTAATTTGGGGTTATTTCCTCCACCTGACTGCCAATTTTCCCAAGCCTTGAAGATACTCCCCCACCTGCAGGTGCCCATTTACTTTTATTTCTTTCCAGGTCTGTTTAAAGTTATACCGAAGAGATGCTGACAGCTGGATGATGTACTTGCACAAGCCTCATTGCTTAGGAATTTGCTGTGGATGTCCTGACTGCTACAAGTTACATATGAATTTTATGTTGTAACCTGAGCTTTCCCTTTAGCCTGACTCTGAGCTTGCCCAGTACTGTGAAGCAGAGGAGCCTTTCATAGCTGACCTTCAATCTCTGCTTCTCATGTTGCCTGGTGTGCAGCAGCAGCCAGGACTGAACCACTGCAGCACCAGAGCTTTGCAAGGATGCCAAGTCACTGCATAGGAATGGCTGTTTCCCTGAAAAAAAACAAAACAAAACAAAACAAAAAAAAAAAAAGACAAAAAAACCCTCACCCTTGTCATTTCTTCATCCCTCTGAACTTTTGAGAGGCCTATGGTTTTTATAACAGACATGGCTTCATCAACAATTGGGCAGCCATGACAGCAGAGTGACATGCTACACAAAAGTCACACCAAACTGGCACAGCTTATCCACAGTGAGAGGAATTGCAGTTGTTCTCTGTCTTGCAAGGGCAGCTACTCTTTCCAATTTACTTCTCCTGGGAGGGATTTGTTAGAGTTTTTGCAAGTGAGGAAAACAGGGTGTGGAGCTGCATGAGCACAGGCTGGGGCACAGCACCATGTGGATGCTGTCCTTCACAGCAGTGGCATTTCCTCCCTTCTGCTCCCATATGGGGTTCACAGCCTTGTCAAGCCAACAGGACAAATCCACTATACAAAAACCTTGTATGTGGTTTTTGAACCTCACAATGTTCTGATTCCTGCTTCTGAAAAGCAGTCAGGAATAATTTCAATAGCAACAGATGTCCCACCTGTAAGTGTGACACAGCCACTTAAAGCAGTGGGTATCCTGCAAGCTTGGGAGCAGAGAGCCTGAGCTGAGTCTCTGAAGGTAATGTGGGCTCACCGCTGCTCCTTGCTGCTACAGGTGAGGACCCACCAGCTTCACATGCATTTTGCTGGCCTTGACTCAAACTGCTTCTGAGAGTAAGGCTTCATGCTTTGAGGACTTTGTCCTTTCCCTCAAGGCCAGGTAAAGTGGTCATGTCTTAGATGTCTGGCCACAGCCCTGCAGGGGGTTGAGGGATGGACCCTCTTTGGAAATGGGTTGAACATTTAATTTTGGCAATGGAGTGCCTCACCTGAGGCAGTCAGGGTACAGTACAAAGAGATTGCTGGGCCTTTTCTTTGATCTACCAAGAAGACAAGGGAAATTAAATTTCCCACCTGTCCTAAGTGGCTTCTGATGAGCATCCTCCCCTGTCTTGCCCTCACTGCTCCTTAGGAGACAATCTGTTCCTAACAACTGTTGTCCATAACTATAGCATACTTATATATCCCATGTGCAGCACTTAAATATATTGTATAATTTAAGCTGTTTTAATAAAACGTATATGAAAGCTTGTCTTTATGAGACATGGTGTCAACAGATAAGAGATGGCAAGGTGAACCTGAAAGCGTAGTTTTCCTGCCTGGAAACTTGGAGCAGACAAGTACTCTCTGTTCCTTGTGTTCATCATCAGGATGAACACCCTCCCTTCAGCAGGTTCTCCGTGCTGGGAGCCTACAGATGAAGTCACCTCACTAAAAATCATCCTGAGGTAATATTCTTTGACATACTAAGAACTACATTGTTCATCTTAATTTGCTTGCTAAAGTACATGTTTTTTTAATCAAGAGGCTCCTCCGAGTGCTTTGCATGGTCTCAAGTCTGATTTATTGAAGGCATTATTTGCTGTTATTTTAATGGAATCACTCTCTTAATCCTCTTGTCTGCATCCATGGTTAGCCAATTTTGGTGTCAGTTGTTTTCTGTACCATCTGTGTTGCAGAATGAAACTCAGTGACCAAAACAGCTCATTATCTCCCATTATCTCATTATCATTTGCACTGTACTAGGCAGTCCTGCAATGGATTTCAGTACCAGCTGTAACTTTTAGCTGACAGCAGTGTGTTAGCAGAGGGAGGGAGTCCTGTCTGGGGAGAGACCACAGATCAAATACCTCCAGTTCAAACATGACCAAGGATAAACAGATGTGTCTGTGAACAAACTACCCTTGTGTTCTCTGATGTAAAACATGTGCACAAACATGACTATTTGCCTGTAACCCAGCCCAAACGAGCACTACTTAGTCCTGCAGCATCCCTTCACTCTGGACTGTAAATTCTGCCACAGTCTGCCATGGTGCAGTGCCGTAGGCTGGAGCTTATGTTGGTAGATGCAGTTACTGTCTTCACCCCAGTGTACTGCAGCTCCTCAGACTCAGTGGAGATGTAGAGGGATTTGCCATATGCAGGCACTACTTACAAACATGTTAAAAAGGTCCAGGCCTGTTCAATTGCATTTGACAAGCAGCATCCCAATAGTGGTACCTATTATTAGTACTGGTGAACCAAACCTCCAAAAGTCAATGAAAATCACAAGTGGATGAAATTATCCCCACCCGTTTTGGGTTTCTTACAGCCAATGCCTTGAGAGGTGTCACTGAATCCTGCTGACAAGATAGGCAGCTGCCCCGTTGTTAACTTGGGTTTGGATGGTTGAAAAAACAATGGTTTAGACTGATGGTTGGCAAAACAATAGTTTAGACTACAATTGTGTCAGAGAGGTTCCCATCAGAAATGTTTTCTGGAAGTTCAGCTATGTGGATTATCAATTTCATTAGTCATTTGGGCTGTGGGGAAATGTTGGTCTTTTATGACTGCAATTAATTCTTGTATGTCCTTTTTTTTTTCATTTACTGGGAACTAGAAAGAACATCCTGGTGAAGCAGAAAAGAAAAGAATGTGAATCACCGGGTTTTTCAAGCAGTAATTGCAGAACCAGCTTCCGCCTGATTTATTCCCAAGTTTTTAATGACTTTAAAATGTGACCGAAGCTCAGGCATGGTGTGCATGTGTTCTGTCTTAGAAATGAAGATGCTGTGCAACTGAAGCACAAGAGCTTCAGTGATATGACTGACAATGAAGGAAGAGGTTTGTAATTCACCAAAACTCTAGGCAAAGATGAACAGAGCAGGAACTGTCTGAATATATGCACTTAAAGATACATTCACAAAATTTAAATAAGTGGCAGGGTTAATGGGTGGATCTCATATTCCTGCCTCCCTCGTATTTAAAGTTATTGATTAAGTGCTGATGTTGCTAGGCCCCTTGAGAGAGGGAAGGGATCAGAGAGAGATGCTGCAGCATTCAGATGTGCATGCAGATACCCACTCCTATAGGCTGGTAAGGAGATCTCTGCATGCTTGGAATTTGTGAAAAGGCAGAGCTTGGAAGGAGCAGCCAGAAGGCAGGGTTCTTTATGACTAGTTAAATTTTTCCCACCACAGTAGCCATCTCTGTCCTTTGCCAAGACTGAACGTTTGATCTTTTCCTGAAAAGGGTTTTCTCTAGCAGCACAAGGTTTTTCAGGGGTTTGGAAGATCAGAGTGTTTCTGGCAGAAAATACGATGGTTAAAGTCGACAAGAACATTTCCTCTACATCAGCTGGGCTTGGAATTCTTTTTAAAATCAAGTGCAGTTCCTTTTATGATCGCTAAGTGGGGTCAACTATAAGGACTTACCCACAGTGTCTGCAAGCTTGTGTAAAGTTCTTCCGTGGTTTCAAAATTGTGGCAAAACTAAGATGAGGACACCAGCAAAGCCTGCAATGATTTTTTTCAGACATCACTTGCACCCTGCTAAGAGACTCTGCTGCAAAAGGATGTAGTTTTCAGCAAATCTCCAATGGGTTGTGGGATTTTTTGTTTGGTTTTTTGTTTGGTTGTTTTGTGGCTGTTTTGGGGGGTGGTTGTTGTTTTGTTGGGGGGGGGGGTTCAGTTTTGGAAGTTCTAAGAGGTTGACAATCAGAAATTAAATATTTGCTCGTGAATCTCCATTTCAGGTCTGGCAGTTTCCTCTCTCACTTGGTCCTGAGTCTTGGTCCGGAGCCTGCTGGAGCTTATTTGTATTGCTTAATAGCTGTAAAATTGCTGTGAGCAAACCCCACAAGAACAATTTTTTCTTTAATTTCACATTTTGATCAGGCCTGAATGCCCTTCCAGAAATTTTGAAGGAAAATGCAACTATAAAAATAACCCAAGAAAAGGAAAATAAGATACCTCAAATGAGAATGACAATAGTATGAAGCAATTGCAGTTTGCAGACTGATGGGAATTAATCACTGAACCTACTCAAAAGCACATGCAAAATGTTTATTTAGAGGATACCTGAGCTCTTTCTGTTTTCAGATTTATTACAACTCGGGAGGAGACAAGGAACAGTAAATGTTTAAGCATGTCTGAGAATTTTTTGTGTCAAGTTATGATTTGGGGCATACTATGGCTTTCCCCATACTATTTGCATGATTCGGGGCTAATCTGTGCAGCCATTCCACCGAAAGAAAATATTTTAATTGCACTCATAATCATTTGGAGTGGTAAGAATTTGCAAAAATCTAAGCCACCTCACCAGGAAGCAGAACCATGAAACACAGTTTACCAGCAGAAGTTTGTTTGGCAAATGAGGTGTGACTGGCTGGCTGCCCCGCTGTGCGTGTGTGAGCCACCCGTGGGCTGAGGGTTTGGCTGGTTTCAGCACTGTGATCACAACCCACGGGAAAAAAAGTGAAACCCTGCAGTAACAATGACAAAGCAAAAATGCACAAAACCAATGTCTCAAACCAGCTGTGTCACCTGTTTTTATGTCATCTCAAATGAGGGTGGAGAGGAAGGGGTGTGCTTGTGGGACAGCAGACCTGGCTTTCCTAAGGACAGAGCTGGGGAGGGATTACGGACCTGTGGAGATGGGAGCAACCTCAATGGAAGAGAGGAGAGACCAAAGCTCTGTTTTTTTTCCCGAGGCACCATATGCCCTAGGCCCTGTGTCTGGCCCTCAGCTCACTCTGGTCTCCTTAACCTAGAAAAGGAGTTGTGTTACAGCAGCTCCCGGGTGTCCACTGACTTCATGTACAAAGGGTGCAGACCTCTAACTGGGTCCTCTGAGTTACGTACTGGGGACATTTGCACTACTCATTGCAGCATGACTGTTAACCCCAGCTCCTTTCCTAGAGCTCAGGTCAGGAGCAAGGCAGCCTTTCAATCTGCAACCCACAGACATTGGGTGCTCAGCCAGCTTAGAAATCTGTGCTTTTATTTAAGCACTTGTGAAAAGCCAACTTTATAGAAAAGGTGCTTGTGAAAAACCCATTACCCATGTCTGTATAGCAGCCCAGCTGGAAAATCTTCGGTTTCTGACTCTGACATTTGTTGTCATGTCCTCCAAAAATTTTGTTATTCAGCTGAGTATCAGAAGGGCTGGAGGTTTTTATGAGGCCCCTCTTACTGTAGGTGAAGGGGGTGGGAATATCCCTCGAGTAAGAGTGCAGTGTATAAGAAAGGGGAAGTCACGCTCGATGGATCAGTCACTCGCTTGTCTCACTGAGAACACAGCTACGACGATGATGGTCACTTGCCTGCTCCTCTCCAGCATCTGGACCATTGCATCAGGTAACTCTTTTGTCTGTCTGTATGTCTGTGTCATTATTGTAATGGCCTTGGGGACCTCGGTAGCCCTGCCAGCCTTCTGTGCTGCTGGATGCTGCAGTCCCCATCCTGCACCTGCCCAGGGCAAGCCAGAGGTGACACGGAACTCGTGGCACTGCACATGACTGCAATACTCACCTGGGCTTTAGACATGTCACTTCTGGTTGCAGTGACAGCATCTGCTCCTTAATTTAGCACCAGTGCATTTATGAGCTCCAGGGAGATGTACAAATTTATTGCAAACAGCCAAACATTGCCTGTAGGTATCTGCTCAGGCCGCCAAAAGTGTGTGTGTGTTATACTGGGTTTATATTTTAAAGTCATGTATAAAAGGCTGAATTAGTTTCCAAATAGCTTTCAGGATCATGGCTTGTATTCTGCCTACAGCACAGCAAAATGACTGGCATAGCTTCAGAGCTGGGCTCTTGGTCTCTGGTGGAGATCTGGTGGCCACAGCCACAGCCTGAACCTGGGAGGACTTTGTCGGGTGGGTTAGCCACATGTACCTCAGGGCACTGCAGACAGCCTCACTCCTCTTTAAAGTCTGCAAAGGTATTTTCTGTTTTCAGTTGTTGCACCTGTCCTTGCTGATATCTCCCTTCCCATGCTGATATACACAAACTTTGAAAACAATTTTCCTAAGAGGACTGTGGAGCTGAGCTGTCAGCCTCAGAGCATCCCTTTTCCTTGCCAGTGCCCTTCATAGTTTTTTCACTAAACTTGAAGGGGAGACTGTTTTTTCTTTTTCCTGGAGACCTTTAATGCCATGGCATTTATGCTGTGGAAGTATTCTGTCTGTGGGCCTTCAGCAGGGTCTCTTCCACAGCTGCTTCCCAGCTGCATGGCCTCAGTCCTGAGGCAGTAGGACACATGAAGTTTACCTCTGGTCTCCTTACCTTGCTTTTTACTTCTGGTCTTCTGTTCTCTTGCCAGTCTCAGCAAGTGCAAGTGAACGGTGTATAGTGAGACACAATAATTTTCAGCAGTTTAACTGATTTGCTTTACTCTGCACCACAGGAGAGCTAAGAGAGCAGTAATGGCCTGATGGCTGTTTGGTCACTAGTACAGCTGAAAGTTTAGGAAACCTCTCTGTGGGTGCCCAAGCGATAGCAGTCCTAACAGATAGAAATCAGTGGCTCCCAGCACCAGAGCTGCCTTTCTCAGTGGTGCTCTCCACAGCACGGGTATCAGGCTGGTGAGATGCTGAGTGTGAGAGGTGGAAGGTCCAGTGAAATTCTCAGAGTAGTTCCTTCAAGCTGCATTTTATTTTTCACCCTGGATGGAGGGGCAGAGAGATCCTTCAGAATGGCTCTGCTGGGAAGTGAGGGTGAGGGGTGGGGGGGCCTCTCCTAGGGGTGGGCTGCAGAAGAGTATGCAGAAGAGAAATGCTGAGTGTGGCACCTGCTTCTCTCACAGCCTCTGTGCAGGTGATGAACAGAAAATTCCAGTCGGTCCAGGCAGGAGGAAACATTACTTTTTCATGCCTGTCAGTCACAAAAGAAGATGTGATACAGGTGACGTGGCAGAAGGAGACAAACGGGCTTGAAGACAACATAGCAACTTACAGTACAATGAACGGCCAAAAGATAGCAAAGGGCTACACCAGCCACGTGAGCTTTGCCCACAGCGAGTTACAAGCCTCAGCCATCTCCCTTCATGGAGTCACTCTCCAAGATGAAGGATGCTACAAATGCATCTTCAACACATTTCCCTCGGGGGCTGTCACTGGCAGGATGTGTCTCAAGGTTTATGGTAAGGCATTGTAATTGTCTACGGGCTTTCATTTGAGGACCAAGTAATTTTCCATGTACAAAACCTTCCCTGACATTGCTACATTGCTACGGGAAAAGTGGCTCAGCTTCCTCCCTGGCTCTCTCTCCCTCTTTGGTTTTGCCTCTGATGGGAAACTAGCATTCAACAGTTCTTTAATTTTCTTCCCTTTCAAGTCAGCAACAGTGAGATTCAAAAGCTGATGTGTAACCTATGAACTTCCTCCAAGTTTCCCTGGTTCTGTGCTGTGCTGACAGCCAGCTGGCCACAACCATGAACCCTGCGCTCCTCTGCTTCCTTTCACTGCTGCTCTCACCTCCCAAGCCTGGAACTCAGGCAATTGTTTCCTTCCTCTGCGTTTGGTCTTAAAAAAATTGCAAGATATTTTCAAAAGGCAAAGAAGCACATGCATGACCAGAGTAGCTGGAAGTTTGTTTTGAAGCAATAGTAAAAATGGCAGTAGCTGTGCTGGGATCAAGCAAAGGATGCAAAAAAATACCCAAAGGGGCTGAAATATAGCACAATTCATGGGATTTGACACATAAATATCTTGAGCAGGTCAGTATCAATTAGCTTAAAGAAGAGAGTTGAAACAAATCATGAGTCAAGGTGGCAATATTTGTCACGCCCATATGAAATCATCAACTAGTAAGTACAAGCTGAAATAAAGACAAACAAATGAAGTCAATTGAAACAAGTGAAATCTGCTTATCTTTTGAGGAAAGCTGCTGGATTTCTGCCTGTGAGAAAGCTGAGACATTAAACATGCTCTGAGACCACCCTATTGGCTCCTGAGTTTCTCGTGGATGACTCTGCCATGGGGACATAGGCTAAAGATCATGTCCCATGTGGAGAATATCAGTGTCTGTGACCTGTTGCTGGTGATATGGCTTCTGCTGAGTATTTTGTTTATCCCTAGTACCTTCTGCTGACAAAGACAGAGACACATATGTCCCCACACATGTGTCTGCACTCCTCTGTGTGGAAAAAAGATGCCCCTGGATTACAGAGGAAAGATGACTTATGTAATAGGGGAAAGGAGGTGCTGGTGGGAAATACAAGAGAAAACAAAGTCTGGAACAAAAATTCTTTTTCCCCTCTTTTGGGAAAATTCCTAGAGCAGAAAAGAGAGATGAGGAGAAATTCATGCAATACTTCGGATAGGAAGAGGAAGGTGTTCTTAAAGACACCTATCTCTGAGTCATTCTGAGGGTAAACACTGAGTATCCATTACAGGAGAAACATGGAAGTACCTTGCAGAGGGATCCCGTTCTTGTTTATCATGTAAATCTAAACACAAAGTTAGATTTCTTTTGTTTTCTGTTTTGGTTTGTTGCTTTGGGGTTCTTTTATCTAAGTGGGGGAATTTCTTGCCAAAATCACCAGCCTTGTGGCTCTGGTTTATCCTTCACCAGAGCACTCCTTTGAAAAAAAGAAGTTACTTTTCTGCTGCCCCACACACTCATGCAAGTGTCTCTTCCTGCATCTCAGATGAAAACGTATCAACTGAGAAGGATTTCAATTGTCTCATGGGCTCACGGGCCACTGCCAGGGCTACCTCATGGGGGTCATGGTGGCCTTCCTGTAACGTGCTGTATCAGACTTGTTCTGGTGGGTCAGCATGAACAATCTGAGTATTTGGCACTGTGACAGAAGATTTTGGATCATATATGGTGTATTTCCTTGAAGCTAATTTATGTGATGCTACTTAAAAGCCACAGTCTTGCTCCCTTATTCCCTGACTAATAATGATGGGAACAAGTTGCCTGAACAAGCCCAGAGGGTGCCCCATGACTGAGTGTGAAGCCAGCAGGAATTCCCCCAGGCTCAGGGCCTCAGGGCAAGGTAAGCAAGTCAGAGTCACCAGATGAAAAGGAAATCCTGCCATGCCTTTGCCCTCAAGAGGGGACCGCCAGGGAGATTACAATCTCGTAATTGCCTTCGCAAGAGGGGCTGTTCCGGGATGGGCACCATTGCTGGGTGGTGAGGAGAAGTGAAACCCCCTAAGAACTGGATACAACACCACGAAAAAATAAACAGGTATGACTGGAGGGATCTCAGACTTGCCTGATGGAAAACAGCAAACCCACAAAGAGCAGAAGTTTCTTACCCTTTAGCACAATCCATTTTAGAACACTAAACATTTTAGAACATTAATAGTTTCAATCATGCTTGGTTGGTCTCTTTTGTACAGTCTGTTCCCCTTCCCACTCCACTTTACTGTGGAAATGTTTTGCCAACCTTCATTGCCAAAACAGGATGAGAATGAAATGCAGGAAGGGGATTGAGGGAGCAGGAATGGAGAGAGGGGGATGTGACACATGACAATGGGCAACCCTTGCTTGGTCACAAAATTCCCTGGGCATTTGCTGGGTCATCTCCAGAGACCTTCTGCTTTCACTGCAGGCAGCACCATTTGCCTGAAAGTCTTGAGCACAGTGGAGAAATGCCATCACTCTTTCTTGGACAGGGAAACTGAGGCGTGGTGCTGCTGGGGTACACCCATAGGGTTGAAAAAGGCTTGATGTAATCACAAGGCATACTATAATTCCTATAATCTTTTATTAGTCTCTATGACACCACTATCAAGCCTTTAAACATAAAAAGCATATCATGACCTGACAGTCCCCCTCGAATTACAGAAGCCATCACAGATAATCAAAGTGATGTATCTGATTAGAAACTCCCTTTTTCAAGTATTGGGGAATGCTGAGAGAGCTCAAATTTGGGAATATCTGTGTTACTGCTCTTCAGGAACAACTGAAGCAAGTACGTGCACACAACCTTTCTTGCAAAGACTTTTTCACTGGAAACAAATATTGATGAAAGGCAAAAGAAGCAGTTAAGTGTATGCATCAAACATCAACAGCAGGCTAACAAACAGTGTAGCAGGACTTGACTGCAAAAGCAGGCACGTACAGGTTTTGACAGTGCGTCTATCACAGACATTTGCTAGAGAGAAGCTCAGCCCTGTAGGATCACGCCTTGGGGTCCGGTGTGAGAAGAGAGAGAACTGCTTAGTCAAAAGAAGAGCAGACATGGAGTGCATGTACTTCTGGCAGGATAATGAGCAATTTTTCTCATCCTCTATGGAAACATCTGCGACTGCTCTCTTTGACTGCTTTTGAATTTTGCAACCTAATAGTTGAAGTTAATGCTGTGGGTGGATGTGTTATTTTTATGCATCCTGGGAGTGAAAGAAGAAGTTCAGACATTTACTAGTCAAAACGTAAACTGTTTGTGACACTAGTCTTTTCATACATGGGAGATTTTGAGATGTTCCCTCTGAAATCCCCCTGCACACTTTCCTTGTTGCTCTCAGAGGTTTCAGCAGCGGTGTGAGATTTGAGTTTCTGTCTAGTGGTGATCTAGAAAATGTGAAATACACACTTGTTTTTCCTAGGCAGCCACAATCATAGTAAATAAATGAGGTCAGACTTTTAAAAAATCAAACAACAAACAAAAAGCAGCAAAGCTGATGGTATACAAAGCCTAACTTCCACTCTCTGACATTTATGGCTTGGACGATGCAGACAACCTTGTGAGGTGTTTCTTGGAACCGTACCAGGATATTATAGGTGCCTTTTTGCACCTGGCACAAGCATTTTCCCCCCTTCACAGTGTTTTTGCTACACCTCACTCCTATGCAAATAATTGTTTATCTCACAAAAGGATGAATAATAATTTTTCCTAAGAGGAATAAATAGAAGTTTTGTTTCTTTGTTTGTTTAAAAGCAGGATTGCTAAATGAAGTTGCATGTTTGCTAGTGCAGGGCCAATGAATTTCAGCATAAATCTTGCACTGACCATTGTCATTTTTGTTATGTAAATAGTAATACACACATGGAGTTCCACTAAACAGTCATGGATACTTTTTTAGTCAGAGGATACTCCTAGTAACTCAGATTTGATTGAAACTAGAATTGCACTGCACCTAAATTGTTTAAAAAAAGTAATATTCTCAGAAAGAGGGAGCCAGAAGTAGAGGGTGGTTTGGACCCCTATTCCATCAGCACATGCACTGAAGTAGAAGGCAGGCTGGTGAGCTGCCACACAGAAACCCATGGACTGCACTCCCAAATAGAGCTAGGTGCCTTTATAGATCTTGGCCTGAGCAAACTGAGTACAGGCTTGAACCTCCAGAGGTATTTTATGACTTAAATTATGGTATGATTTTATGGCCAATGACAAATAGGTGATTTTCCACAAGGAACAGATGTGTCCTTATGTGTTCAGACCTCACCCGGAGTTCTATCCAGGTTGAAAACAGATCCCTGAATTCCTCTTCTTTCTCTATTTCTTCCAAATACAGTTTCTATAAAGAAGAATCAACAAGCAGTCTTCATGCAAGTGAGTAAGCATGAATGATGCCTGTAGTTCATCGTTTGTGCTGACTTAGATTAAATGTGACAGCACTTGCAAATCTTCTAGGGTGAGAAAGAGTTCAGAAGTGATTTTTAATTATGGTTCTGAGGGATACCATGATGCACTCAAACCCCAGCTGTTAGAGGGAAGAAAGTTGTACAAGCACAAACCCTCCACAGGTGAAATCCCGTGGTGTAACCGCATACGAATTCCCTATCACTATCTTGCATAAATACATGCATTTAGTCCTTTGATCCACAACTCTACACATCTCAAACAGCAGTAAACCTAATCCTACAGGTAAGTTTAAGAGAAAAGAACAAGATTTTTAACTCATTCAAGTAGTCCAGCTCTTCCAGAGAGAGGAGGATGTATAACTTCGTGGTTTCACTACCTACTGCTTTTAACTCATCCATAATCCCTACTTCTCAGTTGGGATGTTGCAGTGCAGCTGTTAATAACAGAACTGAAACACAGATGTTTCTACCCTATTCCCTTTTATTTTTGTCAAGCTCTTCACTTCCAAACTGTTGCCTGATCACTTTAATGTTTACTTGTCACTGCTGTAGCTTTGGGAATCAAGATGAGATATCAAGCTTGTCCTCCAAGATAATTGTAAATACAGATGCTCTTTGCTCAAACATGGGCAGAAACTAATGGATTTTCCCACTTTGCCATTTACAGCCATCTCAGACCCCAAAGTGGAGGCTAAGCTTATACCCAGTCCAGACAAAGCTGAGGACCCTGAGAAAGTGTTGGGGGTGAGCTGCTCAGCAACGGGGAAACCAGCTCCAAAAATAACCTGGCACCTTCCCAGCATCCTGCAGCAGAAACCAAGGGAATACCACATCAAGTTCAGCAACCAGACTGTGACTGTCATCAGCAATTTCACCCACACCCACTCCAAAATTCTCCAGGAGTACCCCATCACCTGCATGATCCAACACCCTTCTCTAAACGTGACCCTGGTCCTGCCCATGGACAGACTGGAGCAGGGTCAGTATGTAACTCTGCCTCTGCTCCGGAGTGGGGTGAAGAAACACCTCCTGGGGTAGATCAGAAAACTCAGGGTTGGGGGCAGGTGGGGAAGGCACCCTGAAGGGCAGCTGGGGATGAGCTTGGGAGTGATGAAGGACATGCCTGGGAACATCTGGATGTCCTGGGCTATGGCACACAATGTCTTACTGCTCCCTAGGTCCCCCTATGTGCCATGATGTGTCCTAGCCTCCCTGTCTCTGTAACAGGTTTCCCTGTCATGTAGCCTGACACACCGACAAGATGTGCCAGTATTGGGTAGTTTGGAGAGCTGGGTTCCTCATACCTGACCATGACATCAAACCCCAAGAACAGGTCTGCTGGCAGTGTTCCTTGTGTCATGCTGGCATGTGCTGCCAGTGCCCCTATCCACCCCACCTCACCCCAGGGTATGGCCAAGGGATGTTTGAAATGGATTTTGGGTTGGATTTTTACTTCACGAGCAAATCAAATACCTGCTGCCTTCCCCACAGGTCTGGACAGCACTGTGACACCAGCCACAGCCATTGCAGTGGGGGTACTGGTCCCCCTGACTTCCCTTCTCCTTCTCACCTGTCTCCTCTGCCACTGCCTCAGGCACCTCCGTGACCCGGAGAGAAATCCAGCCTGGCCATGCTGGGTAGGTCTGCCTTTCCCCAGGGTGCTGCAGGGCTTACCCCCACAAGTCCCAGGGCTCAGAACCATGACCTAGCTCTGGCCAGCCACATCAGGGTTGCCTACACACTGCCCAGACCGGGCTGCTCCTGGGCTGGAGAGGGACACAGAGATTAGCCCCCAGCCAGAGAACTGGGCAACAGCACGCTGGAAAGGGGAAACCTGACTCTAAATAGGCACCCAACAGCGCTGACAGCTAGAAGGCGTGCACTGTGTCAATGACAAAGACATATTGTGGGAGAAGAGTCACTCTACTACTATATTTATGAACAAAATAGTTGTGCAAGCAGTGGCCAGACCCTTGCACCATTCTTCTGCAGCTCCTAAAATAACCTCCCTCAGCACAGCCAGTGCAGCTCACAAGGGCAGCAGCTTTGAGGATGTGTCTCAAACAAACTGGAGTCTTAGAGGAAAGCTGTGACTCTGCAAGGAAAGCCCAGGGTGCCACACTGTGGCAGGGGCTGGGGCACTGCTGGCTGTTCACCAAGGCCATCCTGGATGATGAAGGATGCAAGCTTGAGGCGCAGGTACAGAGTGCGGTGGCATTGTTTCAGAAAATCACAGCCCAGTTTTATGGAAGTTCCCCATCCTCCTTGCAAGATATGCCTAGCATGTACACCCTGACTTTTGATGAGCATTTTGGAGAAAAAGAAGCAGTGGAGGAAACGCAATAAATGTCTTTGATGGGCATTGTGTCCCTAGGTGTAAGATGAAGACTGCTGTTGGGATTGCAAGGGGAAAATCTGAGGCTCCCCTCACACAGAGAGATACAAGGACCCACTTGAAAATACAGATAGCCAGGATCTTTACCCTCACACTTAAAACATCCATGTATTTTGAAGCAATAAACACAACCTCTCTTCCATCAGGTACTTCCTGCCTGTACCAAGGCCAAGAAGTGCAGGCAGTATGGAGCTGCAGGCAGGTGGGCTCCTGCAGTGTCCCCCAGTCCCAGTGCACCACTGAACACCTGAGAAACTGCCCACCCTACATATGCAAGAGAGAAACTCTTCCAATGGCACCTCAAGCTTCCAAGCAAACCTGCTGTGACTCGTTTCGAGACTAATACAGAAAAAGGACAATTTATAATAGATATTTATTTGTTACACTATAATATTCTGTTTTGTAGGAAAAAACTGTAAAGTATTCATTTGAGACTCAGGCTGGCTGTGTGCATCCACTTAATGAAATTCATTCTTTTTGTTTTCTGTGGGTTTGAACATTATGTTTATTCATTATTTTAACATTGCAAGCTCAAAAGCAGGTGGGGAAACTCTCTGAAACAGGGCAGCATTTTATAGGAGTGCTGGCCTGGGAAGTGTTGCCAATGGGTCAAAGGAAATCCCCACTAGGAGTGGGGCTGCAGAACACCCATGGAGCAGCTCAGCATGCTGCTGTGAGGTTCAGGTGTTGAACTTGTTCCCCAAAGGGCACAAGAGGTCAGGCCAAGACTGCAGCTGGCCTGAACTTGTAACCCAGGCACCAGGAGCAACAGGCCCCAAGCCAGGGATCATCAGGCATGGGGAAATGGCAATTCTTGACTTCCACCAGCCTTTCCTAGAAAGTAAAGCAAAAGGCAGGTGGCTGTGTTCTCCTCCCCTCTTCTTCAGTAGTTTCCGCAGCCCTCTTTGTAATTTCCATCACAGCTGCCTTTCCAGGCATCCCATCCACCTTCAGGAAGAAGCAGGGCAATAAAAGGGCAGCTGGAGGGATAGTAGGGCTGCTTGGTGTATTTTATGTTCGAGTGTAGTGGCAGAGGAGTGCAGTGGGATGCAGGAGGCTGGTAGGTGTAAGGAGGTGTGTGTTGCATACAGGCAGATACACACAAGCACAGGGCAACAAGCACTACCTATTATGAAAACTCTTTGCTTGTAACTTGTAGGTAAGATCTGAGCTGTAATCTTGTGTAATTCTCTGAATTGCACCATATGCTCATGAAATCTTATAGACCCAGTGCCTAAGGTATAAGGGTATAAAGGAAGGTATAAAGTATAGGAGAGAAAAAACCAGAGTAAATGACTGCTCATCCCTTCAGTGTCCAAAGGCGTGGGAGGAAACAGGGCAGCTCATTGGTTACCCCTGTGGAGATTATGGTCTTCCTCCCCAATTTTTGCTCATGTCCAATCTCCTTTTATACTTTTTTTTCCTGGTAGTTTGAGTGACTGCAGTCAATAATAATTTTTGAGGTGATAGACAGATGACATAGGCCTAAAGGGTCAGCTTCCTGTGTTTCCTCAGGATATGTGAAGAAAGGCCATGCTGTTTCCAGAACACTCCATCCTTCTGTAATCCTATCAGTCTGTTGCTTGGAGCACTTTGGGGAACCCACCAGGATTCTTTGTCCCTCTGACAAAGGTTTCTGGGAACACCCTTCCAGGGACTGAGGTATAACCCAACAAAAGTTTATCAGGGCTCTCACCCCACAGTGTCAAAGGACAAATCATGAGTTTCTGGCACCTCCTAAGACGTTACAGCTGCCTATTATGTCAGCATCAATCATTGGTCCATCATGGTCCAACATTTGCGATGAATAGCCCAAGCCAGTTATCTTCAGGAGTCCACTACTGGCACCCAGTGTGGTACCTAGCAGGCAGCAGAGGGGGTGATCCACAGGCAGCACCTCCCTACCCACCCTCCCTTTCCTGCCAAAAAGAAAGGGAGGAGGGGCTCTCAGGGCTTGTCTGGACCTGTGGTTCCTCATTTTTTCCCTCTGCATCAGAGACCACCCATGCTTACCACGAAGATCCTACATTTACACCCTGTGAAGTGGAAATCCTTCTGATTGTTTGTAGAAGAGCCCCAGCAGCACAGGCACAACACAAAATCTTGTTTGTGGGGGAAGAAAAAAAAAAAAGTGTGTGCTGTTTGTTTCCAGCTTTTCCAGCTCTGGCAGCCAGTGATGTGAGCAGGAAACAATGATTAATGGTTCACCAGTGGGACACTTGCTGCCTGGCACTGCTCATTGGTCTCTGAGCAGCATGCTGAAAAAGGGTGTGAAAATCCTCAGCTGTTTCCCTGGGCACACCAGCTGCCTTCTGAGGGATATGGGGAAAGGAGTGAGCTTTCTCAGGCAATTGCTTTGTACCCCGATACTTTCTCCCCTGCTTTTCTGGGCTGAAATCTGCCACCTGCTGCTCTGTGGAGGCGGCCACCCACAGGAATCAAGACATGGATAAGTGGAGTGTCCTTTCCCCACACCAGGTTAATTCTGGAGCACCACCAGCCCTTCCTGACAAGTAGAGAGATCCAGATACCATCCTGACTAAAAAATACTGATCAGAGACTGGAGTAGTAGCTAGGAACATGGGGAATAGTCAGCAGGCAAACGGGGAAATGCAGGTCAGAGAGCTCGGTGTGTCTTTGCATTCAAGCTGTATGTTCTGTCTGTTCCCTTTCTTTGTAAGTATTGCTAAGCTCATTGGTACAAGGGATGGTGCAGGAATGCATTTCCAGTGTACATGTCTGGGTGGTGCACACTTCTCTGGGGAGAGGCTGGGGCAGAGGATATCCCTCTATAGCCCTTTGCACAGGCCTTTGTCTGCGGGGTGCCCAGGGCTGCTCTGCCTTCCCCACAGCCCTACAGGTGCCAGCAAGAGGGGAGCAGGAGTTTTTGCTGGGTGGTTGCTGTTCTTGCTACGGAGCCTGCCCACCCTCCGTTCCCATTCTGCCTTCCTCCTCGCCACAGGATATGTAGAGCAGAGGCTAAAGATGTGACAGCCACCTGTGAGACCAAGGTGTCTGAGGTCTCCCCGTGTGCCACACAGCCTTATGGTGTTCCTTGCTCCAGTGCTCTGCAGGATGGGAACTCTCTGACTGGATGCAACTGTCCCCAAGGCATTATAGCCCTGCAGCCAAGGGGACACGAGCCAAGGGGACACCAGCCAGGCTGAAGCTGTGGATTTTATGGGGACACTCAAGAAGCCCAAAGCCAGCAGGCCCAAGGGGACATGAGCCATGCTGGAAATGTGGGTTCCATGAGGACAAGGGCAGCCAAACAGAAGCCAAAGGTCCCATGGAGACAAATCCATCTGCTCTTGCTCCAGGGATGGCAGAGCGTTCCAGGAAAGAGGAGCATGTGGCACTGGGACCTTGAGGCGGCTGCCACAAGGTGGCACTAGCCTCTTGTCACCCAGCCTGGTGGTATCCAGGTGGCAGCTCCAGCGTGGGGGGACCCTGGGCACCCCACCCCACCCTAGCCCTGCCACAGGCTCTGGTGCAAATTTAACTGCAGGGATGGACAGGAGGAGCTGTCAATGGATCGGAAATTGGGTAGATAATGATCACTGGAGAAGCTATGTCTTTCAGGAGGGAATTTTCACCCTTTAGAGTCTTCTGGATTAGGGAAAAGCAGTGGGTTTTTTCCCATTCTTATGATATGCCAGCCTATACCAGGGTTTTCCCCTATGGGTTGCAGCAGAAGAGACTCCAGACTCACCAGATCTCTCTCTCCCAGAAGCGGGAAAAGCAAAAAGACCACATCACCAGGGAGAATTTGGGGTGCCATGCTCACCATCCAGCACCCATCCCATTCCAGGGCTCCACGCAAGACTGCTCCACGGCTCATCCCGCTGGAGGAGGAGAAACACCATGAAGGTGGAGGAAACCCATGAGTGGTTTGTGTCTCTGTCCCCACCTGGCCCAGTTCCCCTGATTTATTTGCAGATTAAAGGTTTATTTTCCTTTCCCAGCACTGCAACTGCAAGATAAACATAGCAAAGCCTCTCCAGCTACTTCCCGCTTGGGCCAGGTGCCGGAGGACAGTGGTTGCACCTGGACCCCAGAAAACCTTGCTGGCTCAGGAATCCCAGTGGGATCAGCCAAAAAGTGAGCTCCCCAAAACCCCTGCTTCAGGTTTTGTGCCCAAGCTGAGGGCATGGAAAATGAGGAAATA
This sequence comes from Dendrocincla tyrannina, assembly GCA_035047865.1. NCBI lineage: Eukaryota > Metazoa > Chordata > Aves > Passeriformes > Dendrocolaptidae > Dendrocincla > Dendrocincla tyrannina. The sequence goes on from JAWWMP010000001.1 coordinate 20,845,350, forward strand.
GTTGCTGAGCTGCTGCCACATCAGTGTTTCTGGTGCCAAGGTTTCCAGCCCTACCCCAAACACGTTCACATCCACTATTATTTTTAGAATTAGGGTTTGGCGTCACTGTTTGGGCTCAGGATTACAGCTGTGTTTAACCTTGGAATGCCAGCGGAAAGGCCCCTGGGGGACAGCTAATCTAGCTGCAATTAAAGACATTCATTATGCCATTATGAACAGGTTAAGACGTGCAAGAGACTGGGCCACCGGTGCTGCCCCACAGATTGTTTTGAAGAACAGGGACATTCAATGTCCTGGACACCGGCCACTCCACAGGCCGGGTCCAAACCCAGCCAGTGTAATAACAGAGCCAAAGCCAAGGAGCCAAGCGGGACCCAAGAACATCCCTTTCCCGTCCATCATTGCGCCCTCACCCCACGGAAAACACATTTGTGACCTGCAGTACAAAAGGCCAAAGCTACAGCTGACAGCAGGAAGGAAGCAGGAAAAACCAGCATCACTGCCCAGAGCCTGGAGAGACCTTGGGAGTTGCACGGAGCCACATGACTCCAGCTAGGTTCAGGCCATGCTCCCAGTATGCCCACACCTCCAGCAACATTCCCCAGACAGCAGCAGAGGCAAAGCAACTCCTTGGGTGGTGAGGCTTGCTCCATCCTGCAGGAATTTTCCCATCATAGGGGCTGTGATGCCACCTTGCCCTTAAATCCACCTTGGCAGCACACAGGGAGGTTTAGCCCTTCTAGCATCCCCCAGACCCCAACACAGAGCAGTGCCCCATGGACTGCCCCCAATGCTGACTCTGCTCAGAGAAGACGCAAACAAAACCCACCTGGAACCCACCACCTCCTTTAATTCCCTCCCAGAAAAGCAAGACCTAGCCCAACTCAAAAATTACAGGGTTTCAGCACCAGAAAATCCTGTGTCACACAGCTGCAGGGAGCCCACGGAGATCGTCAACACTGGCTGATCCAGCAGGGAACAGGGAAATGAGGGATTCTTCTCCTGGAAGACCCCTGCCAGCCTCAACAGGTGGGAAAGGAGCTGCCTTTATCATCCCTGTCCCCATGGGGCTCAGCCAAGGTGGGTCTGCAGGACCAGGACCTGCAGGTCACATCCTGCGAGCTCCTGCCAGCCAGGAGCTGTATCCCAGTGAGGATGTCCTGGTGCTGCTCACACCAGGGCTGAGCACCTCCACGGCGGGGGTTCCCAGCAGATTTGGGGCCAGCAGCACTGTCAAATCCCACAGGCAGTGGAATGTGCACAGCGACATGACCCCAAACCCACTGGCTCCACGGGGACGAGGCATCAGGGCCAGGCTCAGATCATGGAGACCCTGTTCTTGATGTAGACGTGGTATGGGTCGCTGCGCTTGTCCACTTTCCGGGAGCGGGTGTAGCCCAGGATGAGGCTGCCCACCGTGGCAGCGAAGAGCGTCATGACGAAGAGGATGTACATGTAGGCATTGTCGTTCCGTCCGGGATGGCCAGGATGGGTGTTCCGTGTGGCAGCGGCAGTGGTGGCAGCCCGATCGGCGGGGCAGTGGATGACCCCATGCAGTGTCTGGTTTAAGGCATTAAGCACAGCCTGCAGGCCTTGGTGCCAGGTCTCCGTCTGGTTGTTGTCTTCCATATTCTCCTCCAGGCTGCAGGGAAGGACAGAGAGACTCAGAACAGGCCACCCTCATGGTGGGGCAGCTCCTAGGACAATGGTCCTGCTGGATGCAACAATGACCCCAAAATGGTCCTTGAAACACCTCCTCTGCTACAAAGCAGGGATGTCCAAACCCTTCACATTCCTGGCAGCCCCCTCCTTAAATGTCACTCCTTCCACGGAGGGAATAAAGCTCCTGAGGCTCCCAGGCAGCTGCCTGTCCCCCTCTCATGTGTCCCTTGAGGACAGTGGAACAAAGCTGACCCAGGATGGTTGGGTTCAAAGTCAGCTTTCCCCAAGGATGTGTGGGGATGGCGGGAACATATCCTGAACCCCTGAAGGATGCAGAGCTGGCACAGCTCCCCACACACCCCTGTGAACACACCTTGAGGGGTCGCTGCCCTAAACCCCCCTTCCTATGGGCCCCAGACCCTCACTGACCTGCCCCCCCTTTGAACATTGCGCCCCTCTGCCAGCCTCCCCAGACCTCCACGTGCCCTCTGTGTGTGCCCTTATGTACCTTCCCTTGCCTGGGCCAGGAATGGATACTGGGACACAGTCTCCCACGTGTCATCCTTTGGGACATCCTGGCCCCACAAACCACTGTCACCCTCCAGCTATTCACCTTATTTTCCCTTGCTCCCAAGCACCAGCAGCTATACCCTATAGCTACACAGACAGCTGATTTCCCCCAAAAAGGTCACCCCAAACTCAGGGTGTACCTCTCATGATGAGACCCCAGCAGCAAGGAGAAGGAGGAGGAAGGGGTTCAGCAGCCACGATGGGCTCAGATCTGGCTGCCTTCCTGACTCAAGAGACAAGTTTGAAGCAGGAGGAGGCTGAACTTGAGAGATTTAGGGCAAGATCTGGGTTTATACCAGGAAGAGACCTGCAGATGGGGTGCAGCATGGGGGGACCCCACCTTAAGGAGGGTGTGGGGCCAGGAAGGGGAATGGGATCCAGGGAGGGGAGGGAGTGGGAAGGGGGATCACACTCACCCAGGGTGCCCTCCCTGCCTGCGCTGCTGCCAGGCTAAGCCAGACTGAGCATCGCAGGCGGTAGGAAGGGATGCAGCTGGGCTGGGAGTGCCGCCAGTCTCCTCCCCTTCCCGGGGCAGAGCCACCTGCCAGACACCCAGCCCCACCACGGGCCACCAGCCTGTTCCCAACCCCATGGTCCTGCCACAGCCTCCTTGCCCCAGCCAGATACCAGGGTTCTTATGGGGCCGGGAGAGCCAGACTTTGGATTTCCCCCAAGCACACACTGCCAGTCACGTTTTCCTGTCCCTCCTCATCTGTCCCCACTGTCCCTGAGCCCTCACGCTGGCACCGAGCCAGTCTGGGCATGTTCTTCCCTGCTTGCCATTCCCTTCCAGAGCTGAGCCTGCTCTACGAATTGAGATTTTCCCGTTCCCAGCCCCACTGGTCCCAAACTGCACCCTTTGTCCACTCAAAACCTTGGGGGCAGATGCAGAGAAACCCTAAAGCTTGTGGGGAGGAAAGAAGGCCCAGAGCAGCCGTGAGGGGCTGTGGGTGGGGGTCAGGTCTGGTCTGAGCAGAGTGTGGGGACTTTAGTCTCCAGGGACTTTCTTACCCCTTAGGAAACCTGTCAATCAGTTTATGATGCCGTGAGACAGCAATGTCAAAAGTGCCAACACAGACCCCAGCAACATCTCCTCCAGCACCACAGACCCAGGGAGAGCAGGACCCCATCACCCAGCTGGGATCCTGCAGGGTCCGTGACAGCTGTGGTTTCTCTCCTCAGGCAGCCGGACCCCTTTCCCTCCTCCTGCTTTTTCCAGTGCATCCATGTGACTCCTGTGGCCTTTTAACCACCATTTGCAGCCATTTTCCACCTTCTCCAACCCCAGGGTGAGGACTTCTCCGGACTCAGGGCAAAAAAAGTGTTGAGGTAAATAAGCAAAGGATCAGCAGCCAAAGTTCCCAGCAACTCTCTTTATGTAAAATCTACCTCTTTTTATCCATCAGCGAAGGAAGGATGCTCGACTCACGAACCCCTCTTCCTCTTTGTCCAAAGGGTGCATGCGCATTCACCCAAATGTTGGATTTTTGTGGGGAGAGCAGCAAAAAAACCCCAGAAAATACCTATTTGGGTATTCCCCCACCAAGTGACACAGGGAGGTGGTAACCTTAGAGGTCTCTGCTGAGGGATGGAGACCGAGGGGGCTGGGGAGAACAGCCCCATGGCAGGACTGGATGTTTAAGCAGCTGCCTAAACCTCTGTGCCACCATCCAGGCAGAGTCTACAGGCACAGGCACAAGAGCTTTTGTCTCACAGCAAAGTCCCAGGTGGCTGCCACGATGTTCATCAGCCATGCTGTTGCTTTGCCAGAACACCCAGCCAAAGCACCATGACAGTCTTAGTCACCGGGATCTTCTGAAAAGACCAAAGTGCAGTCAAACACCTCCTGAAAGGATTCAAGGAAGGGCTCCAGGACGTGGTCGACGGTGATGTGCCGCCCCAGCTCGTGGCTCAGCGAGGTGACACCTTTCCCCTCCAGTCCGCAGGGGATGATGTGGTCAAACCAGGTGAGGTCAGTGCAGCAGTTCAGTGCCAGCCCGTGCGAGGTGATGTGGTTCCCACAGTGCACACCTGCAGGAGCCAAAAGCAACCCCGCATTAGTACCCATTGCCACAGTGTGAGAGATTTAGGTATTAGACACTGCCCAGGTCACTATAAATATCCCCTCCCCTCTGCATTCCGTGTTCCCCAATTCTGCCAGGAAAAACACCTAACTTACAGGCAGGATCCCCAGATTTGGGACAGACGAGGTGCAGCTCCCTCCACCCCTGTCCTGCATCACCCAGCACCTCCCATTGCTCAAGTTTCCATGGGCTTGGACAGGCTTTGCTGCAAAGGGGCCCCAAAGCCAGGCAGCAGAGCCCAGCTGGGGCTGCTGGGCTCCAGAAAGGGGTGCAGGACGTGGGGCTGTGGAGGGGAACAGGGGAAGGGGCAAGGCTGGAGACCAGGCTAAGGGCACCCACCCTGGACTGATGAGATCCCCTCTCAGTCTTGTCTTCTCCAAACTAACCAGGCCCAGATCCCTTCAGACAAGAAATGCTCCAGTCATTTAATCATTTTCATGGCTTCTACTGGACTCTCTCCAGAAGCTCATCTTTCTTGTACTGAGAAACTCAGAACTGGACACAGAAGATTTTTTCCTTCCAGTATCCCAGAACTGGTCACAGAAGACATTTCTTCCCAATATCCCATCCAACCCTGCCCTCTGGCAGTGGGAAGCCATTCCTCCTTGTCCTGTCCCTCCAGGCCCTTGTCCAAAATCCCTCTCTATCTGTCTTGGAGCTCCTTTAGGCACTGGGAGGGACTCTTAAGTTCTCCTTGGAACTTTCTCTTCTCCCGGCTGGAGCACCTCATCTCTCAGCTTGTCTGCAGAGCAGAGCTGCACACACACACACACACCCCCCCGCTCACCGATGGCACACAGCTTGCTGTCGCCCATCCAGACGCCGGTGAAGGGCGGCGGGAGGGCGCGGGCGGCTCCGAGGCCGAGCCGGCGGCAGAGCCGCAGCACCAGCGCCTCCAGCCCGGC
>JAWWMP010000001.1:20856094-20887440 GCA_035047865.1 Dendrocincla tyrannina
GCCGGCAGGGCCGGTGTGAGGGCTCTGTGCCGGGTCATCAGGGCCGATCGGCCGGCAGGGCCGGTGTGAGGGCTCTGCACCGGGTCATCAGGGCCGATCGGCCGGCAGGGCCGGTGTGAGGGCTCTGCACCGGGTCATCAGGGCCGAGCGCACCAGAGCCGAGCACACCGCCCAGGCTTACCGCACAAAGCACAAAATGCGTCAGCTGTTCGGGCTCTGCCCCGCGGTTCCTGGTGAGGGCTGTGCCGTGGAAAGGCTGGTGTGGAGTCTGTCGGACCAGGCTGCCCAGGCACAGCTTACTGTATGCTAAATTTATGGGCTAAATTAATAGTTAACACTTGTTCATGCTGTCCTACTTCCTGACAGTTTGTAAAGGGTTTTAACAATTAAAAGTTGTTTGTGCAAGGTAAGTATTGCAGTTTTTGCAGAAAAAATGTGCTGTAGGGAAGGATTGTTGGATGTACTGCCATTTCTTTTTATGAACAATTTGAATACTAAGTCGCAAAAGTTGGTATTTCCGTCCTTGATGAAGTGGCTGGCGACCTTCAGTCAAGAACTGGTTCATCTGCCCTAAAATCATGGTCATGTACACATACTCACACAAACATGTTCATAAAAGGCTTGTCATCCAAAAAGCCCTCTGTGAGTATCACACCTAAGCTCTTCCCTGCTTAGTTTGTCTCTGATTCTCGTGGCCTGGCCTAGTTTTTTGGCCGTGACCACTCCCGGCAGGCAGCTGTGCTCTGTGGCTGGTGTGCTGCCGAGTGTGAGCTAAGAAATGGGTTTGAAAGGACGATGCGTTTATGTGAAGAGTGGACAGCAGGGTTAGGCTAGCTTGCAAAGGTTGCAGAGACTTGATTTTGAAGCCTTTTAGCTTCCCTATTTTCATTATATAGAAGACGCTGTGTTTTAAGTTTACCTGAGCGTTTTGGATGATCTTTAGTACAGGAGCTACAGACTAGAAAGTAAAAATGGCCTACCATATGTGCAGTAGCCACTTCTTTGAAGCCAAGCACTTGGCTTAGGTGTCTGTAGTAGTAGATCCCTCTTGTCAGGAGTCTACAGGTATAGCAGATAACAGACCCATCTGAATTATTTGCTTGATGGGTGGGAAAGGTAATGACAAATATTTCCCAGTGAAGAAATTAAAAAATTGGAACTCCTGTTGTCTGTGTATATTCAATTATTAATATAGAGTATTTGTGTGTGTCAGACTTCATCAAAGACAAAAGGAATTTGCAATAAACAAAACAGAAGGATTGTAACTGCAAATACCTTCAATTGGGACAAAACCAATTCTTTTTCATAAAATTCCGGTGTTGTTATTAAAGTACAAATCCTAAAGGTTTATAGGATTTTTGATACTAAAATTTCCAATTGTCTTGTTTTGTGCAGTGCTTTTGACTTAAGATTTTAAATCATTTGGGTTTTGTAATTCACTTGGTGATCTTGTCTATACAACAGTTACAATTATTTCATGTTAGAATATAATTACTATTGTTTTCTTTTGAAAATGTCAGGACAAGTTAATTCATCTCAAGGAACAGCTTGGCCATAGAAATAACTTGTGTGGCAATGAACAAGCAAAGCCAGAACTACTTTCTAATGTTACTATTTTTTCTTTCCTAGGTCAGTCTTCCTTTTAAGAACAATTACAGATTACAAATATGGGAAAGAAGCGCATCAAAGGCAAAACTGCACAGTTTGATGAGTGTCTGGATGTACTGAGTATGTTTCCTCAGAGAAGTCTGTGGACCTAATGTTGGTTTTAACCTCAGAGAAATCTTGAAAGCTGATTAATAGTAGGACGCCTTTACACTAGTCACTGACTTGAAGTCTCATTTACAAAATGTGGATTTTTTTAAACACAATAAATATTGGTGGTGCTACTTTTCTAAGTATGCTAGAAAATAATAATCCCACCTTGAAAACTAAGATTATTTTCTAGTTTTTAGGAAACTCAGGCACACAGTTCTTTACTGATACACAGATTGTATAAAAATTCTCAAACTCTAAAGGGTTTGTAGGGTCAGCTATTAGGCTTAAGGCTTAAGTAGTATTTTCTAATGAAATTTTCTTTAGGAATAAAGGCTGTGATTAAAATATTTTCTGTGAAATAATTTGTCTTTATTCTAGCAGCTAACTTAGTACTGACCTTGGACACCTCAGTTCTCTGGTCATAGTGATTTTGGCTAAAACCTCTTCCTCTTCTTCTGTTCCCCATAGTTCCTAATACCAAATAGTAAATTTAATTCTAGTTTCTAGTTCTACTTCATCTCACCCCGTGTTGAAATTTAATCTTTTTATATTGTTTACCCTGGTTATTGTAGGTCACAGATTGTGTCTTGCCTGTTTGTTTCATTGATTCCCGACTGGGGAAGTCAATTGAGCCATACTAATGTAGCTGTGAGAGAGCGCACTTACAATTTTAGCCAGGAGGCTTTGTGTGATGGCCTGTTTAAATTCAAGTCTACTCTGTTTTCCTGGGTGTCCTGGTCTTCTTGGGGTAGCTTCTGTCTCTAATGGATGGTTTTTTTGGCTGCTTTTGTCTGGTTTGGTTGTCAGCAGTTTTGAGGGGGCGTTTGGTTTGTTTGGTTTCTTTTTTTTTTATGTTTGTTTCCTGGAGTCTGGGTCAATGTCTCTTGTAACTGTTCCTCTTTTTCTCCAGCAAAGAGATCACTTATGGTGTCATTGTTGTTGGCATTTCAACTCTTTGGCTATAAATTGGTTATTATACCATGACAAAGTTCTGTAAAGCCACAAATGGAGCTAAGACTTATCATTGTGAATAATTCAGCTGTAATCGTAGTTAGCAAAATACAAAAGTTTTTTGTTTGGTTTTTTTTTAAAGACTATTTTGAAGTTGTAAATGAAGCTTGTAGGTTTTTTAAGGCTTAAAGAATGCATCTAAATATCTGTATTTGTGTCTTGTTGGCTAGCATTTGCACTGTAATCTTGGACAGGAACAGAACTGTAGATATAAAAATTTGCACCAGTTTCAGCTTATGCCAAGAGAAGTTTGTTATCTTGAGGCTATAATCTTGCATGTGGTCCTCAGCAAAGATGAATTCAGAGGTGTTACACTGAGCAATAAAAACGCCTCAAAGTAAAGGACTTAAGACAACTTAATTGTGCAAACAGCATAATTGTCCATAGTTGTTTTGCAGAAATGTAACCAACAACTTGAAAAATTAATCAAGAAGAAATAAGATAATTAAACTCTTGAGAGTGGCTCCTAGCAACAGGTGCTTGTTCTTGGTATAACTGTTCTTTAGCAGAGTTTGGTTAAATAGATGGAGTTCATGCCAGGCCCAGAAGCTGCAGCTCTCCCAGTAGGTTGTATTGCAGTGCAAAGTGATAACAGCATGGGAAGTATAACTGCCATTCTTTTTTTACCATTACCTGCTGCATAATTTCACTGAGGCAGCTCAGCTAGAAGCAGTACCTCCATAATCTGCACTTTTATAGGCCAGCCAGTTGCAGCCTTGGAGATTAGGAACTGTGGTAATAGGCTGTGGCTGCTCCCTGAGAGGTGCAGGAATCATAACACCACAATAGTAAAAGCCTGACATGGTAGGTAGGTATGATCCAAAAGTTCTGTCAGCTCCTCTAACTAGATGTAGGTCTGAGAGACACTTCTAGCAATACAATAGTTTAGGATGCAGCAAAAGCATCCTGACTTTCTAAATGGGGGTAATAAAGGCTTTCTTTCTGATAGATCTGATAAATTGTCAATGTTTCACTAACTTGAGAGAGACTATCCTAGCTTCTGGATTGCTGCTTGTGTCTTTAACATTTGCATTTGTTATGCTGTCTACATCCTTTTTGTGCTTTTTATTTTGTAGAACCTATGTGCAAGCATATTCGTAAAGGATTGGAACAAGGTCATCTGAAAAAGGCACTGGTGAATGTGGAATGGCATGTTTGTCAGGACTGCAAGGCAGGCAGTAAGACACAAGAGAAGCCTGAGGAGGACGAGACTGATGAAGGGCCTTCAATATGGTTATGCCTGAAATGTGGACATAGGGTATCTCTTTTGTTCTTAATCTGTCTTCATATCTTTCAGTGTCTCATAATATAGCAGAGCAAGAGAGCTTCTAATTAAGCTCTTATATTCTCTCTTTTATTTTGAAGGTGGTACTACCTAAATGATTTTGTTTTCTGTAGTGTGATTAAAAAAATGTCTGCTCTAAATATCAAATGAAGTACTTGAAAGCTTGGCACAAAGGCATTTAGCAAGCTCAAGGCTAAAACACTGTCTTGAGGACTTTTTCTAGAAAGTTCAAATTATTTTGCTGAGAAAGTAAAAATGCTCTTAACCTGTGACTTTTTTACAGTAAGATCTTAATGGTCACATTAATTCATTAAACTTAGAACTCTGCATGCTGAAAAGGTGTTTGTTCTGGTTCATTCTTTCAGGTGTTCAAACTGAACTTTGTAAATTCAGTCCCAGAGCAGCTTTATAGTTCTTCCACACCCAGTAAATTGCCTTTCTGTCTGCAGAAATAGCTATCTTGAAATAGAAATCCATCTGTTGATCCTAATTAGTTTAACATAATTTAACAGTTGTCATTTTAATACTTTGTTTATACTGTGACTTTCTGTATGTTTCATTGATTGTCAGCTGGATTTTGTGACATCTCTGGTTATCAACATTGTAGGGTTGTGGCAGAGATTCTCCAGACCAGCATGCTTTCAAGCATTATGCAACACCAAGATCAGATTCCCACTGTTTGGTTCTCAGTTTGGACAACTGGAATGTGTGGTGAGTTTGCCAGGTGACACTTAAAAGACATAGTTGAAGTGCAACAGAGGCTGGGTTATAACTTGTCAGAGAAGGTTCTTTCTGATATGCACTTAGTGAAAAATTGGCTTCTATTTTCTCAGTAAATATGATTTTTAATACCACGTGTAGTCAGGAAGCACAGCTGTAGAATTAGAAGATGCTACTGGATCAAGCAATACAAAATCCATCTCCCTGGTAGTATTTCCTTCTCTTAAAGGAATTATGGATTACTATATATAAGGAGGACCTCTAATTTTCTAAACTGTGCTACAGAACTACTGTACCTGACATAAAGAGTTTTCATTTTGCTTAGTAACCTTGTTTTCTGACTTAGTATCTGTCTTTATGTTCATTTTATATAAGATAATCTATTTATTTGGCCATATTTGGCACTTATGTTTACTGAACTCTAGAAAATGAAAATGGACATTATTAATAATGTGTATTACTAATGAACTAGTGAACTTCTTTTTGTGAATTTAAATTAGTGTTAAAATTATGGGGATTTAAGTGTTTTATTTTCCCTGGTTTTTAATCATAGTATTCGTGAATGAGAGGAAGTTGTCAAAGCAAGATGTTTTTCCTTCCTCCTAGAATTTCTTGGTTGTACAACCTTGCCCAAGAAATGTTTCAGAGATTGATACGTTGGCTATAAATTATTGTAATAAATCAAAGCAGTCAAAAACTGCATTACATAGTGGACCTAGTGCATAAATTCTGATCAAAATTGCAGTTGCATTAATGATATGAATGTGTAAATAAATCTCTGTGGTGTGCAGGCATATGTGGTTCAAATTCGATACAAATAATACCTGTAAACTGTTAAAAGAAATCTTTTGAACTTAGAGAGGAAGAGGAGTGTTCTGCTCCTCTGCATTTCCAAGTGCTGTTGTACACATTTTCAGAGCTGGTATGATGCAACAATTGGATCTACTTGTGTTTTCCCCTCATTGGTCAAATAGCAATTGCTAACAAGACTTTTTCCAATCCTTCGGTTCTTTCAAGGTTGCCTACTCATTTTTTGACAGGTAGAGGGTTATTATGTTAAAACTGCCCATGGAAGTAACTATCATTTGTTATTGCAGGAGTGAGAATGTCTATTTTCGTGATTAACCAGACAGACAATAGATGTACAGGGAGGGATCCAAAAGTTGAGTCAATTTTTTAATGAGATTTGAAGAAATATGACAGTTGCAGCTAATGCCAGGGATGCTAGAGATTTAGGGAAGCACTTTGGTCCTGCTTTTAATATCAGAAAATTGAGTCTGACTTGAGGTAATCCTGAAATCTGCTAAATGAATTTGTCCCTAAGAACTGTCAGTGGCGTGTTCCAAAGTGCAGAAACATTTTCATTCTCTTCTGTACCTTTTTTCACCTCTTCAAAGAGCTGATTGGGCAGAACTACAAAATTGGTACATGTAAAGCTCCTTCATGTGTGTGTGTTCTGGCAGAATTTTGCCCTTCTTGAGCCTTTCTTGCTGCAGCTTCTCTCACAATTTTGTTTAAAGGAGATTACTGGCCTAGCTATGTGCTTCTTTGCTCATAAAGAGACAAATAGGGTTTATATTGGCAACAAAAGAACAAGTAAAAGTCCTCAGGTCTAATGGTGGACACTAATTTATTTCTGATCCAGTTTAAATATGACAAAGTACTTGCTTGTCTAGAATAATCAGAATATTTTTCCATGCCGTAACATTTGTAAGTCGTTTCCTTTAAGGACTGACAGCTTAGTCTTTTGATTTTTGGCAAATTTTTTAGTTTTTCTTTAAATTTCCTAGCAGTGAGGTTTCTAAGCACATCTCTTAAGACTCTTAATTTTTATTTGTAAATTGCAACCACCAGTCAGCAAAATAATTTACTAAGGATAGTTTTTAAACATTTTATTTTCATGATCAAAAGTAGATTAAATTCTAAGACTTCTAAATCTGAAACTAAATCTTGTAATTTTATAACTTTGTGTAGTGAATCACATCAAACAAGCAAATAGTTTAGGATTTTTAAATAATAGAAAAAAATAGCATTAATTGTTTTTCTTTTGGGGGCGGCGGAGGCAGGTGCTACATATGTGATAATGAAGTTCCATATAAAACTTCAACCCAGTTGGGCCAGACTGTGGATTTTGTTAGAAAACAAGTTTGTGTTGACTCGTCCCATACAGGTAAGTAATTATGGTATAGATACAGTAAATCAGAAAGTCCACTAAATGTAGGAGACAGTACTGTAAATCCAGAATGTACACTAAATTAAATTCAGCACCTTATGATAAAGGAAGAAGCCTTTTCTGCTTTTTTTTTTTCTTTTTTGTCACCATTCTGATAGCATAAGTAATGTCCAGCTCATGGACCTAATTGGGTAAGGATTTTGCTTAGTGTCCTCTAAACTTCTACAGGCAAGACATACAAGAACAGGAGGAAAAAAAGACAGTTGTACTGTGACTTTTCTTAAAATGTGATGTTCAGTTTTTCCGTGAGTAGGGAACTGACTTTAAGTACTTAAGAGTGCTGTGTTTATTCATCAGTGTCACTCAGTCTCTCTTGAGATCTAAAGGAAAATAGTCATTGCTGAAGGATAGCTTGATTTGATTTTCTTAAGTATTTTTCTAGGTATTTTTGAATGTATCAGCTGGAATGACTAAGTCTCCAGCTGTTGCAGCACATTTCCTAATGGAAGGAATATACAAGAGGTTCTGTCAGTGTGTCTGTACATTTAGAATAGGCAACTGCAGTGATTTCAGAACTCTCAAATACTGTGTTCAGCCTGCAGTCTCTCTGTAAAGCATGGTTGTTTAAAAGCCAGCAAAAACACAACAAAACCCCCCAGTTTCCACAACGGCAAAAAAAATTATAAAAGGTTTTGTACAACTTTCCACTAGAAAACTTGGAAGAGCTTGCATATAAAAATGAAATGCTGTAACAAATGGCTGTCAAAAATTCCAGTGCCATCCTACACTTGGGTGAAATCACAGGCTTCTTGGGAAATGGATCACAAACGTTCAGCAATGCCAACGTGGCTGTCTCCAAATCCCATTTGTTCAGAAGGCAGATGAGATTTTTCCACAGGAAGCAGAATCTTTTGAGTGGTCAGTCTTTCCCAGACACATAGTTTTTCTGCATCTAATATTTGAACTTCATATCAATTGCCAAAATTTTCTTCTCAGGTTTGAACTGGAAAACAGATGAATACCAACAGGCAGTTGTCTGTTTCGGGTGTTTCATCTGTTGTTGTCCATCCATCTGTTTCTTGTTCAAAGATTGTATTGTCAGTTTTTCTTTGCTTTCTCTGAGCTGGGGTTAATTGATTTTAAAGTTAATATTGGCTTGTAGTGCTATTTATCAGAAACCTAACCAAACTGGCAGAACCAGTGTGTGTGTTACTGTGGAAATTGCCTGAAATCCCCTTGTTTCTTTTAAATAGGGCATTGAAATTTTGAGCAATACACTGAAGTAATTTTGGGGAAAATACTTGTAACGTGTCTTGAAAAATATAAACCCTCTAGGTACATGAAATGAATACGAGAATGCTTCGACAATGGGTGCCTGTTGGATCTTGTAGAAAGACCTAACATAGCTGATTTTGACACAGGAATGAAATTTGAGATAACACTTGCAGAGTTTCAGATACTGGCACGAATGGCTTGTGGGCCAAGAGGCATATTTAATTTGCATGCTAATCTGAGATGGTGTTTCAGGTGGATCTTGATCTTTATTTGCTGTTGTTTTGTTCTGTGTATTTTTTAACTTCTCTTACCTAGACAGTGTAAGAACCTAAACCAGTATTGTTACACTTATACAATTACAGAATTAATTATCATATATGCAAGTTTAAAACATTGTAGATTGCTGCTGCCTATAATAAATTTTTCCTAGCCTGTTTCCTATTAGTTATCAGGTTAATATGTGGTATGTTTCTTTTTTAAATTATTTCCGTAGAAAAACAGCAAGAGAACAAAGAACTTGAAAATAAAAAAGTAGAAAAAGACAGTAAAAATGAACAAGAAAAAGAAGTCTCGCTTAAAGAAGAGAATTCTCATTCAGCTACTAACCTGGAAGTCACTGTGAAAGGACTTAGTAACTTGGGGAATACATGTTTCTTTAATGCCGTGATGCAGGTACAGAAATTACTGTTGCTTAAAGAAAAAAAAAACAACTTTGAATAGGACAAAAAGCTCTTAAAGAAAATGGAAAAAAGCCCACAAGTGCCCCCCTCAGCATTTTACAGTGACACAATTAGAATGTGATTTTTTTCAGCTGCCAAGAATGATGGGTTCTTTCTAAAAATAGTGTGTTGGCCCAGAGAAATTCATAGAAATGGAGTTGCATGTTCAGACTTGCTCTGAGGGGAAATAAAATAACCTGCCTTGTCCTTGAGGGACAGCATTTTTCGCTGACATAATTAAGCATGCCAAGTTCCTAGTTTAGGAAAAAAAAGATGAAATAGTCTGACATATCGCCTTAACTGACCTCTTAGAATGTAAGAAATTAGTACTGAAAGACCACGGGTGTTTACTGAAACAAAAATGTCTCTCTCAGCAACAGGAAATCAAAAGTAAATATTAACAGGATGACCGTGTTGCTTGCTTTACCACCTTGTGTCTTGTTCATCTGAGAAGTGTATTAAAACTGACGTGTTATCTTATGCTTTTAGGCTCTTGATACTGCAGCTTTACTCAAACAAAATTCCCACTGTACTTGCAGATTTTAATAAACTGCTTTTGATTTATAATTAAACACTTAAAACCACATACACTGCATTTTATCTTCTGATTTTTAGAAACAGACACTAGTAAAGACACTTGTCAAAAGATCAATCTGTAGAAAAATGATAGATTCAGGGTTTCTGCAATTTATAGTGTCCATAGAGGGCACTTGGAAGTCCTCTTAGCTGTATGTAATGTACCTTTAACTGTTAAACACAGATGGAAATTTCAGAGTAGTAGTTAACCATTCTAGTTCTGTGTTTGGGAAAGAAAAATTGCTGCTAATCTGGTTACTACAAATTCCATGACTAGTGGAGTTCAGCTGCTCTTCCTGTTGTTCCCAGTTATCAAACTCTTTCCGTGTTTTATGTTCTACAGAATTTATCACAAACTCCAGTCCTGAGGGAGCTGCTTAAAGAAGCTAAAATGCTTGGCACAACAGTTAAAATCGAGTCACCTGAGTTATCCATGGTAATACGCTTTGACCTTCATAGTGTTTGTCCCCACCTTCCAGTCTGTTAAGGGAATAAGCAATACTTACCTCTGGATTTTGAAGCTGTTTCAGCTAAATACTAAAAAGATTTAAGTTGTAAAATCAGCAAGAACTTCACCATTGACTTTTGTAAACTCACTTCGGAATTCAGTGGAGGCAATTTGTTCAGAATGAAAGAGCAGTGATTCAATACTCTAACTACTAGTTGTCATAAAAGGAGCAATTGCATTATGATTAAGTTATTTAAAGGATGAAAATGTGTAACCCTTGCTCTAGTGTCACTTGCCTAAATGCAAAGGAGGAAACTAGAGGATGCCTGTATCACTCAAATAATACACCTGTCATTATAGTTAGGGATTTGGATGGGAAAGAAAAGTTGTGCATTTTTTCTAAGAAATTCAGCTTTTTCCTAGTAAAAGCAAGAAATCCAGAGTTGGAACTAAGCAATAAATAATAATGAGTTTTTGGTATCATTTCATGCTAAACCATGTGTTGTGTTTGTCATGTTAACTTAATGCCATTTTGGAATTTTATATATTCTATATTACAATAAAGTTTTCAAGAACTGAAGGGTCTAAATAAGGAAAAACTTACTAGAGCAGAATCAGTCACTGAATTAAGGCAAACAGCTCTGTTGCTTTTCTTTCAAACAGGAACCTCAGCTGATAAAACTGGATCAGCCAGGTCCTTTGACATTAGCCATGCATCAGTTTCTGACAGAAATGCAAGAGACAAAAAAAGGGGTAGTCACTCCTAAGGAACTTTTTGCTCAGGTTTGTAAAAAGTGAGTATCTGTACAATTGCATGTCATAGTGACTATGAAAAGGTTTGTTGTTTAAAAGACAGTCAGTTTTTTCCCTTTTTTAATCATGAGCTCACATTACAGCATATAAAATTTGTAGAAAAAGAGCAAAATGTAAATGAATAGCAGTAAAATGAAAGAAATTCAATGACATATACTGATTAGCTGGCTTTGTATTTTAAAAAATACCCTATGTAGACACTTATTGCTTTGGTAGACAAACATGGAGACTTTGTCCTTGTGTGTCTGGTGTGAGTTATTTTTGTTTTGTTTATGTCTGAGTTCAGTTATACTTTACAAGTAATGTTTCATTTAACAGAGCAATAAGATTTAAAGGTTATCAGCAGCAAGACAGTCATGAATTGCTTCGTTACTTACTTGATGGAATGAGAACAGAGGAAATCCACGTGAGTGCTAATTTCATGGTTGTGTGTACCTTTCTTCTCAATACCCCAGACCTTCTCTGTTGAAGGGAGAAAGAACCTTCTTTCTGAGATACATCAGCCTCTGTGGAGTGGTTATGCTGCCTGTAGCACTTACTGGAAGCAGATTAGCAAACAGGTGGATTTGGAGCATAGTCACCCTAAAGAATGTACTTTTGTCTTAATTTCGGAAATGCACGTGTGGAAATTCTATAATGTGGGGTTTTTTGGTTGGGTTTTTGCAGGGGGGTTTTGGCAGTTCTAATTTGGGCCACTATTTCGTACTTAGACTGATTTTCTTACATGTTAATTAGAACATTATGGTTGCAAGCCTGTTTCTCAGTTGATTTGTTTTTTTTAATGTCTGCAGGAACTATGTTGTGTCTCTACAGGTATTTGTGGGTTTTGTATTGATTCTCATAATTAGTGAAGATTATAATTTTTCCTTCATCTGAAACATTTCAAGAAAATGAACTGGTTAACTGAATTAATTTAGGAAATTTTCCAGTGTATTTTTTTTTAATTTCAGCAAATAAGTGTTGGAATACTGAAGGCACTGACTGACTCTAACAAGCAAAATGAAGAAGAACTTAAAAAGAAAATTAAAGGTAAAATAAACTATCACATCATCAGTAACATTTAAAATTTTTGTTTTGCTGAAGTATATAAAGTAACATTAATAGTATCAACTAAAAGATTCATGCTTAATTTTGCAACTTTATGTCACCTCTTGAATATGTATCTAGAATATGAGGGTCAATAGTTTAAGTGTATATTTAAATATCTTGCTGAACTTAGTGATGTTTCCTTTTTAACAGGATAAGAGAGAATTGATTCTGTAGACATCACACATTATGTTTGGGTAGTGATTAACTATTCAAACGTGTAAGAAATTAAAGTATTAGCATGTGAATGTAGTTTATGCTGCCCCTAATAGTCCACTGTTACTTAACAGTGGTATAAAAATGCCCAAACAGTGAACAAAAGAATTTTTAAACTTTTTGCCATGACTTAAGATTAAAAGAAAATTTAAATGCAGACTTTGTGCTGCTCTGAAAATACAACTGGAGAAAATTGGTTTTGTTTGCCAGGTGCCTGTACAGAAAAGGTTGGTGCTTGGTTTTTAAGTTCAGATAGTTGCTAAGTCCTGAGAGAAAACAGGAATTCTTGCTGGGATGCAGTACTTCTGAGAAAATAGGGAAATGCATAGAAGTGGAGAAAGTGGTAAAGGTGTTGGTTTAACCAAGCTGTTTTCTGCAAATGTGTTTTCACCCCCATTCCTTTGATATAAAAAAATTGTTAATTTAAGAATCTTGCTGTGCTTCCTGTGCTGAGGAAACTAGAACAGGCCAGTATGTTCCATCATACATGTTGCATATTGTATTCTCTTTTGTTTGATATGCCATAATCAAATTGGCTGCCAGTATATTGTATTAACTTTACTATACTTTTTTAATTCTCAGAATATGAAAAGAAAAAGGGAATACAAAGTTTTGTAGATCGAATCTTTGGTGGAGAATTAACCAGCACAATTATGTGTGAGGAATGCAGAACTGTAAGTAAACTGTCCACTTTGAAAAGCCTGAAGTATAATATTTGTGATCTGCAGGAGAACCTCAAAGTTGACTGTCTGTAGAGACAGAACTGACTAGCTGCATGCGTTTCAAAAAGGGGAATGATTTGGCTGGAATCTTTCTCCAGAAAGATTATGTATGTTATAAAGCTGGTCTTCCAGTTCCTTTCCAAAGCCTTCCAGAACAAGAGGTCAGCAACAGCAAGCTGCCCTGTTAGATTCCCAGTGAACACCTTCCAGTAGTACAGTGTGTAGAGCAAATGAGTTGTTCTCCTACCAGTGGTATGCTGTCTGACCCCTTCCATTTTTCATCAGGTGATTGTGGCATTCCCTTCCCCACACTGAAATGACTGTGGGATTGCCAGAACAATTAAGAAGGCTTGATTGGGATGTTATAATCTGAGAATGAAGTAACCGAGGGTATTAGCAAGTGGGCTAGGTAAATATTGTGATAGATTGCAGCTATCAATCTCTTAGACCCTAAGCTGCGTTCTCACATTCTAGACAACTAGATCGCTGAAATTTGTAAAAATATTTCTTCCTTATTTCTGTGGTAATGGGACTGCTAGATTTTGGTCACTGGAAGCTGTTTGTGAAGGTAGGTGAGCTGTGTTTTACGTTTGTCTGCACAAGTGAAAGCAGGCCTTGAATGCAAACGTGCACATAAGCCTACTGACAGCAAGCCAGCTGCTTCCAAACAAAATTAAATTGGACTCTTGATTATTCATTTAAAGGTATCCTTGGTCCATGAATCTTTCCTTGATTTGTCACTTCCTGTAGTAGATGCTCAGGTAAGAAATTGTACATGATTGCTTTTTAGCTTTTTTTTTTTTTGCTTATATGAAAACACTTTTATCATACAATCATTAGGGAGTGAATTTAAGCATCTTTCTGAAAGTCTCTGCAAGCTAAAACAGAAAGATAGAGAATAAGATAACTGCCTGCAAATGCTCTGTATATGCCTGTAAGTTGTGGCTCATAAATTGTCTCTGGAAAATCACACAAGTTTCTTGGATGGTTTGGGGATGCTTTTCTACTTTTTTGATTCATTTTTCCGCACTGAGTCCAAGAACACTTCTAATATTCAGATTGTGGAATAAAGTGTATGTAAACGTTGTGAGGATAGTATGTGAATACTTACGTGATCAATATTAATTTATTTGATCAATCTTTAGACACTCAAAATTTGATTGCTTTATGTTCTGTATTGATTATAAGTAATATTTCAGATTTGTAATGTAGCACCACTCACACAAAAGTTAATGAGTAAATATTGAAATGAAAACCCCACAGCCAAAGGGATCACATGTCTTCTGCCACAGACAAATTTCACTTTAGAAGCAAACAAATTCTGTGGCATGCCTCTGCTTGTGTAAAATGTTACTCTCCAGTTCATTTACTGAGATCTGTCAGAGGAAATGATAATTTTGCCCCCTTACAGGTCCAGAATTTGGCACTTGATAGCCTTAATTTTACATACAGTTTCATTCTGCAAGTCCTTGTTTCACATGGACGCCCTCTGAAGCAAGACACTCCCTAAACATCAGGGGGTGAGCTAGTTGTATAGTATATCATTAAAATGTTGTATCTTGATCTGAAAACTCAGATAACATCTCATCTCTGCAGTTTTCTTTGGAATACTAGTTTGTTATTCGGGACAGTAACATCTCTATTTCTGTGGTTGTTTTGTGGCTTTTTGGGTTTTGTAGAAAGCAAAAATTACAAAGAAAGAAAACATTAAAAAAAACAAAGAAAAGGAGTCTGAAGATGAAGAGGATCGAATCAATGACCATTACCTTAAGCAGAAAGATGAGCCCCCTGGTACAAATAAGCACCTTCAGAAAAAAGCAAAAAAACAGGCCAAAAAACAAGCCAAGGTTGGTTTTGATGAGTGTTTCACTTTGTGCTTGCAATTTTTGTTAAAACAAATTCTTTTTGCTTCCTGATGGAGGAGACAACATAGAATTTCTCCTCACCCAAATGCACAGCTGAAAAAAACAGTTAGATCTGTATCTTTGCTGTTAAGAAAGATAATCTATTCTATTAAGTGATGCTGGGCTGTGAATAAGCTACTATCCAGAGTAATGTAGAATTTGTTTGCCTGCATGAAGTAGCCTTAATTTGCTTTAGACAACTGTTTTCTAGTCATTGATTGTAAGAATATTCACAAAACCGTAGAATACAGACAAAGGTAAGAATCAGGAAGATAGCAGGGGAATCATTAATTGTATTTTGATTATATTGTGTGAAAAGAAGCAGTGGGAACTATATCTGAGTGAGGATATCTTCAGCATTGGTGGAATTGATCACCTCATTAAATCATAAATTATTGTCCTTCCCTCCTTCCTTGTGCATGCAACAAAAATTCTGATAAAGAAGTGGTAAGAAATGTCAACTATAATTTATACTTACTGTGGGTTTTGTACTCTTGCATATTATGTATTCACATGTGCAGAGCCAGCGCCACCAGCAGAAACGTCAAGGAAAGGTGCTTCACTTGGCAGATCTCTGTGCAACTGGACAGTCAGAGATAGATGATTATAACCAAATATCAGAGACAGAAAATAACCCTGAAAATTTTGATATGAAGCAAGAAGAGGAATCATCAGATGAGTGCAAAGGCCACAGTGTAACTCAGAAAGACTTGACCGTAGAGGGCAATAATATGGAAGTTCAGAGCATGCATGAAAATGCAGGAAAGCCAGAAGAAGAGTGTGTAGAAAATGAGTGTCTCATGGATCTCCCTGTGGAAGGCTCAGATTCTCCTATAAAGTTTGTCAATGGCCTTGACAGCTTGTCTTTGAAAGATAAGGATGGTGATGATGACAATGCAGATGAGGAAGAGCTTGCTACTGACTTTTCAAAACTGCACTTGGGTGCCAATGAATCTGATATGAGTAGCTCAGATGACCTTCAGACTGTTTCCAACAAGACATGCAGAGTATCAACAGAAGATCCCGAGATGGCATTTTGTACTCTGGCAAACAGGGAAGATTTGAACCCAGAAGCAGGTTCAATCCATCACTGTTTGTATCAATTTACCCGTAATGAAAAACTGACTGAGACCAATAAACTACTGTGTGATGTATGTACACAAAGACATTGTGGACCAAAGAACAACATAAAAAGTATGACAAACTCTTTTTTAAAGGAAAACTTTCAATATGTCCTTACCCACTGGTTGGGTAGATAAGGCTGGGGGGAATATACCTAAAGTCGTCTTTGTATAACTGTGTCTACTTTCATTGCAATTCATCATGTTAAAGAGGAATGTTCAGCTTCTCAGTTGTTGTAGGAGATGACCTAACAGTTCATATAATGAAAACAAATTCTTGCTGCAACATTTGTTTTGATGTTAATCATTGGTGGTTTTTCTTTTCTGCAGGTGAAAAGAAGTATGTTTATACTAATGCCAAAAAGCAGATGCTTATCTCTCTTGCTCCTCCAATTTTAACTCTTCACTTAAAGAGGTTTCAACATGTAAGTACCAGGCTGATGTAAGTATATAGTATCAGTTTAATGTGTATATATGCACGTAGTACTAGCTTAACTTGAAAATATGCTAACATTAGTTTCATTTACTATTAATTTCCTATGCTAACATTAGTTTTATTTCCCTAAGCTTTTGGGCTTTTTCCCAAAGTTTGGAAGGCATTGGTGTGCACCATTGAGTTTTATGGTCTTTGAAGTGTTGGGGTGTGTTTTCCTAAAAGAATATTCCTTTAATTAATTGGAAAGCAGTGGTTTTTGAGCTTATTTGGAACATATTCTGTCAGTACTCTTAGTGCTTACTGTATCAAACAGTATCTTAGGTTTCATGGGTTCCTATTATTACAGCAGTTCATGGCCTCTAGATTGCAGTAGGTATGGGTAGAATATTATCCCTTCCTAAATAAGCACAACAAATAAGTTGGCAGGAAAGGATTCTGAGCCTTGTAGGGGCAGAGGGGAGAAGGAAAGAAAAGCAAAGCAACTTAAGTTTTATTTGCACACACTGAAGTAAAGTGGCTTATCTCTTTATTCCCAGGTTGTAGAAAAAATTTTAATTTAGGGCTTTAGCTTTTCAAGAGAGAAAGTGGGAAGGAAAGGGAGACAGTACTGCCTCTTCTAAATTTAAAACTGTTTGCTTAGGTCAAATGGTTGAAAAATAAGGGAGGCAACTTTAATTAGATGAAAAACAATTTCATACAAAAAATGGAAATGTGTAGCCTATTCCAAGCAACTGTAACATGAAGAAAATAGCATTTGTCATCATCTCATTTTGGTTTTCCAGTTTGATACTGGATGATTTATTTGATTAAGGTGGGAGCACAAGTTATATCAGTTGTGACCCTGTAGGATCAGATCCTCAGGCATGTTACAGTATCTGAGAAGCAAGAGTTACTCATAGTTACCGAAGTACATTAGAGCTGTTTCTTTTTCCACTTTTGCTACCGTTAAGTTAATATAAGAGTGAGCTGAAGAACCATCCTAACTTGTGCTCCAGTGCAGCATGGAGGGGGGTAGGTGGGGTGGTGGTGAGAAGGAAGTAATGCTGGAAAATTGGACAGCAGAGAAAGAAAACTTAAAATGTTGCTTTTTCCATTTTGTGTAATGTAAAACTAATTTTGTATTGTTGAAACTTTCACCTGAAACATATATTAATTAAGCATGGTTTTAATATGCTCCATTTTAACATTATGGGGTTTTCCTCTACTTGGGCTGTTTAAGGCTGGATTTAATCTGCGGAAGGTTAACAGGCACATCAAGTTTCCAGAAGTGATAGACTTGGCTCCTTTCTGCACAGCTAAATGTAAAGTAAGTGGAAAAAGTCAGATTCTCCTTTCACAAGTTCTAATGTGCTTTCACAGTGAAGCTGCTCAGCAGAATCTTTGTAGAATGCTTGTCAAGCTTGTTATTTTTTGTGAAAAAAACAGGCAACTTGTACTCGAGTCAGTGTACTGCGCTGATCATAGCTGTAGTGCTTGCATGGATCTGTAATGATCAGCCTCCATTTCATCTGCAAATAAATCAGTTTGCATTCTTCAAAACCCCAAACCTGACTGACACAGCTAAACTTCTGCTTTTCTAGAACGTGGCTGAAGGGAATACAAAGGTGTTATACTCTCTCTATGGAGTAGTTGAACACAGTGGAACAATGAGATCTGGGCACTACACTGCCTATGTTAAAATGAGAACTACAAACAACCACCTCTCTGATCTTGTCCTTCAAGGACAATCTCCTCAAGGTAAATGATTGGAAATGTTTTACATATTCTTCCTCGTAGAATCACAGAATGGTTTGGGTTGAAAGGGGCCCTAAAGATCATCTAGTTCCAATCCCCTGCCATGACAGGTAAGTGCTCAGAGAAGGGCAACAAAGCTGATGAAGCCACATGAGGAGCAGCTAAGGGAGCTGGGGCTGTTTAGCCTGGAGTAAAGGAGGCTCAGGGGAGACCTTACCAGTCTCTACAACTGCCTGAAAGGAGGTTGTAGCAAGGTGGGGGTCAGCCTCTACTCCCTGACAACCAGGATGAGAGGAAATGGCCTCAAGCTGCACCAGGGCAGGCTCAGATTTGACATCAGGAGGAATTTCTTTGCTGAATGGGCGGTTAATCATTGGAATGGGCTACCCAGGGAGGTGGTAGTCACCATTCCTTGAAGTGTTGCAAGAAATGGCACTCTGTGCTACAGTCTAGCTGACAATCAGTGAAAGGGTGACTTGATGATCTTGGAGGTATTTTCCAGCCTTAAAGATTCTGTCATTCTATTTTATGATTCCTGTTGAAGAACAGTAATAGAATTGATTGCTTCAATTCTTTGTAATAACTTTTACTCCTTAATTTTTCCTTTCTCAGCTGTAGAAACTGAACCAGTGAAAGGGCAGTGGTTCCACATCAGTGATACCCACGTACAAGCTGTCTCTGCATCCAAAGTGCTAAGCTCACAAGCATATCTTCTGTTCTATGAGCGGCTGCTGTAACTCATCACAAGAGCCTTCTTGTGTGTGCAGTCACCTTCAGGTGGTCTAAGAGAAGGCAGAGACTTGCAAATCATGTTTTTAATGTGTTGGAGCTACTGTATACAACAGCAGGAATTCACTTAATGCTTCTTAGACACACTGATGAGTGGGTAACTTATACTTTTTCCAGTGTTTTCACTACTTTTCAATAAAAATTTTTCGCAAAATTACAGCTTTGAGCTTCTATTGAGTAATCTGGGTGTTGACATAGACAAGCTCCTTTGTTTTCTGCAGATGCAATAAATCTTGATCAGCTTTTTCACTTTAAAGAGACTAGCTATCATTTTGAATTGTAGTTATCTTGACCATCATGTATTCCATGCGTTTTTCATACCTGGGTTCCAAGCATAAGAAACTGTTTCTTCCTGCACATCTGGCAGCATCAGCTCTCTTTCCATGTTGGTTTATGTCCAATAGAGGAGCCCTCAAGTGGCAGACTGTAAGAATTCTTGTGCTGGTGTTTTGGCTTGGCTCTCTCTTTCAGTACAGGAAGTCTAGGGTTGCCTTCCTGCACTTCAGGCTTAGGAAAACAAGCCTTGCAGTGACTTTGAACTTTCAAGTTCACTTCTCCACAAACTAGGCTTCATGTTGGTTTTCATGTAAAGAAAATCTTGGCTCCTCCACGTTAGAATAGCAGTTGTTTACATTCAGTGCATTTTTCACAGCAGCCTTACTAAGAAAATGGGCAGTCTTACGTGTTCTTGTAACTCTTACAACACTAGCCCTTATACAGCTGACTACAGCAGTATGCCAAGCCTTCAGAAAACTTGCTGAGTTTATTTTTCAGCCATGCTAGCAACTGACTAAAGCAAGCACAAGTGCTGTTGTATGGCCGCCTTATTTAGGCATAAGATAGTTCCAGACTTGATTTAGCCTTCCCCTCCCTCCTGGTTGTGAGATAGAGTAGCACTGGCAAGAGTAATGAAAGGATTAATTAGTGAAGTGGCTTGAAGTGGTGGTTTCCTTTCAAGTTACTTCGAGACACACAAGCTGTTTGTTTACTTTCTAAGATAAATCTTAACAGGGGCGTTCAGCTGAAAGATTGCAGCACTCTGCATTGCCCTAGCTAGTGCTGTTCAGCATTTAAGGTCATTAGAATGTGATGCAGT
This sequence comes from Dendrocincla tyrannina, assembly GCA_035047865.1. Lineage (NCBI taxonomy): Eukaryota > Metazoa > Chordata > Aves > Passeriformes > Dendrocolaptidae > Dendrocincla > Dendrocincla tyrannina. The sequence continues at coordinate 20,875,977 of JAWWMP010000001.1, forward strand.
TCATTGCTGTCAAGCTGCTGTTTTGAGAGCGTGACAATTCTAAAAGGGTTAGGATATAGATGCACATAACAAAAATTCATCACAGAATAGTTTGTGTTGGAAAGCCCCATCCAAGAGGGCCTTGAACCCTTTCAGGAATGGAGCATCCACTCTAACAACCTGTTCCAGTGCCTTACCACCTCCACAGTAAAGAATGTCTTCCATACATCTAACCTAAATTCCCCCTCTTTTAGTTTGTGCCCATTGCCCCTTGTCCTGTCAGTAGTCTCTGATGAAGTGTCCTTCCCCAGCTTCCCTGTAGGCCCCTTTACAGGGTTTCTATGCAATCTTCTCTTTGCCAGGCTGAACAGCCCCAACTTTATCAGCCTGTGTTCGTAGAGGAGGTTCTCTAGTCCCCTTATTGACTTGGTGACCCTCCCCTGGACTTGCTGTAACACTTCTATGCCCTTCTTCTGTTGGGGGCACTAGAACTGTATGCAGTACACTAGGTGGGGGTCTCACGAGAGCAGAGTAGAGGGGCTACTGTAAGGAGGGACCACAGACCTGCTGCCAGTTAATTATTCCAATATTGATTTTCACTCAAATATTGGCTAAGGAGCACAAATAAGAGCACAAACAGCTGCAACATCTACAGATTATGAGCTCCCTGCAGCACACTCATGGCTGGTATCGCTGCACATTGAGTCAGTTTTGCCTGTGACAGTCATTGGTGTGTGATCTCCCATCTTTATCTCAGACCCTGAGAAGTTCTGTTTCCTTCTTTGCTGGGAGAGGGTGTCAGGCTGCCAGCCAAGGTCACACACTGTGATCCCTACACATTCACGGATTGGGTACAACCGTGTCATGCTAGGTCAAACAAAATGAGAGTTAAACATTTTAACAGTGAGTACGTTTATTGAAGTCCATTGGACGCTGTTCATAACTTAAAGGCAACAGCAAAACACTGCAACAGGTTTCAACTGGGATATTAAAAAACTCCAACAGTCATGTCACTTTAAGAAATACAGTTAAATTGTTCAATCATTTTGATCTTCATCCCAGTCTTTCTTTCCTGATGGAGGTTTAGGGCCACCAGCTGGTTTTGCCATAATGATCTTGAAGAGAACAGAGAAGAAGAAAAAGCTGAGGTTAGAATCAGGCTCTTACCCTACTCTTACAGCCACATGATGCTGACTATTAGCATTCACTAAATGCATGCAGGTTCCCTACTCTGAACCTAAGCCAGTGAAAGTTATTATCCATCTAATCGAGATACTCACAACTTCTTTTTTTCTTGAAAAAGGCAGAAGGTGAACCACTGATACAACAAAAAACGTACTTTACCTCCTTTTTGCATGCAAATTAAGACTTCAGTTAGTCTAAAGTGAGTGCTTACACAGACCAACAACGGCAGTTCATAGGATGCATACTACAGAAAACAGAATTAATGCATACTACAGAAAACAGAATTATCAGAGCTATTGTTCTGACTTACTGCAGCTAAATATCACACTTTAAAGCTGTGAGGTCCATTAGTCCTACCATGTTAAGGGTTCATTCTCTGCACTTGCTATAGTGAAAAGTAAGATAAAACTGAAACTACATTTGTCATCCATGAAAATCTGGGTTTAGGAGTAATATTCATTTGCAAAGGCACAAGTACAGGATGTAGCTATCAGCACGCAGCAGAAGACAGCAGTGTTACATGTTGTCACCAAAGATACATGTGCTTGTCAATGAACTCATGCATGCACTCACACACAGATACCTCTCTGCTAGAGAAACAGAGCTTACTGCACACTATTTTTCAGGCTCATCTTTCCAGTCATCTTTATCCCAATGTCCTTGTTGCTTAGGGACTTTTGGACCGCCTGCTGTTTTTGCCATAATAATCTACAGAAATTTTACATGTAAACACATTTTTGCTGAAGTTTGAGAAAATATTTTTATCATTAAGATTGTAACCTCCATAATTCCTAAAAATTGGATTTTCGTGTAAAAACAATATAGAGGTTTCCTCTATTAAATCTTGTTTCTAAAGAAATTAGGACAGGTTTCTAAATACAAGTTTCAACTGTCCCAACAAACATTAATAGCACTGCTCTAGAAGCAGCAACATTCCAGATTATGAGCTCTTGAACAAATGACTTCCCAGGTTTAAGAAATAAACCACATTTTCAAGTAGCATTATTTTTATGCCTTGCATCCCTAGAAGTTTCAACTGTTTTGCATGAAGGTTCTGCAAGGTTTCAGTTCAGCACCCAAATCACATGTAAGCTTACCTGATCAACCCTTAGGACAGTTACTGCTGCATTTGTAGCTAGCTTGATACCCCAGAATTTTCCAAGGTATGTGTCTAATACACCAGCTTCCAACATATCCTTCACTGCAGCAGCTTCAGCCTATCACATGGGGGAAAAACATTATTCAAAATTTTCTCAGGCTTTTATCTAGCAAGGTATTGTCAACTTTTCTGATTTCATCTTCTCCCTTCAGAAACCCTTCATTCCTATCCATTGGCAGGAAGACAAAATCAATGACTGAAGACTTATCTTGTATCACATTAGCTCAGTATCCCACTTCACCTCCTACTAGCCTACTGGCCTAATAAGGCCACTATACTATACTGAATTTAACTGCTTGCTGATTAAAACACTTCAGTATTTCAAGCCTAACAAGTTATTATTCTAGACTGTGCAATGCAGAGCTTCCAATGGTTTAAACTGATCTATAAATACTTCATTCTACGAGAAGTACTTTTAAATATAACCCTGTACTTCAGGGCACCAAGTGACGTGAGAGGCTATTTACCTCGATATCAAATCCAACGTTTTTCTTCCCTTCCTGATGCGCAGCATAAAGTTTGGAGATGACCTCATTAGCCCTTACTCCAGAGTTTTCTGCCAGTGCTCGAGGAATGGCTTCAAATGCCTCAGCAAACTTCTTGATGGCATATTGGTCAAGCCCAGGGCAAGTCTAAAGGGAAGTTGAAAACCATGTCTGCATTTCAAAAACCTTAAGACAGGAAGGCATTTTCCCCCACCTTTTTTATTAATATACATATATATACATATGTTGGTATAAAGTAGTTTTTGTATTTTCTGGAAGATGTCTGTGTGAAAAAAGGAGAAGTCAAGAAGGCCATTTGCTGTACCTCTCCGTACGATGTGATCTGCTTGGCTAATTCAATCTCTGTTGCGCCACCTCCAGGAACAAGACGTTTATCCTGTGAACAGGATCACACCAAAACAGAGGGGTTTTGCTTAAAGTATCTTACTAATTTTTACTTTTTAGAATTTTTATACTCGATCAAGAATGCAACACAACTTCATTCCACACAGACTTATTAAGAAACGGCTTCCAAATAAACATGCATTAAAAGGGAAATCTACCAGAATTTACTCATTCATTCCAACGTCTTTAATAACTTCTATAAAAAGCAAGATAATAATGCAGTGGGGTTCGTGTCTGGGATTTTCTAGCTGGTTTTCATACAATTTCAACTCTCAGCTAACTAATAATAGCAGTCCTAGATCTTTTCATCTTTTCTATTTTCATTTTTGATAACTCAAGTGTTCTCCTTACTTACCCTTGTGAGTAATTTGAAAGTATTGACACCATCATCCACTGCTCGCTCTATGTCATCCATCAGATTGTCTGTAGATCCACGAATGAGGATAGTAGAAATGGCACTATCCTCCTTTTCTGTTCAACACACACATTACTGAATTAAATCTCTTACAGGTAAAACACATACAAACATTACACCTTTTAGAAAGCACCGTTAGCAATTCTACAGAACATACGTACCATGCTTAAACACAACAACTTGTGTATCCCCAACCTCTGATAAATACACACTACTGCAGTGACCCATTTCTTCAAGAGTAGGGGGAGTCTGGAAAGAAATACAAGAGTTAAGAGATGAACCTGCTCATCAGTTCTCACTCTCTTGCTCCTCATTTAAAAAGTCCATACCAGTCTGGGCAGGGCTGTTGCACCAACAGTTTTGCAGAGTCTCCTCAGATCCCACTTGGAGTTCAACCTTTAAAAAAAAAGGTTCCAGAATAACATTAGCACATAAGTTTTCACTTACTCAGTAGCATTTTGTAAGCTAATGACAAGACCAGAATTTACTGCATCAAGTATAGAATCCACTCAATTTTTTGAGTTATAATTATCTATTTTCAGTGATGATGCACAAAGACTATTTTCTAAAAATTTAGAAACAAGCAAGAGGTTCAAACACATGGAAATTATCAAACTGCAACCTTTCGTGCAAAAAAACTTGAATTGATCTTTACAATGCCTCTGTAATAATCCTTTGTTATACAAGACATTACAGTATCACACTCCATTTTCAGAAGTGCAAATCTTTTGGGTACCACCAATAAATTCGCAGCTTTCAACAAAGCACCACTTATTTTTGAGAGACACTGAGAGCTGCTGCTAGTAAATCTGACTTCATGTTGTGCAAAATATATTTTGAGGATCTCCAAATGTGCTTTATTTGTAAGTAAGAAGACAGACAAAACAGAAGAATGACAGAGAAGTATTAGAATTGCCATCTGTAAAGACATTAGTGATGCACAGAGGCATCTCATCATTGCTAAATCATCACAGGAGGACTGCGACAAAGAGAAACCATCACGGAATAGTCTCACATGCCCTTGAGGCCACATTCCTCTTTACTACGTCTACAAATTTTGATGTTCTTCATTTCAGCTGTGCTACAAAAACACTTAAACCAGAATAACAGTACCATATACATAAATTACTCCCCCATTAGCTGTCATACAGAGACGCAATTCTACCAAGACACTTCTTAAGATATGAAACAACTAAATTGTAGGTTAAATTTTGACTCACTGAAAACTAATCTGCAGTATTTTTTTTAGTAGTTTGTTTGAGAGCCAAGTGACAAGATGACAAGTACATTTCATAAATCTGGTAGACCAAATGTTTTTATGCTCTTCTAGTACTTACCTGACTAACATAAGATTGTATTTATTGGCGTAATGAAGAGCCATATCTGCCACTTTGCCACCCGTTACTACTACGTTTGCACCACTATCAGCAATAGCTTTGACTTGCAAATCCATTAGATTTTCTTCTCCTTTACTGAAATTCATCAGTTCCTCAGCATTCTTTATCAGAACAGTGCCCTAGTAAAACACATATGCTGTTTATCAATTCTACATTAAACCACATGCCTACAAGTTTTTCACAAACCATTTTGTTTCCCAACCTATCTGTAAAACATCACATCATCCTACTTTGTAATACTGACACCTTTCATAGGCAACAAAGTAAAAAAAGTCAAAAAGAAAAAAAGAACCAAATGGGCAATTTGGTATTTCTAGACAAACTTGTGATTCAGACTTTCAGGTATGCAGTTTGGCTTACATAACCCAACAAAACCAACACTACTTTCCCAGTCTAAAAAACTCTATGAAGCAAAATTAGGTTCATTTTCTATGAACTATATATTTAAGTCCAAACACAAGAGCACATAAGCATAAACAGAGATGTAACTTCTTTTGAGTTTTAGCATACCTTAGTTTCAGTTATCATACCATCAAAAGGGCAGGAATACACAGCTATTTTTGCATCTTTGACAGAAGTAACATCTCCTTCAGTTTCTTTTTTAAAAACCATGCCATGCAGTACTGAGGAAGCAGAAATACCAGCACCCTGAAAGTAAATAAATGGAATTTGAGACTTTTTACAAGGGCATGTAGTGATAGGACAAGGGAGAATGGCTTTAAACTGAGAGTGGCTTTAGATTAAACACTAGGAAGAAATTCTTTATGGTGAGAGTGATCAGGTACTGGAACACGCTGCCCAGAGAAGCTGTGGCTGTGCCATCCCTGGAAGTGTTCTAGGCCAGGCTGGACAGGGCTTGGAGCAACCTGGGATAGTGGAATCCATCATGGCAAGGACCTAGGTGGATTTAAGGTCTCTTCCAACCCAAACCATTCTGTGATTCTAGGAATGGGTGAACATCATATGACTGATCATTTATTGTCAGCTGCACTATGCTGCATGAAAATCAGACCTTACAATCCTTTAGATGGAACACACCAAGGTATCGTTGCAGCATAAAGAAACAGGACTTGAACTGATTCAGCACCAACAAACATTATCTGACAGATCCCCATTTTAGATTACTTTCAATGTTCATTTTTGGTTCTAAAAGCTGCTACTGGGCACTAAGCAAGGAAAGTAAAGACCAATTGTCAAAATTTACTATGCATGCCAAAACACTACAGAAATTAGAATAGAAAAGGCTCTTTCAAAGTTCAAAGATTAACCCTCATTAAATTATTTACCTTAATAATACAGTAAAGCTAGCTACTTCAAACTTACCACAATTTTGCACACTCTGATATTATCAACGTTGAAATGACCAGAATCAGGAAGAATGGAAACTGTTTGACAAAAGAAAAAAAAAACCAGAAGAAAAAAAAAGAATTTGTATTGCTTAATGAATAAAATAGAGCAATGGCCTCATAAATAATTCCTGGAATTTTTCTGAAGTACTAAATTTCAATAGTTTGAGATGCCTACCTAAATTCAAGACAAGTATTACCTGCTAATAACTGGAATCAAGAGAAACAGAAATTTTGGTTTTCTACAACGTAGTAATCAATAAACAACATTTATTCAGGCTGCTAAGTTATTAACTGAGCTCAAATATCCACTCATACATGTACATTAAAAAGTCTGACTCATAATATTTGAGAAAACACTGGAACTAAACATGAAGGTCTTTTCTTGGCAATCTAAAGGGAAAGAAAAACTCCACAGAAGTAGAGTCTTGCTTCCCCTGTTCTGTGGCTGAGACTAGTAGCAGCTTATCCGAAGGGCAATACATCTTCCTAATGATAAAAAAGAGGGAGAAAGAGAGTTTTTGCATTAAAAAGACTACAAAGCTGTTTCTAGAAACCTTTAGTAGGAAACACAAACCTTTTCTCAGCCACAATGCCAATGAAGAGTTCAAGAGGAGAACAATTACCCCGTTTCAGAGGCTAAAGCATTCCATCCCATTCACCCTGTTAAACTAACCATACTTTCATTCACATGAAGCCAGAGTGACTATAAGCAACCTACTCAGTTTTTAGATGTATGCACACATCTATTCTTGTCCACTTACCACAGGCCTGAGCAATTAGCTTCGCCAAGAAACGCTCATTGCCATACTGTTTGCTCATCACTGAAGTGTGCAACAAAGATGCCACTTCTTCAGCATCTCGAAGGTTCTTTGCAGAACAGCACACCAAGTCTGGAAGAATTTCTAGGGCTTTCTTGCAAGCCTTTTCATAACCTTCAATCACCTGTGCAGCAAACAAGAAATATTTACTACATGACTTCCTACAGCTTTTATCTCCTACCAGCAAATGCAAAAGTTTTCAAGGGAATCAAGCAATCACAAGCAACAAAACACACAGTTCCCCTTCAAACATCTTTATCTAAAAACATTAGTTCAGAAGAAAGCAGATGATTCACAACATTACGACCCAAGAATACTGAGCAATGGTAATTTGGATTCAAGCTATGAGAACTACAATGACAATACAACTTGCCTCTGAGACAGATAACCCCATCCTCAGAAGATCTTCTGCTAACTCCAGAAGAACTCCAGCAAAAACAAGGACAAAGTTTGTTCCATCTCCAACTTCTTGTTCTTGCATGTGGGAAGCCATCACAAGCATTTTTGCAGCAGGATGCTGGACCTTTAAAAGAAGGTACACATCTTGGTTACTAACATCCCACCTAAGACTGCAGCTCTAGGCTTTTCTGTGCATCTAGTAATAGCTCTCTTATTTCAAATTGTATCTAAAGATGCTAAGAATGTACAAAATTGGAAAAGCAAGCAGCAGAGATTATCTTAATCGGCTGACTTCCCTAATAAGAAAAAATACAAACATATATTAAAAAAAAAATAATCAGAGAACTGAGTATTGCCCCTACAAGACGAATCATATATCTTTGACATTGCTCCTATGTTGTTTTTACAGAATGCAGTGGCTTCACAATTAAACCCTGCAATATGAAAGCAGACTGAAGTTTAGATCTTCTGGCTGAATTCATGTGTAAGAAAGTAGACATCTAACTTAAAAATTTTAGTGGGGATTATTTCTGCTTAAAGATGCACTGCTTCCCTTTTCTTTCAAATAAATGCAATACACCACTGTGTTCTTGAATAAAAAAAGAGCAGTTGTCATTTTATACCAGAAAGTAACATGCAAAACTCATCAGATTAAGTCACTAGTATGCAGATTAGTTTTTAAAAACAGAACTGAGACTTCCACAGTTACTCATACTGAACATTAACACAACACATTCTGTAAGGAAATATTTTATATTGACACTATTTCTGTCAGTAAGTATAGACTTCAGTAAAATACTGTGTTGTGTCACAAATATGAATTTGACAGTACGAGGAAAAGTCAGGACAGAACAGCCTTTCTATGCTTTTATAGTATTTACAGAAGGATGCTACTATATCCTCAGCTTAAACTCAATTGGTGGATTCTAAGCAGACAGGAGAACACAGCAACCAACACTGGAAGATGAACACAACAGCTATTTCATTCAGACTTTTCCAAAACACTGTATTTCTAGACACACTCTCTTCTAAAGCTACACTGCTTTAGAGAAAAGCAGAGAATTATTACACACCTCCTACAGCTACTTAATGCTGCTCTACAGAAGAATTCTATTCCTCACTGTGGATCTCAAATGCAGTGAAAGAGGTAAATTATTTACAAAGTGACATATGTAAATCATCTGGCAGAGTGACATGTATTTTTCTGTTGACAGTCAGAACCATAGCAATGAACAGAACACCAGTTCACAACTGCCATCTTCTGAAGCAAGAACACTTACTTCCAGCTCTCTCAGGATAGTAGCAGCATCATTTGTAACAAAAAGCTTCTCCAGATGGTTGATAACCATTTTGTTCATTCCTAATGGAAGAAACAAACAAAAAAAAAATAAAACAAATAGTTATGCAAAAACTATTTTGTACACAGACACTGTTTCATAACCTCCAGGTGTATCTTGCACATTAATATGTTAGCCCTATTTATAATTTAAGAACTTAAAATATTTTTCCAAATAACACCTGAAATTGTGTATATTAAGGAGAAATCCATAGTTTCTGAATAAGCAGTTCTCTCTTCAGAAATATTAGCATATTATTTAATTAACCAATCCAGAAGAACATAGTTTGTTTTCATATAAAAAAAGCACCAATAATTTTAGGATTTATTTACCATTTGGTCCATAAGCTGTACGGGTGGTTTGAGCAAGTTCTTTGCATGCCTGGATGTTCCTATAGACAGCTTCTTCTAGTCCTGAATAATGCTAAACAGAAAAATGATCTGATCAGAATTAGGCTGGCAAAAAAGAAAGTGAGGAGCTAGTAACTTCTCATCAAAGCAGCATCAACCTAGTGAGTCCCTGAAAGCTTTTTATTCATTTACATTTGGTATGCCACTTACAGTTTGAATGGAAACCAAACCTTACCCAAAGACAGCAAGAAAAGAACCTCTTCTCTCCTTCTCAACTAGGCAGCTCAGAAGGCACAAAATGCTTCTAAACAGAAAATTTGAGCAGTGACTCAATTTTCAGTAGTTTGCATTCCCCCAATCTTCAAAAAAAGCTTGTGACAAGCCAAAGGGAAATATAAAACAACCAAGACAAGATCGGAGAGGAGCAAAGGTTTTTGTTAGCATAGATTTTTGCACATACTTCTTTATTTACAGCTTTGTATTCCACAAAAATCCTTTAACTCAGTTCTACATTTGAATATGTGCAGTTTGAAAATTCAGAAGAAGGATTAGTAAAACATTTGTGTTTAAGGCCATGATCAGCCTGGCTTCAGTCTGGAAACTGTAATTAAAGATGGGATCCCCAGAAATGGCCTTAAGAAGAGTAAGACAAAATATATTGTGTGGCCCTTAAGAGAAAAGAGAAAGGTACCCTCTACTATTTACTCTCTACACACAAAAACATCTCAGAATGCCAGCTGTTTGGAGCTGTTTTCTCCTTGTTTGGAGAAAAAGACAGCTCTTGCTATTTCGGCCTTGAATTCTCTATTAGTGAACCAGCAGTTAGACCACTCTGTTTCCCTGTTCTGCCTCTGCCCTTGACTTATACCATTATTTGGCTCCAACAGTTCTAAAAAGAAACACAGCGGGCTTTCAGAACTGCTAACTTCATTCTTCTTTCTATTAAGTAGCAGCAAACAGAAATTTTCTTATTTTCCCCTGCAGCAGAAGTTCTTTGCTTGGACAGAGGGACTCTGGACAAGGGCCCAGAGTGACAGGACAGGGAGAATGGCTTCACACTGAAAGAAAGTAGGTTGAGATTAAACATTAGGAAGAAATTCTTCCCTGTGAAGGTGCTGAGGCTCTGGCACAGGTGGCCCAGAGAAGCTGGGGATGCCCCCACCCTAGAAATGTTCATGGCCAGGTTGGATGGGGCTTGGAGCAAGCTGGGATAGCAGAGGAAGAAGTCCCTGTCAGTGGCTGTCAGTGGGGGTTGGAGCCAAATGATCTTTAAGGTCCCTTCCAGTCCAAAGCCTTCTATTGAATAAAAACACTCACACCTGTTTGCTGCCCTTTTCAAAGAAAGCTTTTGCTTTATTAAAGCACGCCCCTTCAATACTACCAAAACCTTCATTATGCTAACGTTAAATACAATGAAAATGGATTTACGGAAAGAAAATGTGTGGAAAATATTACATTGCTCTGCATAGCTGACAAAGGTTCTTCCCTTAAAGACACGGTGAGAGTCAAGCAGTGCCTGTAACAAGCCGGACGCTTCTTAACAGCCTCAACTACAGGGCCGTGGTGCCTGTAAAAGCTGCCCCAGCAGCGTGGGCACGGCTCGGGGCCGCAGCTCCAGAGGCCGCAGCCCCGGGGCCGGGACAGGCAGCGTCCCGGGCCTGCGGCGAGGCCTTGGCGGGGCGGGCGGCGCATCCCGGCCCCGGCGGAACCTTCTCGAAGCCTCCGTGCGCCAGGAGCCGCCCCGCAGCAAGCCGGGGCCGGGCAGGAGCCGATCCGCGGTGCGGGACGGAGGGAGGCAGGGCCGGCAAAGCGGAGCAATGAGCGAGGCCCGGGCCGGGCCGCGCCGCCCGCCACACGTGGTACTGCCGGGCCGCGTTCCTTCCAGCGCTGCCCCCGCGCCACCGCCCTGAGCCTCCTCCCGCACCCACCCACCCATCCACCCAGGGGTGGCCTCACCTTGGCGCCCTCCTTGAGCATCTGGGCGAAGCCCGGCGCCTTCGGGACGTGCAGCGCCATCGCCGCTCCGCTCGGGGACCGCGACAGGCTCCGGGACCGGGGCGGCGGCGCGCGCGGCACGGCGGGACGGCGGGGGCGGCGCAGGCGCAGTGAGGGGAGGGCGGGGCCGTGGGGGGAGAGGGGTGGGGGGGGAGGCGTGTGGGGAATGGGGAGAGGGATGGGGGGAATGG
>JAWWMP010000001.1:20887540-20958501 GCA_035047865.1 Dendrocincla tyrannina
TGATTTCTATTGGTAGTAATTTGGATCCCCCTAAAACCTATATATATACCCCAGCTATGTTAATAAACTCTCTCTCTCTGCATCTCCTGCTATGGTCTCCACGTGTCTCTCTGAGGCATCTCGGGGGCCGTGAGCCAGGGCGGGTGAAAAGGGGGAGCATCACCCTCAAGCTGTCGTAACCAGCTATGGGCAGACATGGCTTTTTTGATCAATGGATTTTAACACACCTACTTAGCAGCAGCATTAGAAACAGTAGTTCCAGTGGTGTTACCTATAATTTTAACAACATATAAGTACGTATTCTCATATTCAGAAGACACTCATTCTTGAATTCTTGCAAAAGTGACAATTGAAATGACAAATTGTGAGATGAAAACTTTTTGTGGAGGGCTTTCAGAAACCAATTCAGAACTGCCATGTTTGAAATTAGCAAGAGGAAAATAACTGCCAAGGGAAGAATTCTTTCTTCCAGGATCGTTTTAAGCAAGACGTCAGCTTCGTCATCATTTTCAGATCTTTTAGCAGATACTTTCTTAATGTTTAGAGAAGTTATTGCCTGACTACCTTCTCTCTACTGAGTTTTCAATTGCTGAGTTACCAGCAATATAATAGCCAGAAGCCACCCACTCTAAATGTGTAAGGGAGTGTAAAACATGGGATGTACAGCACTGGCATGGGGACTGTGACATCCAGATTTTACTGTAAGTTTTGGCATGGCCTTTCAGGATGACTTTGTCAATACTTTCTCTAGATTAAAATCTTTGAAGGTCTAAGGCTTACACCTCTCTGTAAAATAACCTTCCTATTTTCCTTCTCCGACTTAAGTATTTTTATTGTGGCCAGGCTGGTTTCATAGCTTTGTTTGGAGATCTATTACCAGTAGGGCTCCAAAGTGCTCCCTTTGAGCAGCACTTAACAAAAAGAAAAGAAAATATTCGATTTGTATCCTCTTCATGGATATTCTTCCACAGTCCCCTTATCAGTTACAATGAAAGTTATACCAATATGAAACATGGCTCACTTTATGACTATTTCTTTCATTATTATCTAGATGTATCCAGATTTGCTGCCTTCTTTTTTTAACCCTGTGGCATATTTTCAGCCATTTGTGAGGTGAGAAAATGGCTCTAACAGGTAGTGTGATCATGTACAGACATAGAAAATGATTTCTGAGATGAGTTTCTACTGAACGGGATCAAAAGCATTTTGTCTGGTCATGAAGTCATGCAGCATGGGTTCGAATTTCACACGGACTCAAATCAAGTCAGGAGTAATACAAACAGAAAAGCTGTGCACTGTAACAAAGTGAGTATGAGCTGTCACTCTCTCTATTCAAGGGGCTCTGACAAAAGGAGCCTTTCAGATTCAAATCTGGGGAATTAAAAAGGAGTCAGGGGGATTCAGACACCTGTTGAATCAACTTGTCTTCCTGGTTTATTATGCCTTGTCCTCAACACAGTACTGCCCATTTTCTTGAGATGTCTCTGCTGCCTCCGTGTCTTGGGATAGATTCTACAAATTGATAGGCACAGCACCATTCGGTGTTGCCAGCTGTCACATCAAAAAGTCTTTGTGGATGTGTATGTTGGGGCCGTTAGAGTACAGCCTTCCAGAGCTGTCATCCTTTTTCTTTCAAGGCTGAAATAAATGCATGGCCAAACTGTGGGCTGTGGTGCAGCTTCTTACAGAAAATAGAATTTTCAAATCATTCATAGTATCAATCTAAAGCATAAAGGCAATGAGCATTGGGGGGTGTGCACTGGACAGAATGCTGCAAAAGCATCAAACTGAAATATTGATGGAGAACTTTCTACTCATCACCATGTCTGCACACTGACCTGTCTTTTGAGTTGAAGGAATGAGTGGAATTATTTGCTTTGTCTGCCTCTCAAGCCTTTTTTGGCCCATTAGAAAAGAGTGCTTTTTTTTTTATATTTTGATCAATAGATGCATGCATTCCCCATTTCTTTAGGTGTCCATTTATGACCCTGTTTCATGCAGGTGAAGGTCATATCTAGGCACCTAGAGATTAACTATACTGATGGGAAATTTCATTTCACTTTCTCACATTTTTATGAAAAGCATTTTTAAAAAGCTGACAGTGTTTTTCAACTAAATATTACACTTTGTCAGAAAGGCTGTTGGAAAAATTTCCAGTGCTGGTTAGAGCCGTGTTTTCATGGATTTAGTAAGAAAGAGACATCAAAGTATTGGCTGGATTGTTTCATTTTTACTGCAGTTTTGGGGAATAGTTAAAGCCATGGTGCTAGACTCAGTGCAACGCTCAGTATCCCTGGATACCAATGATGAAGAAATGGAAGCAGTGAGTAGAAGCACACCAGCTAACAGTCACAGTGTCCAGGAACTAGAGCCACTCCAGTGCGAAGCCCAGCAAGGATTAGTAAACTCATTCTTGACTGGGAACAGAATCCAGGAGGCCTTCTAAATGGTGGGGGCCATGAGGATGCAGTATTTTTATATCTACATTTACTGTATCAGTAGCTTCCCTCAGTGCCTGCCTGAGAGACACCTAAAGTTTATGGGGTGGCACCAGAGCTGGAAGAGTGGCTGTGGGATATTCAGCTACTGAGGTCCCATTCCACCCTTTATTAAAATGGCTTAGGAGAAAGTTAGTTGCTAAATCCACTCAGTGATATTATCATGGCTCTAAGACAGACCAGGCATAGAGACCAAAAGTAACCTAGAATTGCACTAGTTTTAACTAGTTGCCTAATAAGAGAAATTGCTGACACCAGGAGGCTGGAGAGACCTAGAAAGGTTTCAGTCAGAGAGACTAGAAGAACAAAGGTGATCAGAAGAGAATTCCAGGGACTTTTCAACTTGTTTTAAGACACCTAGGAAAATAGGGTAGAAATAATGTGATTTCACCTTCTCTTGGTGAAGGGGAAGGGTGAACTTGAGGAATTTCAACTTAACACCAAAATGATTTGATAAGAACATAGGTAGACACTTTTTATGCCTGGCATACTATGGTATATGGATAATTGTGTTAATAATACAATACAATATCATGGTAGGCCATTCTGCATATATAACTGAGATGTAAGACTGTCTCACATCCCCTTTATTCACTGCATTTTGCAAAAGGATTGTTGAACTACAACTAATTTTTTTAAGAGATGGAAGTATGTAAATACTATATTACTGCATTTTCATTGTCTGCCACCTATGATCTAAAATAATGAGTTTTTCAAAATATTTTCATGGCTGATACATTTCTATTATTGCATGTGGATAACACCCTTTATCTTTCCACAGTCATCATGCAAGGTGAATCTGCTGTGGAGTAAAAGCTTAACTCATTGATGCTCTCCAAAAGACAATTTGTAGTCAATATATTTGGAGGAGGTTTGTTGCAGGCTTCTCATGTTATAAAACCCTTCTCATTACATTCATCTTGAGGAGAAGTGGAAGGAGGGAGAGGAACTCAGGCAGGCGATGAATTTAAACATATCCTGCAAGGGATGTTTTCCCCCAATTATTGCAGCATAAATCCCATGAACAGACATGCTGAATTTTGTGAGATGAAGTTTTAGAAACACATTGCATTTATTTGTGCATTTTTGATCTCTTCATATCAATTTGTGTGTCTACCAATGTTCTAATTTAACTTAAGCAATTCTTCCCCTTCCATAATATTCTGTATGTGAAAATAATCCACTCTCAAATTTAATCTCACTAGGCCAAACTACCTCAATTCTTATAAACTTCCCTCCTAAAACAGGTTCCTCACTTCCCAATTATTTACCAGCTCTCCTCTACATGACTTCCAGTGTGAACTCACCTTCCTGGAGTGCAGATGACTTGAATTCTTCACTAATGCCTTGTATAACAGTGCATTGGAAATGCTCATTGGTAATGTATGTCCTAGCTTCATCCATACATCACTTATTTAATGACTCACTGTGACAACTGACAGTCATCTTCAGGCTGCCATTAGGTATCTAACCCAACTTACTTGTCTAGGTTTCCTCTACTGTTGGTGGTGGGAGTCATGAGCTGGGCTCAATTTATCCTTTCCATCAGAAAGGTATTTGAGATAACTGGCCAGGATGGCTCTTAGCAGGGGCCTTTGCCTCTCTCAAATAATCTCAGAGAGGTTCTTGGGAGGCATTTTAGACTATGCATCTGCCTTTCAGATGGCAACAACTATGTGTTAGGACTCCTGGTTCCACAATCTGTACAGGTGAATATAGTTGCTGCATGACTTTTAGACACTGAGATTTCAGAACAGGAGATCCCAGCCCCAAGTGAGTACTTTACTCAGGGAATGGTGGAAAGCTAAGCAGACAGGAAAACAAGTAAGAAAAAAGAGGGTGCTGAGTAAGAGCTGCCTAAACCAGATGAACAGAAATGATCAAACGAGCAGAGCAGCTACAGTCCCACCACTTACACGACTATGTGAGAACAGCAGAAATCTCGTGGTTTTCCCTGCATGATTGGTCCGTTTGTCAGCTGGCGTTCCTCTATTGTTTCCTTTAGAGGAAAAAAAAAATATGGACACAGGTGAGAGCAGAGCTTTGTTTCCTATCACAACACAAGGAGTGGAACACAGGCTCAGAAAGGAGAAACCTCGCAGGTCCAGGGGGTTTGAGCCCACTTCTGTCCTCTCCCAAAGAAGCAATCTCAGGTCCAAGGATCTAGCTGTACCATGGGGGCTGCAGTGCTTAGGAAAGCCATACAAGACTGGCAAGGCCAAGAAGTGAGCAAATACAGAGGACCTACATTTTATTTCAATTTTTTTGCTTGCTTATTTTTGTCTTGCTCCTGAGTGCAGTCATCCAGATTCCCGCTGTGTTTCAGACTAGGGGCCTCATTCTTTTCTGGGTTTCAGTCCTCAGTTCCTTACTCATCAAAGTTTTGAGGGATGCTGTCAGGCTTCCCCAGACTGCCGGGACTGCAGCTCCATTCGTAAAGACCTAAAGAGGCTGCCAGAAATGAACAATTTACAGACTCTGGGGAACAGTGTGGAAAACCCGCATTGTTCCAAACTCTTTCAAATCAGACCCCTGTTTATTTTGATGCCTAAACACAGATTTAAATGCTTAACTTCAGGCAGTGTGCTTGAAAGCTCTGGCTCTAAAAACCCTTTTCAAAACTTCTGCTTGGTGGTTTAAGGTCACCGACTCTCATCTGGCCTTCCCATAATGTGTAATTTCCCCTCTGATAGCACACAAGCAGCGTAATCCTAGGATAGCCAAAGCACTGGAAGCCCAGGAGGCAGCTGCAGAAGGCCAGTGCCAGCACTCCACTTGCACCTACCCCTGGCACAGGGCCGTGGTCAGCTCTGCGAGGCAGACACAACCCAGGAGGATGAAAGGACAACCTGCCTGTTCTGTGATTTGGGGGAGGAATAACCTGACTTGAATTAAAACATCACTTTTACTTATGAAACACCTCTGTAAAGGCAATGTGAGCCTCCTAAAATGCAGTAATCCTTACCAGCAGCTGCAGACCTCCAGCTGGGCACTCTGTAATGATCCCTTGTATCACCTGCTCTTTCTATCCAGCAGCCTGATCCTACATGCACCAAAGGAGGAGAAGGAAGCTCCCACTGGGAGGCTGGCCAGGATAGAAGCATGGCAAGGCTGCTGCATCGGTGCTGATAGCTGTGCAAAGACCTGTCACCTCAGAATAGCAGGGCCAAAGAATCACTCTGAATGAGCAGCAGTTCACTGGCTGGAACAAAACTAGGCCACTTGGGAGCAAATAAACAAATTGCCCATACTTTCCTTCCAAAATCTGGTGCTCACTCACTTTGCAGAAATTCATGATGGCAGAAAAAAGGGGAGAGAGTTGGACACAAGATACCCACCTTGCTTTTGCATGTAACTGATCTCTAAATCATGTTTTGGCAAGAACAGCTTCTAACATTTTGAAGTAGTATCTTATTTTTCCTCAGCGAAATGTGCTGATCTGGCAGTCTTTGTGACTGAAGCCCTTTATTGAACACAGAGCACTTGCTGGGATGACACAGCCAGATGTGACACTGTTCCCTCCCATTTTATATTGCACAAAATGAAGAGGCTACTGTACTAATGAGAGATTGTCTCCAGTTACAAATAAAAATACTGTGTTCCCACCTAAAGCTGCTTCTGGAACCCCTCAGGGTTCCTTTATTTTTATGACCTGTCTGTAAGCAGTTACTTTAACCCTCTGATCATATTTATAAACTGATACACACTGCTATAAAAGATAGACTTCTTTTACAATTCTGGACGATTGCCTATGGGCTTGCCATCCCCCCCTCACAAGACATCATATTATTCTGCTACATTATATTCACTATGTAAAGCTTACTATTCAGAGCATTTTTGGATATCCTTCACGTGAAATCACCCATACACTCCCTATCAATTCCTGCCTGGGCTTCTTGGTGGAATGGCTACACTACACTGAGCAAGGATTGAGAACAAGTTTCCAGGCTTTCAGAAGAACTGGGTTGGTGTGAGAGCTCAGCAATGTCAGAGGCAGCCAGGCTACTGCCATACACCAACCCACATGGAGCCCTCCTGATCTGATACACCCTTTAGCTCTATGTGTATTTCATTGTCTTGTATCACTTTCTGCAAACTGCAGCTGGTCTGCCTAACAGGGATTTCCCTAGAAAATCTGGGTCCTGAAATTCCTGAAACTCTCACCTTCAAAGTCAAAACATGAGTTTGGACAAAATATCTCAGCCAAAGTCTGAATTTAGGGAACTTACGAGCTTTGGTTACATTGAGGCATCCTTCTAAACAGCTGTTGTTTCACTCCCCAGTTCTGCAAATCTGAACTTGTTCCTAAAATGATACCCTCCTTGGGCTTCAGATCTGAGTATCCTGTAATTCTGAGCAATCATACTTGGAATACAAGACCTGGCCTAGCTATAATCTTTACCAGCTTCCTGGAGCGCTTCTAGCAACATCAACTGGATATTCACCCTCCTGAGTCAGATTACCACAGCGTTATACATCCTGTGGGATTCAGTACTAAAGCCACAGCTCTCTTCCATTTTCCATATTCCTTCCACACAGAAGATTTTCGGGAAGGAGAGGAGGTGGCCTGAACATGGAGCCCCAGCTTGGAATGAAGAAGGATAGACTCCTTAGGAAGCATGGGCTGGGGTAGTGGACCAGCATTTGTCTTGAATAAATTGGGGGGGATGGGGGGGGCAGGTGTGAGGATAATAGGTAAGGAGTTTAAGCTTTTTACATGAACCAGAGTAGATCTTTTCAATATGAGTACCAGGTACCTGACTGAGTATCTAGGAAAGATTATCCATTTTCAGAGGACAAGAGACGTTCCAGCCACAGGCTGCATTTGTAGTGAACGATGAACCAACATGCAGGACCATCACAATGCCAAACTCCCAAATACTTTCTTGTAGAGCTCGGTTCATGTAACAGGTCATTCAGCTGTATTTTAGTGAAATTCTGCCTAGACTTCCTGGCCTAGTGAAATAACATTGCTTAAGCTCTCACACCACTGGGTAGAAGGAAAAAATCCAGGCTGGACTATGTTATCATCTGTAATACTATAACACACATTTTTCTTCTTTGGCAGTTTCAACAGCATTTGAAATCTTGCTGTAAAGTCCAAGGAAATCAGAATATGAGACATTTGTTGAGAACTTTCCTTCTAACATATATGTTTCTCAAAAAAAGTGCTGACTTGAAGCTCAAAGAGTTGAGAAAATTGAAAATTACACAGTGTAAAGATACCGAGAATTGCTTTTTTGCTTTGGAGACCCGGGCAGGTTCAGGGAAATGTCAGTGTAATAACACAGTAACTTCGCTGATGAATGTCTACCATAATTGTTGATCTGTACTTCATCAGTCCTTTAAGAGCACCAATTTTCCCTGACCTAACTTCAGAATTGGAAATAAGGTAACTTTTGTTGTTGTTGTTGGGGTCTTTTTTGGTAAGAGGCCAGGCACCATCTTGTGCACCTTTGTTGTTATTTTGCTCCAGTGAGTTAAGTTTGGACATTGAGCTAACAAATTGCCAGTGCTCATGAGCTGTAATTTTCAGTTTTTTAAGGAAGATACACAAAATGGAAATTGGCAAATTTGTGATTCCACTTCAGGGTGTCTGGTGAAAATATTTTGGATCAGTAACATATCTGAGAAGACTGGAGAATTGGCCAGACTTCCTGTATGTAACATGCCAGAAAAGCCAGAGCAGCATCCACTCACAAGTCAAGTGCTTTTTAAGGTTTAGAAAAGTTAAATTAGAAGAGTATTCACTCTTTATTAAGTATGAGTTATAGAACAGGGTTATATAGGAAAGCTGAAATCACCCATTAATTGACAGCTCTATCCTGGGGATTTTTTTTCCCCCTTCAACATACACATTTGTCTTGAACATTTTTTTTTTTAAATTACAGTAGACTAAGAGTTTGCCAAATATTTAGTGGTTTTGTGAAGTTGTTTGGTATTCATGTCTACTACAGTTCTACAGAAAACAGTTCTAAGAGCCATTTCTTTCACCATATGGCAAGCAATCTAGAGAAGGGTGAAGGCTAACAAACTTGAAAAAGATGTGCTAAAGAAAAATGTGATTTGAGTTGCAGAGGCTAGAGTCATGTCCTGCCAATATTTATTACAGTGTTTATCATTAGGACAGTGATTTTTCACATGTTCAGTCTATTCCAAAAGACAATGCTGCAATGTTTTCAGCTTTTGGGCATCTTGCCTTCCTGAGAGTAGACTGGAGACTGACAAAAGCTCTCTCCTTCCCCACCCTTGTTTACATCCTCACGAGCCCATTGCAGAACCTGCACAAGCAAAACACCAGAGCTCCCGCTATTTTTGGTCCCCTTCCAGACACTTCACACACAGATCAAGGATCAGACCACACCTGGCCTTTGAAAAGCGTGGGCAAGGGGAGAGAGTGTGAAAGAGGCCTGTCCTGCATTTTGCCCTGTGGTGTAAACACAGATGAGCACAGGTTTCTCTCCCCATTCAGGCAATGTAGAGGTCAGTCTCCACCCCAGAGCTGCACTGACCCATCTTGTCTTTTAAACAAGCAGCTGACTTGATCCAACTTATTTGGACCCCTAACTCACTGCTTTTGTCTTGTAACTTCCAAGGTGGTCAGAGCTGCAGTGTTAGTTCTTGTCACAGCTACCTGTCAGCTACCATCACATTGAAAAGAGCAAGGACACATTCCTCATCAGCTAGCATCAGCAGGCCAGAGCATGCTGCACTTCCACACCTGCACACTGGAAAGCTCTGAGAAACAGAGTTTGCTGCTCTTCTGGGATGGCTCTTTACTACCTTTTTACTTTACTGGTTTTTGAGAGCCAGAAAGTTGCATGGCAACAGGCTCAGCTGGTAAGCTGAGGTACAATAATTTACACCACTTGAGTGTAAAAGTTAAAATTGGAAGCATTGAGGATAGAACTGAATTTATTTTAAAGTGTAGCTGGGCTCTCAAATTAGCTATTCTGCAATCCCAGTTCAGTTTCAGGAATGCCTGCCTGGGAAATCCTGAAAAGCATCTGAGGGCAGCTTTCTGTAACCACATATTGTGTGGAAATTTGCCAGGAAAACATGGAAAAAGGACCCCAGAGACAGAGATCTCTCAGGAAGAACTGTCAGCCCGTAGGAAGCTACACAGTTTCTTGTTTCTTGCTACGTGTTCAAGAATCAGGTGCTATGTTTTCCTGTACATGTGCTATAAACTCTGTTATATGAAAAATAGAAGACTTGTGGCAGGAGTTAAGTGAGAACAGGTTACGTTTATATTTATCAAATAGTGATGATATGCAAAAGAAGCTTTTCTATTTACTGGTCTGGCCTTTTGTTCTTATTGACTGTTTGGAAGGAATATGAAGAAAGGCCAGACTGCAGGACAGACAGCAACATTGCCTCTACTGTGAAGAGGCTACTCACCAACAATACTGAACAAAGAATCACCACTAAAGAATCACTAGTTCACTTTTAGACCTTAAGCATTTATTCTCAATTAGTACCTAATTGCTCATTCAGGAACATGGGAATGACCATAGACAAGAACCCTTTCCTTCAGTCTTTAACATTTGGCATTCACACAAGCTGGGGAAAGAAAAATATGAAACCAATGCTTACTTCCTTCCATGCCAGACATCTGCTTGCTCTGCTCCCCCTACATATGCCTTCAGCTTTTTGATGCACCATAATTCAGTTCTTCTGCATCCTCTCCTCTTGCCTCATTGCATGAACTGACATGATATGTGAACTCCTACCTGTCTTGCAAAATTTAAAGGGTCAGTCAAGACCCTCTTAGACCTCTGTGTCCTGTTCCCATACTCTACTAAAGAACTACCACATCTATCTGATACAAATAGAATAATTTAAACAATATAACTTTCCACTTTTTAGGTAGTTATGTATTTATCTCTCAAACCAGCATAAGATTACTGGGCTTTAGGTCCAGCTAACTCCTTACCACACTGGGATTTCAACCAAATGTCACAGCCTTTCTGAAAATCCATTCCTGCTTTGGGATCTCAACAACTTGGTTCCACAGTGAAGATAAAGGATAGAAACTACTGGATTAACAGCATCCTAGCAAGGCCACAATGAAAGGGTTTTCATCAACAACTAAGTATGTTCTGTCATTAGCTGACTAATTAAATGTTTTGTACTACTCTATTCCAGGCTCTTACAGCCTGGTGCAACTCTTTATACCTGGTGCATAGTTCGTAGTTTGTGAAAGGCAATTCTTGGAAGACACGCAGCCAAACCTAGATTCAGAAATCCTAACACCCACTTGAGCTTCACTTCCATCCACAAATAAAAGAAATACTTGCTGTCTGTCAGATGCCCTTATTTGAGAGAACTTGTATCAGTATTTATGTTGGTGTGATTCCACATCCTTTACTAGGAACAGGATCAGATATGCAGCAAGCTTCCTCTCTGGAGATTTTCCAATATGTGGAGCAGTGCACCACAAGTACTATAAATGCCAGCAGTGATAGCAGCTGTATTATATACACAGGGCAAAAGGAGGAGAAAGGTAAAAATTCAGTTATTTTAGGTCTCTATACCCCAACCATCACACTTCTGCTAACGTAGGCTATTACACCAAAATATGTAGGGGAAATCAATGGAATACTTGGCACCATCATGAACACATGTAAGGCCAAGAGAGCAATGTAATATGAATACAATCAGATTATCATAAGATATATTTAATTTAGGACTTGATGACAGGCATGTTTCTAAGAGTTGTCACCTAAGGAACAATGAAACCTCATTTGAATTCTTAAGGACTTGCAAGACTTTGGAGTGCAAGGCCCTTTGATATATCTCAAGATTTCTCATATTTTGAGACCAGTACATCAGGACTCTTTTACTTCCTACCCAATGCTGAGTATTTTCTTCTCTTGTTAAACATAGTGGAAATTCAGGATATTCTTCAAGTCCAAGTGGTTTTCTGCACCTTTCAAGGTCAGTACCTCTGTTAACACAAATACAGTCTTATGTTATACTTTAGAAAACACATTCTGGGAAATACTGATCAGAAAATGTATATATATGCCTAAAGTCAGAACCAGATGCAACAGGATTCTTTTAAGCACCTATGAATTTTGATCTTGTATGTCCATTAGCATGTTAGTACTTAATCATCTCCCTAGTCTTGCCACAGTATCTGACACAAATAAGAGTGAAATGCATCTTTTCTTCCCCACAAACTCTATTTCAGGATTCATCTTAAGGTTGTGAGTACATTGATCCCTCCTTCAATTCAAGAAGAGAAGAGGAACAGCATGAATTAGAGCATTTTATCTATTGTTGCAATTATTATAGAACTTGTCACTTCCATATTATAAATGAAGTTTAAGCAACAACATTCTGTCAGCACTCTAAAAAATCTGCAGATGTACCCTATTTCTCAGAAAAGACACTGACATTTACAAGGGAGCCCTTGTATGTGTATGTGCAGCAGTGCCAATAAAACTCCACTCCTTGCAGTTCTGAAAATGTTTCATGTACTACTGAGACTGCAGTATTGACTGCCCAAAGAGAGATGTACGTCAGATTTTTCATTCTTTCTAAGCATAGGCAATATTTTCCCTTTTCATGCACTTTCTCCCTTACATACTTTTAATAAATTTTCCTCTTTCTGCCTTGTAACATCAGTGACGTAAAGCAGTTTCCTAGGCCATGTGGAACAGAGGGGGAATCACTTTCGTTCTGAATTCTTTCAACATTATTTCATGTTTTCAGATGGCCAAAATTACAAGAAATACAGTTGCATTATTTGTGACAACTGAATAATATGCTGACACACAAAAGGCACATATGAATATCTTCAGTCACCATCATTACTAGCATTGGGCAACTGGGTAAATTTCAGAATGTGAATTCTCAGAAGTTTTTTGTTAACAGTTCTAAACTACACATACATGGTGAGGGGACAGAACTGGATTTTTTTTGGCAGCTGTGTTTTGCTCTTAACAAAATCTCAGCTGTTATAGTTTCCTTTTGCTATGACAAAGTTAAAAGCCAATTCCAAGACTCTTAGCCTATAAGAGAAACATGCTTTTCCCAAGTTTTTCCTCAAATTACATTAACTACTACCTTTAAAAAATAACTTTTCCACACTTCTAAGAAAATGTCTAAGACATTAAGCATGCATATTACATGCACCTTACTAATATAGGAGCTCACACCTAAAAATAACCCCAAATGCCATAAACTTAAAATAGAGAGATTGATAAACTCTCTTATTTCTCAAATACATAGAAAATAAAGCACTATTCAGCAAGGTTGCAATTGCAACAGCTTTCTGAAAACTGTATCTAAGTCTAACTTGGGATAGATGTTATTCCTCTACTGTATTATTTACTATTAAAATGCATTTTTTTCATCTTCCTCTCCAGACTTCCTCAGCCCAGATTCTGTATAATATCTGCTATACAGAGACCCTGAAGTGGCACATCTGCCAATGAACCTATTTCTGAACAAATATCTTAAGGGCTCATTAGTTGCTGAGGCTTTCATTATCAGCATACTGTTCATTCTCCTAGGAATTAGAATATATCTTAGGTAAGTCTACAAGAGTTTTCTCTTAGTTTCTTGCACAAGCAAACTTTGCTGTTTGGGGCTGTGTCAGGCTCTGGGAAACTGACATAAGCACAAGAGATGGAATTACCATTGCAGTCTGTCCCCATGGTTATATATAGCTATCAGTATATTCTTTTCCAAGCAATAAATTAAATAAAACATTTACCGGAAAGGGGGAAAATAACAAAAACACCCCATCCTATTTCAGATAGGTACGACTTCCAAATCTTTTGTAACAAGACTCATACAAACACAGAGAGATGCAGAATGCTTTTGCTGGTCCAATTGAAAGGAAGAAAGGAGGGAGGTATGAACAGAAAGGGAGTTCACCTGTGAGACATGCTTAGCAGTCCTGGCTGAGTTTTTCTCAAATACTCCATATTCCTTTTGGCAACAATGTTTTTAAGGGAGAGATGGGGGATTTTCACATATATGTTTGTATCACAAGGTATTGCTGTAGGTATGTAAGTTAGAGGTTATCAGGCCATTGTATAAGGGCTTCATGCACTTTATATTTCATGCATAACTCTCCCACTCAGCTGCCAGCCCTATGTTTAGTTAGCCCAGCACTGAGGAAAACTAATTGCAGCAGTGGCAGTACTGCCTGGCTTACTATTCCTGTGTATTGCAAAGTTCCCCCTCCCATCCACTCTCTCGGGGAATGGGAGTATTTCTTTGATTTCTGCCATTTTAATCTTACACATCAAGAGGTGATGGTTGTGCTGCACTCCCCTATACCCTACATTTGAAGTGCCTGGGACAGGAGATTGTGAGTGTGCTACCAAACCTGCCTTCTGCACAGCTTTGAGGAGGGAGTTCTCACAGTCTTCGCTTCTGTCTATAGGGCAGAAGAATCTGTAGTACATTGGCTAAGAGAAAGGCTGTAAAGTCTAGGGGTGAAATTTGCTGAATTTAAAATTTAGATGTTTTCGGCCTTCTGAGGGCAAGATTAGGAACATTAAGCTGTCCATTTCAGTTGGTTAAAAAAAAATCTGCTTGCACCACAGCTCCAAAATCTTCACAGTAGCAAAATAACTTCCATCCAAAACTTAATGAAATTAGAAGGCAAGTGTCCATGTGGACACCAGGGAAATAACAGCTATTTGGCAACAGCTTCCTTGGCTGTTACTCCTCTAAATCATCTCTTAGCTTGCATTAGTTTTCCTTTACCCACATTAATCAATCACTAACCAACTAATTATATGAGATTACCATCTCAAACAAACTTTTAGATCATTACAAAAAAATCATACTTGAGATGAGATTTGTTCCTTCTGTTTCAGGGATTGAAAAGTTGGCTTGAAAATTTGGTATATAACTGACCTCAGCAAGGAATAAGTCAGGTCCTGCACCGATGGGAACAATCCTGGTCTCCTGGGAAAGGAATGTATGAGACAGAAGTGCCCTTTTATCTCATGGCTGTATTTCCCTTAGACAGGGTAGGAAAATACTAAATGAGAGAGGTTAAGGCAAAAATACAGATTTTGTGAGGCAAAAATAGAAAACAAATTTGATAAGAAAAAACATAATAATTGAATGGGAGTGATGAAAAGTGACTACAGACCAAATAGAACAGATGAAGCCAACAACTTGAAAAAGATATAGATGTTATGGAAAGCAAATTAATGAAATACCAAGAGGGAAAAAAAAGTAAAAAATTAGATGCCCTTGAGAACTGCAGGCTAGAGGAAGGAAAGCTATGAAGAGGGAGCTAGTCAGGAGCAAGTAACAAAGATCAGAAAATGAAGCATGTATTTGAATTGGCACCAACAAGAGAAAATTACTTCAAATATGGCAAAAATATTTAATGCCCTGTAAAATACCAGCTTTATGCATATAACAGATTGACTGGTATGAAAATATTTTTATAGCTCCAGGCTTCACTTGACATTAAGAATTCTTGGAAAGGTAGTCTACAGCTCTGCTTTTTCTTCTCCAGGCCTTTTCTGAACATGCTAGGAAGTACGCCTTGCTTATTCTGAGCAATCTTGTGTGGGTGCCCTCACTTTGACCACCCTGTTAAGCTTCTTCCACACCAACCTAGAGTACAGAAAAGGCACATAATCCTAGATAAGCATTCTGACCAAACACGGAATGTACCAGCCTGGTACAATTGCTACAGTAAATGATAGCATTTGTGAATATATGATGACCTTTCTATATGTGCTGCAGCCAAAATAAGAACCGTGACCTAAGGAATATTCTCCTGGTCGGAACTCTTAGCTATTTCTATGTCGTGAAAAGTATTTTAAGACCACAT
The DNA here is from genome assembly GCA_035047865.1 of Dendrocincla tyrannina. Lineage (NCBI taxonomy): Eukaryota > Metazoa > Chordata > Aves > Passeriformes > Dendrocolaptidae > Dendrocincla > Dendrocincla tyrannina. The sequence goes on from JAWWMP010000001.1 coordinate 20,902,859, forward strand.
CATGACTCAATTTCCTGTTAAATGTGCAATACCTAGAACTTATATTTTATCCTTGAAAAACCCTAAGTGTTGTCATTGTGACCCTATTGAAAGGATGCTTCACATTGAACAGATAAGAAACCCTGTGGAGAGACCTGTATGCCATTAAACTTAGTGAGAGGACTCAGTGCAAGGGTTAAATATCAACGTTCACTTCAGCCTTGAGCAAAATATATTGAATTGGGTTTTTAATATGTCTTCCAATCCTCTTGGTCGGAAACCAGTCCCCTTGAAAAATGTCTTAGAATACTGTGCTGGAAGTTTGAAGTTTCAGTGGTTGTGTTTTGTTTGTTTGGGTTAGGGTTTGTGTTTTTTTTGTTATTATAAGGTTTTGAATACAATGCCTGCACTCTGTCAGCCATTTATTGCTGCATTTGTTTAGTCAGATTCCAGGGTATGGCATGATGTCTGGTTACATGAGCTCCTTAGTGAACAGAACATAAAACACACAGGAAAGGGAAGCTTTCCAAAACTTCACAGAAGCATATAATATTTTAGGTTTTCCTGATGGGTAAGCCATTATCCAGCTTTGCTCGGAGTTGTATAACAGTAAGTTTTCTCAAGGCAGGCCTGAAAGATGAGGGCACCAACCTGCAGATGTGCTCTTGCTCACTGCACTCCTGGTGAATCACCCTGAGAAACAGCTTGGGTTTGGCTTTTTTTCCTTTGGAACTCCCTTCTCCCGTGAGTCACAGAATTGATATACACACAATTAGCCACGGTTTTGTAAAGACGGGCTTTCACCTATACTACTTGAAGTTATCCTTAATTTACAAGAGAATTTGCTAATAAAATGCCACCAAAAATTACTCAAGTAGAAAAACTCTTACTGTGTTGTTGTCACCACACATATAAGGGGCTGCAATGCAAAGGTCCCATCTCACCTTTGACACTACACCAAAAACTGTGTAACTGAGTTTGCAGAAGTGATGAGAACCTGCCAGACAGTTTTCACTACACTGTAGGCACTGACCTTCCAAAAAGCACAACACTTAACCTAGATATTGATATCAGATAGCATTAATATTCTTGAAATACAACTTGAAATAGTCCATACTCCCAGAAAATTAGCTCCCTGGTTTCTGCCCCCCCTCCTCCCCCTTAGTGTTATCATACTACTCATCATAAGAATACAGCACCCAAACCCCATGAACATGTTGACATTCTAAGCCACAGAGCATTCTATTTCCCTTCTATAAATGCTTCATATGATGTCAATTTTTTCTTGTTTTGTGGACATCTCATGGTTCAGGCAACTCTCTCTCAGTGTGGATATGCAAGCAGGAAAAACAGCAGTTCCTTGATAGCCTTACTGATGCATACTGCTGACCAGCAAGATGTAAAACAAGTCCCTGATCATTTGCCAGGGTCACATCTGGGTGCAGAGAAAGCAGCAAGATCACAGAAAGATATTTTTCCTTGTTCCTATTACCTGAATGGATTACAACATGTGTTTTACATTGGGTAGGCAAATTGATTCATATAAAATAAAGGCTTAAATGTAGCCTATTTCTTAAGCCATGCTTTCCTAAGGTTTGTACAGATTCAGAGAGGTATGTCTTGCTTTCCTTTTCAAGCCTTCCTGCTTGCTGTCTGGGCTTATCATAATATTTTCCTAGGGGGCTGTGTAGAGGACAGTTTCACTATTTTTAGCTGTTTCTGCTTCTCTCTGAGTAGCATGGGATATGCTTATGAGCAAAGAAGCCAGCGAGTTCTGTGACCTTACAGGTTAGTGAAGAGCAATGAGAAAAGAGTGCATAAATATTAAAAAGATATTAAACCAAATTAGGAAAGGTTCATATCAATGAAACATCTTTTTGTTACTTGCTCAGTATTATTTTAGATGCACATAAAATGATACACAGTCTTCCTAAAGAATTGCATTTCAGTTTGGAAGCACCATTTCCATCTGTTTGTAGGTTACTGGCTCCAAAACTATTGAGTTTGTTAGGCATACTACCAGAGGGCCTAATGTGGTCTCAGTAACCTCAGAGCAATTCACTGCCATATTTCCCATGGCAAAAGCCTTTAACATATCAGGGACTCTGACAATTCTTCTGGCAACCTCAGCAAGTCCATTAACAATCCTTGCCTCAATGTCTCTCTTTTCAAATCGGGCTTTGGGCACATGGAGTGCTTTCCAATGCAGGTTTGCCTGTGCAAACAGGAACTGCTGCTATAATACAAGATGCACAACAAATAAGATAATCTCCTGTAGTTATTTCTTTGTGACTAACACTTAAGTGTCAAGAACAGGTAGCCTACACCAATGGAGTAAGGAGGACTCCATATACACCCAGGCATCCTTGCATGGAGCCACAACAGGGTTTACAAAACTGTTCTTTGTGCTCACACTTGAGCTTTGCTTTCTTTTTGGAACTTAACTCATTTTTATTAAGTTGCTCAATAAAATTTAATGGGATTGGAGTTCCGTGCTGTGCTGAAGAGTTTACAATGTACAAAATACTGGCATCGAGAGAAAAATACAACAAATGCATTAAAATATTTAGACATTTTACTGATGTAGTCACTTCCATTCAAGAATTTCAAGAACACATCCTGATCATTAATCACTGCTCCCAGATGCCATGTATAAAAAGTATTATTGAACCAAACGCAGATGAGACATAGAAAAGATGCTAATTGACTTTTCTGAGCTCATTTGGGATGTAATCCAAACATTCTGTTCAAATGCATGACTGTTGCTATTGCAGTTGCTGTTGCTTTAACAGGAGGATCCAGAGAACTGACTACAGCTCTGGGAATCAAGGAATCCATACCCACAGTCTGCACTGGTCAGCATACCTGGCCCGATCTCTGGAAGAACAATGTTATTGTAGCTCTTTGCAGAAAAATAGCTTAAAAGTTGCCACTGTGATTTTACGTTTTTGATGGACCTTCCATTTCTAAGCAGATTTTCCATATGCACATGAACACTTTCCTGTATTTTCTGTGTTTCTTCTGTTTTAATATGTTTCATATATCATTCTGGTAGCAATTCGTTTATCAGTAATTTTGATAAAGGAAAAAAGACTTGGCACATGCCTGTGAGGACACTGTCCAGCCTGGAGTCCCACTAATGGAAAAGAGATTCCATCTGTCTCCAAGCCTGAGCTAAGTCTGCATCTCCAGAAGCTAAGGACACCAACTTTTCTGTATCAAGTCTGATATAGCACCACTGACACGATGTAAAATCTGCAAGCCATTTTGATCACCATCCTCCACAGCTGTACCAGAGAGAAACAGTGAGTCAGTTGGGATAAAATGCCATTTATTGTAGGCAGGGTGAAGGTAGAAGCAGATTTTTTGGTTGTGTAGGTGACATCCCACTTTCTGGGTAGCAAGTTGCTGAGGTTCCTGACAGGGATGCAATAAAGGTAGTAATTGACAGGTTAAATGCAGGGATATGGTTGAAGTGCTTCAGATGCATGTGGACCTCCCTGCATGGACCTGCAACAAACCCTGTGGGGAAACCTTCCTTTGTGCTCACGTTTCCAATATTTGTTTACCGTTCTGTATAAAAAGCTTTTCTGTGAAGTTTCTTGGTGGCCCTCAATCAAATGGTTTATTTTATGGTCAGGCTTGTTTGTGGTAAACCTGTTATGGTCTAAGAAGACAGAGTTTCAAGGAGCACTGTTACAGCAGCTAAATGAGCCTGCAGGTCACACACTGCTGGGGGTTCTTTCTGTGTGAAAGCTCCCCAGGACAAACACACATTTTTCACACTGATACTGTGTATTTTGATCTCCATCCTACACAAATTTGAGACACAAAGTCAAGATATCATGTACACTCATCCTCAATTTTTTATAGATCATTGAATTTCTAGGAAAAAAACCCAATACAAACCCAATACTGAAAAGGGGATTTTTTTTTTTAAATCTCCTCTTCTCTTTCTCAGTGGCATCTGTTGGAATGAAAAAAAGAGTCTGAGAAGGTCAAGACCTTTTACTAGTCTGTCATACAAGCTGTAAAGCATGCAAATGTTGTTCCACAGGACTCCTTCATAAGCTGTTAATTCCAATAATGTCACTGTCTAATATCTGGTCAAAACTTAGAGACTGACCACAGTGAAAACCCATGGGAAACTCAGAGCAGAAGAATGGCTGCTGGTACAGCAACACTCCTTTAAAACAGAAGAAAAAGACAGTAGGCTGACAGGATCTGTTCTTAAGACAAGTTTATTATTTTAAACTACTTTTGAGAATTTCCCTGCATTTTAGTTGGTAAAAATAGCAAACTCTGCAAAGACACAACATAAGAATTACAATAAACAACCCTTTTAGAATCATTGGTCTTATTGTTCCTTCACAAGTCTAAAACCTGAGGAGAAATTTGCTTAGGGCTATGTTATCATTCACACTAATACCCAAAGCATTAACAAAATAACCATGTTTGTGTGTTCATAAGTAATTTAGCCTTAGCCTGAGAAAGCAACTCCCAACTGCGAGAGTTTCAGGAAAAGGTGGTTAAGAAGTTACTGCCAAAGACTCACATGTAACAAATGCCCCTCTGTGTTAAAAGTGTATTAAGTAACAGCAAGACCTTTCTGGTTTGGAAACTGTAATTTTCATCTAGCTCTCAGTTCCTAAGAGATTATTACGGATGATCTTTGGCCCACTCAGTGGGACTCATGGTATGTTCTTGTGTCATCAGAAAGAGGCCTCTATAGTAAATGCTGTACCTTGCAGTGAACTTCATGAGCAAACTGAGGCCTCTTCAAAGTGCAAGGAAAGCACTGCTGCAATTATTCACAGTCCCTTACACAGAACCTCACATAAATATCGCTGCATCCAAAAGGATCCTATAAGAGAGTTCATAAATCTCATTTGTACTGTGCATTAACAATTGCTGTGTATGGTAAATGAGTTAGGTGATGAGAATCCTGCAGTGAGGTAGTCTGTGCCTAACTTATTTTGCCAATCAGATAATCTCCTCCTGGCTCCTGCACTGGAACATGAGTCTTTCTTAAACCTTGTCAAGGCTTTCATGCAGCAGAAGGATTAGGAGTCAAGAACAGAAAAGGATTTTACAATTTGAAAGAAATGCTCAGTAGAAAACATATCTGATGTTCCTCTCTCTTACTGTGAATCCAGCTGTATAACCTCCTTTGAACACAAGTGCTGTGTCATTTCTGCAAGACAAGAAAGAGCTACATTATGGACATAGGTGGGCAAAGGAAAGACTAACAGATGTACTGCTGTACAAGTTACACATGCAAGAGCAAGGGATGTTGTTCATGCCTTTTAACAGGAGGAACAAGTGCAGCTCCCACTTCTGCTTCCTTGACAGCAGATAACGGGTGTTATTCTCTGCAGATTGTTTTGGTGTCTAGACAAGACACCCATACAGAGCTACAAGGATGGTTTTTTTTGATATTTCATCTTCTTAGATATTGCCTAGCTTTGTGGCTGATGTAATGGAAAAATCACAGGACAGGCAAACACTGACAGCTCCACCAGGCTGTAAGGCACAAAGGGTCCAGGTCTATAGGTACAGTCATGTGTTGTGGCTCATGACCCATCAGAAGCCGAGGGAACCAGAGATAAGTGGGGTCTAGTATAAGGCAAACCCCTTGTACTTTGTCCTGCCTAGTCAGGACAAAGCCAGATAGTGCTGGGGCCATCATGGGAGGTTGGAAGGCCTGGCTCAAGGTTATGCTAGTTGAGCAGGACCTGTAACACATGTAGGAAGGAACTGAACATGGAAAAAGAAAAACTGGCCAGATTCATTGCCTTACTCTCTTCTACAATTGCAACTACAGACCTCTGCCATTTAGACACCGGGGAAAGACAAGCTGCTTGATTCCTAAGAACTTTGAGGCATGTGAGAATCCAGTTCCAAATCTTTTGATGATGCTTAGGCAATATGAAGAAGCTTTAAAGTGAATTTAACTTAAAAGGATTCTCTGTGGCCCTTCACTCTTCCAGGGGAGAATAAAATTCCCCTACATCAACTAGGGGCCTATAGCGGCTCTGAATTGCTTCTGGAGTACTGATTTTTGAAATCTTCTCAGGAGAGCAAGGTAGTTCCACGATCACTACTGGCAGGACCAAGGACAAAACAGACTGAACAATCCAGTGCCCAGAAAGGTGGTGGATGAAACTAGCTCTTACTCCTACATCTTACATCAAAGGTAAAAGGCAAACCTCTGAATTCATCAGCTGAAAGAAGGATGAGTTTTAGGTCTCTATTATAAACAGTAAAAATAGTCACACTATGTGTAGAGGAAAGCTGCAATTGCATATGATTGTATACATCACATAAAAAACTTCGGACAAATGTACTTCTTATTCAGACATAAAGCACCAGTAGCAAATAACAGAAGGCAGCCAATATTTGTATCCAGACTTCATATAGAAATTGTCAAATTAATACCTTGTGAGCTTTCTTACCTCTTTCCCACCTCTTCTCTTAGAACAGCAATGCATTCTCAACTTAATGTCAATGTTACTTTCATCAAAGAACTTGAATAAAGTAAAAAATAAGTATTTTTAATGTCAAAATCAATAAAAATAAGTACTTTTCAGTAAAAAAAACCCAGGAGCTTTGAACTTCATAAATACTTTTTCTCTCAGTTGCTGCCTGGGAGTATTATACTATGATGAAGTCACATTTATCACAGCTTGAATGAAGCAAATATATGTCTAGGAGTTTCATGGGAATTGCCAGTTTTGCCTATATAGCACAAACGTGATGCACTGAAGTGTTGCCAGAGCCATAGCCTTTTGTATCAACAATTCTTATTAAAAGGACCTGGAAACAAACCTGCCTTTTGCCATTGTATCTCTGACACTGTTAAAGCCAGGCAGAGAAAAAGTGAGGGTGAGCTCATTCTCAAACTAAGTGAACTGGATTATTAGCTCCTTTGACTGCCAAAATCCCCAAACTATTCTTTGACTGAAAGGCAACAAATTATGTAGAAGGGATCCTGGCTTGGAATCTGATTTTCCTCTTGGAATTACATGATATTGAAAGAAAGATATACAGAACAAGATTGATAGGCATAATTTTTCACAATTGCCCAGAATACCTGTGGTTGATTAGAAACAACTCGATAAGTCTGTTATTTAAAGGAAATCGCAAACCCCTCCACAGTTAATCAAGTGGGAGAGGCCACTTAGACTCAGGCAAAACCAGAGTAGGTTCAGTGCCCTTCGGTTAAGCAAGAAAACAAAAGAAACCATTGGGATTTGGAGATGGATTCAACTCTAGGTGTGTACTGTAAACAGCAAGGAGGAAAACAGAAAGAAGGAGACAAAGAGCATGGCAAAGCATCAGCTTTTTGGTTGTAGCTTGCCAGAAAGACAGGCGTGGAGCTACAGGCCAAGTAACTGCTTTTGTTCAAATATGGTCAGATGAACATGATTTGTGTACATCCTTTATGCATAAGCAGGACTGCTTTGAATGAGTACTTTACCATCATCAGGTTGTCATTTCCAAATGGAACTTTTTATTGCCTATTTGCTGGCATTTCAAAAGGGATATCAACTTTCCTTACAGAAGGAAACCATTTTGCTAATTCTCATTCTCCCTACAAGAAACTAATTGTAAAATGATATGATTACCTATTTAGTTATATGACTAGATTAAGAAAGGAATAAAAATTCAGACAACTAACAGGCTAATCCACTACAGTCTGTATTGAACACAGAAAAATAACAAGCCTTCTCAAAAACCTTCAGATTATAATCAGAGCAAGGCTGTTGAGCTCCACCCCCAATGCAGTTTGCAAAGAATAGTGATAGTGACAAAAGGCAGTAAAAGGTGTTAGCAAACATACCAAATGTCACCTAATTATCAGTGTCCCAGCAGGAAATCAAGTGAGAACATAATAACAAACCAAAGTCAGGTAGTAGATTTGACTGGAGTACAAGTGAAAGGCATCACACCACATGACCACAAGTCACAGTAAAAGTGCCACTCACACCACACAAAACAAGCATTTGTGACTGAGTATGGGAACAGATTAAAAACCTTATTCAGTAACTGGCCAGACGGAGCTTTCACCTGAAAATTACTGAGACCTAATAAAGGACCCTTAGGTTCCCTTTTGCTATCCCTTTCTGTATCAGGAACTGGGAATGCTAACCAAGAGAAAGACTGCCCCTTCAGATAACCATTTGGTTGCTTAGAATATAGCACAATTATTCATAGCACAGCGTTCTTAGATGTTTGCAGAGTTCACCATTAAAAAACAGGGAATGCTTTCATTGCTACAATGGTATCTCTACTATAAAAGGGGCCAACCCCTCATCCCTAACACAGTTCCAAGGAATAATGATAAAGGAAAGGCAGTTGTGACCAATTTCTGTGAAATAGTTACTGATAATGTGGAAGTGAAACGATGTAAACAGCTTTCGCTGCCACTTCTTTGTTTCACAGTGCCTTGAGATATTGCATCTTCTTAGTTTTCTACACTGTGCAATGGAGATCATTTGGGTTGGGTTTGTTTCTTGTTTATCCTGTGCCCACATTCCCCAAGGATAAGAGACAGGTAGGCCTTCTCATGAAGTATCAATGGACTCCCCTCTACCATACCATTTTAAATGGGTATAATTTCTTTCGGATGTTGACCCTTGGTCACTTTTTCAGTTAACAAAAGGCATATCCTGTTATGACTATGTTCTACTTATTCCTATGCATTTGAACTTTCCCTAAACCTTCCTTTCTAGGGAAATTTTTAAGTGTGTGGCAGGTTCTTTAATTCATTTTTAGCTGTAGCACAATATTGTATTTGGCTGCCTGATTAAGACTAACATTTACATGACATTTAGGGCACACTATTTTCTAGACTGTCTGTCATGAGTTGATGGACAGCAAAAAAGCCTGGATGTGAAGTCTTGTATATTCATCTGGAAGAAGGGAGTGGGGATTGCTTGGATTGGAGGAGGGGCGGAAATCTGGGACAACCCTATTCTTCTGTGTGCAAATGGCAGGGGGAAACCATCTGAATGGAACTCATGTTACCATCCTACACCCAGATCCTTTATCACTTTAGATAAACACATCTTTCTTAAAAACTTTGAAGTATCTTTTAACATTTATAGACTAAAACAATATATTTAAAAACTACGACTGGGAATTTCAACTTGAGTTTAAGGTATTCAAATCTCAACAAGATGGCTATTTGGCAGCCTCTTTCCTTTTCAAATTCCAGTTTTCATTCACTACCTGCACACTATGACAAATCAAATAAAAATTATTTCCTATGAACAAATAATTTCAGTCTCTAATTCTTCACATTGTTTTAACGACTTAATGTATTTGATAGATGCTAATGTTAGGACAAAAGATAAGAATTTATTTAAACACTAGGCTCTATGTACAGTCTGATTTTCCCATGAGAACTTCAAAACTACTTCTGAAACGACTGCAGGAAGCACTACCCCTTTGTCAAAGGATACTGTCTGGTATTCATTTTAGAAAGAGAAAAAAGGGACAGAAGAAAAAGGAGGAGGAATGGGCTTGCACATTATCTTGATCCTTGTAACAGACATACACCACTTTGTGCCAAATAGATAAATTTGATTTAAAAGCAAAAACTGCCCTATGATTTTGAACTCTGTCATGACTTAAGTTCGTAGTCCATCAGCTAGCTAGTTAACAGGCAAGAGAAACTGATCTGGAGATAAGCATGGACACTCCTTACCTCTCTGCCTTTTCTGATGTTCTCAACCAGAGCGAGAGCAGAGAAAGGGCAGGCTACACAAGGCAGCTTTACAGGATGGGTCTGTGTCTTAATAATTTGAGACTTTAAACTAACCATGTTCTGTGCCAGATGGACAGGACAGAAGTAGCAAACAAGGTGTCCCCAATATCTTGCCTTCTCCTCTGCTTCCAAAACATCTCCATTGTGCTTTTTACTCAGATACACTGTCTTTCAGATGGCAAGTTATCCCTAACCATTGTACTCAGAAAACTTTCCTACTTGTGACACTAGAAGGTTTTTTAACACACCTTCAGCCTATTTTGCAGAGCACATGGAAGAACATGATGAACAAAGTAAGTTACATTCCTGCTGAAATCACAACAAACCTAACTCTGCTGTGTTATGTTCATTCGAATCTTCCATTACAGATATAACTTGCACATACAAACCTGTGCACCCAAGGCAGCATGTACCTTTTTCATCTGAAAATTTGATTCATTACATGTGTTTATAGTTGCAAATTGAAAACAAACAAAAATGAAAAACCAGCTTTCAAAACTAATCATGGAGTCAAACACTCAAAAATTAGGAAATGTGAAAGGCCAGTTGGTCTAATACTGCATGTGCATGACGACAGCATGCTTAGTTATGTGATCCTATCTTTTTCCCTGGGATCATTACAGATTCTTTGCTATATCTCCTCGATCTTCTTGCCTTCTGCCTCGTCTTTCCCAATAAGACTTCTTCCCAGGCTTTTCTCCTGCCTTCTTTTGGGTTTTTTAGGCTTGCCCTTTTCATTGTATCTAGATAGTCTTTCCATAGTCTGAGCAACTTAGAGAGCTGCTCTGATGCCACTGTGGGACACAACTGGTTTGGGTTGTGGTGTGATGCTTTTAGGGCTGCAGGTCCTGTCTCTGCATCTGACTTAGTAAATTGTGTTCAGTGGATGTCAACTCTGGCCTCCATGTGTTCCTGGCCCTTTTCCAGACTGAGAGATCTTCCTCATAGGAAATATAAGTTTTACTCATCTTTGGTTATTATTTGTGGCAATGCAGATCTGTGATGCTGGACTACATGAAGGGGAAATGTTTTCTAAGCACCAGGGTTTTTTTCCTGCAGTCATGGGGGACTGTGTGAGCCAAGGATGCAAAAGATGTTTTGTATTATTGATCTGTTTAGATCTGTGAAACAATTTTGACAAATTTCTTTTCCATTACACTGTTTGTCCTAAAAAATGAACGGCAGAAAAATGTTTCCCATCCCTCCCCATCCTGTATGCAGCTGGCTAATGCTTTGACACATACATTTTGGAAGGAGACTTTAATTAGTGAAGGGTGCAAGACAGAACCATGCGTTTCACAGAGAGTTGCCAGGGAAAAATACCAAGCTCTGCAAACACAGCGTTATTCTGTTGACTAGAATATGTGATATGTTGCAAGATACAAAGTCTCTGCTTGCAAAGGACTAATGACTATGTGTTCTGTAAAGACTAAAAACTCAGTGTGATAAAATGTCCCCAACAAAAATAATACACACTAGGGTTTGTTATCCTAGCATAAGTCAAAGAAAGGTTAAAAAACACATGTATTTTTCTTTATTTTTTGGCAGAGATGGATGCAGGAATTATAATGTTATATTTGCACATGACATTACAACCTCTATGCTTGTAAGAGCCATTTGTAAACAAGTGCCCTGTTTTCAGCCTTCCATTTTCCTTAGATAGTCTATAACTGTGTGATAGCTTTATATTAAAAAAACCTAACAATTATTTATATACATCCTTTGTTTAGCCCTTGTCACCTTCTGCACTACTATTCTTGCTATGCTGCATCAGTGCTTACACTAAAATATGAACTTTCTGTGGAAGTGCATTTCTTTCTTCAACTCTGCATTGCATTAAGTGCCTTTAGAATACCTTCATGATAGAAACTACATGCATAATCATACAAATGAAAGGAAGGGTTAAAATCATGTTAGTCGTAATCCAAAGCTTAAAAAAACCCTCAAGAAATGCCATAATGAAGACTGCCCACCCAAGTGGCACTAACATGCACCTGAATGAGGTTAACAATCCTTTTCCAAAACGTCTCAGAATTAGTTGCTGAGAGCAAAGGAAGGACACACTTGGGACTCACAGGTCCAGAGCAACATTCAGGAGAAGACTATTGTTTGACAGACTGTTTGATCCCTTAGGGCTTGTTTCCATTTCATTTCTTTTAGCACCTCCTCCTCACGGCTTTCCTCTTATCCTAATGCTTCAAATCTCTGTTCCAGAGAATGAAAGGCTCTAGAGATTCCCGATAGACTTACGAAAAAAAGATCAACAATAGATAAAAACAATGCATTTATCCCTAATCTTGTTCTTGGAAACATCTGTACCATTTAATCTGAAACATTAAAACAAAAAATTCAGGCTAAGACCGACACGGAAAACATCAGCATAAACAGTTCAAATTTGGCAAAGTGAATTCAAATTAAAATAGAGCCTTATAAAGAGAAGTCTAAGGAAACCCTGAATTTAAGAGGGGGGCATTAAACAGTTTTACATGTGAAAAAGACTATATGAACCCCCCCAGTATAATATTTGTCCATAACAAGTACCACAGAGATGTGTTATGAACTTTTTGTGGATGGTATGGTCTTTCTAAGCTCAATTTAGATGCAAGCAAGAAATAAAAGATTGTCCAAACTTAGGAAAAAAAAACCAGATTAGTAATGACAAAATAAAGGCAGATCTGACGAAAATCTCAGAAATCCAAAGCCAACAATTACTTTAAAAAGCTAAGGAATTTAAGGAGTGAGTCAGTTTTTAATTGCTGGCAGTAATCTGCATGAGTGAGAATTCAAGTCTAGAAGAAAATAATGCCTCAAACTGGCAACACATCAGCTGCATTTGTCGGCATAGAAGCCATTGAAAATATACAAGTGGGACTCTCCAGCTCAAACGTTGTTTCCATCTTAGTAGATGAACATGCAACAGCAGAATCTATCAGATACTCAGACAGCCAAAAATCTTCACAGGCAAATCACTTAGAAATGCATTAGGTATTAAGTGGAATGCATTTGCAACAAATTCCAGTATCTGTCAGAGCTAAATGTTTTCTTATCTTTTAGTTTATACATAAAAGAAGGTAAATATGTTTAGAGCAGACAGATTTAGGAGCGTAGAAGAAACAAGTCTACTGAGCATCCTGGGAGACGCAGAGGATGGTGACGCACATTAGGAAAACCCCAGTGTTATAGAAATATTGCAGAAAAAAAATCTATTTTGTTTCTAATACAGCCCCTGTTCTGGTACCCAGCACACAGCCTAAGCAGTGTGAAATGTAGTCATGTAATAGTACTGGAGAATTAAACCAATGGGGAGATGCTCTTCATTCTTAGGACTGTAACACCTGCTGCATATTGGGTGTGGTGAGTGGGTTATCTCAGAAATTTGACTTCTCCCCCTGTAGTTGCATGCAGGAAGCTATCACAGAATTTCATCAAGGCACTATGATTTCTCTCACTACATCTAAGGCAGATATATAAAAAACAATCAGTCTTACCTAAAGACAGTAAGAAGAAGCCATTTGCACCAGTTTAAGTAATTCAGAGGAATAATCCTTGTAAGAATTACGTGACCAGCACTTGGCCAACATCAAATGCCAGTGTGGCGAGGGGTCCCTGAAAAATCACAGTGCTGACCTGCTAAATGACACCAGAGCATAAGATTATGTCTTGTGATAATATGAGTGAATCTTCAGGTAAATAATAAAGCTCAAATGAACTCCATATCTTCCATAACATTTGAAGAGCTGTTGCCTTAGATCAGAAAAGGAAGGAAATGTTTGCATTTTAGGACAATGAAATTGAAGTCCCTTCACATTCCATTGACCTAATAATCCTATATATATCTACTTCCTTATTGGATGAACAAAACGTAGGATCTAAATCAGGGGAAATACGTCTGCCACTGTAAGCCCCACAATAAACAGGTAAGTACAGACCCTTGAACCTGCTAGCTAGCAATTCCTGCTGTTCTTCAGTATTGGTTGAATTTTGCTGTTTCCATACACTATTTGGCCAGGAAAGGAATTTAAAACAAGGAGGGTGAATTCATCTTCCTGTGTAAACTGTGTTGGCACACCCAGGCCAGTCTGTCCAGCTCTCAGATAAGTACTGAGTCTTCCAGAATGGGATCTGTAAGTAAATTCCATGTTGAAACAGGGAAGAACCAACCTTCCCATTGATTCAACAAATCTCTCTGTCAGAGCATGGAAGTCCTGCAGATCCAGTGGAATATACTTCCTTCAAATGGGTTCCTGAAAGCCTGTTTTTATCATAAGTCTCTGGCAGCACAACTTGGAAAACACAAATCAAATTTCCTCTTACTTAATTTGTTATAAAAGCAAAAACCAAAGCCATTGTAATGTCCAATAGAAAATATCCTTAATTCTTGTCAAGTGACAGGCTTTCCCCTCACCTTATCAAGTGTGTGAAGTTTCTTTTTTAAGAAATGAGTTTTCATCTTCACAGAAAAAAAAAATCTCTCTTAATGTTATTACTCGTATAGTCGCAGTACTTGATTTGCAATAAGGTCATATAGAAGTGTCTTTGTTACAGTTCCTGGAGAACTGTACAGCTCTGTAGCAGAGACTGAAACAGGGTTAGTGTCTGTTTTCACTTATCCCATTCTTAAGTTCCTTTTCACTTAAGCTGCTGCTGGCTTTCTTGGCATAAAGCTTCCCACTTACAGTGCTCATCAGTGTTTTCAGCCAAATACTGAAGGTGGGGTACAGCTAGCACACTTGCCATCTAAGTAAGTCTTCTATGCTAAAAAGCAAAATTTAGCAAACAATATGGGGTCCAACTTTTTGTTTTGCTCTCATGTAAAACCAGACATCAGTCACTTATATGAAGAACTATTCATGTGTGTAAAGGTAAGCATAGATTCAAGGAATTACTGTTTGCCATATGTCATTTTTTTGCAATATGACTTTATGTGGCACATTTACATCATATTGCCCCTAGTTTTCCCTCAGCAACTCCATCTCTCAGACCTCACAGAACAAAAGGCACATGGAAATTACCCAAGCAACAAAACCAATGAATCCAACTTCATATGCTTCATACATGAAGCAGAGAACATGTACATGAGGTTGGATACTTGTGTTTGCCTGGAAATGTAATGGATACATGCCTCTGCCTGGAAATGTAATGGGTACATGCCTCTATAATCCTTACAGAAAAGAGAGGCTCAGATAAAAAAAAAAGGTACATGAAAATACATTGTGATGATACTGTTGTGTCAGTTGTGATACTCTCCTTACCATAACATGAGTGTCTACAGGGTGACTGAGTAATTTTTTCTGTCAATACTAGAGATGCTAAATTGAATACCATAATGAATATTACTCTTGGTATCTGTTTATTTCCAGACTCTGAATGTAGGACCACTGGACTACTTCTCTGGAGTCTGTGAAAGGTGAAAAGGAAACTTCTACAGACAGTGTAAACTACACTCCATACAAAAAGCTAAAAAAATCAGTGTTGAAAACAATTGCTCAAAATGAATAAATGGTTACAGATCACAAAAACTAAACGTCCACTCTTACCATGGTATTTTGCAAGAAGGCTCTTCCCACAAAGCAAAATGAACAGTTTACATTCTTACTGAGATATAAGAATCCTAACATTTTATTTTTAAAATAAAACAATGCCTTTCTATGCTAAAATTGACATTCTTAGTTTTACTGTTTTAAAAGGAACAAACTAGATTAGATCAAATGTAATTTTCACTTAGTTTTGCACACAATTAGATCTTAGCAAAATTAACTAATTTATAACATACCAAGCCGCTCTCTCCTGGAAACACTGCTGTCAGTTCCCATTTTTCTTGAAAGACTATTGGAACAATATTAAAATCTGAAAATTTTTATGGTTTGCAGGAAACACAAAACAAAACAAATAAAAACAAAAACAAAAACCCAAGACTGGAAGTATTGCCAACTTTTTTTGCAAGATTTTTTTTTTACATAATTAAATTATAGTTTTAAATAAGTTGAGACTTTGAGTTAAAAGGATATTAAACTTCTACTTCAAAATTATTCTCTTATTCTACCATATATGACAATCTGATTAATATGGATAGCCTTAATTAGCACTTTTTGCAGTAGTAATATGTTTTTTAAAGCAATATCCTGAATCCCTTTTAAATCCAGCCCCAGGTGTGTATGTGAACCTGCATGTGCATAAAGATGTGTTCTGTACAGTTGGTGTAAAGAGATTTACTCTGTCTGAACACTATGTTATTGATAGCACTGTTCCTCAGACATATATATATATATATAAGACATTAACAAGAGAGCAGTTGCCAGCGATTCTCACACTAACGCAGACCTCTGTACCATTCTCAGAATACCTGGTGCAACCGCAGCAAACTTAAATTTGCTTGCAGAAACAAAGGAAAGCTCTGGATTGTGATTTTTTTTTTTTATGCTTCACTCCAGTACTGAATCTTTTACAGAAAGCAAGAGAACTAAGCTAAAAGAAGCCTGAAATCATCCATACAATCTGACCAAAGGAGGATCAGGTTGTTAGTTTTGGTCTGCTTGCAGAAGTGACCACAGTTCTGGTCTGATGACGAGAGCTATATATTTGTGCAGTCACTTGTGTTACAGCTGAACAGAGTACGTGGTCAGTGGACATCACCAAGAGCCACAAGATGTGGCCTTCATTCTCTCAGCACATCTCCCTGACCAGCAGGTATGCCTGCAAATCAGTAAGTTTAGTTGATTTACTTCTCAGGCATCCATTGCAGCTCTTCAGCACTATGGTAAACTTGTGGGCAAAATCACAATAACTCCCTTATCTTCACGGGGCAAACAGCTTTCAGGAAGGAGGCATTTTTGTAAAGAACAAAAAATGTTTCTGATGCTCAGTGTTGTCTTAACTGCCTGGCCTTGCCGTCTAAACCTACAGAGTTAAGAAACTGCACAGCAAAATCATTCCCCGTATTCTTTGGTATAAGAGGACATTTGTGACATTGCAATAAGTCTTGCAGGATGATGCCCTGTCTGTGTACCTCCGTTTGCAGTTCACACACAGTGCTAATATAAGATTTAACCAGAACAAATTGGAAAAGTCGTTAAGCAATATAAAACAGTGACTACAATTCAAAATAGAGCTTCACAGGTCCCTAAAAAAGCACATACAATTATCAGGTTGTAAAAGAGGCTGAAATGCAATTAGTGGTGATGTTTCTTCTGAGATGGTAGGTTTATAGAAGTGCTTAAATATGTGTTTGCTGGAAGGATCCCAAAAGGAGATACCAGTGGAACAGAAGTCCCCCTTCCTTCCAATTTTTTTTTATGCTCATCTATCCAAGAGTGGTTATTGTCCAGATTGGATGCATACATTTTCATTGTAAATATTAAAATCTTGACAAGAAGAAAATGCAAGTTCTTTACTATACACAAACTGATTTTCCATTATAGAGCTGATGAATATATTAGCCAAGCTTCCTGGCAGACAAATATAAGGGCATATGACATACAAAGAGGTCTTTAATGATCTCTGGTTTAATAAATGACATCAGGTCATTCTAAGACATTAGATTTTCACGGGTCTCTCTGTCTTTATCTATAGCACCTTGACTACCACATGGAGACTAGTGACACCTATAGTTACTCTGTGTATCCAGCAGGCACCTTCCTGATGCCTTTATGGCTTGAAACATTTAATGTGGTCTTTATAAATTTCTAAGCTACGTGTCCTTGTTGGAAATTTTCACTTGCAAGTGGAAAAAAACATATCCTAAATTGATAAGCCACCATTCTTGATGCTCTCAGCAGAGCACCCTGTGGAAATGAGTGAAGATAGTTGAAAAGTCAAGCACATTATTCCATTTTGTCCCTAGTTTATGTGTGAACTGTTCTCGTATATCCCCTTCCCTGGCTGTGCCCCTTTCTCAGGATGACAACTACAGCATTGCTTTCCCCTTAGCAGGGAGGATGCTAAGATGCAGCTTTCCACTGATGTGGAAGGATTGGAACAATTCAGTAAGAGAGCAAGGAGGCAATGTCACCTGACCTACCAGTCTACAAGTACTGAAAGTTTTTTTCCTAAAACAAGGATATATGAACAAAAGTCTCCAAGGCACAAGGTGTATCCCCAAGGCATATCTTCCCACACCTTCATTACAGGTCTGGCTCCATTGGGCCAACAGCTATGAACACCAAATGGATATCCCAATCCATTTTCTTTTGTCTCATGCATCTCTCTAATACCGTCACTTTGTGAAACAACACACTTAAAAACTCAAATCTACACTCCTTACTGGGTTTGTTTTTCTTCTGACATAGTGATTTCTTCCACTGTCACTAGTCAATAGAAAGATGGAACATATGATGTCTCCCTCAAAAGCCTAGCCTTCACTCTTATTACAACACTTTTTCTCCAAATTGCTTGGATTTACTTTCTATCTCCTTTCTCTGAAAGTCCTCCTCTCTGGGCCACCCACTGCCCTCTAGACAGTGGCACTTACCCAATACATTGCTGAGAAAACTTTACAAGTGCTGGCTTTTCCTCAGCTACAACCTTCCAGATCCTACTCTTTCACCTACTAAAGCCATTGGCAAAACTCCACATGACTTCAATGGAAGCAGAATCAGGTTGCTGATGGATAACTGCACTTGTCCCACCAAATCCCCATGACAGATATAGAGTTGGTAACTGTGTGGGCCTTTTATTTTTCTCTATTGTATTATAAGAATACTGCAAAAGTATTGCAACTGTATAATGCTGTACGTGCCTGTAACACTATTTTCTGAATCTTACATGAAGTACTTGGCTTCTTCCATTTTACTTCTTTTGATTTCAGGTTCATATGCCAACAACCACTTGCAGAATTAAAAAAGGACTGACTCTCTTGGCCGAATGAAAAAGTACATTCCTGATATGGCATCCAGCTGAGAACTTGAATAGGAAGCAAAATACTCAAAAGGATTCTGTGTCTTCCTCCAACCCATCATCCCACCAATTTTGTATTCTCTCAACACTCTCAGAGACTAAGCATGAGCAGTTCCTTCACAGGATGAGCTTAGTCCAAGACATTTTATTGCCTTAACCCTTTGTTTGTAATGGTGGTTGTCGAATGCAACCTTACTAAAGCATAGATGAAGAGAGAGGAAAAGGTTTGAATAGAATAAGCTGGCCTGAACATCAGCCTAGAATGTGCGGTGAACTGTTCTTTGAATTACAGATTTATGAAGTGTCTCTGCATCCTTCTCAGTGCATTGCTCAGTTGCTTTTGTTCACCGAGTTCTGTGTGGTTAACGTCAGGTGCTGGTCTGCCCACCAGGACTACCCTGCTGTCGGCCTCTTTTCTGCAATTTTCCTCCCTGGTCCTGCTGTAACAGCAGATATTCCTGATGAGCCTAAACACAGCACTCCTTGCAGGAACACATGTCTGTGATACACCTAAAACCTCTAAGACTTGCAGGCCTTTCTGAATAGTCAGACGCTTATTTTGCTAAGATTGGCAAGCATTGCTGAAAAGGGTAATAAAACAAGTCATATAGGCTTAATATAGGATACAATCAAAACAGCCATCAAGGTAAACTCTAAAAGTGAGCACAAGCTGTGATAGTTAAGACTTGTGCTGTGAGCATCCACCAGAGCAGAGACAACCTGGCTCTGGGAGCTCTTTCTCCTCTCCTGCTGTGGAGCCAGCAGGATAAACAGGAGAAGTTTGGCTGCTCCTGCCAGAGATTTTGGTATGCCTTTAATCATACCAAAGTGCATTTATTACAGAGACAAAAATCATGTTTACTTGCCAAAATGTCATTAGGGAAAATCTAAAATGATGATGAAAGGTAGATTGACATTGTTGTAGGCTTGTTTAATCACATATAATTGCTTTATTTACCAATGAATGTGTTTTGATGCCAAGGGCACATTTTAATGGGATCTAAGATTATACAACCAGTATTTATGAATTTGCAATGCTGAGTAACTCTCAGTGTTGGTTTTTATTAGTAACATCCTGTTGCAGAAGATACAACAGATCAGTCTGTGCTCTACCCATTTTCATCTTGGGCCAAAACTGTTTTCATTTATTCCGTGTCCAAAAGAAGTGATGGTCTTCATTTAGTCAGTCAGACAACATACAGCTCCCTGCACATCTGCAACATTTAAGTATAGCTACATAAAGATGAATGTGGGTTTTTTCTATATTGTCACAAGGCAAAGAGAAATACGAGTACTTGTGTTTTATTATTTTTATTATAACTATTACCTTATATGGTTTTATCTTGCAAAATAATCACTGTAAGACATAGTTTGGATTTTAGAAATAAGAGCTGCAAACCTTACCTGGAGGGTAAAGCCCAGAGCTAAAAATCCACAAATTAAAACAAACAAACAAGATCTTCAAGATTTTTTAAAAATTCCAGTTGTGACAGACATTTTGTTTCTGGTGTCCAGTTTGGTACAATACTCCATGGGAGCCCTAGTAAACCTAGAGTTAGGGACACTGGAGATTTTACACACAAGAGCTCAGTAGCAGCCCACAAACAATTAAAGAAAACCGACATCTTTCTGATTAGGTTAGTTTCACATACCTTAGAATCTCATATAACTAAGCTTACCAAAATGTCTGCTGGGATAACCCTGCCAGAGATATGCTACTGCATCACAAGAGTAGCAAAATGACACACCTACATGTCCCTGTCAGGCTCACAATCGTTCTGTGATGCTGTGCAGATATCAGACTTGAGTTTATTTTCTTCAAAAGCCTTGTTAACGCAAGCACAAACTTCTTCAGGTTTACCACATACTTATTTTGGTCTCCTACACATTAACAAAGCAAGACTTTTTAAAAAAAATCTCACCATAGTTCTTCTTTGCTTTCCCCATTACATTATCCTAGTCCTATAGGAGATCCAGAAAGAATCTTACCCTACAGTCAGAACAGGAACAAACACATCTGCACTTTATCAGAATTTCTCTCTACAGGGAAAAATCTTCTTTCACACATTCTTTGACATCTAAGCAAAACTTTTAGCTGCTTCAAGCAGCCTGGGACATCACTCGTTTTTGGAGAGAATAGCAGTGTTGCTGAGAAGACTACAAAGAAGGACCAAACAACAAATAAAAGAAAGACTGAGAGAGAAAGAGTAGTTTGACCACTGAGAAAACATGTGCTACAGCATCTGAAGCCACAACTATTTTCTCACATGATAAAAGGGCACCAGCCACACTGTGGCTCTCAAGCAATATCAACAGCAATGCCAAAGGATATGCCATAATGAAGAACAGGAACATGTGCTTTTTTGTGCTGCATAATGGGGCAGGAGTTTCCAAACCAAATGTTTCAAAGGCAGAAGTTCCCATGCAAACCACTGGTGTATAACTCATCATGATGAGTGATAAATAATCACCTGGGAATTTTCTTCTCAGTGTTTGTTTCTCTACACTATTTTTATATGATATTCAAAACCTAAATTCAGATGCTTAAAATTTCCTTTAGAACTAGCTGATTCCCCAGTTCCTCATTGGAGTGCCTTAGGAACAGTCATGGCAACATCAACCAATCACCCTCACTGACTCCAAGTGAATCAAGAATGGAAGAGTCATTTTAACTTCAGTCCTTTGAGTCCCTCTGCATGCTATCTTTTTTGGTTTAACCCCCAGAAAGCCAGAACTTATGGCATAGATTGCTATTCAAGCAGAAATACAAAGATCCTGAACAGTGCAGTAATCAGTGCAGTGAAATCCCACTATGCTATTTGCAGATTTCTAAAGCGTTTTACCGCAGGGCTGCTACCCATGAAATGGAACATGGTGATTTTACACGGTCATGACTTATGTAAATTATTTGTAGCTCATACAACTTTCACTCCATTACATCACGAAGGGTAAACGAATGACAGGGTAAGGGAAAGAAACAGCTGGGCATCATATGGTGAGTTGTAAAACGGCTGGACCACACTACTGGAAATATAAAGTCATTTCAACAGGACTATGTCCTATTAACCTCTACACCTCTTCCAGACACTAAGGAAATCACTAACATTATAAACGACAAAAGTGAAAATACACACCATACTCCTTGCAGCATTTTGATACTCAAGAAGTTAGGGACAGTGTATTTAATGTAAAATGACATCCCCCAAAATGATGTTGATGTAACCTAAACAACTCATACAGTGCAATGATAGGCTGCAAGCAAAAGAAGAAATAGATACTAGGCCTCAGGAAGACATGGGAGAAGTATAAATACTAGCCAGTCCTGGAATGCCAAGAAGTTGGCTACTTAGCTTTAGTAGTTCCCAAAGTAACTGCAACACCTGATTAGAGAGGTATGTATGTGAGAGAGGAAAATCAGAACTACACAAAGCACCTAAGTCTGTAAAGAGTGGATAGGCAGCAATGGTAGTGGTTTCCAGCATGATTTAATCAGCCTGCACAGATGAGGCCAAACATTGATCTTTCTTCACATGCATTAACTACTAACAATGGACTATGAATTCAACTAAATTAGCACTTTTTGTTGGCTCACAGGTTGTAGAGACCTTCCATGTCATGAAATAAGTTAGGCAAACTAATGTCGACCTGTAGCCTGGTCACAGCATGTTTGAAGCAACTACTGCTTTACATTTTCATTCCTTCTACTGTGATGGCTGCCCAAGTCACATGGTTTCACCTTACTGCTTGCAAACATAATCCTCCCTCCAAACAAACCTGTACAAAAGTCAGATCTGAATACTTCTGGTGAGAATTCTGATACACATGCATGTTCACAGTTCGTGACATTGTTCAGCAGTCTCCACACTAAAATTCTTGGTTCGTACAGATATTGTTGGAATACTGATAGAAGGCATCATTACTTCTGTCTAAAACTGTGTTTTGCTCAAACAGATATTCAGAATATTTTTTGCATGTAATCTGATTATTTCTACTGCTAATAAAATTTGGTGCCAATGGAATTAGTAGGAGCAACCACATTAGAATTCCTCTTACCAAACTATTTAAATGTCCTCTAATTTGTCTCTCCTGAATTCTTCTGTGATTTGCTTTCATCTTTCAGGATATGACAAACCTACACAAACGTGTCACTAAAGCTGATTTATGAGCAGAGTGGCTATTGTTCACCTTTTTACTTTGTTAACAGAATGACCCTACATGAGCAAAACATGGTGGTTTTCAATATCATTTGAAATAACTTCATTTTTTAAAACATAGTCTGCTTAATTTTACAGTGACTGCTTCGTATTAAAGTACTGGAAAAAAAGAAGAAATAGATACTTGCAAAATATAACACCATGTTTTTTAACAATGTTATTAAACATTGACAGGAATGATGCTGCACGATTATATAGGATGGTGTGACTATTTTTTTCAGAGAAAAATGAAATAATAAGTTAATAGGGCACAGGGAATTCTATGGGAATGATGGGCTTCTTCAAACAACCCACAATCAAGTATTAGCTCTTTGTACGTAGTTGGGAAATTAGTACTGAGTGCTGTTGCTTGATGGACCCTCTTACTTCCACTCAAATTATAGAAAGTTAGTCAGTAGGTATTAGCAAATAATTGCTTTTCATTTGACAGGATTTTTTTTTAAATATTAGACTGAACCAAGTTTATTTTCTTCACTTTAGAAGAAAACTGAGAAAAGCAAGCATTTTTCTGCACAAAGAACATTTTATTTGAGCATTAATAGAATGTTACATTCTGCAACAGCTGTACAAAAAGCAAATAAAAAGCCAAAAGGAGAATACTCCTTTTTTATCTCACAGCCCCAAAGCCTCCTCACTCCTTTTGTCCACATTCCTCAAGTCTAGTCATTCATCTCCACTTATCTGTTCTTTATAAATGCCAAAATGTTAATTTGACCTACAAAAACCCCATCATTTGCTCATATTGGTCAGGAAAAGATAACCCAATTCAGATCTGAGTTTTTAAATATTCAGCTATCAAACAAAACATTCATTGTTAGCATAATTGTCAGCAGAGGAAATCTGAGCTGAAGTTAGCAATTTTATTTGATGGAAGTCCTAACTTGGTGAGGGTTTACTTTGGATACTCATATATACTACAAACACACACACACACACACAATATTTGGTGAAGAGTAGAAAGACCATCTATCTACAAAGAATAACAAATTAATTCCATTTTCAACTATAAAGTTATATATTTGAATCCTAATCTAAGAGAAATGTTTCCCATTTAGACAAGAAAATTCTTTTGGACTGATAAGGACAAAAGCTAGTTTCCTGAGTGACCAAAGCTGAACACAGAGCTGTACTGTTCAAAGGTTGTATTTTCTTTAATTTTAATTTTATAATCTCACAGGTTATAAATCAAGATGGATTTGACAGTCTGGCTTTATGAAGGTTTACTTTAACATGCTGACATGCTCTATTTGACTCAGGAGTTAAGAAAAGTTGTAACAAAGCACCAAATTCAAACAAGTTTCCTTCATATTATCAAATCAGGACATGTTTTTAAAAATCTTCTTACCAGGTTTAAAAGGTCAGCTGACTTGACTTCCCTTATTACTGTCTCCGCTGGAGTTCACATTTTGTTCACACTTCTGGCATGAGTATTAGCAGCATATGATTTAAAGGTTTCACTGCTATGACTTCCAAAGTCTCTGGAAGGGCCATCAACTTTTGTATCTTAAGACAGGAGACCAGCTTGAAGAGGGAAAATGAAACGTTGAAATACACTATAGCAATGGATGTAAAGCTAAACCTAAACTTTGCAGCTGGTATTTGATACCCTTGGTGCAGGAATGTGTCCTGTACCCTGTAATGCCACTTTTTATCAAAGTTCTGTTATCAAAGCTCCTTTCCTTTTTTTTTTTTTTTTTTTTTGTCAGGATAGGTGTGTTTTCAAGGGTCTGGATACTATTCTCCCCATGTCCCCCAGATGAACTTCAAATTTCTACCACCACCCAGGCAGCTGCAGCAACCTACTCTATTGAAACAATAACCCATGTTCCATTCTTATCTCAGTCAAGAAGTAAGAAGATGCCTGACCCTATTTGCCTCTAAGTTATTTGCTTTCTGTCTAGAGCTACTTTTCTCCAGGGGACACTTTCTTCTGGCACTGCTTCCCTTTTTCCAGCTTCAAGCCAACACTGAGCTGAATACTGATTTCAACTCCCTGTCACCACTGTCAGAGAAGTCCAGGAGAGCTCCTGCCCATGCTCAGCCTATTTCCCATTTGCCTTGGGGCACTTGTCTCCCAAGCACAGGCAGTCCGATGATTCCAGCTCCAGCCAGTCTCATCCTGTAATCAGCCAGTACTTCTTAGAGCTTTTCCACTGCAGTGGTTCTCTCACTGTCTAACAGAAAAGAAAGATAAGGGTCTTATCAAAAGAGAGGGGTGAGTTTATTGATATGTATAAATATGTGAGGATGTGGGGTAAAGGAGATGGAGTCAGACTCTTCTCACAGGATGCACTGACAGAACAAGAGGCAATGGGTGGAAAGTAAAGTGTGGAAAGTTCAATTTAAATGAAAGAAATATCATTTTTTCACTCTAAGGGTGGTCAGACATTGGAAACGGTGCCCAGAGATGTTGTGGATATACTCAAAACCCAACTGGATATGGCCCTAAGCTACTTGGTATAACGGTGGTTCAGTGATAAAGATATGTAGGAGTGAATACAGATGCATGGAAGGAGACATGAGATCCAGAAGTAGAATCAATGAAAATACATATTTAAGAATCAATGAAAATACATATTTAAATGATGCAGGATAAAAATACACTTTAGGAAGCTAGCAAGAGAAGGAGGTAATACAGAGGAAAGAATGGAGAGAAGCATGGTAGAAAACCCTACCAATAAAATCTAGACCCTCAAGGCACAAACACTTATTTAAACATCTAAGCCAGCATTCTTGCTGAACAGGCATCTTGACCTGGTGGGACAGTAAAGTTTTGTTTGGGCATTTCTCAAGGTACCAAGCAGTGGTAACCCAAACTCCAGCAAGGTCGATGCTAAGGACAGACTGAACTCAATTATTAGTGTGAAATGTCTAGAAACATGGAAGAAATGCCAAATTGTTGAAAGTAGGCAGGTCTGGACAAGGTTTGAAAAAGACTGCATATATTCTAGCTCTTGTTTCCACCTGCACTAATCCATATTTCCCCATCCCTTACTCTGCTCCCCATCAACTCTGACAAATAGGTATCACTGCCACCTCCATGCTGGCCTGTAAGGACAACAGTCCATGCAGAGGGACAGGAATGCTCTGATCCTACACAGCTGCTCTCTTCATGGGACAGACATATGCAACTCTTTCCATCCAACTCGACTAAGTTTTGAAGCTCTAACAGAGTTCCCCTTAGCCATCACCAAAGAAACCTTCACCAGCTTCACTTCCCTCCCTGGCAATTTTTGAAATCTCCAGTATGTGAAAGTCAGACCAATCCAGGAAAAAGGTGGCACATAAACAAATGGAGAACATGTGTTTCAAATGTGAAAGGGGGTAATGTAATGCAGACAGTGAAATTAGTACAGCAAAGCCTAAGCTGGCAGCTGTGCTAACAGAGAAGTGGGAGGGTTGCCAAGGCATTAGAGGGAGCTGACAAGGGAGCAAGAGGTAAAACTCAGGTACTGGATGATCATTACATTCCCCAGGCAGACCTGGATTTTGATTTTATTTTTCTCTTTGATGCAGCTAATGTGGGTTTTTCTGTCTTGTAGTGGGTATTTGTTTAACTCAAGAAGCAGTCATATGGGAACAATTTCCACTCTGTTCTCGACCAGCAGGACCAGAATGGCAGGTGGTTGCAGGGATGAGCTGAGAAGCATGGAAAGAATCAAAGGCAGCACCTGCTTGGGTGAAATACTGTTTCTACCTTTTCATTTCCATCCATATTGAAACTTTATTTTAGAGGGCACACTTATGGTACATATGTATTAGTAATAAATAAATAAAAAATCAGTCTAAGGCATAACTAATAGGTTTCTAAGAAGTTAATACCATTAATCCCTCTAATCCTCATTTAGAAAAAAACATCTTTTCCCTTCTGAGCACGTACACTGAGGTGCATGGGATATCTTATTTATATTACTTTCAGATACATGTAAGCTTTTAGCAATATAGCTGGTCCTAAAGGCATGCTTACTCAGGGACTGCTTAACATCTGACTATAGCATAAAACCTTACAGACTGTGGTTTCTACTTAGGCAACATTCAAATAAGTTACATACTACATAGAAGAGCAAGACCTAGCACTGGCTTCATAGCGTTTTTCCTCCCTCAGTATCAGAGAGCTCTTGGAGGGAGGGCAATGTCACAATCCCACTTTACAGCGAGGAAAAACGAGGCAGAGATAAGCTGAGCTATTGATGCAACTGAAAGCCAAAGAGCAAGCCAGGGGTAGAGGAAGCAGCAGGACCCAGATCTCCTGACTCCCAGGCTACACCCTCCCACATTTCCTTTGGCAGCCTAAATCTGCTAACTTCCCTACATATGTTGCCAGGCACCACTCAGGGTTTGTAAGCTTTTAATGGGTTAATTAGCACCAAAGCATTTTTTCTTCTGTGGTCTAGACATAGAAATATCCAGATTTTGTTTCCCTTGAAAGGCAGCCCATTCTGGAATCTGTACTCGATCACCCATTTCCATGTTTTTCTAGGGCCAGATGGGGCTAAACATGATTTGAAGATTTTTTTTTCCCCTTTCTTTAATTTGTTCTTTCTTTCACTGACTAGCAGCTTGTTTTCTTTTGAGGATAATGCCAAATATAAAATAAAAAATGCAATTTCCAAGGTGGGGAAATTAGAGAATTATGGATTTGCTGTTGCCAAGAAGAAATAATAATAATTCCTGGACCTAACAAATAGGTCTGAAAATAAAGAAGGGATTATTAAATGTTATATAATTTCAATAGGATAAAAGCAGAGAGAACTTTCAAGAAACTGCCCTGATTTTTATTTTTTTTTTGACACTCTGGAGACTATGGATCATACTGTTCATTTAGGCACACAGCTGTAAATGTGTGGCAGTCCAGCTCTTCAGTGAATGGCCTGTACAGGGATCGCACCACTGACCTTGGTGTTATTAGCACCACACTCTAACCAACTGCACTGATCTCAGGGTCACTTCTATTACCCCAGACATCTCTGGTGTAACAAAACAGGATCCCCTTTTACTCTCTTATGTCTACATGCTTGCAGACAAACACTGTACCTGGGCCTCAGCCAGACACTGTGGACTTAGATTTGAATTTTCCCAGAGGGAAGGGCTTCATGTTTGTGGGTTTTGCCTCCAAACTGAGTGGTCCATATCCACATATTTCAGTCTGTTTAAGTAGCAACTCTAATTCTGAATTTTAGTATGAATGCTATTCTATTAATTTCTTAATATTTTTATATTAAATCGGAAATACAATTTTTAAGTGCACCCCTGAAGTAGTTTTCATAGTATACATACAATAAATACATAACAAGTTTGAAAAAAGATGCCACTGGCACTCACTTGTGATCAGCTGTGCAAATCTTTCCTGGTGTTCCCATATGACAGAACGTTCTACATCTGCACTTAGAAACTGTATATGCCACACCACACGACTTCAAATTCCTGTCTTCCTACATTACAAGTCACCACCTGCTATAAACTGATGTACTCCACTAGTTTAATTTCTTCTAGTTACACACTGTTAAATACATCCTACCTGTCTAAACACTCATTTTACCAGTTCTCAGAAAAGCACCAGCCAGCTGAACAGCAAAAGTGATTGACCAAGACAATAGAATATAATAGAGGTGTGTTTGGGGTTTTTTAAAAACAGCTATGCACCTGTTGACACAAACTGACGTCTGGATTTATTAACATGATTTTATCTGTTTATGTCAAACCTGGATAAAATGAGCACTGACAGAAAAAAATTACTTTCATGCACTACAATATGAATGTACAATATTAAAATTCAGTCCAGACACTACTGTTTAGGACACTTAACTCATATTTATTGGAGATAAACACCATATTATCTTTCTATCAAAATCAAGTTTATGAATGCTGACATAGTGGCATTTAAATTCTTATCAGGACTTGAAAAACCTGCTTCAGCAGTAACAGAAGTGCCAATATGACCCATTTTTTATGAAAAAATACTATTTTACCCATAGAATAATAAGATAACTGTTCAGAAATATAGTTAATTTTAGCCTTCCTGATTTGCCAAGGCTTAATTCCAGACTTTTGTTAGTGTTACTGCCACGACTACAGTGGTGTAAAGCTATAGTAATGAAGTGCCAAATCAAGCCACAGAGGTAACCCAGCAACGAAAAGCATTTAATTTCATGGTTCTGCATCCTGATGTCAGTTGCAAAGACACCCCCAACCCCTTCCCTTACGATTCCTCTCGAGACAGACCCACAGTCTGTCCTATCAAAAAATAACTAACCAACAATGCAATGGTCAAAGACCACTGAGAAATGGCAAATATTTCAGATTATGACATTTTTCATGTCTTTGTCTGTTGTCAGTGTGATCCATATGTGAGCCAGAAAAACTAGATAATAATTTGTTTTTCCAGCTGGCTCAATTTTGATGGTTTCACATGTTTTTGCACCTCCCTGTCCTTTTTTTTTAGTTTTTTGTGTTTTTTTTTTAAATTCAGTGGATTGCATTTCCATAGGCAAGAACACACCGTATTGAGCACACCGGGCTTCAATCCCATTTGTGAGCTTTAGCTACTGGATTGGTACAGATTATATTAAGGCTTTACTTGCAGGTTCACTTTCTTACCCTATTTAAGCTGGTGTGTTTTTAATATTTCTAGTTCAGAGGTGTTATTCTATAGATACCTGAAAAGCACCTATCCTACTGCAGAAAACTAACACGCAACAAAAAAATCACAACCTAGACTAGACAGCTACAGAGTGTTATAGATATTTATTCTCCAGAGGAAAAGAAGCATTTGCATTTCTGCTAGGATTTCCATTTCATGGAAGAAAAAAAATCAGAAAAGATAGTGCATTTCACAGGTAGCTGCTGACAGGAGAGGAATTTTGAAACTCCAGTATTAGTACCACCTCAGGCTCTCAAAGAGCCTATGTCTAGGCCAAGCCTCTTCCCTGACCTTGTTTATCTCAGTCCCATTTCTTCTAACATCCTCCACAATGTCCAGAGCCCTCTGAAGATTTCTCAAAACTGCCAGGCAGTAACAACAGTGGTGCTGACCTATAAAGGAAGGGGAGGCAGGAGCTGCAGTTATAGAAAAGTAGGGGGAGTGGGTTTGCCAAGGAAGGGTGCAGTCCTCCAGCATCCAAACACATGCTGATGGTTCTGCCAGGTTCTGCCAAGAGCCCAGACTGCCAGTCAAGATCCTAGTGATAAGGCAGGTCTGAAGTCAAGCCAGAATGTCAAGTCTTCAGATGTGGATGAACACGAAACACAGGCACAGGAATAGCTGCAATGCAGCTCGCACAGAACCAAGGGCAGAACCCTCAGCTTAAAAACAGTTCCTGAGAAAAGCGGACAAGAGCTCATCAAAGCTTCTCTGATTCAAGGCCAGCTGTAGAAACTACACTAGCAAAGTGCAAAGTGTAGTGCTCACACATCATGAGCCCAGGCAGCCAAGGGCACACAGAAGAGAGATGTGCTTAGGGCCATGACATCTGCCTGTTGCCATGCTAGGGACAATGCCAGGGTTTGCTCAGGGGTGACCTAGGAAGAAAAGCTGTGACCTATGTCAAATTGCCAAAATGAGTGCTGGAGAGTAGGACATCCTACTCCTGCACAAACTGGGAGATTAGAGATACAGGAGAAGAATATGCTGCCTTGCATATCCCATCTCCTCCTTCATCATCCTCAGAAGTGTGTCAACCTTTCACGGCTTTAGCATGGACAAAATAAACAGCACATAAATGGACTTTACTCTCCTAAATACTTTGCTTAAATCTAGAGCCAAATCTGCAGAGTTTCACTTCCTTCACTAGTTCATTCCTTGAAGCCATGCCTCAGGACTCCAAATCTAGCACCCTTCTTCTGGTACAGAACTCACAGTTTCATTCCTTTAGATCTTTCCTTATTCCTGTCTCCTTGGCTAGCCACAGACCTTCATTCCAGATCTATATATCTGAATATAATTCACATTTATTTCCTTGTTCAGACCCCTATTTACTCCCATCTCCTGCCATGGGCCCTACTTTTAGTGTTTCTTTTGCTCTTATCGAGATCAGATGTAGCACACATCTGTAGTTGCAGAGAAAGTTTTCCAAAACCCTAAGGTGCAAAATGGTCTGAACAGAGGCAAAGTTAGGAATATTAAACCATTACATCCAAGTAGGCCTTTTCAGAGCCCATGCAAAATACATTCTCTTAGAGGCTTATAACTTGACCATATGTGCCTAGCATTGAGTGGAACAACAGAAGTTATATTATTGACACAAAGCTTATCCTCTGCTTTCAGCCTCATCACCCCAGAAAATGGTACATCTGTGCCTGAAGGCACTGGAGTTCTAGAGCTTTTCAGGGAAAAGTTTGCCACAGCTTTTTAGACATAGTCAGAACCAACATATTTTACTCTAGTCTTATTTTTGGAAATGGTTGAACTCAGTTTTCCAAAATAATCAGTCTCGGGCAGACACTTGACATGGAAATTTTCAGCCTAAACTGTATGAGATCG
This sequence comes from Dendrocincla tyrannina, assembly GCA_035047865.1. Classification (NCBI taxonomy): domain Eukaryota; kingdom Metazoa; phylum Chordata; class Aves; order Passeriformes; family Dendrocolaptidae; genus Dendrocincla; species Dendrocincla tyrannina. The sequence continues at coordinate 20,934,195 of JAWWMP010000001.1, forward strand.
ACAAAGTTATAAAGTAAGGAAAAGCAAGGTCTTATTATGGGAAGATTGGGGACAGACAGACAGTGCTACCAACCAACATTGTCATGTTACAACTGACATCATTAATATCTATCCTAGCATAGGTTATCAAGTAATTTCCAAGATAATCTATAAACTTCATAAAATACTAGTCTTTTTGGTCAAAGTCCTCCATGCTTAGTATTTGACCAAAGGAATTTTTTCCTGGATAACATTTGGGGAAAATAAAACAAAACAAACAAACAAAAAAGCCATCTACTGAGACACTTCTGAGATACATGTGTGAGAAATAAATGTATCGAACATTTTGCCCATTGTTACAAAGTTTTTCCAGGACATCTATTCCAGGATGGCTAAACAATGAAACTTGAGGCTTGGCACTCGAATAGCCTGCAATGAGCAGTGCTTTTCCGGATAAACTGGAAGGGAGGGAGAGGAGAGAGGAGGAATATCACCACATATGTCTTGTCCCACCAAAACCTGAAGACCCGCATGAAGGAATTGTCTGCAGTTTCAGAACTTCTCACTTTGTGTGTGAACCCACAGCTCTCTCCCCTCTGCCACTAAATGAAAATGAATTCATACCCTGGGTTGCTCTTCTGAGCCCCAACTGAATTTCCACTGTTTGGCAAAATCCTGGAGCCTGTATTTATAAACTGGTGATGATTAGAAATGAGTTACCGTAGGTTGCTGTCCCTGAGGTGAAGATTATATGTAGAGAACAGTCTTAGCAGATACTCCTCCAATCAATCACAGATTTGTTGCTAACAAACCTGTGCCTCACTCTCTGCTTGCCTGCTGGCTGTGAGCACTATGGGACTTTAGCCATTCCTTCAAACTGCTGTCTTTGTCTTAACTACTTATCAGTTTCCTAGACCAATGTTACTGGTTTTCCTTTATTTTTAAATCTCACCTGAGCCTTCTTTGGAAGTGCCCGTTTACATAAATTAAAACCAAGTCTTATCAAAGCTTGACTGTTTTGTCCCCTTTGGGCTGGTACCCCTTGTTGCTACCATTTCAAACATGATCTAATGCCATGTTGAAGCGTGAAATTGGGATTACTAAACCTGTCATATTGTTTCATCTCAAGTGAGGACAAAAATACTGGATAATTCAATGCCATTTTCCTCAATTCTGTGAGAAAAAAACCCGCAACCTTCAGTAAGTTTGTGGATGACACTAAGCTGGACAAGAGTGTTGATCTGCTGGAGGGCAGGAAGGCTCTGCAGAGGGATCTGGACAGGCTGGATAGATGGGCCAAGGCCAGTGGTATGAGATTCAATAAGGCCAAGTGTTGGATCCTGCACTTGGGTCACAACAATCCCAGGCAATGCTACAGGCTGGGGGAAAAGTGGCTGGAAAGCAGTCTGGTGGAAAGGGACCTGGGGGTGCTGGTTAACAGCGGCTGAACATGAGCCAGCAACGTGTCCAGATGGCCATGAAGGCCAATGGCATCCTGGCTTGTATCAAAGAAACCATGGCCAACTGGACTAGGGGAGTGATTGTCCATCTGTACTTGGCACTGGTGAGGCCACACCTTGAGTACTGTGTCCAGTTCTGGGCCCCTCACTTCAAGGACACTGAAGTGCTGGAGTATGTCCAGAGAAGGGCAAAGATGGTAAAGAGTCTAGAGAGTAAACCCTATGAGGAGCAGCTAAAGGATACGGGGTTGTTTAGCCTGGAGAAAAGAAGGTTCGGGGGGACCTTATCACTCTTTGCAACTACCTGAGAGGAGGTTGTAGCCAGGTGGGGGTCAGTCTCTTCTCCCAGGTAACTAGCGACAGAATGAGAGGACACAACCTCCAGTTGCACCAGGGGAGGTTCAGGTTGGGCATCAGGAAGCATTGCTACATGGAAAAGGTTGCCATGCATTGGAATGGGCTGCCTAGGGCGGTGGTGGAGTCATCCCTGGAGATGTTCAAGAAATAACTGGACACAGCACTTATTGCTACGGTTTAGGCAACAAGGTGGTGATCAGTCAAAGGTTGAACTCAATGCTTTTGGAGGTCTTTTTCAACCTAAATGATTCTTCAATTCTATTCTGTGATTCTATAAAAATACAGTGGAGGAGCATTCCAGGGGACCAGGCCATATTCACATGGCTAGGACTAGCAATTGCATAGCTTGGACATTATTCTCTTAGTGAGGAGATAGACAGTTTTGTCTTATCACTGAATATATATTGCAATAAATAATGGGGTAAAAACGCTGGAGCTTGTGGTGTAGGAAGACCTAGATGGTCCATTTCATCTCTCTGCACCTGTTCTTCTTTTCCTTTTTGTTTTCTCAACGGTGTACAACACATGCTTTTACTTGTATTCAGTCCTATGCATAGTCCTTGGCTTGCAGCATGAATGCAGAACAAACAAATTTGCAAGGAAAATTGCCTAGAGAGACCTGCAATTCTTTTTAGGTAGCAATCATTCTGCCTATCAGATACAACCTGTTCTGCTTAGCATTTGCTACCACCTAAGTCTCAAGCTATCCACCATAACTCATTTAAATAGAACTGAGTGCTTTTTTTCTAGTTCTAGGAAAGTCAAAGAAAATTCAGATTGTGATGTTGGATATATATGAGGTTAATTTTTCATCAGTTTGGTTCAGTTTTATTTCAGGAAGAATTATTTCCTCTACTTCAGAATCCTGTGCAACTAACTTTGTATCTGCAAAAGCAGCCATCAGACTACCCAAAACAGATTGTGGAAAACTTTGTAACATTCAGAGAACATGTTTTCTGAAACAGATGCAGTGTGATCAAATGGTAATTTAGTATGAGTCTGGAGCATGGCTGGTAATGCGTGAGCATAGACACTTAGAAACTTTCTGTCACAGAGCAGAGGAAACAACTGTCAGTGATGTGTGACAGTGCAGTTGTGGTTGAACAGTTATCCTCCACTTTTGAAGGCAAAGTTCTAGGCTGCAGAAATGGGACAAATTTGGGATAAGCCATAGTTGACAGAGAGTTGCCTGTGTACTTTGTATAACAATAAATCCTTTATGCCCCACCAATCACGCTACTTTGCATTCCTTGGGCTCTCCAAGTTTTCTGTGCTGCACATTGTACATATACTTACAGTACCAGGTGAATTTAACATAGATAACTGTAGTCACTCAAGTCACTCAGGCATCTAGGCTTAGCTGATTATACAAGCTTCCTCTGTAGTCAATGAAGGAAGACAAGACATCTCAGGAAAATTCACCAGTTCCCAGCATAGATGTCAAAGGTAAGTAGAATCATTGCCTTCGGTAGCTGTTTATCCTCTGACCACACAAAAAGCATAAGGAGCCAGATAATTTGTCTTATTGTAAGACAGCTCATATTAGTTGAAATAAATATTCCCCAGTATGTTGGCATGTACATACACACACTACAACAACACTATAGAAATCTTATTAATCTATTTTCAGTTAAATTCTGTATCCCTGATGGTCAGAACACATCCAGCTTTCTAATACATTCTGAAAGACGACCATTGGCCAATGATTTCTTTTTCCAGGAACATCTTTACTCTAGCTTAGAGTGGAATCAGGCTAACACTGCCAGCAGTAAGTGGCAGAAATATTTATTTTGGCTCCTAAATGTGAAATTTAGCTCATTCAGCATTCAGGGATGTTGGCAGGAAAAATGGTATAGTGAAAGTTTTGGTTTTTAGAGTGTCTGCCCCACCTGACACAATGGAAAAATATAAAGGATTTTCCTTGTACCTGTGAGCTTTGAGCAAGAACATGGCAAAGTTCAGATATGATTTAAGAGAATCTGAGCTGTGAATGTATGTAGTACACTTGAAATGAATGAGGTTGATAAAGAACACTACAGAGTAAGTACAATCAATTGCTTTTGCATGAAAAAATATATTGTCAATGACAGGATAGTACTTCTGTGTCTGCCAGCATGATTCTCAAATTCATCAAGGCTTTTGCTGAAGATAAGGTTTCACTAAGTATTTCTTTCTTACATCTTACATAGCAAATACCAAAATAATATGAATATTCCCTATGAGACAAGCTCCCAGACTATAGTTGAATAATTCAAACAGAAGGAGAAGATTCTGGCACAGTCACACAGCCAGCAGTAAAAGTCAGGTATTCTCAATTGCATGGCTGTGCATCCTGCAGAGAGCCCTCTCCCCTTCTTTGCAGTGCTCCTATCAATGCCATTCACATGCCTGGTTCAAAATCTCATGGTATTTTTTTCTGTGCTACTATCATCCCTCACTACTCACTCTACATGGCCCCTCCCAGGCTCAGCACCTTCACTTGATCTTTTGGACCTTTCCCTGAGCTTCCCTGCAACTCTTTTCTCTCCCTTCCTTACAGAGAGCTGCTAAGTAGGCTGAGCAGATAAAGTGCTCCCTTCCTGAGGTTCCTTCCAGATCACTGCAGAGGGCTTAAGTTTCATCACTGTGCCCCAGTTCACTCACAGAAGGCCTTAAGTTCTTTGGTATCCTGAATACCACCAATCACCAACCTCTGTCCTCTCAAACTGTGAAGACCTTGGAGATTTCTTTTGCCCCTGATGAGTTTCTCCCTGTCTTTTAAGACATATAAGTCACCTTTCTTATAATGACACAAGGATATTTTTTCAAATGTTTTCCTTTGAAAAGCACCAAGTTTGTGCTGATTAAAGCCCAATAGGTATTAATGAAAGAGCAAAGAACATTTTCCAGTTCCTTATCCATTTCTTCCTCCTAAGGTTGATCACACAAAACTGGATAAAGCTCCAGAAACAGAAGGTTTATTACTGAAACAGCGGAGGATCAAATAAGATGGACTCTTGGGATAGCAGAATGGCTTAAGGAGCATCTTTAAAGTCCTAAGTTGATAACAGAGAATTTATTTTGTTGTCATTTGTTCATTAAATAGGAGTTGCACTGCAACCTCTGCTGAGAAGCACAAAGGCAAGAAGCAGAGCTTGTGTAACAAGGAGCAGGAGCAGCACATGTTTTGGATTCATCCCTTTGCCTGACTCAACAGCAGTGTTGAATGACTCTGCTTAGAGCCACATCCAGGACTCTTTGGCCAGCAAAAATGGTTAGCAGTGTGCCAATGTCTGCAAAGGTAAAGTAGGAGAGAACAGAGGGGCTCTCAGAGACCTGAGAGTTTGCAGATAAATATCTCTTGAAGGAAGAGGGTAAATTACTCTCTTCCAAAGAACTGTACCAAGTGTTCAGGCTAAGGAAGGCATGGAGAAGTAATGTAAACAGAACAGTGGAACCCTTTTGCAGATGGAAAATTAAGCTAATATCTCTCACTTTGGATCAAACCACATCCTATTTTCAGGATTGTTGAACCTAGCCACATTAGATGTGCCTCTGGCCTATGGTACACCTCTCAGCCCTGCAGTACCATAGCAGACATACAGTTTAGCTCACAAAAGTTGTTACATTCCAGTTTTCTACCATTAGGGACTGAAAAAATTAGCATGAAAGGATAGGCCAAAGTGTACAGATAGGCCTTAAAAGCACAAAATCCCTATAAGTCTCAAACAGCCTTGATCTTTAATCACCTAGATCCTTTAAATCTCATGCTCAGCCTGAAAGATATCAGGGAGGCCGAATACAGACTAAGGAATTGCAGTTTCTACCTAACTATTTACATCTTTCCTACTTCGATTTCTTTGTCAGACTGAACACCAATAATGTCTTTTTTTTTTTCTTTTTTTCATTTACCTTTTCTGACTCAATGCAAAGAACAAGCCTCTCCTCTACAACAGATTTGGAGCTGACCATGATAATTCTCAAATCCTATGTGCTGACTTACTGTGTACAGATACTGAACTAATATAATAGTGGTGCAGTCAGGCTGGAAAATGAAGGTGAGGCTAGACTAACACCCTTCATACACCTGACACATAAGACAGAAACCTGGCGTTTTTTTGGTTTGGTTCTGTGAGAAAATTCAAGGAAGATATGAAGGCGTGAGACTTTGTACATGCTCAGGGGGTACTTGTGGAGATACAGAAGGGAACAGTTATGTTCTGCAGATGAACTTACCAAGCTTTTCGCTCTCTGTAAGAGCAAACTGATGGCAAACTAGGTAGGAAGCAGAGGAAAACTGATCCTTTATCAGCAGGCCTCTTGTTACACGGAAGAAGACGAAGAAGGAGGCAGAGGAGAAGAAGGAGAAGAAGAAATAATGGGGAAATGTATATTTAAAAACTCAGATACTTAAATGCCTCCACGTGTTGCCCTATAAACCAACTTCAGAGGTCACTGCTGCTTACAAGTGAATCATGCTTGTGCCACTGAGTGGAGCAGAGGGACAGAATCACCCACCCTGACCTGCTGGCCATGCTGCTTCTGATGCAGCTCACGATACAGTTGGCTTTCTGGGCTGTGAGCACACACTGCCAGGTCATTTTCAGCTTCTCATCCACCAACACCCAAAGTCCTTCACCTCAGAGCTGCTCTCAGTTGATTCTCCACTCAGCTTGCACTTGTACTTAGGATTGCTCTGACCCAAGTGCAGGATTCTTCCACTTGGTCTTGGACTTCATGAGGGTCACATGGGCCCAGCTCTCAAGCCTGTCAAGGTCCCTCTGGACAGCAGCAGTCACCACAGCTGGTCTTGCAAAACGGACCCTGGTGTCTCCATGAAGGCCCCTGCTTACTGCATTTAGTGACTCACAACTAAACATAATCATCCACAGAGTGTGCAAACACAGCCCATGCTATGTAAATTATGTGAAGTGTCTCGTAGATCGCTGACAGTACCAGAAAGACTGGGCACACAAACCAGTATTCCTGCTGTGACTCAGCGACTGCCTCCACCAGTGGGTTTGTTCCTATATTGTAAATGCTGACAATTTAGTAAAGAGCTTTGATGTTGCATGTGACACAACATAACTTGAGTCCTTTCAGAGCAGTGTTAGGTCTAAATGACAGCAGAAGCAAAAGGCAGTAAAAGGTTACTGTTTTTCCACTTTGCCTTTGATAAACACAAGCTAAAGCTCTGTTGAATAAAATGGAGCTAATATTTTTGTGTTTCAAAGCAGAATCACAATTGAAAAGGTTTCTACGGAAATGAAGGAAAGAGGCCAGAAGAAAATTGTGTTTTCTTTTTCCCTTCAAATGGACAAGCTTTACAGTGGTTATATAATATTTAAGTTACTGAATACGGAACGTTACTCTGTTCAAGAATAAATGGTTCACATATGCAGAATGATTCAGCCAAATTTACATTCTGTGAATAAATATTTATGAAATTACACATGCAGCACAACCAAAATGAAGCAGGGACAAGCTATGACAGCTCTTCTAGGATATGTACAATACCAAATCTTCCATGGAGCTACTAAACTGGCATATACATATTCCATACATAGCATAGCTGAAGTCACAAGAGGCAAACTGACAGGCAAGAAACAAGTGTGTCACTACAGTGTTCCTGCTTCATCTTTTGCAGGCCGTGGACAAACTAGGTGGACCTGCAGAGACAGTATACTAAAAGAGAGTTTTTGATACACTGGTGAGACAGAAGAAGAAACTAAAGAAATAGGATAAATGTTCAAGAGAAACATCTTCTAACTCTGCAGTTAGGGCAGCATTCTAATTCAGACCAGAAGGAAAAGCAATGATTAACAACTTTTATAAAGTCAATATAAGTGGAACCTACATAAAAACTTTCAAAAGCGTGGCTTTCTAAGCTGCTGGAAAGGTTGAATAAGTTTCTCAGTGTGAAAGCTCAAAAAAATTTCTTTGAATTTGGCTTGCATGCGTATTTCTTTGAAACTTGAGGACAGAGCCACATAGGAAAAATACATGGGCTGTACTGAAACTTACTGCACTTGAACGTTGCATTATATAATGCGTTAATTTACAGTTTACCATGGTGACCTCCTTAGGCATCTTATACAGTCAACATAAAAGGACTAATAAGAAAAGAAAGAGTTTTGTATTAAACAAGTGAGTGATACCACCTTCTAATCACTTAGTTTTTTGTATGTTTCTATTTCCAGGTAAGAAAGCAGAGACTGAAGAAGCAATTTCCCTGGAAGTAAATGAACAGCTAACAGGGATTCAAACTTGCTTATTGTGGACCTGCATCCTGTTTCAGGTGCTGATTCCCTCCTCACACACATATCCCTATGAACCTGTAACCTTTCCTGAAATTCTCTCTTCTTCCCTACAGAATGGTTGTAATAACCAGCCCAAAGGGATGGATGCCTATTCTTTTATGTTAAAGAAAATATTTGTTTGTTCAGATGATAACGAAGTGCTAAACAGTACTTGGGAGCTTTCATCCTAACACTTTTTTGTCTTTTTCTATGCCTCCTAATTGAATACATCAGCAGCAGCGCCAAAACTCTCGGCTTTCCTGGAGGGTTTATGAAAACATGTTAGACTTTTAATGAACTTGCAATCCTTAAATCACACAAACGCATTTCTCTGCATTCTGCAAATCAGAGCTAAATATTACAGAAGGAAGATCAATATCAAAGTACGAGAGATGATAAATATATTTTAAAAGTGCTGTATTTGTTCCTTCCCTTTCGTAATTTTTCAACCATTCCAAGATAAAATAAGTGCAGAGACACTGCTTAGGCACAGTATTGCCTATGTCCTTGACACTACCTGCAAATAATAGGGTCCTGAAAAATCTAAGCAAGCAGTTATACCCTTAAAACTTATTTTCAAAGCTTTGGAACTCAGTGAGTGCTACAAAAAGGCAAGTTACAGCATATAGAGCTAAATTACTGTCAAGATAGACATGTGCACATTTATGTTTCGGTAGGAGCAGTAAAAGCATTCTTCATTGTGGCTGTGGTTTCTAATACTTGGCACCAATATGACTTATAAAGGGTGGATATGTTCTGTTGAAAACCTCCTGATAAATTTTTTGCTTGCCTATAAGCAAGAACGTAATAATTCTGCCCAAGAGCTCTGAAAGTTATGAGTACCTGAAAGAAGGAGCTTGCTGAGTTACAAAAATAATTGTACTTTTAACTGAAAACCATCAGCAGCAGCCTTGTTCTCATTAAAAAAATCCTGTAGAAATGAGTCTGTTTAATTAACCATTATAGGAATTACTGTTGGAGAAATAATTCTATCACGATCACGTATGTTCCTACATGTTATGTCGATTAGAGGACATTCATGAGTGCTCCAATGCAAAAAAAACATATAGATCAAGTATATCTAGCTATACTTTAGATTCAAATAAAATTAATCTTTCTTTTCAGAGTAGTCAGAGAAAGGAAATTGTTATAGATGCCATACAGTAACAAATTGATGCATGATAAACAATTTTTATGCAGGGATACAAAAATTTCAGTGTTGCCAGTGCAAGGAAAACAAGTTTTCCAAAGTGCTTTTGGAATCTTGCACATATTTAGTGAGCTTGGTCCATCTGACACTTTACAAGCTTGGATAGCCTTTGTGTAGATTTCTGTACATGTGAAATACTTCAGTTCTATTCCAAAAGACTTCAGAGAAACTGGATCAGTCACCACAAAAGGGTGGGGTTTTCATTCTGTTTCTCAAGAGAGCATAAGGCCAATTCTCCTATTCCTAAAGGTCTGAACTTACAGTCACATTTTTTACCTACAAGTCTTGACCTCTCTCATAGATAAAATGATTCTTGTTTTACAGCTGAGCCCACTATAAGGCAGAGAGAAGCAACTTCCTCACAGTCCTATGGGGAGTCATTGTGGTGGGTCCCCAGGAAATTGTTCAAGCCTCTTGTCCTGGACAAAGTGAACAAGATCACGTATTAATAGTGCAAAGTACTAACAAGTCTCCCACCTGTGAATGGTTACAGGACAGACAACCCCAGCAATGAAGAGTAAAAACATACCAGAGGAATCAACTAAACTAAAGAGAGCCTATATTAGGCACTGCATTACACAATTGCATCTGTGTTTGTCATCAAATTCAAAATCATCGAAAGTCTGCAAAACTGAGTTGTTTTGCCACTGTAATACCTCAGACAATTCTGGGAAGTTCAGATTTTTCTAAGAAATACAATACAGTGCTTATCAGTCACTGTAAAATTAGTGCAAACTGAAATAAGAACCTGTATCATTCTTTTAGCTCTCAGGGCCTTAGACCCAAATAGTGAAGTTACACTTAAATGTACTACATATATATTTCAATATTTGTTAAAAATTATGAAAAGTGCAGCCCATATGCATGTAAGCAACTGTCAAGCAATCAAGCTTTATGTACTTCAGCTCTTAGGATAACTAGCAAATAATAAAACAGATGTAGAACACACACAAATACAGCAGCCTGATAAGTAACCAGGGCTCTCTCACCATGATTAGGAAAAAATGCAATCACTATGACAGAGGAGAGGACAATTCCATTTCATGGCAGCCTCTAGACTACTGAAATAAAAAGTTGCTTCAGATTTAATTACAGCAAATTGATGTTTCATAAAACCAGAAATTGTCAGTGTGTTGTACTGAGGCTTTGATTGGACTTTGAAAATGTTTCCTTTTTTCTTTTTAAATTTGGCCTTTAAGTTCTCTTGCTCCAATTGTGAGCAGAGGTGTAATTCAGAGAGAAGGGGGATCTGAACGCCGTCACTCATCCTCACATCTTTATATAAAGCCACTCTTTCTCCATCTTCACCTCTTTCCCAGGGGAAAGCTTTGTTGCAACACTCATATTTCTGTCGTGCTTCTCCCCCTGAATGGCAGGGACACTTTTTGTTCAGCTGAGTATCTCCTTTGCCCGGCTCCAGCCCCGCAGGACCGGCTGGAGCTGCAGACACGCCGCCCCATCCTCCCACCGCCCGTCAGGGTACCGGGACATCAGCCCTGCTCAGCGTTCGCGGACACTTGAGTCATTTCCTCCGCCTCCCCCCACTTCACGGATTTGTCTAGACACGGGGTTAATTTTCCCCAGGGCAGATCATCCTCCTCGGCCCTTCCTCCCTCTGGGCCGGACTCACGGCCGGGGTTCGGCGGCACGGGAGGCAGAGCCCCGGCTGCCGGGCGGCTCTTCGCCGGGACACGCACCGGGGACTCCGGGGCCCGAACCAGCATGGCCCGGGACGCGAAACGGCGGCCCCCGGAGCCGCCGCGCCGCCCGCGGGCGGGGGACAGCGCCACCTGGCGGGGCCGCGCGGCGGTGCGCTGGGGACACCGCGGGCAGCGACAGGGACAGCGCGCCCCGGCACGGCTGCGGCGACACCGGGCTGTGCGGGGCGCTCAACACCATGGAGGGACGGGATGCCAATGCCAGCCAGAGGGACCCGGACAGCTGGGTCTGTGCGAACCTCAGGAGTTCAGCAAAGCCAAGTGCAAAGTTCTGCACCTGGGTCAGGGCTATCCCCAAGAACAAATAGAGGCTGGGCAGAGAATGCAGAGAGCGGCCCTGAGAAGGGATTTGGGGGTGATGGTGGATGAGAAGCTCAACATGACCCATCAATATGCACTTGCAGCCCAGAAAGCCAGCTGTGTCAAAAGCAGCACAGCCAGCAGGTCAAGGGAGCTGATTCTGCCCCTTTGCTCTCATTAGACCCCACCTGGAGTGTTGTGTCCAGCTCCGGGGCCCAAAACACCATAGAGATGTGAACCTGCTGGAGCGAGTCCAGAGGAGGGTAAGGAAGATGATGAGAGGGCTGGAGCACCTCTCTTATGAAAACAGGTTGAGAGAGCTGGGGTCACTCAGCCTAGAGAAAAGAGGGCTCAAAGGAGACCTCAGAGCAGCCTTCCAGCACTTACAAGAAAGCTGGAAGGGGATTTCCTACAAGAGCATATAGTGATAGGACAAAGCCTATTAACTTTGAACTGAAAGAAGATAGATTTAAATTAGGTATTAGAAAGAAATCTTCTATTGTGAAGGTTGTGAGACACCAGAACAGGTTGCCCAGAGAAGTTGAGGATGCCTCCTCCTTGGAAGTCCTCAAGGCCAGGCTGGATGGGGCTTTGAGCAACCTGGTCTAGTGGAAAGTGTACCTATCCATGGCAGAGGGATTGGAACAAGATTATCTTTATGGTCCCTTCCAACCCAAACCATTTTATGACAATTCAACCACTTTTGGTTTAGCTATACATTAAGCCACCATCACAAGTCACACCAACTCCATGGTTGCAACTCCACTGCACCCCTCTCTGGTGAAGAGGTAAGAGTATATATATGGCCTTTTTCCACCAGGACTGTGAGGTCTGCAGTGGATATTAGTAGCAGACAGAGCCCTAACATCACAGGCTTTCCACACCCCACTAGTAAGCTAGTATGTCTTCTGTCACCTCTGAGTCTGTACTCGGTGTTTGCCTGTCCAGACTTGGCTGCAACCCTCCTTGTTGCAAGAGCCTGCTCTTCAACCCTTCCCTGGAGTCACCAGCTGTGAAAGCTGAGCCACTTCCAGTTGTCTTTGCAAACCCAGAGTGTAGTTAGAGCTCAAGCCCCATAATTCAGTATTTCAGTGAAAGTGTCCAGGACTGTCATTAATTCTGCATATTTTTCACCTATGCAGTTTCAAGGTGACTATTCCCAAGCATTTCTCCTGCAGACAGCTGTCACAGCACGGACTTGATAAGCATCAACACCTTCTCAAGCCGGTATGCTCTGTCCTCCATATTTGTAGTGCACCTTAACAGCTACAGTGAAGAAACACTTCAGCCTTAGAGGAGCAGTTCCCAGGCTTCCTTATAAAACTGTGCTTAGTGTACATCTATTGTGGTACAGGTGCAGCATGTGCACACGTGACCACGTCTTCCAAAATGTTTTTCTTAAGGGCCAAATCCACAGCTGTACCAAGCTGTGTGCATACTTTGGTCAGAAACGTAGGCATAGATATTTTGCAGTGTGTTCTCCTGATATTTATGTTATTCCATAAGGTATCACAGAGCAAGGTAATTGGTAATAGGGCTGAAACTGCCCCCACAGGAAAGAAAACAGAGGCTACCAGAATGCTGTTAGACATCAATGTTACCAAAATGTCTTTAAATAGTAATTCTGGAAGGATGTCAAGAAAGGCATATTTTCTATGCACCCTTCCACAGAGTACCAATTTTTAATCATTTTTACCTTCCTTAAACACGACACAGATAAAAACTTAGAGCCTGCTGGCATTATGTAAAAAAAAAAAAATTCTTTACTTCTGCACCACAGACACTTCTGTCCTTAATACATCTTTTAAATGCACCTTTTTAAAGAGTTTTAAACACTTTCTTACAGTATATATCTAAAACTGAAGGATTATGCAGGAACAATTTATTCCCACTTCTGATGCCATCATTTTTGCTTTCAGCCATAAAAGACATGGATGCCAAACATCTATCTAAGCCCTCTGGTCAGCAAGCATCTGACTTGTGAAAAGAGATAGCTTTTAAAAACAGCTGGAAGAGGTATGTAGTGAACTACTAAGTAGTCATAGTTTTCAGGATGCCTGTATTCAAATCAAGACTGAAAAGAAATGGCTCTGGAATGATTTACTAGGACTGCTTTCTGAAAATTACCTTGGGCTTATCTCTACTTCCAAAACAGGTTTGTGTTTTGAAGAAGTATGGCACCATCATCTCTATTTTGTGGTGACAACTCCTCAAAACTATCTATAAACAGGCTCAAGCTCTGGATCTCCAAACCCACCTCTGTTTCCTGAGGTCAAGTCTTACGTCACAAATTTCATAACAGGCAGAAAGTTACTTAAGTTTGTTCAGAGCCTTTAAGGCACCAGCCTTATTACACCCTATTATCTTTGATTCATTCTTAACCACTACAACTAATAAAGAGCCAGAAGCATGCTCTTCTATTCCCTATTTTTCTTTCAGTGGAAGCTGCTTCTTCCATGAAATGGATAAGGTGCTCCATACTGCTTGGCAAGTATTTCAGTCTTTATTCAAGCTTGCTGTACATACTGGTTTTCAATAGAGACTAATTTCCCCACAGATTTTCATACTCTAACCACAGAACCTTTTGTTTCTCTTGTACTCAAAAATGACTTTTGCACACCAGATCTTATCCTTTGAAAATACTACCAAAAGTAGTTTCTCTTCTAAACATGCATTGCAGTCTCAACAGTAACTCTCAACAGTAACTCTTAACAGTAAGCTCTCTCAACAGAAGAGCTTAAAAATGCTCCAAAAATGGTATGATGGAATGAATCTCAAAGCCATGAGATCAAAAATGAGTAAAGCCTGCCACCAGAAAGACCACCTTCACATTTCTGTGCTCAGAAGGCAGTCAGTTCCCTACTCCAGACAAGGACTGCTCTACCTGAACAAAGCTAAGAAGTATCCAGCTTCCAGGTGGGAAAAGCTTATTTGATCAACAAGCATATGTATCTCTATGATACACCTTTCTCTGCTCCCACCACTCCTCACACCAGTTGTAGGCCAGCACTGCTGCACACAGCCACAGCAATTCACAGCAGCAGCAAACACCACATCTCAGTTTAGTCTCCACCACACCACCTCACTGTCAGACAATTATACTGCAAAAAAGCCATGGTTAAAGCTACAAGGAATTTACCATAACAAACCCTTCTTGCCATGGGGTAAGCAATGCAAAACCAAGCAGTGACAAGGAAGAATTTGCTATTGGAATTCATTACTGTAGTCAAGAGGTCAGTTGTGCTGGGAAGCCACACTGAACATTGAGATCTACAATCCCGTGCAGCACAGCAAGCTTCTGTGGCATCTTCTGTCCCTGATACATAAGGCCACTACACACTGCCTAAGCAACCTCTTGACTTTTTGAGGGGCTGGTGGATTAAAATGAAAGGGGAAAGCTCAAGGACCCAACTGCTAAACATCACGGAGTTTTCACTCTCATCATAATAAAATTAGAAATAAATTTTAAGTGATATATCAAGGCTACCACAATATTCAAGTTTAAAGAGACTCCATTGTGGACACTTATGATTTGCTACTCCAGCAGAAAACAAAAGTTCAAATGTGCCAATAGGTTTACTCCAGATTAGAATATGTTACAGGAGCCAACCAGTTGATGGGAGTTTTTTAAACTGTAGAAAGAAGTAGTCAAAGCAATGTTTCAGTTAGGTAGGGAATGTTGCATTAATTTCAAAAACTAAATAGTGGTAAAGCTGGAGTCTGTTGCACTGGTTAATGAATGAGGTAACTGTTCTCAAAGATATCCATACATACACAGATCATAACTAGCATGAACAGTTTTTACAGCACTGCTGTATAATCTCATTCTGTTATTTGACTACTGATGGTAATTAAGGACCATAATCCATTGCCAAAAAATAAACAAATGTATACAACCACCAAAACTTGGGCAGTGGCAGAAACTGTATGTGGATATTCCAGGTTTATTACAAAGTACTCTGCTGTTCAGAGAAAATCTGAAGTTTTAAGTTCTAAAGCATGTACAAAACATAAGAATGGAGCCAAACACTCCACAAGCACAGAAAAAACAATGATAACAGAAAGTTTTGTTTATGTAGAATTAGTATCTTGAACCTGGATAATGAGGAAAAAGAGTCACAGATTAAAACTATTGAAGAAATACAAAATCACAAATAAAGTTTAGGTTATAGAGATAGAGCCAATCCAGCTTTCTTTTCTTCAGAAACTGCAGAGGAATACAGCTATAACCTAGACTTTCCTCAGGATCTGACTGTAGTAAGGTAAGTATTTTACCATACATATTACTTATTAACTACCAAAATTGACATAGTAGTACCAAGGTATTAAATCAAACACATGTGCATCATGATTAAGGGTAGTAGCTGTGATGTATTATATATGAAAATGATACATTATGTATGAAAAGAAAGAGGCATAGCAACTGATATCTACAAACTAAAGTCACAGTGGCACATTGAACAATTTCAGGTTAACCAGACTCACTTAAAAATAGAAACCAGAGGCTGGGCTCTTCTCTCACCCCATTTTACATGTCTTTACTTCCATTGATTTCAAGTAGAGTTCTTCACAATTTATGCCATTGTGAGAGGAGAATCAAGCCTTGTGTGTTTGAAAGGAAACAGCAGACATGTTTCCCACCAGAGTGCAGGGAGAGATTTAAAAAAACCCACAAGTATATGAACTGTGAAACCGATGGAGTACACAAGCAAAGGCAGGCAAAGAGGCTCTCTCTAGCTGGGAGCGGGGGTGAAGAGAACTTGCAGCTTACCCAGGGTTTGCCTTTTTTTTTTTACTACTTTTTTTTTTTTTTGAAGACTTGCGACTGGTGTTAGGAAGTCAGAAGCCCAGTCACTGACTTGTTAGAACTGGCTTCTAAAATAAAAGTTTAGAAATAAATATTCCTTTTTAAATTTTTTTCAGACATAATTGATTTATTTTTCCCTACGGTTATTCTCTACAATGAGGAGCAGGCCATTTCCTTTGTGAAGGACACAGACTTTCCACTCCCAGAAATTGGAAAGTGAAAGCAGAGATCTGAACTATTTGTATCACTAGTAATAGTGCCTAACCATTATTCATACTCAAGCCCAAGCAGATAATCTGCTAAAACCCTTCAGGATCATCTGAACAACTAATATCACAGGGGTGAGAAAGAGCAACACTTAGAACTGAAACTCAAGTCAGACAAAGTACTAGATGCGACAGAGGTGACAAAATCACTTCATGGTTTGGAGTTATGGCAGAACAGAAGCTACAGCTTTATGGTCTGTGGGGTGGGGTTTTTTTCTTAACAGCATGTGGTTAGGAAGCTCCCCTTTCACCACACTCCAGTGTACATGAACACAATCATTGCACTGTTCAGACTGATTTGGGAAATTCACTTAAAAAGCAAGGACACCCCCAAGTATTTCCAAAGTATCTCTACATCCCCACTTAAGTTGTGCCTGCAAAACTGTGCAACAGTTTAAGGTAAATAACTTGAGTATTTTACAGAGGGAATACAGTCTTAATTCATTATTTTATCAGGTTTCATTTACCACAGTAACGCAAGACTGAAGTAATTCATACTCATTTCGAGTCCAACACGGACAGAATACTACTGCAACTGCCTGTTTGGAAATGCTTTCCCCCGACTTGTGTGCACAACCAGTGTCACAGCCCACATACTGGTTTTTAAGTCTCCCTCTGCACTCCAGTAGGACAATGTGCCAACAGTTTCCTTTGAAAATAAAAAAAAGCCTAGATTATCTTCTCCCAATTGCATTATATATCAGCTGATTTAGTACACAACAAAGCAGGATGAAGGTAAAGGCACAGAACTGCACAAAGGAGTATGACTTACACCTGCAGAAAAAATGTTGCGTAATTCAAGATGTGCGTCCTGATTTTCGCGAGACCTGTTCTTTCAAAGCATAAGTTTCCTTCCAGAGGCCATGGGAATGTGGAAGGAGACACAAGAACAAACATATGCCCTTGAATATCCAACTTTGAGTATTCTGTAGTTAGAATTTAGATGTTGAACACTGACTTATGCACCAAAGTAAAAAAAAAAGCGCCTTAAAAATTAACTGGAGGTTGGCATCTCTTATTCCTAAAATAAGGCCTCCAAGTATATCATAGTGAAAGAGTCCTCATCATATCAGCATCAGCTCCAGGCTAATAAGACATACACTAATAGGTTAAAAATGTTTATGAACAGCCACAGTATTACAGAAGATATACAGGGAGACATTAAAAAAATAACCTTCAAAAGTTACAGCCTAAAAAGCTGCAGATTGAGAACCAGACAACAGAGCTCCAAGTGTAGGGGACAGTTTGCAAAGGAATCAGAAAAGTAATAAATCTGAAGCAATGAAATAGATGCCTCCTTGTCACTGTGGTCACTTCAGTTCAATCAAATACCTACATTGCTCAATTTCAGGATACGAACAGCTACTCTAAAACCATGCAAGCTCTTCTTGCATGAAATCCACAATTTCATGTAAATAGAAAACCATATATTGAGAACAAAATGGGCTATTAGCCTGGACCACTGAACTACAGCTTCACACCACCAGAAATCCCCTGCAAAGATTGTCCAAGCAGAGCAGCTCTAGGAAAGGTCAGGGGATAAAGCGTGACATTTACTGGATTCACAAACAGCTAAAGAAACCACTGAGCTCACCAACCTACTTGGCAGCATCCTTTGCCGAGAGCACTTCCACAGCTTTTTGGCAGCTTATAGTTGAGCACAACACCAGTACATAGGACTCCCTCTTACCATGTGGATGTTCTCTCCAGCTTTACCCTGGTAACACAACTTCTTTCCCCAGAGCCTCCTAAAAGGAGGCCAATGTCCTATAAAAGGGGACCGCCCCCTCTGGGATCTGGTTTGGAAGAGCTGCCCTAATGCAACTATTTGCTTTTTTTAGGCAGTTACATTTCTTCTGAGTAGCAGTGGTACCTCCTAGCTGAAATCCAAATCTACTGATCTGCTGAGAGGAGCAAACAAAGCTGCATCCTGGGTAACCAAACTCCTTAGGAGGCTGAAAGTTACATACTTTTTTGGTACTTCAGAACAGATGAGAGCCTGGTCTGCTTTCTACATGTTTGGCAGTACTCTAAGACATTTGCTGGCTATTGGCCTGCCAAGCTGTTTAGGCTTATAAGTTTCTTTGCACTCACTTTATGCTATTAATTTTATTAAATATAAACATATCCTTTGTATATATCTTTCTCATATTCCATATGCGCAGAAGGAACTCATTTCAGTCCTAGGACGAATAAGAATTCAATATTTATCACACAGATCCACCATGCTTTGCAAACAAAACTGGGGGGGGCAGGGGCGGAAGCACCCTTTCACAAGTTATCCATACAATCTTTCTGATGAGCAAAGCACGAAAAAACAGTTCAAAGCTCTCCAAAAGCTGTATGTATACTTTTACAAAAGACATCTGCAATTCACCAGTGAGATTCTAGACCTGGCATAATTCATTTAGCAGTCTGTATATAGAGATGCAAATATGTTAGGTTCAGACATTTCTGCAGCGCCTTCATAAAATTCATTTTAAAGTACATAAATATTCATACTTCAAACAGTCATCTCAGCAAGTGAAGCCTTTATTTTTATATGAAAATACCAATTCCTGCAAAGAATCTGAAATAAAGTAGAAATATATTAGTCCTAAAGTATGCACACAAACACATGCAATTTCTTTACATAAACACTTTTGAACTTCTGGGTGATTAACACTTGATTATAAAAAGAGATCCTTAAAAAACATCTTCACTAATCATGCACTAATTTTTAACATACGTGAAAACAAGTCAGGTTTTACTGCTCTTAGAGAACTTGATCCACACCTGAAAGTGCAAGGTGGCTTTCAATTTGTGCCATGGTTATTGTGTCTGTGTTGCCACAGAAATGGGCCATGGGGGAGGGCAGTGTCCGATCAGCCCATGTGCTGGACGGGTTGAGCAAGAGTGCCTGGGTGCTTGGGCAGAGCCTCTTGCTGAGCTAGCACTACACTGTCACAGAAGCACTTTGTTAATGAAGAGATTAGAGGAGGGAAAACGGGTAAAGCTGAACAATTACAGTGCCTGTGTCAGAGGTGGTTTACATAGCACCAGCAGGGATGGGTGCTTTGAGAAACTGTACAGCAGTATTGGACTAGGTATATTTAAAGATTCAGATGCAAGCCTCTCATGTCAGTCCTTTTAAGACTGGTGAGAGACAATGCAGCTTTCCTACAGAACAAGAGGATGCAAGAGTCCTACCACACAGCACAATCCAAGGTCTATGTTATTATCTTCATAACTACATCCATGCTACTATTTTCGTTTTAAAACAAACATTCTGAAATGAAGTTAGTTGGACAACGAAGACTCTCAAGGAAAATTTAAGGGGCTAACATCACCCTGCTTAAAAAAAGAATCTGTAAGTTTTACTACAAGCATGATGATATTGACATGCAGATTTTTAATCATGCTGGATGCAATTATACAAATCAGTGATCAAATCCACAGAGAAGTCAGTTTTCATATACACCACATTAACACAGATGTTAGACAGGATTTGGCATGCTGCTGACAGAGAAGCCTAGTTCTGGAATCATGTAATATTAAGACTGAGATTACTTGATGCAAGATTAGAAGGCAACAACCTCAAAAAGGTGGTTACAAAAACATCACGGGAAACAAAACTTATTTTACATAAAAGCAATAACTATATTTCAATATTCAGATGGCAGTTGAAAATGCTTTTTTGGCATACAACTGCTCCACAATGCCAATATCATGTGTAACTGGAACCATTGGAGGAAAAAAAAGGATTGTTAACTACAGTTACAAAGACAGTAATTGCAAGCTGTGGGGTCTGTGCTTAAATAAAAGGGGGGCATTGAATAAAATTGTTCTAGATAGAAACCTACAAGCACACTCCACAATACTCTTAGATCTTAAGGAGGGGAGAGAGGGGAAGAGGAGGAAAATGAAGGAGAGAAGTACACAAGGCAGAACAGCAAGAGCTATCAGGTGCTATAAATCAAGATTTTAAACACAGACCTTAGACAGCAGTACATGACTTTGGTACAGAACAACTGAAATAACACAGTTCCAGCTTTTGTTGATGTGTAATCCACTGGAAATGAACAGCCTGCCTGAGAGACTGTCTACCCCAGGTTTACTAGCTAGCAAAACACTGAGCTTGATAGGTTTAAAATGATCTTGAAAAGCAACTCACCAAGCTTATGGCTGTATTTAAGAACTTTTAAGGAGTTAGCCTTCCAGGCAGAGTTCCAAGAAAAGGTAAACCAGCAAAAAGCTGTCACTTACAGATATTTTAAAAATACTAAAAATGTTTGTATTGGCTCATACCTCTTGTATATGAGCCCTTCACTCCTTTTGTACACTTGGAAAAACTTCCTTGTACAAGAACATGCTTGAGAAGTATTGTCAATTTGTGCTGAAAAGTTGTTTGCTCTTTTAGTTTTGCTAAAAAAGTATGTACATATTATAAACAAGTAAAATACAAGGAGGAAGAGTTATACCAGACCACCTATGAAATTTTCTTCAGTAGCTGGAAATACCCTTTGTCAATGAACCAGCAGCCAAAGATCTGTTTCTGAAAAAAAAGCATGTAACTTTGGCAAACTGATTTGATAGTCTATCTGGGAATTTCTGCCAGAAATGCCATGGCTTCAGTGTGCTATTACTTGCAAAACATATTTGTTCCCATCATTCTTCAGCCATAGGTGGGAGGTGGAAAAGATGAGTGATAACTGTGCTGTATCCTTCCAAGCTGGTTCTTCCCATTATACAACTCCTAATCCAAACAATTTAAGCACTCAAGTAAAAGTTACTCATTTCTGTAAACATTTCCAGGAGCAAGACCTAAGCATGCATGGCTTACACCAAGCATATACTAATGGCTAGAGCTAACCTCAAGTTTACCTCTGTTTAAACAGCATAAGCAAAAACCAGCGCTGGCCAAACTGAAGCTTAAGCCTTAATACAAGGGAGTAAACTGAATATTGATATAAACCACTTGGTCACTATGCATCCATCTCAATCAAGCATTCTTAATGCAAGATTGTATCATACAACAGTTTTCCCAAAAGCAATTATTAAAAAAGTAATGTTTCAGAGCACGTTTTTGTACCCCAAAAGCAGGGATCTCTACTTTAGGGTAAGGTAGTGGTAGAAAACAGAAACACAACCCAGCTTGTTTGTTTGTTTTAAATGGACTTCATCACTGCACATCCAATTAACTCTGGAATGCACAAGACATAGCACCCAAGCAAATAGAGGCTTTAAATTTAAGACCAACTCTCAGTTTGCTCTGTTAGAAGCTACATATAGCAGGGATTGACAACGTACTTATTACACAAGTTTCATATGACAAAGGGAAAGGACTTTTACACTATGATGCAAAGGCTTGAAGCAGTAGAAAGGGTCAAAGCAATCTGCAAAAATATAATATGAAGCAAAGCCATTTAAATTACTCTGCAAAATGTAGACATTCATTAGCATAGAAAAGTTTCACAGGAAAACAATGACAAAGTCATCCTATTTTCATATGCTAATTAATTAAATATGCCAAATGCGTTTAATCTCTTATTATAACCATAGGGGGAGACAGACCAAACTCGAAGTTCTGAAAAGCCAGGTCATTAGCGTGCCAAGTCATTCTTCAGATCTTCTCCTTATATACAAATTTACATTTCCAACTTACAACATATGTAAGTAAAACTTGGCCTTGGCCTCCCCCTCCCACACCCTCTGTTTCTCCTTCTTTGGAAGGCACTCTCTTGCTCCTGTATTCTAAAATTCGTATTAAATGCTAGAAAAAAACTCTTGCTAGGGAAAAAAGACACCCTAAAAGCACAGAAGCCATTTTGCCAAAAGCCTGAGCTAAACACCCTGGTCCCCCTAAGAAATAGAATAATTGAGTTGAAAATGAGATTAATAACATTCTTGCACATATGCATGAAAATCCACACATAGTTTGTAGCCTTTAAGTTCAAAT
Organism: Dendrocincla tyrannina; assembly: GCA_035047865.1. NCBI lineage: Eukaryota > Metazoa > Chordata > Aves > Passeriformes > Dendrocolaptidae > Dendrocincla > Dendrocincla tyrannina. The sequence continues at coordinate 20,956,508 of JAWWMP010000001.1, forward strand.
GACATTTCTAGCCATTTCTTGCCTTTCCAAACAAGAAACGGATTCTGATGTTTACATAAGGTTCTTCTTGCTTAATAAATCTTAAATTGAAACAGATTTTTTTTTTAAACAATTACCTTCTTCAGAGTTATCATACTACAGGATATTAGGAAAAACCAGACTCTCCTGTTGCTTTTACCCACATCTGACTCCAATCTTAATAGTTTAGCTATTAACCCTGTAAGGTACACACACACACACACACACACCCCTTGCCCAGTTGATGTTAAAATTTTTATATTACTGATCTGGGCTTACTCATTACAAAGCCTTTTGTTACACAGAAAGAGAGCAGCTCCGTGGACCTTGATTTACAGGACACAATTAACAGTGCTGTTAGCAGAACTGCACCAGCCCGGCTCATCCGGGCTTCTGCAGGGAGAAATGAAAGAATCTGTCACTGCATCAGAGTAACTGCTCTCTCTTTCTCCATTCCTTTCCACTCTCTGTCCAAGCCCCGTCTGACCTACTCACCTCTTGGGGTGAAAACCTGGCCACTCTGATATACCTGTGTTGTAAAGCAAGAGTACAAATCACAGCAATTCCTCCTAGAAATAATAATAACTGGAACTAAAGCGGAGAAAGCCCTTCCTGCTAGAAAACCCCACTACTCACTCCGAGTTTGCCGTGCAAAACATGCAGTTTAAAGACCCGAGTTACCAGCGAAACAATGATCACAGGGAACTTCGCCGCAATAACGCCAGCCCTGTATTTTTGCCACGTTTTAGGTTTTAGCATGTAGGGAATACGCATTGTTAACCTGTAAGTCCGCTGCATAAACGCTTCTGAGCTAGCCTGTAAAATACCCCCGCTGCGTCCCCCGGCCCTCCGGCTGATGGCATTCAGAAACACCGGTGCTGGCGGGCGCTTTACTTTGCCTTCCTCGGCCACCCTGCTGGGGGACTGTGACGGATTCCTGCCCACGACCAGACTCGGCAGCCCCGGGCTCGGACCGCGGCGAAGGCGGCGGGACTCAGCCCAGCCGGGTAGGCTGATAAATGGTGGCTGCTGGAGCTTGGAATCCCGCGGCGGGCATAAATATTCTGGGAGAAGGGGCTCGGGGAGGGTCCATCGCCCTTCCGGAGCAATCTTCGCCGAGGAAGATAAAACCCACACACTCCGGCGAGGTCCGTGCCGCAGGGCAGCGGAGGACGAGGTACAGTGACAGCGATGCTGCCGGAGTGGCAGACCCGGGGTCCCCCGCCCCCGCCAGGGTCCCCACCCGCTCGGGATAAGGGAGGGAGGGGGCGGAGGCTGCCTTGAAGGGGCCAGTTGTCACCCACTGACAGGCAACAGCTGAGCTCCCGCACCTGGGCCGTCTCTCAGAGCGGCGGCTCCTCGCTCCGCCGGGCGCACCGAGCCGGCGCCGCGCCGCCTTCCTCGCCCCCCGCTCTGCCGAGCCACGGCTCCGCAGCCCCGGGCGGCAGCCCCGCGGTCGGGCGGCTCCTCCCGGGCACGCCCCGGCGACACAAGCGCCGGGCAGGGCGCAGGACCCGCGCCGCCCGGGGCACGTCAAACGGGAGTCCCGCCGAAGGCTGCCCATCACTTACCCTCCCCGCAGCGCGGCTGGACCGCGGCGATATATTCCCGAGCGGCGGTGAGGTCCGTCACACGGGCGGCGGGGGAGGCGGGCGGAGAAGATGGCGCCGGGCGGCGGCGCGTGCTGAGGCCGGCGGGGCCGCCCGGGCGATGCGGCAGCTGCTCCCGCTGCTCCCGCTGCTGGGCCGGGCTCTGCCGGGCCGGGCGCGCCCCTGCCCCTGCGCCGCCCCGCACCCGAGCGCCTTCCCTGCGGGCCGGCGGAGCACCGACACCCGGTACGGGGCAGGGCCGGGGAGGGCCGCGCGTCCCAGAGCCCCGGGACGGGGCCGCGGGGGCCGGGCGGGGGCACCTCGTGCGGCCGGGGCAGGGCCGGGGCAGAGCCGGGGGGCCAGGGCAAGAGATGACGGGCAGGGCCG